>JALXJV020000004.1:21003853-22223853 GCA_024633595.2 Lepomis macrochirus | reverse complement strand
AGGCATGACAAAAAGAAAAGAAGGCAAAGTATTTGTTCTTTTGTACATCACATGTGCTTCTATTGGTTTGAATAAGCATCATGGCACAGGAGTGAGGCATGTATTATGACAATAAATTATTCTGATACCCAGGCAGCACAGTTCATTGAATCTAGGTGAGACCCAGAAAACACTAATGGTGCGTCTGGGTATTCTTCTTGCAGGATCCATGCAGAAGATGGGATTTAGCTGGAGCATATCACCAAATGCTCATCAAACTCCAGACTAATGTTTTACTGAAAGCCCTCCTCTTTAGGACAGACGGGCATGCTATTGTATGCCTCATGTTGCTCAGGCAAATGGTCTACTGAAATGCATCACTGTTTAGGCTAGAGTGCCACAGTAAAAGATGGACTCTGTATTTGAGTAGTTTTCAACATTCTCCTACCCTCTTTACTCACCCCCAGGAAAAGTGTTATTTACTTGTGCATGCTTCTGGATAAAATACAGCCTTGAGTAAAACTCCTTGTCTGGGATGAAACAATAAAAATAATGGCTAACTAAAAGAGACTTATCCCTTTTGGCTACTCAGAGTGGACTTCCAAATGCACTTTAACCAACATTAGAGCAAGCGTGGCTCAGTGTGAGTGGTAGGTGTTTCCTTTTACCTCATAAAGTACACATAGAAGAAGTGACTTAGAAACACTGGTAAGTTGTGCTGGCGATGACATATGGTAGAGTTAATAAATCAGCATCATGAAAATACCAGACGTTGTTGGTTCAGCTTGTGTTCAAAATCCAAACTATAGAACCAATTTGGACCATGGGATTTCAGCTTTACATTAGACATGTTATGGTCAGTGAAATTGGAGCTTATACTATAGCCTCATTTTAAAAAATCAATAGTATGTTGTATATTGTGGGAACTTGCCATATGCAGCTAAAAGTACTTTGGTTGTTACTTCTAATAACTTTTTCTTTGGCAGTAACCAAAGAGCATTGACTACAGTAAAGCAGAGTACATCAGTCCATCTTAGAAGCTTAGGTAATATCAAGGGCAGGTCATCTTTTTAAAGCTGGATGAACACTTTTAAAAAGAAAACTCAAATAAAGAAGAATAGAAAAACAAAAATATTTTGACTGGCAGATTTAAAGTCTGCCCATGTAAAGAACAGGTCACACAATCTTTCTGTGGAAATAATACAAAATAAAGAAAGGAACTTGCAGAACTGGAACACAGCTACTTTAAAACCCTCTAAATGTATAGGACTATATTCAAATGAAACAAAAACTTCATGGATTGTCTTTTTTCTCCCTGCAGTGCCGCATATGGATCAAAGACAGATAAATTCCACTGAATCAGTATCAACACAGAGGCTTAAATGAGCGGAGAAAGACATTATAACAACCAAGCAATTTACATTCGGTAACACTTTTTACATCAGCTCCACAGCAGAGATCTGTAAAGAACAGAGTACTGAGTCCCCTTGTGGACAGTAGCACAATACACAGCTTGCTCTCTTCAACTAAAAGACTCTCTTGACTAACAAACACAAGATCCTCTGATTGAGTCCTTCTGCTTTGTTGTTTATAAGTAATATAGTAATAAAGCACATTCGTAAACCATCCCCTTAACTCTCCAAATTCCTTTTTATATTTATTAGACCACTCTTTGTTGTACTACAGATATTACAGGATGCTAAAGCTGGGAGAAATCTCTGCCTCTGATAGGGTCTTGACTGAGGCTCCAGACAGAACCTCAGTCAGAATCTCTCTACTCCCACTCTTCTGTTCTGGCTGCCATTTCTACTGAAATGCCTGCCAAAAAAACTGGGTCTGTTTTCCATACAAGCATCCTATTTCACCAGTAATATTTAGCTGCTAGTGGGGGACCTGCATAGTATTCTGCTGTGCAACTGCAATGATTCAAGTCACCCTAGAAATTGTATATTCATATAAGTATGCAGTCTGCAGTAACAAAGGTACCACTGGGAAGAACTTTTCTATTATTGCATTTTACTGAAAACATAGAAAGTTACTTACTTGGTATATATACATATATATATATATATATATATAGCTTGTGAAATTGGCATAGATGTGTATTGGGCTTTTAGTTCTCTAGTTACAGTATGTAGACTGCAATCATTTATCTGCAGAGTGAGTGACCACTGAGAAGAGTTTTTTTTTTTTATTTAAGCTACTATTAAGTACTGTAAGATGACATGAAAATACATACTGGGAGAAAATGTATACTGGGAGAAATGTGTCTACCATCAGAGTTGTTTCCATATCATTGTGGTATCTATCCATTTACAGTAACATATCTCAATGTGTAAGGCCATTGTGTACAGTACTGCAAATAAATGAGCAGTTCAGGATTTGTACTTGATTTTTGCATCAATGTGTATCAATGATGTAATATTGTGTAATAATATTTTATCCATCCTCACACCTACTATTAAGGCAGCTGACTCCAAATTGTAGCACTTGTTTTACTTGTTTCAGCAAAACTATCTAACATGTTTGTTCTATTCATTATCACAGCAATTATGGTAACACATTTTCTACTTAATTAATGTAAAGCTCTTGCTAACCATTGATTGTGAAGATGTACCTCAGTGAATTTGAATACTGCAAATAAGTGCAGTGTGCATGTCATTATAACTGTGGGCAATGTCACCTTTCACTGGCTTGCTAGCAGAAATTAAAAAACAAAACTTTTCCAGAGCTTTGCAAGTTAACAGCTTTCTCAGCTTACAAGAGTCTTTCAAAATATAAAGAAAATGAAAATGAGAGAGAACAAAAGTTACAGCTACAGTGCAGGGTCAAGTCTATCTGACTATTCTTCAGTGTAGAAAGCAGACAGATGAATAATGCTCATGCTGCTGCTGCAGTACAGAGCTGACTCACTGCAGAGTGGAAAGAAACAAGCAGTCTGGCAGAGCTCACAGAAGAAAATGATGTTATTGGAAAATCAAAATTTTATGTTGCTTTGCTGATGTGGTAATTTGAAATAATTTGCTCCCGCAAGCTCATTTACGCTTACCTGTTCTCAGATGACCCAGAAGGTTTCAGAGAAAGAAATAATCATGCGTCCAAATGACTCCCTATAAATGTGTGCATTGATTTACTGCATTAATTTGTGTTAAGTGTTTGTCTTCCATTTCTATTCCAGTCATTAAATTAAATGTTTTTTCAACAAATACGACCACAGCTCCAGATATAGGCTTTTCTGATTCAGGTGCTCATCTGTTTTCAAATCCGCTCTGTACTGTGAAGATGCATGTCTGGCGAATTGTTGCTGCACTATTCAGGTAAATCTAACATGTTGCATATTGCCGACAGGTTTTGTTGCGGAAGGATAGTCCCTGGCTAGGGCACGAGCTGCCATGCCATTTGGTTGTCTGACACTCGGGGAGAAGAAGGATTACAACAATCCCTCAGAGGTGACCGACAAATATGACCTCGGACAAATTGTTAAATCGTGAGTACATCTTTGCTTCATTCATAAGTGCATAAAGACTTTTATGGAATTTGCCCAAAATATGATGTATACATTTCCTTTCGTCTTTTTTAACAGAGAGGAGTTTTGTGAGATATTCCGGGCAAAGGATAGGAACACCTTGAAAATGTACACCTGTAAAAAGTTCCACAAAAAGGATGGAAGGAAAGTGAGGAAAGCTGCCAAGAATGAGATAATGATCTTAAAGATGTAAGTGAAGTTTTATGCTCCTTACTATAGAGCTTATATGTCTGTCTGGAGCACGGTTCTGGCACTGAGAGTGTCAGCAAAATTCTTTCTTTAGGTCGAACCAAAGACATGGTAAAGTGTCAAAAAACCAACATCCTGAAATTTTGCTTTTGTGCATTCTAAGAGTAATACAAAATGGCTGCACACTACTGTTCTGACACTTCCATGCATGTTTTACTGTACAAATAAACCATGTGTGTATCTAGTGAACTGAGATATGATTTTGTTTGTTTCAATTTCCTTCCTTTTGTTCAAGAGTTTTTCACACTCTCTAAAGGACAAGTCTGGTGATAGATTTTTCTTACGGTCAACAAAGACAAAGACCAAAACCAACTATTGATTATCCTTTAACACTTTATTTTATTTATTTTGCCATAGTAGGACAATAGTTGGTATTTTATTGTATTAATTGTTGCTGCAATGTAGTCACACTTGCACCATGAACAATACACAATAAAGGCCAATAATTATATGTTATTATAGTGATTTGTTATTACTGACTAAATGAAGTTTATGTCCAATCAATTGGTGTTTTAAAATAACATGGGTTGATTGTATTCTTGAAATTATTAATATCATTATAAGTCACTTTCCATGAGCTCTGAACCCAGCTTTAAAGACAATAAACCGCTGCCTAAATAGCCATAACATTCATCTGCCATTTTGAACAATTATAGACCAAATTTCCAATCTTCCTTTTATGTCTAAATGACTTGAGGGGGCGGTCACTGATCAACTAACTGGCCACTTATCCAACAACAAACTCTTTGATACATTTCAGTCTGGCTTTCGGTCCTGTCGCTCCACTAAAACTGCCTTGGCCAGAGTAGTCAATGACACAATAATTGCTGCTGATTCTGACTTAACATCATTGTTGCTGCTTCTTGACTTAAGTTCAGCTTTTGACACCATGGACCACAGCATACTTCTAAGCCACCTGGAGAAACATATTGGTATCCAAGGGACTGTGCTTTCATGGCTTGACTCATATTTATCAAATAAAACGAGGAAGTTAAAACAATAAAGTCTCTGAATCTTCTGAAGTAAAGTTGGATGTCCCACAGAGATTGGTCCTTGGCTACTACTTAAATGCTTCCCCTTGTTAACATCATCTGCAAATATGGTATTAATTTTATTGCTAAGCTGACGATACACAGCTATTTGTACCCATGAAGCCAAGTTGCCTTTGCAACTCCTAAATTTTGAATTTTAAAAATGGCTCTCTCTATATATATATATATATGTATCTTCACTATCACTGTGTGATGCTGAAGTTGTTGTCCATACATATGTACCTTCCAGACTAGATTATTGTAATCTCCTTTTCTCTGATCTTCATAACTGTACAACTAGAAGTCTTCCGCTTGTCAAGAGTGCTGTAGCTAAAATCTTGATAAAAAAAATTGAAAATTTTACCACACAACACCCATTCTGGCTTCTCTTCATAGTGCAAGCTAGAGCTGATTTTAACATTCTTCTTTTAACTTACAAGGCCTTGCATGGCTTTGCACCACCTTAGCTATCTGAGCTAGTTAAACTACAGACTGTATACCGGCATGCCCTCTCTTCCCTTTCTCAAAGCTGGTCATTCATTCATTAAAGAAAAAAAATCAGTACTTTGGAAATCTTTAATTCACTTCACTACAGCCTTAGTCATCTTAGTCAACTTAGTCATCCCTTTAACATTGATGTTTTTAATGTGTTTGTTTCCTTATAGCTTGTTATTTACTTTCTGTATGTTTGTCCTAGGTAGTATGTTTAATTGTCTGTTAAACATACCATGCTGCATGGTGATTCTGCACTAAATAAAATTGATTGACTGATTGATTGATTGATTGATCGTAGTGCTCTAACACTGGTTTTCAAAGCTTGTGAAAAAAGGCCTTAGCTGTCCTGAATGGTTGACAAGACTGTATCGCTTAGCTTGTACTACTCATTGACTGTATTTATTGCTCATTTTAACCTCACTTACAATCCCCGCCCCCTTTCCTTCTTTTCAAAGGGTAAAACATCATAATATCCTCCAGCTGGTTGACGCTTTTGAAACTAAGAAAGAGTACTTCCTTTTTCTGGAGCTGTGAGTATCATTAGAGGCACTTGAGAGGAATGTTGGCTCAGGCTGGTGCGCACTGTACTTCCTCAACTCATCTAAAACTGGTGTTTTATTCAACATGTGAGAATTGTTCTGCATTCCTGTCATTGAAATGTGACATGCATTTAATTTGGATGTCCCATCTCTTCAGCGCTACAGGCAGAGAGGTGTTTGACTGGATCTTAGATCAAGGATACTACTCTGAGAGGGACACCAGCAATGTTATGAGACAGGTGTTGGAAGCTATAGCTTACCTGCACTCTCTGAAAATTGTGCACAGAAATCTTAAGGTATATTACACTGCTGACACCTAGTGAATAATAGTAGCATTTCACCACAGGCCAAAGAAGATGTGTATGATAAATGCTATCCAGCCTGATAAAGCTTTATTTGTTTACTCATACAGCTGGAGAACTTGGTGTACTTTAATCGTTTGAAGCACTCCAAAATTGTTATCAGTGATTTCCAGCTGGCAAAACTGGAAAATGGATTTATTAAGGACCCATGTGGGACTCCAGAATATCTTGGTAAGTGATATAAAACCAGTGTCAAGTAGAAAAATAAAAAGATTTTAGCCAAGTCATTTACTTATCATCAGAATGCTTCAAGCTCATGTTTGCTTTCAGCTCCTGAGGTGGTCGGGAGGCAGAGATATGGAAGACCTGTGGACTGTTGGGCCATAGGTGT
Organism: Lepomis macrochirus; assembly: GCA_024633595.2. Lineage (NCBI taxonomy): Eukaryota > Metazoa > Chordata > Actinopteri > Centrarchiformes > Centrarchidae > Lepomis > Lepomis macrochirus. Next base: position 22,217,341 of record JALXJV020000004.1, on the reverse strand, counting down.
CATTATGTATATACTGTAAGTGCCCCGCAACATGCTCACAAATATACTGCAGTAATGTTCTGAAGTATATTTAAGTGACTTTACAAAAAAGTTTGTTGTCCTATAATGTTTTTACTCTGCCAACTCGATAGTTTGTCTGGAAACCCTCCTTTCTATGATGACGCTGACGAAGATGACTCTGACAATCGTGATAAGAACCTTTTCTTAAAGATTTTGTCAGGGGACTACGAATTTGATTCACCATATTGGGATGACATTTCAGATTCTGGTAAGAGATAATCCGTTTATTAAAACGCATATCATCATTTGGGGACGCAAGTTGACTGTTGTTATTATATTTATTTGTTTTTAAGCCAAAAACTTAGTGGCATCTTTGATGGAAGTGGACCAAGATCAGCGATTGACTGCACAGGAAGCCATTGCTCATGAATGGTAAAAAAATAAATAAATAAAGTTAATGGTCACACCAACAAAACTGCAGTTGTGAATTTTGTTATACCACAAATATGGTAACATGCCATTCCTCTTGTTGCTTTTTTCAGGATTTCTGGAAATGCTGCCTCAGACAAGAACATCAAGGATGGCGTTTGTGCACAAATAGAAAAGAACTTTGCCAAAGCCAAGTGGAAGGTACTTCTCATATATTTCATACATCAGTACATTTTTGCACATCCTCATATTGTAGGTTTTATACAAATGGTTATGTTCCTGATCATGAACCATGTCTCTAACTAGGAGGACTTTAATGTATTTTGTATTTGAAATATTTTGGAAGTGCTATACTCTCCTTTCAAAATGTATTATTTTTTTCATAATATTACCACCATTTTAAACTGAATAAATATTCATACAATATTTTCAGCTTAACTTTTATTTTCATAATCATCTTCTGATGTCTAAATTGTCAAAACATGTTCACACATATCCCTACAATTGCTCATTGAGTTAACTGGTGTTTAAAACAGTTTCCAAAGTTTATTTTAGTTGTTTGTATGCTATTGGGGATTTTTCCTTGCTGAAGCCTGTTATTTTTCTTATCAAAAAAGATGTGAGTGTGTGCATTCCAGAGAGAGAGACTGGATGTTCAGCTTAAAAAATAAAACTTAATTTAAACTCACTGTCTCTTTTCATTACTCACAGAAAGCTGTTAGAGTGACCACGCTCATGAAGAGACTTCGAGCATCTGATCAGGGTGAGTCTGGGGCCTCCGGTCTTGCTGCAGGGGCTGCAGCTGACCCCAACACACCCAGCGGTGGTCCTGCTCCTCCACCTGGCAGCGGTGAAAGCGTTGCTGCCAGCATAAAGGCTGCTCTTAGCGACAAGGCTCCTGATACACAGACTGCCACCATCTCTGCACTCTCCCTGCCCTGTGCAACCAGACAGGAAGAGCCACAGGCACGGTGCAATGGCGATGTACCCCAAATGTTGCCACAAAGAAAGGGAGACTAGGCATTAAACAAATACAAAAAAGAGGACCCTTGCCAACCAACAAGCACATGTGCAGTAGAGCCAATCAGTTTGGCATGATGATACCATGTATATGCTGTTCGACTATTCCCCGGTTTGCAGAATTATTTCACAACACCACGCGTTTCATCATCTTTGCCATCTGTACTGGTTGGTCTATTGAATAGTGTTCTCAACTCTCCCTTGTTATTTTGTGTACAAGTCCCTTTAAAGCTAGTTGCAAGGTAGCTCTTCTGTTGTTTCCTTTTCCCTTAAAACTGTAAAAACTCATAGTGTTATTTAGTGAAATCAATCTTTGATCTTTATTCATCAGCTCATCATGTAGAGGTGTATTTGTCTGTTTTAACAAATTGCTAGTTTTCAGCTTCAGAACGTACAACCCTGAGTTCATGTCTTGTGACTTAAAATTATGAGTTGAAAGATTTGGTAAATTGATCATATAAAGATTTCAAAATGTGTAAATGTATTAGAATACTTTACTGCATGCATGTTTGAGTAAACTCTTCAGAAACTATGCTTCTAATTGGAATATATTCTCAGTTACATATATTTCCAACATAGCTTAAAATGAAGATTAAACATTTCAAAAAGATATCATACCAACTGTATGACATACTGATGACTGTCTAGTTTATTAGGTAAAAGTCAGATACATAACATCACTTAGTGCACACAAATTAGATATCTGCAGGTTTATCTTCAGTGCAGTACAACTTCAGTCAACTTACAATTTTACAGCAGCAAGAAAGCATATTTTTTAAGTTTAAGTGCCTTAATATTTGTTGCAGTAAAGTACTGAATTGTTTCAAAAGAAACAACTTGATTATTATTGCTTACTGATTTCCTTGAAATGGTTTAGCTGTTTGCTTTTTGTTTGGTTTAACACTGCTGTATTGATACTTGTGTTTGTCTTCTTTCGCACTTAAATTAAAAGACAGAAAACTCAATGTAGAGCATTGTATGTGAAGTGATGTTTTAGCTGTCGTTGTAGTGTTGTCACTTGTAATTAGTGAATTTCTAGTCCATAAGTGAGTCCATATACTGTACCACTATGTACATTTGCATTGTATACATGTGTATTTTTTTATTTATGTGTGCATTTGGCAACATTTAGCTGAGCTAATGGGTTGCTACAACGCTTGTGGATGAATAAAATGAGCAATACTAATATTGCTGAAACTGTGACATTTCTGTTCCTCACTGAAAATATTAATATTTGACAAGATAAGCCACTCCACCAATCATCATTTCACTTCCACACATTTTTATTGCAAAAAAAATGCAAGCAATCGTCCTGGCATTAGAGAATATATTTGTGTACATACTTTGTCAGTACTGTAGCTAGTTAAAGTCATTATAATTCTGACAAGAGTGCTCATATCAGAATGAAATGAACAAGCTTAATCATTTTAGGCGATGCAAACCAAGATTTATGTAATTGATATAAATTAATACAGAAAATGAATAATGCATGTGACACTGATTTGCACCATTAAATAAATTGTTGTAGCCAAGGTTAATCTTTGATATAGCTTCAAGTGAGTAATATCTTTTAGGCAAAGATCATGTTAACCAAAAATCAGGCAAATTACACAGTGGTAAATTAGATAGAGGAGATGGTTTTTTTTTTGTTGTTGTTTTTTTAAAATAAACTCAAAATGGATCTGGACTTTAATCAAAAATTAGACAACTTATACAGTGGTAAATTAGCTACCAGAGGAAGTCTGTAGTGTGGAACAGAGATAGTGGTTTGTTGAATTATAAATCCAGTTCTTGCACTGATTTGGCCACAGGGATTCGTTTATTTAAAAATACACATCATATTGTGTTATCTGTATGGCTCCTGGCATATCATAGCCTAGCTTCCTAAAATCGAATTTAACAGTGGTTGTATTTAACAACCGCTAGATGGCAGCAACATATCTGACGTGTAGTTTAAGTGTGTGCGCCGAGGAAACAACGAAGAAGAAGTTGCTCCGTGTCCGCAGCGTCAACAGAAGAAGAACGTCCGTCTCCATTTGTCACCAGTTCGTTGAAGCAGTCGACGGCCTGGACGAAAATCCTCTGAAATATCAAAAGTGAGCTCGAATAACAAGAAGGCAAGGTGTGTCCTAAAGAAATAATATCAGTGGGGAAATATATAGTTAGTAAAGTGTTCTGTATTTCAAAGGATGCTACCCAGCTGCAAGCTAACGCAAAGAAATCGGCTTTTACGTTAAGTCAGCGTTAGCCACGTTAACGTTAGCTCTGATTCACCCTGTGAATGGTCTTCTACGAGGGCTAACGTTAGTTGTAACTTTAATAGCCTTTAGCTCGCTAATTTAATCACGCCATCGTTTACATTACAATGCGACTGTTCGACTAAATTATTTTGTTTATTGCAATAAAATAATTTTCTGTGCCAACGTCGCATGTTTATGTTGTGGCGTAGTTGTGAAGGCCCAGTGATGGCTATAATTAGCGGGCCACTCGTCCGTCTGTCGGCCAGCATTAGCAATCACACCAACCAGTGTTACTGGCCCCAGATTTGACGTGTGCAGCCATCTTTTAAGCATCTTCACTGTAGCACCAAAAGAACTCTACGACATATAACGTTAAACAATCATGTTTATGTGGCCATGCGCTCATAGATTTCTAATGAATGGGATTTATGGTTGTGCTGTCCAAGTCAATTCTTATCAGTTATATTGTGATGCATAACGTTATAACTGCCATTGTAAAGTCAGAAGTGGCGCGTTCATGTACCGGCATAAAGTGATGCTAACCTCCAACTTTGCTTCCAGATAAGATTCTGACTTACAAACATGTGGGATGGACCAGGGCAAGGACCACGGGGAGGACCACCCTTTCGGTAAACAAGCATCATTCAGTTACAGGCATAGATTTAAAACAAATTTCAACTCTAGTAAGAAAGTAATGTAGTCTTTCTAGTGCACTTCTGTGTGTGCCTGTATTGCTGTTTGCTAGAGTTGGGCGATATGGTTAAAGTTTAGTATCACAGTGCATTAAACTTTGTAATACAGCACTGATGTAGGCTATTTGGTAATTATAATGAATTTAATGATTCCCGCTGGTGTTATTTTGTTGTAAGCTTTGGTTATGTGAATATCAATCAGTAGCCTAATATATTCATATAAAAATATATGTTCCAGTGGTGATCATCGTGGAGAAATGTTTGGTGGCAGAGATCGTCCCATGCCTGATTATAGAGGCAGAGATGGGATGAACATGGGTCCCATGGGTCATATGGGCCCAAGGCCTCTAGATCTACCACCTATGGACATGAGGAGGATGGATGGGCCACCCATGAGGGGACGAGACATGGACCCCCGTGATATGCGAGGTAGAGAGCCAAACAGAGATTTTTTCAGACCTGGAGAAGAGCCGGACTTCAGTCTCAGAAGGAACTATGAAATTTCCATCAGAGACAAACTGATGAATTCCTCTGATTTCCCGGGACCAGGCAGGAACTCAGACATGGGAGGGAGGGGTATGCCACCACGGGAGCCAAACAACAGATTTATGAACATGAGAGACAGAGAGTCTTTTAATTACAACATGCCACAGTTCAACAATCCCAACATTGATGGAAGAAGAGGGTTTCCCATGGACCGAACAGAGCAAAGTGATGGATTTAGGGACATGCGTGACCGGCCCCCAATGGGCATTGGTAATGCTGAACGCTTTGATATGGACTTACCGCCACGAGAAAGAAGGATGATGGACACTGACAGAAGAGGGGGCCCACCTTTCAATCCAAGAGGTGGATTTGATTCTGATATGGATTTCAGAAATCGTCTTGGACCATCAGCTGATTTTAGAGATAGGGATCGGTCTCCCTTAAGATTTGGAAACAGCGATGTCGCTCCAGTGGACAGGGCAAGACCAGACATGCCTTCTGATGTTGCTGGACCTCAAAGATCAGAGATTATGGGTGCAGAAGTCAGAGGGAGAGAATATCCGGATTCAAGTGGCAGTCCCCTCATGGACTATCGCAGTGGTGAAGAGATGACTCTTGCAGAGGAATGGAAGAACCGTCGAAAAGAAAAGAGCCCTTTCTTAAACATGGATAAAGGAATGGCAGGTGTACCAGAACCCAGCTTCCCTGTAGGTTTTGGCAGAGATGTGAATGTTAGAGATCCACCACCATTTCAGGAAAGGAATCGACCACCTGTTGAATTCCCTGGGAAAGATGTTGGCTTTCCTCACGGTGACCACTTTCCTGCAATGGATCTACCATCAATTGGCAGAAAAGCTCCACAAGACCATCCACTCCCTGAGATAAGTCCCCTTACTGGCCCTCTTGGGAGACAAAATGAGAGTAAACATTGGCTTGGTGAAAGGGACCCAAAGCATAGTCAGAATAAGGCAAATCATGACGAAAGGCCCCCTTACCATAAAGACAAGATTCAGCCCTCACATGAGATTCAGGTGCCAAGTGATTGTTTTAAAGGGCTGAAAGATATCCCACACAATCAGGGACCTGCCAGGAGTAAGATGGGGGCAGAATGTGATTTCCAAAGCAGCAGTGCTGTACAGGCAAGGGACCAAGACTACAGGGACATCGATTACAGGACAGGGTCCGGGAGGGATTTTGACTACAAACACGATGCGCTTCAAGTAACAGAGAAACTCATCAAAGAGTCTAAACCAATCACCCCGTCAAAATTTAGTGAGTCTGGTTCTCAGGTAGGTGTATTTTTAGTTTGTTGCAAGTATTTGTTTATCAGTAACAATTGCAGTTATATTTTGATGTGTCATAACCAGAATTTTAATAAAATTTAGGATCAAGATTACAGGAATGCGTCAGTGGAGGACAAAGTTTCCAATACAATATCCATAATTGGTATTCCAAAGACTGCCACGATGGAGCAGGTAATCAAACAGGAAAAACAACTTTATATGTTAAATATTATGGCTACCAGAGTGTTGGTATTAGTTGGCATGGACTTAATTCTCTAATTTTGATGTTATCTTGCAGATTCTTGGTGCCTTTGCAGTCCGTGATGGCGTGCCAATGCAGGGGATGAAAATCAGAAATGTCGTGCCAGGTAAGAATGAAGTTTCTTTGTGGAACTGTAAGGGGCAGTCGATTGCTAACATGTCCCTCGACATTTCGCTTTTACGACATTCGAAACGCCGCAATCTATCTTCTGTTTCTGTTTTTTTTTATGTTCTCGGTTGCTTTTGTTGGTGGTGGTCTGTGTGAACTTGCTTAGTGAAGAAGGAAGGGGAGTTCTGTTATGCCATTGTTTTTGATGTCCGAGGATGTGCGGTCATTGTCAGCAATTAGAGGTTTTACCAGGTATCCAATATTAGGAGCTTTTGGAGAGTGATATTCAGTGTTGTTCACAGATGATCAGATGATTCGTGACAAGTGACTCACTGAATGTGTCCTTCAGGCACACTTTATCTTAGTGAAAAAAGAATGTCAACAAATCTGAAATGGAGAGACCGCCTTGCTAGTGCTTTGTTCATCCTTCTGATCTAAACATCTGCTTTAGAGTGGAAGATTTCCACAGTGGATCGCTGTAGGTATGGTTATACATGATGCCAAAGGCTGCTCATTTTGCCAAAATATATTTATGTCCATCACAGAAAGGGATATTACCTGCCTTATTATTTGACATAAACACGAATAGTAAATCTTTCTGTCTCCATGGTGCACACCACGCAGTTGTTCACTGCCACTGGTCTGGAATATGTCTGTTTAGGCTTGGCTTTATCAAAGCCTTTGCTGGCAAAGTCTGATTCAACATCAGTCTTGAGAAGACTGAATAGAAAAAAGCATAAACAAAATGTGTGTTTTCCTGAAAAGGTATGTATGTCAGTAAAGGTGTAAAAATTCGCTCACACTGATCTCGATGTATTTACGAACTGTCTTTAATGTTTTAGTGGGTAACTGTCATTACTGGCATTGACTAACAAAAACCCATCTGTATTTCAAATGCTGTCCCCAGGTTACAGCTACGATACGGCCTATGTGGAGTTTTTAAACCTCGAGGATGCAGTCCACTTCATGGAGTCCAACAAGGTGGCCCATCCTCGTCACTCTACGAAGGCCGTCTCTCCCATCAGGATTATGAGGGGTTGAGAGGGCATTTAGTAGATGGGGGAGGGAGAGAACGTGGGAAGGGGTTGCTATTACTTTTAGTGAACTTACTTTGTTTGAGGACATGAAGATGTCAGTTGATGACATTTTTAGATAATATATTAAACAGTTGTTCACATAAATTAAGTTTAAATTGTAAGTACATATCCATAAAGCCATGATAGTTTTTTCTAAATTACTTGTTTAGCACTTATGAGTTTAACTGTGCATGTGCACAGATATACAATAAGTTTCTATCCCATTGTTTACTTGCCTTGGAACCCTGGAAAGGATTTCACCAGAAAATACAGATCTTTGAGTAAAAAAATCTGCCCTTATGTGGGATTGTCGAAACGGTTAAAGGTGGTGTATGTAACTCTGGAGAAATATAATACTGTAACATATAACCACAATATAGAGTGAACAACGACCTCAGCTAAGTTGTGGCTGAGCAAACCGTTGCTACAGTTGCTACTGCGAAGCTAACGTTCACAGAGGACAATGTTTCAGATCCAGCATGCTAGCCTCAGACGTCAGACTTAACGTTACAACAACAGCATATCTTGAAGAACTAGAAAATAAGCTCAATGTCTGTGGGCAAGTAATTTAACTTTGCTGACACACCAGTCATGGCTGGAAGAGGGTTTCCCTCATATTTACGGAGCCATGGTTGTGTTCAAACAGCAGATTTTTTTTTTAAGCAAACACACAATGGACAGCTAGCGGACCAAAAAATGTATTTGATTAAAATTGCATACCCCACATTTTTATAATATTAGGATGACTTTATGATGATACTGACAAAGAAGGGACTCTAGGTATCCACCATTTCCTGTGTTGTGATTTAGCCTTTTTCATGAAGAGGATTGAAGGAAACGCTTGCAGAACTTTTAAGTGTTTGTGTCTTAGAAAATATTGGTTTCCTTTTTGCGACTTGAGAAGGGGTTCTGTTGTCAAGGAAGCAACTGCAGTTTTGATACAAGTGAGATATGAAGTAGGATCCGAAATTCCAGTTTGAGTAACAGATCGTGAGATTGAGCACGCCTCAGATCCCAAACCATAATGCGTATATAATTGATTGGTCACCACGACAGCACTTTGTTGGCACGATGTCTCATTGTGGTTGGGGGGAAAAGTTGACCAAGATTCAACTTTTTTGCCTGAAAACCCTGCATTTTTTTGTGGAGCCCTTGCGTTGGCATCCCTGCTGTGTTGCTGGACTAGCCTTTTTCAAATGAATGAAATGGCTGCGTTTTTTTACACACAGGGCTAAGATTGGTCTAAACACAACCTTATTACTCAATCAGGGCGCAAAAATTATTGTTTTTGACCACCAGCCAATGGCTAGTGAATACTCAAAGTGTACCAGCCGCTCAATAGATTACCATTGTTTTTTGGATCCACCAGTCATTTGCATATTTTACCAGCATTTGGCTGGTGCTAATTTTGAACCCTGCTCAGAACCCTGCGTTTACAGTGTAATTCTTTAACATAAGGTACCTGTTTTGTTAGCTTACCTTGCAAGAGAAAATCATTTTTTAAAATTCAGAACAAGCTTTGAAAAACAATATTTTTCAGTAGTAATCTTGAGACAGGTAAAGCATTGTAGTGATCTCGGCCATTAAAGGGTCTACATTGATGATGGGAGGTTTTAGCTGTGCTAGTGGTGTAGCTTTATGGAAGACATGGTCTGTCGATTGGTCCACCACTTTGGTGCAGCCTGAAATTTCTATTACTATAGAATATTTCTATAACTATTCAGTGGATTCTTGTTAGCTTTGGTATAGATGTTCATCGTGCCTGGAGGATGAATCCTGATGCCTTTCAGGATCCACCACCATGAGACCAAATTTGTGGTTTAGAATGAAATTTCTCAGCAACTGTTGGATGGAAGGTTGCATTTTGATGCAGTCACTTGTGGTCTTAATGCACATTGGCGATCCTCTGACTTTCTGTCTAGTGCCATCATCAAGTCAGAATCTTAACTTGTCTTACACTTTGGTTTATTTATTTAACAGTTTATTCAAGAGTTTGATTTTTCTTCTCAATGAGCATAACAGCCTCACAAAACTGCTAGTGTGGCTGCAAACCCTTTGTCTTGTTGTCTTTTAGGTCTCTACGGCAGGTCTTCTTGGCAAAATTCTTTCACCAGTGCAAGGCATTTTCGATCGTCTTTGACCTTCTTGAGTGCATGTCCTCTTGATGGTATTCCCTTGAACTCATCATTAGTAGATTTTGCACTCCAGGATTTCTTCTTTCTTTCTTTCAATTGCTCTGAGCAATTTGTGAACAATGTTCACATCTCGACTTAATTAACCAAGTCTCCAACACTTGCCAGGATTGTTGTGCTTTGATCATGTCTGTAAAACGATGGAGTCGCTTGGTGTCGTTTGAATTGCTGCTGAATTGTGCAGCAGTTTGTTTGGTTCTGCTATTTCTATTATTTTAGCATTTGGTGGCACACAGCTTTATTTTCACTTCTGTCCAATGTTACGCAGCTTGTGACAGCTCAGGATAAAGATGATGCAGTGTGGTCATTAATTTTAATATCAAAGATCCAAGTACCCGGTCACGAGTGGTAAAGGATGGCTTCTGCTTTGTGCTTTATGGGACTGCTTTATGTATGGTTACTTTTGCTTGTGCAAATGAGACACTGTGGATTTTAATCTACCTTTGAGATGCACAACCCTCATCAGAATTATGGACGTTAAAGACGGTACTACCGATTTGCAAGAACATTAGATGTGCCATGAGCTTCCTTTTGAAACCGCTAATGCAGTCTTATCTTGATAATGAAGTATTTACAACAGCATAGTTTGGTTTGTAGACCTTAATCTGATGAGAGTATGGTTCTCATTTGGCACCACAAAGTTATGTTCTGTTCTTCTGGTTTAAGCTATCAGCAAGTATTTTGATAATAAATTGATTGTTTAAGTCATTTTCAAGCAAACATTTCCTAGTTCCAGCTTTTAAGGTGTGAGAATTTTCTGGTATTGTGTGATAGTAAACTGCATGTCTTTGGGTTTTGGTCAGACAAAACAAGCAATTTGAAATTACCGTTGGTTATTGAAAATTGTGATGGGCACATTTTTTGATAATATTTGGTCCAAACGATCACTCGATTCATTGATAGAATATCACCAGATTAGTCGATACTGAAAATAATTGTTAATCACAGCTCTAATTCAGAGTTCCCTTTAAACTATTTAGCCTAGTATGTGAAGCATGACCCTTGATCTGGGCTTTGCACACCACCATAAGTGTTTGCCCGTTTGACCCTCAGCAGTGAAGAGGAGGGCTAAACCTGCCACAGTGCATGTTGGGTGTCATTGGTATTATTGATATGTCACCTTGGTTGTATGATGCTGATTAATCATTTCTGTTCTTCTTTCAGGGATCCCTAAAGGTTGGCACTAGAACAACATCCATGAAGTACATCCAGCCAGACGAGTGTGAAAGAAGTGTTAATGTGAGTGCAGTGACAGGAAATGATTACAAATGTATACGTGTATATAGGTATTTCTATTGTCAACCCAAACAAAAGTCTTTTAAATATGTTTGGTGCATGAATAAAGGCACTATAAAATCAAAATTTATTGTACCTGTATAATAAATGTTCTCATTATATATTTGGCCTAATTGACAGTATTATTTCAGTACAGTAACATAGCCATACTATAAAAAACACTTTCTCTCTTTATCATAAATACTGGTATCAGCCATTGATTCTTATTAGCCATTATTTCTGGGGGAGGGAGAAAACTAAACTAAACACTGCCTGCAGATGTTTTGCAGAAAAGACCTTGGATTATACTCTGGCTCAAGTCATTGCTGTGTTTGCAGTAACAGTAATGGCAAATAAGAGGGACACATTAGAGCATATCAGAAAACGGGAATCCTTCTTACTAAAATTAAATAAAATGTGCTTAGACAGGGGAAGCTGAAATTAAGACTGTTGGCTACTAATAACTATTCTGAGATAGCTTGGGGTAAAAAATAAAACATTAAGAAGGCCCAGCCACTGTTTGAAAATGTATGGTCTCCAATCGGCATGTACAGTATCACTTCACCATATTGTTTACCGTACCACAGTTTAAAAGCGATATGTTCATTCCTTCCATGTCTCTATGAATTAGGAGTCGGATCACAAAGTAACTCAAATCCAGATGCCCCAGTTACCCAGACCAGATGAACCTTTAGAAGAGTTGAAGACCAACCTGAATGGGTCAAAACACAAGGACCCTATTGAGCCGTTGTCCCACAGCCAGTGGCAGCGCAGCTCTGACTTGACTCCTGAGGCCTGGCAGCAGCAGGTGGACCAACAGCTCCAACAGCAAGAACCTGAGCAGCAGGCAGAGTCTTGGGGCAACCGCAACCCTCCTCATCACGCTTCACATCAATCTGACTCCGTCTTCAAAGATAGCAAAAGTATGTTTACTTTAGCTTTTGGGTGTCCACTAAAGCTTATACCCATAAACATCGTGGAACTATTTGTTTATGTGCTATTGTGATTCATAACCAAGTCAGGTAAACAATGATTTTCTCTGGTCACCATACAGCCATGATAATAAAAAATGTGAAGCCCACCACGACAGTAGAGACTATCCTGAAAGCTTTGGATCCCTTTGCATATCTGGATGAAAGAAATGTTCGCCTAGTCAAGGCCAAACCACCAGGAGCCAAGTGCTTTTGCTTCGTTGACATGGACTCCCATGAGGTATCAAAAAATATAAATGCACACAGTTTGCTATTGATTTCATAATTTCATGTTCTTTCAAAGTTTGTGAATACAGTCTTTGTCCAGTGTTTCCCTGCTGTTTCACAGCACTTTTCATTGTGGGTTTTTTCTTCTTTTTTTTCTTTTTTTTTGTAGCAAGTGACACGTCTGGTTGAACTCCTCACTAAACCCAGACCCCTTTATATTGATGGAGTCAGAGTTTATGCTGAGGTTGCAAAACCCCTGAAGAACCAAAAGTACGACCCACATTTTGCAAAGATTTTCTTATCCATTATGTCTATTAGAGGAATCTTACCTCATTTGTCCCTGATAATTTTATGTGTGTTTCAGTTTCAGAAGAGACTTTGATAAACCAAACACTTCCATCCTTGGGTATCCACCTGAGGCCAGCATGGTGGGGGTAAGTTGTGTTATTTTATTGTATTGTGTGAAAGCTATCAAAAAGAAAAGGATGGTAAGAGCTGTTGGTTGACCTGTGATTTCTGTGCCCCTGGAATTTCAGCAGCAGCAGTACCCGCAACCTCCACAGTACTTGCAACCTCTGCAGCCACCTGCTGGTGCCTCTGCTGTAATGCAAGGTGAGACCTGCTCAGACAGGCGTTCTGGTATCTTGGTCCCTTTGCAGAGTTTGTTATTACTAAATGTAACATAAAACTGTTTTAAGTATTCTTACTTTTTTTTTTTCACCAGGTGATTTGATGACTCCGAGCCCTAATCCAGCTCTGTCTTCAGACCCCAGCGTTGGACAGGTAGGTTATGTAAAAAGTAGATAAGAGATCTTGTGTCAAAGCTGGGCGGTAAACTTAACATATCCTTTAACACCTCATAGGGAGTTGGCTACGGTGAGGCCCCACCTATGGATCCATTGTACCAGGCTGGTGGACCCCATGTGCCCACAGATTCAGCTGGCATGACACCCGCCATAGACGGATCACAGACCTACATCTTTGGTAAGATCATCTGTGAGCATTGTTATGCCACTTTAGTAACTCTGCATTGTCATATTACCAGTTGTAAATGGTGACAAACTTGAGGCTTTCTGCACTGGAATTTTCACAGTTTTTCACTTCTTTGACTTTCATTAAAGATTCACCAGAATTGAGTGTTGAGGCACTTCTCCTTGATCTATTTGCGCTTTATTTATATATGCTTTGGACAGAAGTGTCTGCCAAATGAATAAATGTGAATGTCAAATCTATTTGTTCTATTTCTCCAGGCTCTGAGACTCCAGACATGACCAACTACTTGTATGATACCACTTCAGGCTTCTACTACGATCCAGAGACAACGCTGTACTACGACCCTGGCTCTAGGGTGAGAATACAAGACAGCACAGTGATCCCACCCTTTCTCTGGCCTATAAATGGACAAAAGTAGCTGGGGAGAACCTAGGGCTTCTTGATTTTGGCAGAAATCATCATCACGATGATATTTTTGAGGAAATAGTAGCATAATTAAATGTTTTTAACTTTAAACAGCATCTTAGATCCAAGAAGAAGACAGCAACGCTGTGTGTGTGTGTGTTTGTGCACGTACACAAACCAAAATGTAGCAGAGCAGGTGACAGGTGAAGTACTCAAGTAGACGACAACTTATGTTACAACACCGAAATTTAACAGTGGTGTTCCGTTGGGAGATGCAGTTACTTAAACTAACGGTGAGTAAAGTATAGACTAAATCTGCCAAAATTAGAAGATGGGGACACAGTGAATTGTTTACAAGCACAGACCCGGTAAAGCAACGCTTAACACACCTGGTTTGAGCATAAATAATATGTATATTGTAAAGCTTTGAGTAGAGGAAGAATCTGGTCGCTAATTTCTGCAGTGTAAATAGGGTGAAACTAATAACAGTGATTATGTGGTGGTAGCAGTTATAACCCTTTCCTGTTGGCTCGAGCTGAAGTAAACATCAGTTGCTGAAAGTTAGTTGGGTTTTTAAGGAAGGGTGGGAGGTGCCGCTTTGAAGGAAAGGGTGCACTGGATTTACAATACAAAACAAAACGAGTGTCATTGCAAAGCTGCATGGGCACAAAAATCGTTTTAATTCGATTAACTTGTTCTTATGATCATTGGAAGCCAAAATTAAAACCGTGATTAAATTTCGATGAGTTGCACAGCCCTAGTGTGCTGTAGTCAGTAACCTGTGAGACTAATTCATTCTTTATAGCTACTACAGAGGAATGAATGTATACCTAAAATCCTAAACTAATCAAGTATCCACTGTGTTTTCAGACTTTAACCACTATAAATGTGTCTTAAATAATTAGTCTTGTTTAAGTTGTAATTTTTCCTTTTTTGTTTTTTTCCCTCCATTTTTGTGTATAGTATTTCTACAATGCTCAAACCCAGGAGTACCTGTATTGGGATGCTGCGTCAAAGACTTACATCCCAGTTCCAGGAGGGCACTCTACAGAGCCCCAACCTGTAACCATGACTGTTGAAGACCAGGCCATTCTTTCCAATCCAGCAGCAGATGCTCCTCTGGAAATGAAGAAACCATCGCTGCCTCCCCTCACTGCAGCACCTCCGCCACCGGTTCCTGTTTCTGCCGCCAGCTCTGATCCGGAGCCCGTCCAAACTTCTTCAACAGTAGCGCTTGAGAAGAAAGACGATGACGATTCCACTAAGAAGGATAAAGACGAGAAGCCGAGAAGTCTTGCTGCTGTCAAGGTAGCACTTAAGTTACAATGCCAGTGCACAAAATGTGAAATACGAGGCAGATAGTTAAGAAATGCATGGCTGTTTTCAGATCATGAAAGATATGGAGCGCTGGGCAAAGATCCAGAATCGGCAAAAGGACACTGTACGCGCAGCATCGCCGCTGCTGAAGTCTGGAATGGACGATGATAGGAGGCAGTCCAAGTCGGCGGACGCTGGTTTCGCCATCTTTGAGAGGAAGGTTAGGGACGCACCTCCAAAAACCACACATGCATTCATTGTAGATATTAGAAGTATTTATCTATAACTTGTTCTTTGTCTGCATCTTTAGATCTCGGGTGGGGATGATCTTTTTAAGAAGCCCCTTGCTCCTCCTAAAAAAGATGAAAAGTCAAAGGTGAGAGCCTGCATGGTGTTTACTGTCCTACCTGACTCATTTTGATTACCTTCCTCAGGGTGCTTTATTTTTCAAACTTTTTTTTTTTTACATGATTGGGAAATTGTGACAGTTGTTTTTGTAATATCTGTCTGATTTACTTCCCCAGCGTCCAATGGGCTCCCTTGGTCTGCTGGCATCTGACTATGCAGCTGGAAGTGATGAAGAGGTGGAAGAAGACAAGGAGGAGGCAGCTAAAGGCAGTCAGGGCAGCCAGTCTGAAGACAAGGACAACAAGCTGACAGACTGGAAGAAGATGGCCTGCCTGCTGTGCAGGAGACAGTTTCCCAACAAGGACGCTCTGCTCCGCCACCAGCAGCTTTCTGACCTGCACAAAGTACTGCCTGTTTACTTCTGCATTAACAATAGTTGACAGTGACTCATATAAATACAACCTCTAATACTCCAGTGTATTGTCTCAACAGCAAAATATGGAGATCCACCTTAAGATCAAAAGGTCAAAGAAGGAGCTAGAGGCACTGGAGAACCAGGAAAAAGAGGTAAGTGAAAGTGAATGGTGTAGGTAAAATATACAGAGGATAGTGTCAGGTTGTGAGTTCATTACTAAAGGTGGAATGTGTCCTTCACAGCTCAATGCCAGAGAAACCTCCAGGTCACCAGAACCGAAAAAAAAGAAAACACCATCACCAGCAGCATCATAATACCTGGGCTGGAAGCTCCAGGTAGGTATGCGTTAAACAACAGTTTTTTTGAAATGGGGTAACAAAGCATTTACATGTGTTTATTAGAACATTTAACTGTTAACCTGAAGTGTTGTCTGTGTTTAGGGAGATGAATAAAGTCAGTGACAGACCTGGTTTAGGAGCTGAGCCTGTCCCGGTAGGTGTAAAGCTTTATTTCTCTGCTTAAATTCATGTGGTGTTTCTTGTGATTTTTATTAAGTGTTACATTTCACTTCTCTGTTTAGCAGAAGAAAAAGAAAGAGTTTGTAGTTTGGGACAATACCACCTACAAACAAGCAGTACGCAAGGCCATGTTTGCGCGGTTCAAGGAACTTGAGTGATCTCATCTGAACACATCGTCCTCACTTTGATATGTGAACTGTTGTAATATTGACACGCTTGCCTACCTTGGCATGAGAAATTCCTTCGACTGTCTTTACTGTTTCTCTGCCTCGGACATTGTCACACTATAGAGCCACAGTATGCGACACTGAAAGGAACAATTATGTGGTCTGTAAGTCACATTACAAGGCTACTGTGGAGCTAAGAAGAATATCTGACATCCTCAACAATGGATGTTGTATAGAAAATGTTTATTCATTCTGTTAATTTGAGTATTTTTGCCCATGTCTTCGTATGTAGATTTGTGAAATGTGTCCAGATTGTCTTTTTTTAAAATGATGTCACACTGGCCACTTTACATTTTTGTTTTAAAACTGAGCAATTTTTACATTATCATTTTCAAGGGTCAGAATTGCTATTGTATGTACACATTTTGAAGTAAAAAGAAAATGTACTAACCTGTTTCAAAAGTGTTTGTTTTAATAGTGTCAATGTGTTTGACAAGAGCTCAAGATTATAGGCTGAGATGCATACACTAGGTGGCAGCAAGAGACCAATTTTATTTTGTGTTGATTTGAAATAACAGTCTATGGAAATAACCAAGCAAGAATCCTGAATGGAATCGTCAGTATCTGCCAAGTTAAAGAAATAATATGATAAACATCACGTATACCTGCAGTTAGGAATTTGTCCAATGTATTCTGGTAAGGAGTAAAGAGTCTCGCTGATGCTCTTCATGCATTTTATGCCTTTTTGACATGGTTTCTGTTTTTAGTAGATGCTGGTTTAATATTCCCTAATTGTGCACTGCAGGAGTTAAAACATGAAGCCTCCCCTCTGACCTTTTACTGACATGAAGGGAGTAGCCCCATAGCAGTGGTTCAATGATTGGAGAGGATTGCATGGGTTTAGTGTGCTGACAAACTAGCTCTTCGGAGTGCAGTAATAAGAACACAGGGGAGCCTGAGGAGCTGCAGTAAATGCACTCCTTTAACAAAGCACTCCTTAAACACTGGAGAGCAGGAGGCCAACACTTTTTCATCTCTGCAAGTGCAATCGGGCTTCCTACTGTGTGCTTGCTTCTGGACAGTAACCTAATGAGGAAAGTGAGGCCTGTAAAAATAATCATGCAGATGTCAACCAACAGGTATAGCTTGTGTTTTTGCTTTCATACCTCCCGACGGCCCTGGTCTCTGTCCAACCAGCAGTGGGTTAAATCACAAATGTGAACATGTATGATTGACAGTATATGGAGTCTCTCTGTCTGAGGACACAGGGCAACATGGTAACAAAGCTTGACAATCACACAGTGTAAACCTTGTTTTGTGGTTTGGCAGTGAAACACAGGAAAGCCCAATAAACAAAACCACAGTGATTATCTCAGGTTCAGATGTTCTTGCAGTAAAACCCTGACACATCAACTTTATGTAGCTTTTCAGCTGTAAAATCTACTTTTGAAACAATTAAGATTAAAACTCTGCATTTTTAACTCTTTTTCTTAACTTGACTAGCAGGGAACAGAAACGACTACAGCATTGTAAATAAGTAGCAGACCATGCTAAACACAACTATGACTGAAAGTGAAACCTCCAGCCTCCTGATTACAAGGTGGTCAGGATTCAAAGACACCATCTCTGTACTTGAATCTAAGTCGCATTAAGTTTGGCAGCATGCTTTCAAACTTTACACACCCCTCCCTCAGGAAAGCACCCTGTTGTATTGAGTTTAAACTTGTTTTGTTCATCTTGCTCTTCATAGGAATGTTATTATTTTTCTATCTAATGTGGCTCCATTCCTACTCATGTAGTCTAAAGATGGTCATCAAAATTCCCCACATATTACCTTTACAATGAGGGAAACCTGGAAAATCTTCATGTCATATGTGATATCCTTCCTCAGTTACATGCTTCAAACGAGGCAGGTTTTATCGAATGAGACAATGTTTCATGCCAAAATATGCTCTTCTCTGTTTACTAAGAGAATTAAGTAGATTTTGCAATAATATAATGAAAAGAGGGACTCAATTTACTAGCATTAAAAAAGTAAAACCACTATCTATTTGACTATAAAGCATTTTGGTGGTTACAGTATTTCCATTTGTCCTTGAAATAATGGATTGCTTGCATGTCTGCTGAAATCCAAGATTTGCTCACTTCTTTAGATGTTCTAAGGTCTTTTTAAATCACTTCCATATTTGCTGTATTTTGTTTCTCTGGCTATCCTGCAGGTTGAAATGATCATGTATTTTAATTTCATGTAGGTCAGTGCATCCTGTGATGGTAAATGAATAAATTCATACATAAAGACTTGGGCACACTATCTGTGTATTTGCATATAAATAGAATAGTTATTACCAAATTCCGCATGGACTTAAGTTTTCATGTACTTTATTGACATCTCTTTTCATGACCTAGAGGGTAAATTGAATAAACTGTTTTATTATACAGTAAAATAAAATACACATTTTGGATTACAGTTTTGGAGCGAGCACAAACTACCATTAGACAATGGAAAGTCAGAGAAGCCTCCATCAAAGATTACTGTGCCATCCAGGTCCTATAATATACAACTGTGTAACATGGTGTCAGAAATATTAATTGGTCTTAACATTCTGATATATGCAGAGGTTAGCTAGCATTTCCTCTTTTTTTTACTTTAGCAGAAGGGGTTATTTGGAGGAGGAATCTCAGTCAATTTTCTGTGGACTAATTTCCATTCCTCTTTTCTCCATTCTGTCACAAGACCCAAAAGACAAACCCAGCTCCCAGTGACAGATGTCGTCATTACCCAGTCCTAACAGTCTATGGAATGAAAATGA
Source organism: Lepomis macrochirus (assembly GCA_024633595.2). Taxonomy (NCBI): domain Eukaryota; kingdom Metazoa; phylum Chordata; class Actinopteri; order Centrarchiformes; family Centrarchidae; genus Lepomis; species Lepomis macrochirus. Next base: position 22,198,106 of record JALXJV020000004.1, on the reverse strand, counting down.
ATGTGCAGTCAGTCTGAGAGGATCAGAGGCCAAACAGAGAGAGAGGGTAAAGAGAGCTGCCATGCTAGTATCCCCTGTATGTGTGAAAGGGAGAAAAAGGTGGACAGGGGGGGCCAATTATCCCAGTTGGACGGCTCTTAGCGGCAGACGGGTGGAGCTGGAGCAGCAGTCTGGGGACGAGACAGAGGAAGAACACAGTCAGCAGGACTTTCAGATGTTGAGATGTGCTGTCAGTGCACAGAGGCGAGAAGAGGAGGGGGAAGTATCATTGGATTGCTTTTAATGGAGGGCTGATGCAAAGCTGCAGATGGACAAAGATGCTCTAAAGACTTATATACACTTGGGATTTGTTTTTGAATATCCATCCATATCAACACCAACAGACAAGCCAGCTCACCAGACACCATCAATTTTTTCCAGTGTTTCATTTCCTTTTGAAGAAGCCCCTGAAAGAGCTAATTTCTGTATGAAATTAAATCCACGTAGCATTAAAGATGAAATGGATATTTTACAGTATGCTTACATGTTGGGTGACTGTGTGGTTATCTCAAATCTCTTCTTTGTCTGTTATGACAAATGATCAAAAACACATCCCATGTGGAGGGACTCCCCTTAAGGAGTAGCATGTGTTTGTGGTCACCCCATGCAAACAGAGGAGACTATACCATCACAAACTCATAGGAAATTCATGCGTGTATGAAAATAATTTCACCATCTGGCTTATCCTTTCAAGTGTAAGTTGAAAAATGATGTCTGTTATTGATTGCTAATCTATAACATCATCTTGAAAATGTCCTTGTGATTGTCAGGCGTGGGACATGCTTCAGAGCACAGCTTGTGTTGACAACATTTGGACCGTTGCTCTTTGCAGAACCAATTCCACTGGCAGTCCTGTCATTGAGAACATTATCATTCAAAAACATTTGGAAATGATGTCATGGTTCTGCACTCCAGTACTGATGGAGAAATGACAGCAGTGATAGCACTATATAAATACAGAAAACAGACAGCTGGAACATTTCCTTGTATTCGGTCTCTTCTCATGCTGGAAAAAAACTGTTATTGCCAGTTTAATTTAATTTACAATTGTCTTATTTAATTACCACTTAAAAGACTGATTATGATTCACAGCTAAACAGTACATTGCCATAACTAGGCATTGCCTTTGTCAACACAGTGTGAAAAAATACTCTAAATGAGAGCTGTCAAAGATTTGTGAATTGGAACTATGCAGACTTTTGTGACTTAAAAAGATTAGTCTTATTGTAGGCCTACTGTAACCCTGCCCACATGAAGCTAAAAAGTTATGCTCTGCATGATTAGCTATTATGAAGCTTAGTAGTTGGTTCTTCTGACAAATGTTTGTCTCACCACCAGAGAACATGTATTTGACAATGTTTGAACCCAGACATTTTCCTTTGCCTGGTACTCTCACCTCAATTTATGTTAGGTAGTGTTTTTTTTGTTTTGTTTTTTTTTTGTTAACATGGTTTTGGATCAACAGTTTAAATCTATGCAAAACTTAAAATAAAAGTAAAGCTTTAAATGCTAGTTTTGTTCAGTTACACAGTTCAGCTAATTCTAGGCTAACCTGTGAGTACAGAGTATGTTCCAACGTCACAACCTTCACCTTCAGCTTCCTTTACATGCTATGCTAGCTAATTTGGAAATAAAAAAAACATACAGGTGAATCTAGGTACAATGACAAATTGGAATGAAAAAATAATGGGAACCTGACATTGACACAAAATATTGAGGAATTATTTTGAGTGTATATAGTCCTAGATCATAGTGGGTGTATATGTCCTACTACTTCACATTGCCAAATGGCAGATGTTTACCCTTTCACCAGACACAAACATATTCTAGATGCGTGAGTATTTATGCTAATTGTGTGGGGAGTTGAGACCAGGAGTATTCTTTCACCAAAGTCAAATATGTATAATAAGGAAACATTGTATTTGCCTGAAGGCAGCAGCACAATCCCCCTCCGCAAAAGTGATAAAAAGTAATTATCTAAGTAAGTAATTCTCTTTTTCTAGACTTCATACATCCACCAGGTCCATGATGTATTCAACTCAGCTAGGTGTTCAAGTAACTGACTATTCCAGGCCCAGTCCAGCTAATACGATTTCTCATCCTGTTCAAGCACTAAGACATTTAGATTTTCAATCATGTACATTATTAATGGCCTATTTAATTTTTAATGGGATATAAGATTTAGTGAGTAAAAGGGCTGATGGACCATAAGGTTGAGAGAAGAAACAATTAAATACTGAGTCAATATTAGCAGGAGGGAATGGACATACAATCTGTATTAACTACCATGTTCAGGTAGCATGTCAGTTCCATCGGGGAAGAAATGGTATAATTATTCTGTCTTTTTATTTATTTGATTTTCTTTCATTTGGTGTGGAAATACCTGGCAGTAACGTTGTTAACATTTTGCGGTAATAATGATAACTCGCGGGAATATGTTTGATGAATTTAACATAACAGCCATATGGATGAAACATCATTTCAGGTCATTTCCCTGCCTCCGTTTATTATTGCAAGTCATATGAAGTGGAAATAACCACCCTGGCAATCAACCATTACTGCTGTATTGTGCATTACAATTTTACCTCTAATAGGCCATTTTGATACCACATTGGCTGCTTTATCTGTCATCTCCTTCTCACACCTGCATTTTTTTTCTGTCTTTATCCAGTTTAATCTTGCACATCGCTTGCAAACTGGCAGCTGATACCTTTGTAACGGGATTAGATTACACAAAATTGTGTTTGTTGATGTCATAGGAAACCCTCAAATTAAAAGACCCACTGCTGTTATTTTTCTGCTGTTTGGGAATTGACTTAAAAATTAGCTGGTCATCTACTCTTACATGCGAGGGCACATTTTTGTCCTATCGTATTGCCGGAGATATCTTCCTTTAAGGAGAAATATTATTGTGCATGATTTCCAGACAGGTCAAATTCCCTCATGTTAAAAACCTGAACTCACTTTTTCTGATATATTGTGATGTCTTGCCACAGACTTGGAGCCCTTTGCGGTCACTGTAGACAGAGAAATGAGACGTCTGTGTACAAGGCAAGCAGGATGATGTACATGTGGTAGGTCAGGAGTGTGAAATGTAAACTCCTCCATCAAGTATGTCCTCCTATTTGCTTACTTCCAAATGTTTATGGTGGGAAGACCTTGGGAGTTGAGGGTATGACAGCAGAACATCCGCACTCCTCCTCCAGTGCTGTGTCTATCTACTCTACTTTCTTTCCCTGTCTTTAAATTCACAAACACGGCCTCCCCAAAATACTTGTGGAAACTTATTAGTGAGAATGAGCATCTCCTGCTGCTGCAGTGACTGTATTTCTCAGCAAATAAAAACATTTAACATGGCAAAATGCATTGTAACAGCTGGAACACAGATCCCGGATACAGACCCCTGATGACAGAAACATACTTTTCAACCTTCTTACAAAGCAATACCTGTGTAGTGGGGCCCTGTGCACAGAATCAGTGGGTGCTGAAAGGTCATTGCAACACCAGCTTTTAACCAAGAACAAAAGCTCTCCTCAGCTTGGTCTTCCCTCTGTGGAATGAACCGGAGAACACATGGCTAGTTTCATCAGCAGTAGGTTTACATTAGTTTTCTTCAGCTGATAAACCTATCAGCACCGCTTTGGGAAACAGATGAAGGCGTAGTGTTGCTGCCTTTTCTCATTCACCCGACATTACAACTTGATCCACTTTAAGCCGGCTTCAGGACATTCTCATTCCCGTTCTTCACAACATTCAGTGCCTTTTTTTTAGGCACACAGCATTGCTGTAACACAATCACCTGCGTCAAAGCCAATTCCTGGAGTGAAAATGACTGTACAAATTATTCATTGTCCTGGAGCCACAAAAGCAGTACAGTGACAGCATTAACAGCCATACCACGAGTGTCAGCTTTGAAAGATTATAGCAATCTGTAATGTTGCCTGCACTCCTGCAAATGTTGTGTGCAATCTGAGCTCAGACATTTTCATTCACTCTTCTTTAATATTCGCTATGATAGGTAAGTCCCCCATTATGGTGATCTACTGTATGTAATGGGGTTTGCAAACCACATCAATTTTAATGTTTATGTCTATGCATGATGAAAAAAGATCAGGACTACCATTTGACGCCTCTTACTGCTTGCAATTTAAACATCACATCAGTAAAACCATGAGAAAGTAAAATGAAAGAAACACCTTTTCTGTAACAAAGTCATCCTGTACGCTGGTAACAGGCGCCTTTGTGTCTCATTAATGTCATTTGTCTTCAGATGAAGTGTTTGAGGCCCCTGTGGCTGATAAACAGAGACACTAAATCTTTTTTTATCTCATTTAGAAACACAGACCATAAACTGTCCATGATACTGGCAGATAGTGGCAGCCCTCATAAGTATGTGCAAGATTTTTAAACTACATCTAAATAGCTTTATGTTTAAAATGGTAGTCAACCTACCAGCCTTTCATTTCCTTTCTGTGTTATGCATCTAAGTGCCTCACACACTCAGTGATAGTTCAGAAAGCCTGTCTCAACCCAAGACACTCTCACCTCCCAGGAGAGAGCACTGACGACAACTCAGCCATTCGGGGCAGCCAGCCCCTGAATGCAGCGTCGGTGTGAGAGCAATGAGTGTGCTGCTCAAAGTGCTGTAATGTGTTTCTTAATGGGAGCCTGCTAAACTGCAAGTGTGGCAGCTCATCTGCATGTATGTTAGCAGAGGTCTAGTTTCTTGAGCATTTCTTAGGTTCAAGAGAGAAATAATTCTGTCAATTAGGCTTTCAGGAAAGATTTCCCACTTCAATGCATCTACCTTGGGATCGTAATGAACCAGCAATTTCCTGTTGGTTAAAAGAGATGTCTAAATTATGCTTTTACAGAGAATAATGTATTGAACCATTCATTTAAAATTGTATCCCAGTAAAAATCTTTTAACTCACTTTCTGATTATGAAGTACTGATTCACAATGAGGGTAGTGTAAAGTGTACATGTCTAACCAAAACCTCTCTTAAACTTTCCCATGATTTCCAGTAACTCAAATGTACAGTTATGAATCTTTTTACAGGTTAAACATTTGTTTCACTTGCCTATCTACTACTATCTCACCTAATACCTATACCTTTTTAAAGAATATAAAAAATGAAGTGACTTGTCTATGATATTGTTACAAAATCAGACAGCAGCAAAGAAGCATATTTTTACTCTGACTGCTTTTAATGATCCTCTTTGGAAAAAAAATTCTGAGCTATGTTTTGGCACAAATAATAAATCACCAAAACCAGTTCAAATTGTTTATTGAGATGAATAGTCAATATATTGATGCTCATCTAAACATCACATCAGGCTCTTCTGTCACTTCTGTTTAGCCAGCCTCTCTGTCTTTGAATATTTTTGCTCAGAACGCCTGTATGAAAAGCTGTAAGTGAGCTGAGAGAATCTTTCAAGTTGTCTCCATCCCATTTCATCTGATCTTATCTTTGAAATCCAAGTCTTTTTGCAGTCCTAAGTTCTTTCACTCCCTAATTAGTGTCAACACAGTTACTCTTGCCTCTTATCCTTCCACATGTGCTTTTAAGCCCTGTTCTGCTTGTCATACTGGTGAACATTTTCATTTTGAAATTTCACATAGCAGAAATGAAAGACAGGGTGTGGAGCTGGTGTGCTGAAGAGCAAGTCTACTAACTTCCATGCAAACAGGAGGAACCATATGTCACACCCCACCCTCAATCACAGATTAGGTAGTCATTCCAGGACCTACACTCCCTCTACCTGTGCAAAGAGCTTTAAATACCCAAAACAGTGAATGATTACTATTAGCAGGGCCTGATTGATGGCTTCACAATGCAGGAACAAGCCAAACAGGTCTGGAGGGGTAAAAGGGACAGAGAGTGTCTCCTGAGTCTCCTGGCCTGGTCTCTGTAAGCATAACCATGTTGGTTTGACAATTTTTTGTATCAAATCTCTATCAGAGGTGCAGATCTGATTTCTAAGCAAGCATCTCAGTCATGTGGATTACAAAAGACCTTTTGCATCAACTGCTCTTTAATTTATGATTTCTGTTTTTAAAACTGTGATGCATTATACAAAGCACAACAGTACACTGTGATGTGGTCTCATGTAGCTGTCTTTGGATTTCATGTACACAGAAAATACACATCAAGTAAACTGAAAAACTAAAGCTGCGTCCAGTATGTCATGCATGAAAATCTGTTATAAAAGTTCAAATGTGGATACCACAATTGCACTATGATTAGATTTAGATGTGGGATTACTCTTCATCTGTGCACGATAGGACATTGAAAGATTTATAGGATTGCATTTATTTGACAGGATTTCTGTGTCACATCAAAACCTTAAAATGTTACATCTGGTCTGACCTTGTAGTGAACTGTAATGAACATGTCGGCCTGTTGGTCCACCACTTTGGTCCAGACTTCAGGCTGAAAAAGCTCAACGAGTATTTGATGGATTGCAATGACATTTTGTGCAGATATCCGTGCTGCCCAGAGGATGAATCCTAATGCCTTTGGTAATCCTTGGACTTTTCCTGTAGCGACTAACAATGAGCTTCACACTTGTGGTTATGAGTGAAATATCTCAACATCTATTGGATGAATTGCCATAAAAGTTTGGGCGTTCACATTCACATCTCCCTCAGGATGCATTTTAATAACTTTGGTGAATCAATTACTTTTCATCTAGCACCCTCATCAGGTCAAAAATTCAATTTGCCACATGGCCAAATATGTGTAAAACACATGAGAATACCATCAGTCTGGGCTGTTGTTACGTCCCCCACAATCCGAGAACAGGACCTTACGGGACGTAACAGCTGTAGTTTGTGTTTAGTGCTAATTAGCAAATATTAGCATGCTAACATATTAAAACCAAGATGGTGGGCATGAACAACATCCCCATCATACATCAACATGTTAACATTTTCAAGTGAGCATTTTAGCATGTTGAAGTTAGCCTTTCTGTCAAAGCACTGCCGTGCCAAAGTACAGCCTTACAGAGCGGTAGACTTTTAAAGTTATTCTGGAAATAAGACCGAAAAGTTTAGTTTTATTTCACAAGATGACATAAGACATTTCTTTTCTGTTAGTGAAGTTTATTGATGGTTGCTATATTGACTCAGAGGTACTCAGATGTACGATACATACTGTATATAGCTAAATATTTTCATTCTATGATATTCTCTTTCTGACTCTATATTTTGCCCAAGTGACCTACATTGTCTTGCAGTTTACATTAGGGTTACATCACTGGTGATCTTTCTCACAGCCACCACTCTCATGGATTTTTTGATTCCGTTTAGCATGCCATTAGATTTCTCTTACCATTGATCAAATCGTTATGATGTGCTGTTAGCTGGCTAATGGGGCTCACGATCCAGGAACACAGAGATCATCAGTTGTCTGTACTATGCTTGGATCATCTCCTTTGACGTGAACCTAATCACCTTCATAGATCATCAAAGTGTATCTGGAGTGGAGTAGAGTGGAGTGGAGGGAGAGAGGAGATTGTGTTACAGAGTCAGAAATCGCAGCCACCTTTATGTTGCACTTGTATCAGGCCTGGCTGGCATGCGTGCCACTGCTGCAGCTGTTTAGGCATAAATCAAACAAGGAAACTTGATGAGGCCCTCTAGCAGACAGTGTGTGGGCATATTTGACTAATCAGTGACCATGGACGCCCAAAAACTTTTCAAAGGTTGTTAACGTTACAGTCAGTGGAAAGGCACTTTCATAAATCTAAATAAATGTTGGTTCTCTTTATGTGTTCAACACGCAAAATCAACTGTCATCATGAAATATGCTGACAGTTTAATGTGTGTGACAATATTTCTAAGACCTGATACTGTACTAGCTTACAATGAGTATTATGATTAGAGTACATTGATGTGGGTCTCTCTAAGAGCTTGTTTTGTGGTACACTGCGTTCTCCTGAAATCCTAGAAGGTGTTTGATCTGCTGTTCTGCATGTGGCCAAGACCATTATATGTCCTTGGCATATCAAATGGTTCAACAATGGCATGTTATCCCTCTGGCCTCGACTTCCATCTAAATATCATCTGTCAGGCAGTACAAGAGGAGACCTGCTCCAACAGAAAACGCCCATAGCATCTGAAATTACACAGCAATTTATATGTCATCTGTAATCGTTCTGCATCTACTCTGTATCCCGTGACAGCCATTAATTATCAGTACTTTATGTCTCTCTCCTCCTCTGCTACCTGGTTTCTGTGGATGTTCAGTCACAATACAAGCTTTGATATTGGAGACAGTGCAGATGAAGGTGGACTGCATTATACCATGATACGATTTCAGAGCCTCTTACTGTGAAGTGAAAAGACAGTTATCTGACCCACTTTGAGGCATTGTGTGATAAGGTATGTGATGAATATAGTAGCTGTATAGTTAAATTATTTATTCCCATAAATTGAGCCGATGCAAGCTGTTAATACAATGGCTCATACAATTTTTTTCTGCCCTGAAGGAAATAGGTAATTTTCAGGTCAAATAAAAGAGCAACACAGGATTAAGTTTCTAGTGCTCTGAGCATCGGGTGCCAAACACAATAATGTAAGGCCAAAACATCTCCACATGCATTCACCTAGAACAGGGATTAAAGGGGTCATGGACACAGGAAATATGTAAAGCCCTTTCTCCTCACATTTGTTTGGGTCACATTTCCATATGGTACTATTTGTCTTTACTTTTTACTTCACTCTTATTTTTATTGCAGTAATGTTATTGATTGTAATAGGCTTACTAGGAGTTCTTTTTAGGACATGTCTGTGCACAAAATAAACCCCTCATCTGTGTGTGAGCTAAGCTTGGGTGTACTATAAAGAGACAAGGAAGATAAGCTTTGGACAGCATTTATAATCTCCCTGTAAAGGCAAAATACATGGTTGTGAGCTGTACGATTTAATGTAAAACAACAGCCCACAGTTTGTGGGACATTTTCGTCAGTAGAAGGTAGTTCCAAAGAAAACTGTTCACAGTGTGGTCTGTGGTTTATGCTGAGTAACTAGCACATTGTTTTTGGAAAGACACAGTTAGGTTTTTCAACTGTAATTTTTCAATGGTTTAAGCACCATAAATGAAATTCCATTTGGCTCAATTTTTGGGGTGGCAGCAGAAATTAGATATTTCAAAACCTGGGTAAATTAAAAACATAAAAATCTGTGGAGGTTAGATATCACTGGGATATCTATGTTTTTTTACATTTGCCTGCAGTGACAAAAATGAAAAGGCTGCAACAGTTTCTTTGTCCCTCTGCTTTAACCTGAGGCTTATGAGAAACATTTCATCAAAGAAAAGATAATTGGATAAATCAGGCTGCATTTCTCCCTGTTGCACTGGATAATCTTCAGGTCTGTAAAATGCCATATTGCCAAGGGATCCATTTCACTGACGCAATGTCTTGAGACATGTAATCAGCACACAGGAATTATGAGTAATGAGGAATATCTCTAATCCTGTTCAATAGACTGCCCATGGAGCTTCCCAAGGATGCTGAGCCCTGACCCTACGAGAATTCACATGACCCGTCAGTGAACTTTTGGCATGTCCAACACACATCAACCTCTGACCTGTGCTGAAACAAAAGAAACAAAAAAGATATATGATTGTTTCCTGTAAAGTTTTACTGACTGATAAGAAGCATAATAATTGTCCCAGGTTGTTAATGAGGCAAACCAAACCTTTGCCAAACATGTAACTGAATCCCATATAAAAAATCATGTGTTGTCTAAAACTGTTAACACTTTCCATTTATATATTTTCTCTAAACCTGTTTTTTCTTGTTTGTTTTTTTAATTTCCTTTTTCATATACTTTATCTTTCTATCAAGCGAAAAAGAAATGAAGGGCCCAAATTATATCACCGTACCGCAGTACACTCGCTTAACATTTCTGATTTCTCTGTAGACTACAGGCTTAATCTCGGGCATACTTCAAATCACCACATCTGTCCCATCTCTGGTCAACATCTGACATCGTGCAGCTGTTGCCATGGGGAGCCCTCCCTGCTAGGAATGAGATTTGCCTGCACTGTACCATTGTCACAGTTTACGCATACTAACATCTTAACTGCTTCTCATATACAAATGACAAAACATCATAATTGGGTGTATGACACTGTTGTAGTCTGTGTCTGACAGGCTTAAAAGCTTACATTGCTAGCATATAAACAAACCAGCAAGACAGGCTGCACTCACATAAGCTAAGTCTTTCAAATTATATCAATCTCAATTATAAATTCCAAATAAGCATCAAAATAAATGAGGTATTAAGAAACATTGTGAATAAGCTGTACAGTTCCCATGCTTCACAGTAATATATTATAAAAATTGGTTCTGACATTAGCAACACACAGAATCTATAACTCCACTGCCATCAAACTTTGGACAAAGCTGTGTGCCATTTGAGTATTGTATTTGAGCGTATTCTGGTTTATCTTGTACTGAAGCAACAAACTGAAATAATTCACTACATAAGTCAAACTGGCCGATGGTGTGCAGGAAGAGTCACAATATCAAGAAAGAGAGAGAATTTAAAAGAGCATTAATTCACGGGTCATATGTTTTTTTAATGAAAGTTTTAAAATTGAATACAAAAGATTTTTATAACCCTTCAAATTGAATGAACTGAGCAAATTATGTATTATCATACTGTGTTTGTTGTTCAAACAAACAAATCCCATTTTAACAACATAAAAGCCATAAAAACACAGAACCTATAGTAGAACATGCACCTCCATGTCAGAAATCAATCTGAGCAGAACCTATGGCAGTTTGATGAGACCCTGGAGTATACAGCTCCTCTCAGGTCCCTCCATCAGACAGGGGCCTCATCTGGACCACATCTGGACCTCATCAGGCCTTCAGCTAGCGGGCGGGGGGCGTGAAACAACCTCACACGGAGCACAAGGGTGATCTGCAGAGGAAATTAAGGAAACAAAGGTGTGACACCTGGGTGAGCCAACATCACCTTAGATCTCACCTCATTTTCGATTTAAGTTCGTCCAGATGAGCACAGACTGAACTTAAAGTCAAAGACATAGTTTTAACATGAAAGCAGTGTGGATATTAATAAAAGAGGGACCTAGAATATATGCGAGTTAGAGCATTAGGTGATGAGATAAGGCAGACTTTTATTCAGTGCTGGTCTTCTTTCTACTTAATGAATTTAGACTCCAATAGACTGATTCAGAACAGCCCTTATCATTTGACATCAACACATATCCATTTTGACAAATTCCACAGCTTCTTTGAGTTAGTTTCAGGTCATGTAATACTTCCCATATTTCGGAGTGAGAGTCTGGTCTCTGGAGGAAGGTAAACCAGTAAAAGATGGAGGGAGGGCACAGTGATTACTGAGTACACTTAATACATATAGGACAGCTATTTTCTTCTTTCATGTGGTGATATCATCCATGCCACATTGCAAATGGTCTTCCAGTGGATCCAGTGACTGCTAATCCAAAAATTGCATCATGAAACCTTGATCAGAGACTGCTGGTACATTTCCTTACAGACATGTCCCATAAACACTGCCACTCACTCCATGGTGAGGTTAAGCTACTTTATGGCCACAGCTAAAGCCTCATTTCCACTGCATGGTACAGCTCGGCTTCACTTTTCGTACCAGGTACTTTTCTCTATTTAGTTTTCCACTGCAAATAGTACCCCTCACTGTAGACGGGATTCTAAGCTGATCATCATAGCGACACTGAGGGACACGACATCATCTTCAACGCAACACACTTGCCGGATCCTTTCATCTACAATCAAACAGAGGAACGTCTGCACTCTGTCAATTTTGCGGTTTGCCATTTTTCAAACTCTGGGTTGAGTCAATAAAATATTGCAGTCGATATTGGTGGGTTTGTGCAAGATGTTCCTTATCCCACAAGCAACAATTCTAGTGATGATTCTCCCTGACCAATCAGTGTTTTTTAACTCCCCCTTTTAGTATCTTGACCAAGGTGATACCAAAAAAGTACCTGGTACTACTTTCAAGCCATTCCATACCATGCAGTGGAAATGAGCAGTTCTCCTGCTGGGGTGTTGAATCCTCATTCAGTTAGTTCCCTGATTACAAGTTATCAAATAAAAGTGTGAAACTAAGACATTTCCTTGCAGACAGGAGTTAGTTGTATTTTAAAGGCAGGACTTAACTTCCTGTAGCATTTAGCAAAGTTTTCTCTGCCCAGTGGGAGTCTTGTCTGCCACTCGGTTGTGTCCATGCTGTTCCTGTTTAGCTTGTTGACAGTATATTTGACACAAGTCTTTTTTCCAACTTCCTCTTAGCCATAACAGACCCGAGGGCAGAGCAGGAGGCAGCAGTACATTTTAAAGGTTAACTCAGCTAACGAACTAGGCTGGCCAGCAGGACCCCTGGGTTTTGTGGCAAAGTCATCCACATGCCACTCTGCAGGAGAGCCGGACTAAGAGAGTCTTCATGCTTGTTACCAAGCCCCTGCAGGCAGCATCAAGAACAGCCCCAGAGCAAAGCCACAGTTAATGAGAAATGAGCCCACTCAATTATTGCTTCCTTGAGACTGATGCTGATGAAAATACATCAATGGTAGTTTCCACTGAGCCAAAAGACAATAAACTGCTGAAGAGTTCCAGTTTACAGACAGTAAATAGATTCCAATGAACCCCTTAATTTACAGTTTTCCAATTTTGTTTCCACTGAAGTACCTTTAAGGCCAGACACATCTTATTCCACACTGTCTGACAGTAATCTGAAGTATCAAGTAGTGCAGCCTTTTATTGAAATTATATCTTTTTACTAAGGGAGAAAGACTCAAATTTTATACACATTTCCCCAAAATATTTATTATCTTTGGAAACTTTTGAATCACCACTAGAATTTAAATTACAAATCTGTAGGTTTGAATAATGTTTGGCTGCACAGCTTGAGTTTGTAATGACTGACCCACTGGAGTTCTGCTTCTAGTTAAACAGAAGAGATTTAAAATTTAGTATTTAGAGAAGCCATATAAAATAATAGAATCATATAAAAGAATAAAATCTATATTTGTTATAACCATCTTGAACTTGTTATCAGTGATGCAGATAATCACGTCTGAAGTGAGGAACACGTGCCGCATCTACCTCCCTGTTGAGTGTTTTATATCACTTTCTGGTCTGTTAGCATGCACCGCAAAAAAAGTGACGGAATGTGAGGGATGCATGAACTGGAGGTAAAGGGTCAGAGCAGGAGTGGTTTTACTCCCAAAACTGGCCTCATTTAGGTACGGCTAATGTGGTGTGACTGGAAGTTTATTGTGATGAGGTGTTACTGGACAAGAGTTAATACTGATCCAGCAACAGGACAAAGAGCTAATTGATAACAGAATAAGATTATAAGACGTTGATGGAAGATTTGTAGCAACCCTATGAAGTAGCCATGAGTATGCGCAGTACTGTCATGAATTTCAACATACATGGTATTGCACAAATGTCATTGCCACTAACATGGGAGATGACTGGTTGAGTGTAATGATCCCCTGTCATTTGCAGATGCTACGGACAGACGGTAATGAGGTGTCTGAATCCGAGATGTGCTGGAACTTTCCCTCGGCCGGGATAGCCGGCTCCCCTTTGGTCCTTTCCTGTTATGATTTCTCCCTGAAACAAATTTTGTTCTGTGCGTGCATGCAGAGATGCAAAGTGAGGCTGCTCTGAGTGACTGATTTGTGTTCACATCTGGAAGTACACTCGCTGATGAGGGGCTCATGGCTTATACATGTACAGCTGTCTACTTAAAACATTTCCTTTACAAGAAATGGTCTGTCTGCACGCTGAGGCAGGTGTGTGCTTGTGTGTGTATATGTTTTAATGTTTTGCAATGTCTGTGCATTTTTAGCCTTGTGCATGAACATATTTGCTTACATGTGTGTATACTGTGTGAGAGGAGACAGGAGAGGAATGTATGTATGTTCAGTATGTTGGTGGTCTTTTGAGTATTGTTACCATTTTACATGGAGCGATGAAGGCTTAGCATGAGATTGCATCTTTTGCCAGTTTATCCAACACTGTCAGTGATTTAAAATCTCATTTTTTTATCCATTTCAAACAATTGGATTAGAGTCTGTTTTTGGCTTAATTTATGTCTCAAACAGCAAACATCTGCCACATTGCTTGTAGACCCATGACAAAAGTTGAAAAAGACTTTCTGAGGATTTAACCAATTCATGTCTCCAATATAAGAGATGGGGGTTGGGCTGAGATTTGAAATGGAAACTAATCCAGTGTGAAATGGGCCTTGAGGCCAATCCATCGGACCCATCCAAAAGGAAAACATATCACACTCAGGGAAGAATCTGATGTCATCAGGATCTGGGGGAGAGAAACCTGACATGTTGTTCCCTCAAGTGGCTGTTGACAGCACTTAAATTTATTGTCCCCTCATTATTTTTGTTCCATGATGAGGTATCAACAATCTCAATAAGGGAGTCAGAATAACAGCCGCAGTGCTCATAAATAATGCAAGTGGTTGACTGGATACAGGCTGAATGGAGGCTCCACAGGCTACAAACCTGAAGTGAGCTCCCAAAGAGACCTTACAGAATGAGCTTAGGGAGGTTAAAAGGCCTGTCAACAATATAAACAACATCCTGAGTGAAGAAAGAGGGGCCCTGGTGTTTTAATCTCTCTCTTTTTTTTACTTTTCTCCACTTCTTTGCAGCTTTGCAGAAATATGTGGCCCTTTTCAGTTTCCCTGCTCACAGAAACAAAAAGAGCTGTCTCCAGTTGCTGAATTCTTCTTCTACACCCAGTCCTAATCCTCATCTGAAGTGACTCTCCAAAGATCTTAAGGCATCTCGGAGGTCACATGCAGGATTGTTCAAGCTACCACTGACACAACAACCGGAGGCCTATGCAGCCTACAGCTTTGTGATTCAAAAGTAAAGTTGCAAATGCACGACTGGAGGAGAATCTCTTGAGATGTTGTGTTTCATCAGACGAGTTATTTAAAGAAAAACATGTATTTCACATGCATATTGTCTCTGTTATTAAGTCGTCTTTTTGGTTGTAGAGATAGGCAGTGCTGGATTTATTCCAGGATGAAACCATTTCTCGTTCCTCTGTGTCCACTTCTTACCCAATCTCACATTCCCAGTCCAACAGTCACTTGTGTTGTTTGCTCACAGAGCAAGCAACACTCAGTCAGCGATGTGCATTAGCTTGATCCTCACAGAAGTATGTGTGATATCGACCTCTAGATTTCTGTTATGATAAATTTATAGCCGACTGTGGACCTCTCTCAGAGGCTGCCAGCTCATCAGGTTTCTGATGTAAGAAGAGTAGAAAATTCATATCATACTCAATAAAGCTGAATAATTGATACTTGTAGCACTCATTATTCCATTTAGGGCATGTGGAATTGCCAGCTGTGAGTTGTTTATTGCTGTAATGGCGGTCAAGGTTTTTAATGGCTTTGGTTAATTCAACTGCTTGTTTGCACTAGCGACATATTTACTGTACATGTGCAAGGTGATAAAGATAACCTCCATCAATCACTGTTCTTATGAATAAGGGTTGTCAAATTATTCTTGTGACTTGTGACATTCATATCAGCCATACTGTCAGGGTGCACAATCACGTTAGTAACTCGGTGTAAGTTTATTGTTTGGAACAAATCCAAAATATTATCACTTAACAAAGTGAGTGTGTGTTGTGTTGGGAAAGCCATAATTCAAATACAAAGTCAACATTAGTCATTTCTTCAAAGCACTCCTCTCAGAGGCTCAGAAAACATTAAAACTTGTTTTAAGGGCTGAGTAGTACTCAGATGAGTAAACTAGTTTTGATGTGTAAAGTTTGTGTATTGACCTTTTAAATCTCTATGTCAGAGCCACATAGAGTTTTTGTGACTGCATGTAGGTTCGGTTCACATTTGGAGTGTTTTGGCAAGTAAGCTGATCGGGACACATTAAAGTTGAGGAGGAAGGTTCCCTCTTCACAGTAGCTAAAGGGAACTCCCTGGTCTCACAGTGTCCCTTTAGTTGTGGCAGACTGTCCCCTTAGACCCTCATTAGCAGAGCAGTGATGACTGAGCCTGAGTGAGAGCTGTGTGTCGGAGGTCCACTGGGGGGACCTATGGAGGGTGACCCTGCCAGTGGGTTGGTGCGGGCAAGAGGAGGAGGCAGTGGACTTGAAAGAGCAGGGGACACGGTGGGTGCAGAGAATCTCTCCAGCGGCCCTTTTAGTCCAGATCAGGTGTCAACACCACATGCCAGAGTTTATATAGCATCGGGCAACAAGTTGTGAGGAAATTTGATCCTCTTAGAGGCGGCGGGTTGGCTTTCCTCACACTCAGGCAGCCCTGTGGCTAGCCACCAAGCCACGATTTCCCCACTACTTGGGGTGTGCATTACCTCTTCAACAGCACTGAACCATTCCGCCCTCACCTCTTGCCCCCCCAGTGTGAAGCCTGTCCAGCAGCTCTCAGGTTTCACAGACACCGCTGGTAAAGCCCTCTGACGACAGCCCTGTCGGCGTTGTATGAAGCAGAAAGAGGATCGTCTGACGTGAGCCGCTCCCTGGTTCTGGTGTGTGTGGAATGCCCTGAAGAAAGAGAGGAGACATGGTCACTTCTAAGAGGAGGACACCGCTTCTTCTACCGCTCCCCTCATCTCTGCGTGTAAAGCAATTTCTCCACATGTTCTATGACTGAGTAGTAGGCTCCTTTACTCAGACTGAACTCGTACCTCCTCCCTCTACCACCCATTTGACTCCCTCCTATCAATGTCTCTCTGGTAAGCTCAGGGCAAGCTTGGCTTATCTCACCAGATGAATAGGGATGATTAAACATATCTGCATTTGTGGTTGGATGAAAATGGCAGGCAAATATAATCGAAAACACTTGACTCGTGATCCCATTGACAATTACTCATCCCTTTTCCCTGAATGATGCTCTCACTCTAACTCATGATGGACCAATAACCCGCACTGGGGGAGAGACAAGAGGCGCCAACTGGCACTGACACAAGAGATGTCCTGAAGAGTCATATCTCCATGCGTGACTTGGTATAAACAAACAGAAGCACTAACTATGTTTACAGTTTACTTCTAAAGATTGGACAAATGCAAAATAAAACCGAGAGATTGTTCATTTCAGGGCACATCAATCATCTAGAATATAAAAGAGGTAGGATTTAAAATCTCAAATGTGACCTATGAGAATCCTGCTCATGGAAATAAATCAGTTTTATTGGTAATGCTGTGTTGAGTTTGATGACTTCTCCATGTAGCTCATTTGTGGCCCAAAGAAGGAAAAGCTTTGAGTCTGGCAAGACACTCTGCCCGATCCACACATTCAGAGCCTGGTTTTGTTAAGAAGTGAGAATTCCCATGATGCTTCGCCATACATGAGCTCATTCTGGATTGCTAGGATCTGTTTTGTTTTTGCTCCTCAGCGAGGCATGTCCTGATAGCAGGAGATAAATGAGCTCTGTTTTAAGTGTGAGGATAAGTCTTCTTCACTTGGGAGAACATTGGAATATGTAAGATATGGGCACTCCTCGAACTTGACTTGATATAATGTAGACCAACTTTTTTTATTGGGGTGTATTATGCTATCAGTTGTACCAGGCATCCGAAGGCATCCTACTTCCTCACTTATTTTAACAAGAAGATGTGGAAGATGTATTAATGAGGACTATTATTAATAGTTTTATCTAAAGACAAATGTTTTCACAGATGCCTTAAAAAGCTCCGAAGAGCCTTCTGTCTTCTTGTAAACAATCTTCTCATGTATGACAGCATCTCTGACAGGAAGCCCAGTAAACACTCTTTAAAGTAATCCCAAATAAATGAACCTCATTTGAAGATATAGTTTGGATGTTGTAAATATTGCTTTAAAAATGTTTACACATGGAGGTGAGAGTTACTGGTTTATGCAATGTGAGGCTGCTAATGTGGGCCTCTGAATATAGCAGATACTAGAACCTCACAGTCACTCTCCAGGTGATGTATTATCTTAACAAAATATTTGTTTCCGCCTCCTGTGGTGACCCTCTCAAGGTGTTTACTTTCCAATTCACATGGCTTACATTAGCCACCTGAGTGACCAATACAAATCAGGATAAGTGTACACTATTTTTAAAAACCTATCTGCGATTTGCCAAATAATAGTAATAGGATAATAATAATAATAATAATAATAATAATAATAATAATAATAATAATAATAATAATAATAATAATAATAATAATAGTTCAACATTTTGGGAAATGCACTTCAAGTTAGATGAGAATATCAATACCACTCTCTTATCAGCCAGCATAAAGGCTGTAAATGGAAAAAACAGCTACCCTGGGTCTAGCCAAAGTTCACAAAAGCTACCTACCAACACCAAAGTATAACTTTCTGTAGTTTCCACTGGTCACCTCACAGTGACAAGACAACAAAGAAGTAACTGCACCCAACCAAGAAATAGTTCAGCACATAACCTCCACATAAAACTACAGCTTGTTATTTTTAAACATTGGTTTTTGCAGGGCTTAGGCCCCATCCACACTACTGCATTTTCAACTTAAAACAGAGACCTTCTGCTACGTTTGCACCTCCCTTCCAGACTAAAATGAAAACAAAGACCTAAAACAGATAAGTCTGGAAACGCTGCTGACACCGTTTTGCATTTCAAAACTCTTGAGGGCGTTTTAGTGAAGACGGGCCAAAACGGAGGGCGCTCAAGCTTGGCTCTCTAATTGGGTCTTGCAAAGCAGAAACACAATGCTACTGACCGGGTTTTTGACATCGTATTTTTATTAAAATATTATGTACGGTGTAAATAACACTTATTTCCCTAAACCTGTACTGTGCATGTTGCCATTTACTTTGCAATGACTCCCAGTCTGTTTTCCGCCACCACACTCCTGTGTTACATTCATTAACAGTCCCAGCTCCTTATTGGTGCATGCATTAAAAAATGGTCTGATGCTTCATCTGTATTTATTTATTCTTTTGCCAAATCTTCTGTAACTACGGAATAATTTTGACGGAGATCGTATTTGTTTTAATTCTCTGTTTGTAAACTAAAACGAATAGTGTGGATGGGGCCTTAAACAAACATGATTTAACTTGTTAATTAGTGCTGGTAGGTGTATTTTGTTACCTTTGGACAGCGCCAGGCTAGCTATTTAACCCTGTTTCCAGTCTTTATGTTAATGTGAACTCACTGTCTGCTTGTTGTAGCTTTATGTTTATTGTACAGACATGAGATTTGCTCATCTAATTCTTGGCTAAGAAGGTGTATTTTCCAAAATGTTGAACTGTTCCTTTAAATGGTTGGCTGAAAAATATGTGCTGTTAAAGAATGAAGAGAACAGGGGAGGGCAGTTGCAGCCCAAACAATCAACAGTAAACAGTATCAAAGTGAATAAACAGACCAAAATGCATGCAAACAGTTTGGAGTGGTAACCATGACAAATGATGTAAGAGTTGGTGGGTTGCGCGTGTCTGAGCAGATATGATAACCTCTAACCATAGCGTGTCGTCTTCTCTCTGGACTTTATGTCTGCAGCTGGATTCCACCCAACTCACTCCAAGATAAGAAGTCTGAGGAAATCAAAACAAAAACCCAGATCAGATCAGACCCAGATGAGTCTGCCAGCTTTTCCAGAATGGCCACCGATAAGGCCAGTCCATCATGCAATAAAAAAGCAACAACGTCTCTGAGCTGTCTGTGGGGGTCTGCTTTGCGCTTTCACAGTTATTCTTCCAGTAAAAGAGTCTCAGCAAACAGATGGGAAGGCAGACAGCTTGGGAGCCTGAGAAAGATATAATATGAATTACACTCATACATTTGTTTTGTTATTACATTGCAAGCTTTCCTTAAGTGTATTGGTGAGTTTGAGGCTTCCCTATCAAACTTTCTCAAAAATAATAACGCATATCAGCATCCCAGCATAAGCAACTCTGTCAGCATGAAAGATCCTTGCGTGAAATGAAATCTGGGTGCTCCGAATGTTATCCAGGAGATCTAACTCAAATACCCCCATCCCCTCCATGCAACAACAAAGGGATGCTCCGCTGATAATCTGTATTCCGTGCATTGACAGTGAAAGGGAGGGGGCAAGCTACACGTGAGTTGAAAGAGCATCTTTAGCGGCTGTTAGACAATGAGGGGGGAGACTTTTGTTTGAAGTGGGAGATAAGAATGGCATATCAGAAAGAAAAAGGATGAGAGTGCAGCAATACCCACGAAGAAAATAGCGTGCAAAGCAATGGCAAAACAGCAAATGCATGGTCATCACAATACATGGAGGTAGGATACCAATGTTTAATGGGACAACATAATCTAAATACAGTAAAAGCAGCTGGAGTAGTGAACTGAAAGCATACACACTGCTTTGTTTACCACTACTGTGAAGGAACTTGGGTCACATACAAGCATCTAATTTGAGACCTTCAAATAACACTAAACATGGGTTATTGGTATAGTCAGTGTGGTTATATGGTATTTGTTTTCTGTGACTGAAACTCAGTGGGGCTGTATGGAGAGTTGAAAGGTTTCTGGCCCTAATTCTAATTGTCACTTTAAATAAGGGCTGATATATTAATTAGTGACATGTTTGGGGAGCTAGTGAAACACTAAAGGGCTAAGTCATGTTCATTTGTATTTTACAAAACAAGGTGGATTTCAGACTGAACATAGCCCTCACTTATAATCACATGACCATAGACGCCAAAATGAATAGGTCAACATTCGAGGAAATTTGCTCATTTGATCAATACCACTCTCATGTCTGCACAGTAAATTTGATGGTTCAGACAGCAGCTGATTAGCTTAGCTTAGCATTAATACTGGAAAAAAAGAGAAACAGCTAGCCTGACTCAGTCCAAAGGTTTAAAAAATCCACCACATCATGTCTCATTTGTTTGATTCACAGAAAAAAATAATAATGTAAAAATAACTGTGAGGCAACCAGTAGACTCTACTGCTTCCGGCCAAGAAAAGTGAAACCACAACATGTTGTTTTTACATTTTGATTTCTGTAGGGATTAAATAAACAAGATATATCGTGTTTATTTGTGAGCTGTAGAGGTACTGGTAGGCTGATTGTGTTACATTTGTTCAGAGCCAGGCTAGCTGTTTCTAGTCTTCATGCTAAGCTAACTGACTGCTTCCTCCAGCTTTATATTGAATACAGATTTGAGAGTAATATTACTCTCAACTACCTCTCACCAAGAAAGCGACTAAGTATATTTCCCAAAATGTTGAACTAGTCCTTTAAAAGTCCAAATTAGAATATTCATTCTGAATTCATAAAACATGTTTACATGATTAGAGCAGTCATACCCATCTCTTCTGCCCGAGACACATGAAAATCTCAAGTTCCCTTAACATATTGCATTTTATATGTAGTGTCTCAAGCCAAGTGGATATGCTCCAAGTGACATTATAGGTTTCCACAATGTTGTCTGGTTCTCAAGATCCCCATTAAAGCCATCCAACCATTGCCAGTGATAAGAAAGAGCCAAGATTTAAAAAAAAAAACAAAAAAACACTTTCTTAGCACTCCAACATGGAAGGAAGACCTCAGAGAGGAGAAAGAGGAAGAGATTATTTGAAGAATGGGTCCAGGGTCGTGGGAAGTTTCTGTCATCAGAGCAGATACTTTTGAACTTGAAAGTTGTCATGAGAAGATGTAGTTGTTACATTGTGCAGATGCAGAAACAGAAATGTTCAAGGACTTATGGTGAAATATTCTCAGACTGGAGTATTATTATTCTGTGAACCTTTCCTATTTCTCTGTTTTGATGAAAAACATTCTGACCTAATTTGAAAGAACCTTTGACATATGGAATCTATATTATTTTTACAATAGCAGGAGCTCTGACCCTTTCTTTGGTATGTTTCATTGCATGAGTTGGTGAAACAGTAAAATCCAGCCCAGTATCCAAAGAAATACGCCCATGACAATTCCCCACCTCACAATTTACGTCGAACGTTCAAATTCCAAAGCAGGAAGTGTGCCCATTATGTAGAGAAACAACACTGATGGGTGTAAAGTTGGGGTGGGCTAGGAGTGAGGGTTGTGGATGGTTGTGTAGCTTATCTGATTTTCACACAGATGATCAGTGGTTTGTGTACCATCCCAGAAAATGAATGTTTATCTTTTTATTAACCATTGCCACAATATTTTTGTACCTGAACATGATCTCAACTTGAAATAGGCATGTGAAAAAACAAACTCAATATTATATATTTTTTTTCCATTCTAAGGTGAAGAAGAAACAAAAGTTGGAGACAACATGTAATGTATGTTGACACTGACAGTGGTGATCTATTCTCAATGCTTGTAGAATATTATGGAGATGTGCAAATAGTTCATCAAGAAGTTACCCACCCAGGCTGAAAGTATTACAAGATGGTGTCCATGAAGCTCCATAGTTCTTGGAGTCTGAGAAACATACTGCGATTTCTAAGATCCATGTTGAATGTTGTTGGATGCAAAATTCAATTATAGGCAGACCCTTCGTCCCTGAATAATTATTTCATGTACTTTATGTGTAGAGGCCTCGGCTCACTTAACCGCTGCTCTGATTGACAGGCACCCCTGCAGACACTGAATTGGTGGAGCCAATACAGCACACACACACTCAGAGAAGAGGAATGAATACAAAGAGGATATTGTATTGAAATTATTGTTCATTCTTCATAAACAGTAAATCAGAACTGTGGTTGCTTTTAAAAACTGATAGAACAAGGTTAATTTTGGGCAATTTAAAATATATGAGTGATTTTATCTCTCCCTCTATGCATTTACATAAACAAAATTGCACTTTTTAGTTAGGCATAATGTTTTCAAGTCGTTGAGTTGGCAGTGTTTGGTGCCATGGGCTCTCATTCAGTTTAACAAATGGAAGCTAAGACAATTGTGGCACTCGGTCAGCCTCGGCTTAGCTTTGCGGCACAGGCTGTATATAATACCACATGATATGATGTCAAAACACCCAGCCATAAAATGGTAAACCACCAGTTTAGTCAGTATTTGTTGGACACATAAATCCTGGGCCCCATATAAAACCTTGGTGAAACATGTAAAAAAAGACCAAGACTGACATTGTTGGCGCCTGAATTCACAGCCAAATTTCAATTAAATTGTTAAACTGGAGTTGTTTTCATTCACTGGAGTTGTTTTCTTTCAGTGTGACACACAAAAGCAACAAGATGAGCCATGCATGTGTCTGGGTGTATTCTGTGGATCATTCTCTCACTCTGTCTTTGCATTGCATGCCTGGCACTCCAACTATCTCTCTGCTTTGGCTGAGGCCCGGCTGTTGTTTCTCTCCAGGCTCACGCTCTGGAGATAAGGACAGGAGAGGAATCGAGATAACGCTGAGTCCCAGACAGACCCCCCCTTAATCCCCGGAGAGCCAACACTGTGATAGCCTCATTCCAACCCTGATTTAGTGACTCTGACACTACATAATTACCCCATAAGCACAGATAATCACAATCTGTATCAATGAGCAATTAGTGTAGACATGGGCTGAAGGCTCCCCTGGGGAGGCCAAGTTGGAAGCTTGCAGGGAAGCTCGAAAAGGAAGGCAAGGGAGGACTGATGCTCTTATTGGAGCTCTGAAAAACAAAATGTTGAGCCACATTGTGTCCTATAAAACAGATATTTGGGATTGACTAACAATACATGTGTGGAGGTTTGACTCTCACATTACCTGCTGCATCACGTTGTTCTGAAGTGAAATGTGATCTAATCCCCTGTTTTGAGGATCACATTTGGCCAGCTGTATATTCCAAACAAAAGTGAATTTGGCAGGTTCTTCAAGGCTAATGAACTGCTGTTGAATATTCTTCTGCAAACAAATGCCTCTCTCCTCGCTCAAGCATGGGGTCTGTTTGTTTAATGGCAGCCATGTTAGCTGGAGGAGCATGCGAGTTCAATGGCGTGCAGACCCCACTTGTAAGCCCCTCAAAAGAAGGAGTAAATATTCATAGACACATTTATGCAAAATGTCAAACAATCGCATGAAATTGTTGACTGATTAGACAAATTTTGCTGACAAGGCTGTGGACGCTGAAATGCTCCAAGCAGGTGCTTCTTTTTGGTTACAAATTTTTCAAGTGTAAAAATGCCAAATTTTATTTGGAGAATTCTACTATTTGGTCCTGCCTCTAACAGTTGAAAATACATCTTGAAAATATGGTCATTTTTGTGGTTTTATGACTTAAATAGAGAGATCAACTCTTCAGACGGCTGCATGTTTTCTTAGATTCCATCTAGTTCAAATAACCTCTCTCCTGCTGTTGGTACCTCCCACTGTCCTGTCTTCTAATTCCTGACCCCTCACCATCTTATCGGCGACGTTCTCAGACTCCAAGACCCCTTTACTTGTTGGAGGAACAGACATAACCCAATAACTCTGTTTACTGCAGCGGTCAGAGGTCAGGCATTTCAAAACACAAGTACATAGACATGATCGGCTTTTGCAGGGGAAAATGGAGTTATCTCTAGATTTGTACAAGTGAACACAAAATAAAGGTCAGTGGTAAGGTAGTGAAGACCATGGGATTTTCCTGCATTAAGAATAAAGAACATTGTTTGCTTGCATCATAACCACCCTGGAACCGTAGCTTTAAGTTAAAAGTCTCTCTAAAGATTTTAAAGTGTAAAAAGGCATCACTGCTATCTTTGTAGACCAAAGTGGAGGAGCTGTGTCATCTTACATCAATTATCAACATACAATTCTTGATTTTATTGTTCCAATTTATCACCAACACACATGTTCTGAGTAGAAACTGGGTTAAGGGTGATGATAACCAAAATAATAAAAAATGTTTTTCATGGTGAAATTGTTTTTATAAAAGTGGAATTTCCTTATAATCCTGAATTCCTAGAAACTCCCCTGACCTCACCTCTGTTTCAACTTGCTAAAAATGTTTTAACATGTATTTAACAGCAAGCCATTTCTATTAAGCTGACATTTCATGTGGATTGGCCCAAGGCAGGATTTGAGCCTCTTAATACAGCGTAATTGAATCGTTAAAAGGCTGCTCTATGATAAGCATTGGCTTTATTGTTCTAATCTAATTGCCTTAATTTTATTTTCCAAGGGCAGGGTTCCAACAGGCATTTTCCTTTCACTTGCATTCAGAGAAGCATTATATAAACACTCTAATGTCAAAAAGCTCTCATGTTCTGGCCCAGAGACGGCTGCAGTATATTATTATGAACACTCTTGTTTTGGTGTCATGCCTTCACAGTCCTAAGTGCAATGGTTAGAAATGGATATGTAAGACTAGTTTTCTCCTGAGGTTTATCATTCTCTCACTTCATCTCCTCTTCCCTGGCGGTGCGTCTGAGCAGAAAGTGGAGGCCTGTTAAACTCAAGGGTCTTATGTAATCATACTCCAACGAGGGCAAAACAATCACAAGTCAGCATGACAGAGAGTCAAAGTTCAAAAGAGACATGTTATTCATTATAAGAGAATACACCAGGGTCTTCAGAGCAACTTTGTTGGTTACTCTTTCTATCAGAAAAAAAAAGAGGAATTTGTGACCCCGCATCACTGATGCGTCGGAGCTGCCATGTTTTTCCTCCTGACTCCCCCAGAGAGAGGTTATCACTCCACCCAAACAATCACACATACCTGACTATTTTAAATAGTTCTGTGACTACAAAGTTTCCAAAATCACAGTTGTTTATCCTTTGTGCTTTAATTTAACTATCCTCTAAAAGATGATTAAGGCGATATTCTGTATTTTAATTATACATTAATGGATGCTAACAAGTCCTACCTGTGTAGCCAAAGCCTAATATAGCTTATTCTTCTCTCCCATAGACCAAAAACTGTTAAAAACACCTCAGAGAGCCACACCGTTGCTCTGGGTTACATGGTCCTTCGTAATTACAAACACAAGCACCTACATCTGCAGCTGAGAAAAGTCCCTAATTACTATTACTCCAGTTTGACACCCAGCACAAATTATTTATTGTATTATTTATTATTTAAATTATAAACCATATATTAAAGATATATGTGCCAAGGACAGGTCAGGGAACTCAGAAAGTATTGACTACTCTATTCATGGGATTTGTTGAGAGTAACAAAAATATATATTGCCAACCTTATCCTTTAACTCCATAATCTGTGAGGATTGTGAGGAAATTGGGATATATACTATAAGGTCAAACATATGTGGACATCTAAACAGAATATTTTTAATACCAGTACTTATATGTGATTGTTGAGCATCTCATTCCAAAACCATGGCATTAATATGCTGCTGTTATAGGAAAGCTTTGTACAAGATTTTGGAAAAGGGCATTTGCTCTCTTCCCATGCAGGGATTTGCTCCCATTCAGCCCCAAGAGAATTAGTGAGACTGGACAATGATGTTCGGCAGTAAGGCCTGGCTCACAGTTAACGTTTAAATTCATCCCTAAGGTGTTGGATGGGGTTGAGCTCAGAGCACTCTGCAGGCAAGTCATGTTCTTTCACACAAAATTCAGAAAGCCATTTCTTTATGGACTTGGCTTTTTACACAGGGGCAAGTTGAAGCGGTTGAGTTGAAACAGAAAAAGGGCATTCCACATTACGCAAATTGCAAAGTTGGAAGCACACTATTGTCTAAATGATCGTTGTGTGATGTAGCATAAATATTTCCTGCAATTATGACTACATAGCCCAAACTATAAGCAGCTTCCGACCAAATTTCCAAAATATATAAGCACATATGTTTGGCTCATAGTACGACAAATGCTCTGTTGATAAAATATTCAGCAGTGTTATTTTCCTTTGTATAATGTCAATCTGAATACCTGGCATGTCCATGTAAACATGAACTCAGCTGTATGTGACCTTTGACCTCATGCTGCTGGATGAGCCTCTGATGACACTGCAACAGCTGTGGCTGCTATTCTTTCAGCTCACAGACACTGTGTGAATGGAGCATCGTGTTTGAAGCGTGAGTAGTAAGCACGGACAGTATGCGAAGGAGTCTGTAATTAGAGACCTTCAGTGCGTAGGGAGAGGAGTCAGCAAAGCTGTAAACACTTCCGAAGAGTGCATTAAAAGTGCTACAGTAAACATTGCTGCCCCTCTAGTAGTGCTGTTTTCAAAGACGCATCCAATACGTTGTAATTTTAAATGCACACAAGCTGTGTGTTGATGTTTTCTCATTTAGAAGTCTGGGTTTCTACATTACACAAAATTGCTCTCATCTACAAGGAGTTCCATCAGCACTGAGTGAAAAGGTATTTGTTTGGATTTCATGCATGTGCAGATATATGTGTGTGGGTGCCTGGGTCCATGTCGCTAAGGTTGATTAATTCTGACACAGGTTGACAGTTCTCGTATAGCAGTAATATATTTTACCACACATGTGCAGGGGATTGGAGAGCATTTAAACTGGTCACCTTTCCCCTGTGAAAGTATCCTTTTAGCTTGATGGCTGCAAAGCAGGTCTGTCTCTCCTAATATGTCAGAACAGTAGTGACACGGCTTGTGCGATTGGAGTCTGGTCAGGAACTTGAATAATAACAGCTTGAACTAAGAACAAATAAGGTGTTTTTCCAAAACATTATGGATCTTTGTTATCTTAACGGAAGTAATTGTAAAACTAACTGATTTTGATAAAAACAAATTTCCATAAAATGGTGAACTTCCTCCACAATAGAATAGGAGTATCATGTCTTTTGCAGTGTTGCACAACATGTCACAATGTCAGTGTACAATGATTGTGTTTACAGAGTGAGTGGAAGAGACACAGATTTTGGTCTCATCACTTCATGGACTAAGGTCAAGAATGGCCTTTCAACATCAGAATAGGCAATGCGTTCTCATCCCAGTCGTCAATCAACGCTTTGAGAAAGCCTGAAAAGGTGTCGGTATGTGACACACAAGGTACCCTTCACTGTCTGTATGAAACACCTTTTTAATATGTGGTTAACATTGTCAGATGGTTAAAGCTGATGATACACAGAGCAACTGTGAGCGATCGTGCAGGGCAACATTGCCGTCAATGGTAATGAGTTGATTACTACCGTAATCTCCTTACCCCACCACTCTTCCACCCACCCTGCACTGCCACTATCTGTTCAAAACATAGTCGGACTTGCCACTAGCAACATTGCTCAGCAACATTGCTCAAAAAGTTGCCCCATGTATCATCAGCTTAAGCCACCAAACTACTTGATGGTTTAGGAAAAGGCTGTAGTTTTGGTTGAAATAAGTACATTATGTGACATATTTATGTATGTAACTTTTTTGTAACTGCCAACTGACAAGCAGTGTTAGGAGCAGCCAGGATGCAGCTATAACAGTGCATGGACATGGCAAGGTGACACATTGCATGACCCACTTAATTTCAAGCCAACTAAACTCTTTATATTTGAGATGAGCTGTTGGGCAGGTCATGATTATGAGACACAACTAGTTCATGATATTTTCAGCTAAATTTACTGATAAACTTACTCTCTCCATTCATTCGTGTACGGTCACATTAAACCACTAGTCTGGGTAGGTTTTTTTTCATTGTAGAGAATTCACTTAGTAAATGGTGAAAGAGTTGTGATTGATCAACCAAAATATAACATTGTGGAAATATGGGCACAGGCACAATGTAAATGTTATTATTCTTTAGGTTTAGTAATATTTTAAACTGCACTACAGCTCATAAAGAGTATAAGTCAAAACTGCTCTGCATTGTAGTGGTGATTCAATAGGCTAACTGATGCCATGATTGCATGGCCCGCCCTCTGCCATCACATAGTCCAAACCTCCAGGTGGAGTTGTTGTGGACAGGCCATTTTGTTCTCACAGGCACACAGGGAGCCAGACCCTGGGTAATCCCATTAATCTTTTGTTCTGTGACATCCAGACTGAAGAGAGTAAATAGTGAAACAATGCCACTGGTGATCTCCTTAAATGCATGAGGCAGCTCATCAGGCTTTGATTTATGGTGTTACTCTCTTTGGGACGGAGGAAGATGAGAGCAGCAGATCTACAGTGACAGCAGTTTGGATTAGTCACCATACTCGCTTGCATCACCCTGAATGTGCTGTTGAAACTACTACAAGTAGGCGCTACCACGTTATATCTTTAATAAAAGACAAAGTAGAACGTTTTAGCTTTAGCTTTTTAACTTTTTAAAATGACTTTATTCCAGAGTGTTAAATTACTTATTTGCTCTATATCATGTTATTTGTCCGTACAACTTTTGCAAAGAGTTTTATCGTTGTATAATTCAAAATGCTTTGCTAGGTAATGTTACCTTCTTTATTAGCTTAAGTACAAACCTACAGCCCTGCCTTTTATCAATGTAATTTTGGTAAAAACATTCTAAACAACTAACATTATAATGCTAGTTTTCCTTCAGCTAACGTCACCCTCTGCGAGCAGAAACTCTGGATTCTACCAGAGCCTGTTAGTGCCGTTGCCTTTGCAATTAATTTGGGTCAAAGGAGCACTGAAGGAAGGGAGGGATGTAGTTGTTTGGCTGTCAAGTTCAAATATCAACCAGCTTTCCCCAGAATTATATACCCCACCATTAGCCTGTGTGCAAAAGTAGTGACAGTTCTTAGACGTGTTCAAACAAGTAGTATGAAGCTGCAGTGCCTGAGGCTGCATTTTCAAGACTGCACTTCTAGGACTGGAAGAGCATTTGTAAGACCCTAATTTTCCTTTAAACTACCAGCTAGCTAGCTAGCTAATTATGTTACCCTTAAAGGCGTTGACAGCCCTCTGAAGCCCCTTACCCTTACCCTAGCCATCACAGGGATGTGTGCCTAAACCTAAGTCAATGTTTTGTCAACTTGCAGGGTTGGGAGGGTTCCTTTAAAAATGTAATCCGGTACAATTACTAATTACTTGTTAAAAAATGTAATCAGTAATATAATCCAAGTACCAGAAAATGTAATGTAACCTGATTACTTTTAGTTACTTTTGGATTACTTCAATGCCAAATACACAAATAGACAAGAGAGTATCAAACATACATTGTCTGGTCAGTGTATTTTTAGAGAAACAAACAAAATGTATAAAATATCCCATTCCCATTAAATCAAAATCAATGTTTAGTCATGTTTTTATGTCCTATGGCAGGATCTGGCCCATCAGTGACAAAAAATGTTTTGTAGGTATTTTGTGTAGGTGTTATGATATTTTGTGATATTTTAGAGTGTGTCATTTCCTAATGAAAAGCTTTTTTTTATGACTCTGCTGAAAAATAGTGTTTCTGGGACCAGGAACCACTTATCAATATTACTATGCGAGAGCACAACTTTATTCACTGATTTTGCTTTAACTGGATCATATTTGATGGAAAATATTACCTGGGTTTCTCTCTGATGTTGCTGTGATCTCTCTGATGATGCTGCTCCAGCTCAACTCAGAATCAGAATCAGTTTTATTCACAAGGTACTGTATGTGTACACATACGAGAAATTTGACTTTGGATTGTACATTGCTCACTATGTACTTACTCATACAATAATAATACAGTAACACAATAATAAAATCAGACACAGGCTGCAGTATAGAGAACACAAATATACACACTATAAACAGAAACAAAAACTATATAGACAAATAGTGCAGTGAGCAGAGTGCAAAGGATGCAGGAGTAAAATTATTAGCATTAGTTAAGTTCATAGGGTGGCACGGTGGTACAGTGGTTAGCACTGTCGCAGCAAGAAGGTTGCGGGTTCAAACCCCAGTTGCCCGGCCTTTCTGTGTGGAGTTTGCATGTTCTCCCCGTGTCTGCGTGGGTCGTCTTTGGGCCACTGTCCAAAGACATGCGGACTAGGTTGATTGGTGACCCTAAAGTGGCCTTAGGTGTGAGTGTGAGCGTGAGTGGTTGTTTGTCTATGTGTGTCCCTGCGATGGACTGGCGACCTGAAGGGTGTACCCCGCCCTTCGCACAATGTCAGCTAGATGGATTAATTAAATTCATGTTGGAAGTGGATGTAATATGCAGGCACACATACACATGCATGCTTACATGTACACAGTGTGATGGAGCATAGTGCAAGAATGCAGTATTTTATGCAGGTGTAAACTTGACGTAGGTGGGTGCACAGGAATTGTTTCTGACACTGTGGGTCAGAGATCAGCTGTTCATCAGAGTGATGGCTTGTGGGAATAAACTGTTCCTGACTCTGTGATTCACGGAGTTCCCTGATGGACAGTGACTTTACTTGCTGTAGCAAGTCAGCCAACTACTGCTATTTAGCTCAGCTGTCATTATCTAATTAGCCTGCAACTACTGGTCAAATTAACTTACTCTGCCCATGGGAACTCAGAACACCGGAGTGTGTTTTTAAGTGTACACCTTCATGCACTGGAGGTTTTCCGGCTAGGGGTGGGGGCACCAGGCAGGGAATGACTGTGGGGAGTGGGGCCGGGCCGAGCTGGCTACGAAAATGCACTCAGCAGCCTCTGAGTGAACACAGCCTCATTAGCTGACTCAGCCCCGGGGTGACAAGACCAAACCGGCAAGAAAACCACCTTTGTACTGTACTGGAATCAGTCCGCACAGAGTCTGCCTGACGGAAGGGGCATAACCACATTCAACTGCTGGCTACACGCCTATCAATATCTCTCCGCTTTCCGTTTCATGGAAACTTTGTGCTTAAAGTAATCGTTAGGTGTAATCCCCATTTTTACAAAATGTACCTGTAATCTGATTATATCTGTTTTTTTCAGTACTCTAACAGAATAAAGTTACTTTATTTTGGTATCCTGATTATGCAACTGTTACAATTAATCCATTACTTCCCAACCCTTTTTAACTGGTTAACCCTACAGCTGCGCACATCGGCCTCATGGCCAATGGCAACCTGTCAATCAGGCTAGAGTGACTCGTACCCACGGCACTGTGTAAATTCAAATTCATAAATTGAAAAAGAGGATTAGGGGTTGGCTGTTCACTTTCTCTGGTCAGTACATCTAGTTTTAAGACTGCTGTTAGCTAGACTGTTAAAATGACGTTAACGTGAATTACAGATGCATCTAGCTAAGCAAGCTAGCTAACTACACGTACGGCCGTTAGCTGAACCGTCTCATTCAAATATACCCACGTCCGGTGCTGTTGGTTGCAAAAACTCAACATGGCGGCGGTCAAACTGGAGGCTTCCAAACAGCAGTCCACAAACCAACGGGTGACATCATGATGACTACATCCACTTCTTATACTATGTCTATGATGACCACCACCAACTTACTAGGTGACTGTCGCAAATAACAAAGGTTATTTTCTTTATTGAAATAATATTGTGTTGAGTGGAAATATCCCATTGACTGACTGATGGTCTGAAGAGTTTCCACGAGATTTTACTGAATGGCATTTAAAACTACACTGGTGGTTAAAATCTGGAAAATATATATTCTCCTTAAGTAAAACATCTGCTTTAGTAAAGTATAGTATGGATGACCAAATATGACAGACAGTGAAATAAATAAATATCCAAAGAAATGGACAACAAATATGTTGCATATTTATTCACAAAAGCTTTGAATGTATTTCCTATTAATTTAGAAGTTTGCCCATTTGCTCATCAATTCCTTTCAGTTTTTATGATGAAAGGATACCAATGGACATCATGGACATGGAGTTTGTCATGCATAAAAAGTCATCATGAGAGGCAAAGATCATCTCTACAGATGGGATTTTTTCAGTATTTATTAATATCAGTATGATAGTTCTGAAGTGATACTAAATATGTTTTAGTATCAAATGTACAGTAAAATAACACTGACGCTGACGCACTAAAGCTCCAGTATGCCAACACCAGCTCCCCTGCTACTCTTCCCCTATACCAGGCTGTGTGTTGAAGGATCCAGGGGGATTATGGGATGCTAGGAGCACCAAATAATATGCCATCATGTTGACAGACACGTTAAGCTGCCTACATCTCCTGTGTAGCTGTAGCTGGGCATACGCTTGATTTGTGAAGCAATAATTGCTCACATTTGTTCCATGCATACTGTGCAGTAAACAGGAAACGGTATCTACAAACATAAGCTGGTATGACAGAAAATAAGAAACTGTGGTGACCTGTGACAGTAGCTCCACTGCAGCACCAGTTAAACATGATAGAAACTGTGAATTATGGTAAAGAAAACATTTATAATAAATGTACATTTCAAACAATATAAGAATTATGGGATTTTTTAAAAATCTTATTATTTTTAAACAGAAATAGACTTTAAAGTGGTCTAGCAGCTGTTCCACATTCCCCTTGAGGTATATTGACCTTTACCTGAAGCTTTTTGTTGCAGCGCCTCAGACATTAATTACAGGCAATGCTAAACATGTCACAGAGCCTGAGTGGATCTGGAAAGGAAGAACGTGCCGCTTAGGAAGTGGAAATCTCTGCACAGTCATCACTGGTGAACCTTACAGTACGCACGCATCTCACAAGCTGCCTGGAGGCAGCTCAACACTCTCCAGAGCAGATGGACTTCCTTTAAAGTGCAAAGGGCAGAGAGTTTATTGAGCACAAATCCTATGGGTGTCTGACTGACTGAAAAGGGGGAAGTTCATTCTACACTTACAGAGACACACACACACTCACACACACAAACTGTAGTGAACTAAAAAGACTGACCTTTCCAAATAAGAGAAATATGTTTTTAAGTATTGTGGCCATTGCACCTGGGGTCTGTCATCCTGGTCTGGACGGGGCTTCCATTTCACGGATGGCAGAGCTGATGCAGGCCGTGGGCTTTCTGCACAGGATTTTCAATTACATGACCTGGTTTCAGTGCTTGAGAAAGGTGCGGAATATGTAAAACAGTTTGTTTGACAATATGCAGCTGCTTTAAAAAACAAGAAATACATTTTCTCTCCACAGCTACAGTAATTAAGTCTGACTGTAGAAACATAAAGCAAAATTTACACTGAGTGTTGTGATTCTTTATGTCAGAGATGCTTAAACACTTCCTTAAGAAACACAGGGGCAGAAACATTTCTTTCTGTAAGATCAGCTCATATGAACTGACCATGTTAACTTTGTCGTCGATCGAGCACTTTTATCTCCATATACTCTGGAGGCCATGATTAACATGTGTTGCCTTATTCCATTGATCCACTTCACTAATCCACTCCCACATGTCATTGTCAACACCTCTAGGTGACAAACTCGTGCCCTTGTCAGAGCATAAATGCACACACACTCACTGTGGGATATAAATTACTTGCCAAATAGCCAATTAAATGACACAAAATATAAACTCTGCATAATTATTATCATTGTTAGTATGATGTTCTAATGGGTAATGCAATACTGCTGGCTAATTCTAACACATCCTGGTTTTGGATGACATTTGATGTAATTTGTGTTCTTATTTATAGACATCTCTTGTGACCAATCAGAAAGTTTCAGGTGTTTGCTTGTTGACAAAGCAGCAAGTCTTCAAGGTCACAGGAGTCAGTGAACATCCCACATTAGCAGCCAAATGAGCCATCTGCTTCGTCTCCACTGTTAATTGGCTGCAGGTTCACATGTTTGCGCATGAGTTTCCTTCCTTTATCCCGCCTCTCTGGACCTACGGCTTTATGATTCATAAGGCCTGACGTCACAAATGGTGAGAAATATTGTTTACTTCTCTGTTTATGAACAACTATCCTTAAAGCTTCCCTTTTAGTGAGCTAACTAACAGGCACATGCAGTACAAATATTTTTGTGCAGTAGTTTTTAATAAGCAGGGGTTGAGAGTCTCATCCTCTCTGCTATAAATGAAGCCAAACTCAGCAGTAATAGCCCAAGCTGCTTCCCATCACCTGCCCCTATTTAATGACACCTGCCCCCCACGTGTAAACACACACACATTCACACACACTCTACCTCATTAGTGTGCTTGGTCTCCATGGAAACACTAAACAGGTGACATTATTCCAAAGGGGGTTTGGGGAACTGACAGGCTACCATCCTGCATGTGTATCTTGGAACATGTGTGTGTGTGTGTGTGTGTGTGTGTGTGTGTGTGTGTGTGTGTGTGTGTGTGTGTGTGTGTGTGTGTGTGTGCGTGTGTGTGTGTGTGTGTGCTGCGTGTGTGTGCGTGTGTGTGTGTGCTTCCTGTGTTGGCTGTGAAGTGTGGGACTTTGGCTGTGATTGCGCTCAGGCTTAGCTGTGTCTGGAAAGACAGGACAGTGCCAGGTCACAGTGACAGGACATGTCAGCTGCCTCTGGCCAGTCATATCCTCAGTACTTCAGACTCATGCCGTAGGTAGCTAAGTCCTTCGCTGTATACTGTCAAGACACACCTCTGAATGCACAAAAGAACACACAAGAACGTGGCTGCATTATCTACCATCTCGTACAGCTGTTTCCCAGGAAATTATATCTCCATAGATGCCATAAGGCTTTTTCTGTGTTTGACCTAGTATGGGATGAGCTCTTAATAATAATCTATAAATTCTGCCAGTCCACCATTATTAGTATGACTATAGTCAAGTCAAGTCAGTTTATTTATAGGGCACATTTAAAAAGAAATGTTAATGAACAAGTTTTACAGAGAGCTAACCTGATCTGACAAAAACACCAATGTGAAAATCAATAAGTAAATTAAATAAAAGCCTGAAAATCAGTCATTTTGAATACAATTATAAAACCCAACAGGCATAAAGCACAGAGAACTAATAAATAATAAAAAGTAGCCTATGACCATTCATGTCTTCATGATGATTAAAGGCTAAAAAATTAGAAAGAGGTCTTATTATTGTCATACTCATATGGCTTTATGTCTTTCATTTTATATGTAAAAGATTATACATTTCGATGTGTACTAAATGAGTCTCTTGCGGACTGAATGCAGTATTTGGGTCAAATTACAACAGGATTATCAGAACATCATGATAAGCATGCTCACACGCACACATGTGGTGGACTGGTGAAACTAGCTAATGCCGGTGAATAAAAGTCAAAGAGGTGGTGGCTAACAGTTAGCTTAATCAGCCAAGAAGAAACTCAGATACAAAGAAATGCTCGGATGTGATGGCAATAGCGGAAAGTGAGGCATTTCATGCCATAACAGCAGGGACGAATCCGCAGTGGATTAGCCGACCCCCTTTGTAAATAGCTTTGTTACCAGAACAGATAGGGTTGTTTGTGCACACGAGGAGAAACAACAGGAGGGTGGTCTGGTGGAGTGGGTGCAGGGATAACCCCAATTCAGAGCATGACCACTTTAATATGTAGGGCAGCCTTAATGTCATGCCCGTGGGTTGGAGCTAAAAAGGCATGGCGGGCTGACGGATTTCATGTGGGGGTGCAGGGTCAGAGTTCATCATGCTAGTTAGGCCAGGAAAAATCTTCAATCGCAAAAATGCGGCAGAGGTTAGACTGAGATGGTGACTGAGCGCTGGGTTAACGGGAGACCGTCCTCCCAAGAAAAATGGCAGAGTCAGTTGTTTCAACAAATGCCTCAAAGTGACATATGTTAAGTTCAAGTGACAAAGTACTGACGGTGGGAATTATGACTCTTCTCTGTCAGCATTAAAGGAGGTAGTAAAGTGATGACAGCCCACAGTTCAGGGTGGATGGATGAGACAAAAAAATGTGGAGTTTAGACAGTAACACAGACAGACTGCTGTTTTTTCCTGCCTCCTGCCAAAAGTCAACATGGTTTTGTTTTAACCATGACCATGATGGTTCCCTAACCTTAGCCACATGGTTATCACTGTAACCATGGCAACAAAGGTCCCCAAGCCTTAAGCAAGTAGAAATTTGAACCTAAACCACAATGTTTCCCTGAGCTTAACCAAGTATTCTAATCCAAACCATGATCTTTCTCAAACTACTCAGTCCTGTTTTAATCGTTTGGAAAAGACAAATTACGAAATCCTTCCGAGCATCAGTGAAAAAAAATGCTCATATGTGTTGTTTTAAAGAGCAGTTACAAATGACATATTTTGTTGTTTAATTTAAAGGACTTCTCAGGTAACTTACAAGCCTTTTTCACAGCAGAAATTTTGACATGCCATAGTAGGAAAGTCACAGGTGTTACTAATAACATAAACAATGGCTCTGTCCTATTAAAGTATCCCAGTGTGACATCTAGCAAACTGCACAATACCACCAGAAGCAGCTAAATGGAATTTTTAAAAAAAGTCCATAGGAGGTTTCTGCAGCATAACGATAAGAACTAGTTAATATGAATACAGTATAGAGGCATGCTCTCTCCATGCCCCTAAAGCCCATGCGTCTCTGCAATCCTGCTGTGCCTGTAGACTCGTTGCAAGCGAGGCATCCAAGAGAGTGTTGTACAGTTTACGTCGCCATGGTAGCAGAAGTCAGCTGGGACAGGAGGGAGGTAAAAATGGTGGGGAACCTACAGCAGATTCAGATATCGCTACAGGTGAACACACATCACCCCACATGGGCTCTGATGCTCTGACATGCAGGGCTTTCAGCTACTGCACTGAGGGATGACACACATGTAAGGAGGATGGAGGAGATACTTAGAAACATCAGTGTGTCAGCATCTCTCTCTCCACGGTGGGCTGTCAGACACAAACAAGGTCTATCTCCTTTCCCTCTCGTATGCCGCGCTGCAGGTGAGTGTCAGGCTTGAATCTGCTTCATTAATATTAAAAACTGAAGCCACCAGCAGGCAGTGAGCACAGCTGTGCCTGAGAACTCGACGTGGGTGATGCCAAGAGCTCCTCCAGCTGTGTGAATGGAGAGAAAGATCAACAAAAGAATCTTCTTTGTGTGGAGCTATGAAGTGTTCTATGAAGAACATCCAGGACATCCATTTTTTTTAAATGCCATGCAAAGTATATACCCATATAACTTTTAACTTTTATTGGAAGTAGAGAAATTCACTGTCAGAGGTTTGGCCAGGTCCCTGTGGATATACAGTAAATGACTGCCCTCTTCTCTTACCTGACTTTCTATGTTAATGAGAAGTGACACTAAAGATGTGGCTGATTTCCTACAAGGCCCAGGCAGTCGCTTTGCATTAGCAGGGATGACAAATGATTAAAGGGGGAGGCAGAAAGTGGTATCTCGCTGAGTGACAGTCAAATGAGGGAAACGCGAGTAAGGCAACAACCTGCGAGAGGCAGGAGCTTGATTACTTGATCGCTCCCTCTCTCTCTGGCTGCTGTGAATACATGTCAGCTCCCCAGCAATTTTTAATGAGAAAAAGATGCAGATGTAGATAGTCCAGCTGAGTATCTATTAGAACTGTGGGGATGTACACATTTGACAGCATCATGCTGTTTAATTCACTGCTATACCTAAAATGTTTTATTATATGCAGTGAAAAAAACAACACTTAACACCTTAGAGGAATCAGAAAACAGTGCCGTTTATAGCTTTTTTGCATTTGGCATTTCACTATTTGTATCTGACATCCACACATAACCACAGCATATATTATAAAAATGAACAATAAACTGCAATAACTGAAACTGCATTCCATTGTGTACTGTATAATCACTGTCCAAGTTGCTGGTGCCATTATATTTAAATGAGGCTACCACCACAGTTTATTGGTTGTAGGTACACAATACTTATTTTATTGTATTAAATTCTAACAGCTGCCTTCTACAGATGGATGCCTGCACTCCTATATGGAGTATATGCAAACCACAGTAATGACTTAACACACACTACTAAACTGTGTGCACTGTGAGGTTGGCTATTTGTTGATTTACTGAAAGCATCCCACCATCCTCCTTCCCTCTGTCAGTCAGTCACATAGCTGTTCCTTAACATTTACAAGTCTGATAGTCATTGTTTGGATAATATGGTGTTTCCACCAAACCCCACAAAAGAATTGTGGCTGCTGATGGCCTTGGTGCCTCAGGGAGAGCTGCATGTGGGGTTTCCCCCTACAGTTTTCAGGAAGGGATTAGTCAGTGTATTGTGATTACTGCTGCATTGTGTTCAACCTCTCCTCATAATCTCTTGTTGTACAAAAAGGACCAAGGTCTGCCATTCCTCAGGCATCTCAGCCCCTGATAGCTCTCATTTGAATTTAATCCTAATTATTCTAATAACCTCAACTAATTGATTTCAATGTTTTACACAAATTAACATGCTACACCCACTCTTCAAGACATTTCAAAGGAAAACAAGAAAGCATGCATGCCACTTAACATTTCCCATACATATCAGTTTACATAACATTGGTTGGGCAAGTAAGTACTGAAGAGGTGAGGGGTCATGTCAGAACCCAGT
This sequence comes from Lepomis macrochirus, assembly GCA_024633595.2. NCBI lineage: Eukaryota > Metazoa > Chordata > Actinopteri > Centrarchiformes > Centrarchidae > Lepomis > Lepomis macrochirus. Next base: position 22,158,882 of record JALXJV020000004.1, on the reverse strand, counting down.
GACCCAGGTCCTAGGTATCTCTGGAGAAAAGTCCCAGCGTGGCATTTTGGGATAGCTCATATTGCAAAGATGTCTAAAAGTCACAATCCTTCAAAAAAAAAAGCCAATACCACATCCACTGCTGTGCCCCTCTGACCCCTCAGTCAATGTAACAAAGACTTCAAGGCCTTTATTTTCCCCCACTGACTTCTTAAAACATGCAAAAAAACATATGTGCTGATTCTATTTAAATAAAACAAAGCCTAACCAGCCTTTAGTAAAGTCACACATCTATTGACATGTTCAGGTCTGAACTTCTAAGTACGTTAACCTTTTGAATTTTCCAGATGTTTTAAATCAATTTATGATTTATTATCCTTCCAAAATATTAAGTTGTAGGTCACATAAATCTGCTAACTTATTAAATCATTAAGTTACTTTATTTACTGTGATGACTGTGTTTTATCTTTCCAGCAAATAATCAAAAATATTTCAATTTGTCTGTAAGTTGTATCATGACTAGCAGAAAAAAATGACATAAATAATAATGAACACTACTAAAAAACTGCAGTACCACATCTTGTCAAACTCCACTGGCAATAGTATCCACTGGTGTCCACATGCTAGCAAACACTGAATATACTGTACGACTACATAAATTAAATCTGGCAAGCACCCAAGCAGTGTCTTCAGTGTTCATCTTCGGCATACTGGCAACAGTTTGGTATGTACTGAAAAAGGGCAACAACTATGTACGAGACCTAATCACCAGCAGCGTGTCAGATCAACTCGAGAATACTTTAAGTTAGTTTTTAGTGCTGAACGAGCTCAGCCACGAGCACATATAGCAAAGCCCTGAGGGGAAAGCATGTGTCAGTCGGTCTAAAAAGAAGATAAACAGCATTCAAGGGAAACTGTAACACTGTTTATGGCTGCAAAGCTTCCATTTTTTCCATTTCCAAATTAGTAATATATAAAAGCAGACTAGATGTCGTGATTTGGGGTTTTGTGTTATTGTTGTTTCCTGTTTTAATCTACTATCCCCTTCCTCTTGTGTTTGTGTTCACTTTCCTGCTGTTGTATTTCCCATTTGTGTGATTTTTTGCTCCTACCCAATTGTTTTCACCTAGTTTTTGGTAAACACCTCCCTCTTTGTATACTTAAGTCAGTTTTTTTCCATTGTCTGTTGTCAAATCATCTGCGTAACTTGTTGTGTGTACCTGTTTCCTGTGCCTATTCTTGGATCCATCCATCCATCATCCGTATACCCACTCTTCCCACTTGGGTCGTGGTCTATTCTTGGATTTATTTTGGATTTTGAATATTTGCCTGCATTTGGGTCCAACCCCCTGCTTTTTCCATTGTCAGCACTCAGCTAACTTGACAGTAGACATGAATGCTACTAGTACTAGTGCATACTGAATTTGAAAAAGCTCTGTAGAGATGATGTGTGTGTACGTTTTTGCCAGCACTAGGTCATACTCAATAATGGAGACCTCTGCAGAAGCTTCTGGGCACGGATGATGGAGACGACATCACCATATATCTGTCTTGGCTACCTTTGGCCTTTATCGCCATGGACGCATGAAGTAGGACACACTGCGTGCTGGTCAGACTCCAGCATAGATTAAATGTGGGATACTTCATATATCTACATGGGCTGTCACAAATCAAAATGCTGATGAGGGTTATTAAACACTGACGCATTTCCTAGCACCCATCCTCAGCTCTGTAAATAGCCCGAATTATTTCCATCTTTTGCCAAAACTATTTCTCAATTTTGCCAACCCCAGATTTAGACGTAATTCAAATGGACTTTGTATTACATCAGCCAGCGTGTCAGAAATTGTTGGGAATCCTGGTCTACTTTGAGTGAAGCTAGCACAGCCTTGACTAACATGCTTGTCAAAGTGAGCCATCCATGGCCCCTGTCCTGGGCATCATGCCACAGGTCTATTGCTGGAGACATGAACTCTTGGGAATGTTGGGATAAACAGTAGGTCACTGTACGATTACAGCGCATGTTCTTTTTGTAAGACAACAACACAGAGAAAGAGGAAGAGACTGAACAAGGAGAAAGGCAGTAAAAGTGCATAACATTCACATCACAATCACATTCACATCAAGCGGATTTACATCTTAAACTGTTTTACAATCAAGAGTTTGGCTGAAATCCATTTTAAAAAACGCTTAAAACACTAGCTAGGTTATGAGGAAAACATGCCTGTTTTGGCAAGTTTTTAATAACTTCCCAGCAGTGATTTGCATATTCACAGTTATATTGCTATGAATTTGCATAGAAACTGATTGTTGTTACGTTAATCTCTTTCTTGCAGAGAATTACATGAGAAGATCGATATGAACCTACAACAAGCACCAGGTTGAGGTCTTCACAGGCAGGACAATCAAAATGACTAATTTTCACATTTGTTTACTCCGTTCAAATATGAATTCTAAACTCATAGTTTTTTTTTTGGGGGTACTCCCTGCCATGAAGGGGTTAGGGTTTTAATCATTAAAAGTGTTAATTAGTGAGAATGAGTGAGACGAGCTGTTTACCCCTACATGCTAAGCTAAGCTAACCAGCTACTGGCTCTCACTACAAATACAGAGCCAGAGCCATGACATCACACTCAGCTTAGTGTATGTTCCAGAGAGTAGAATCAATTTTCTCATTTTGCTCTCTGTGAAGAAAACGGATAATTTTATTTCCCAAAATGTCAAACTATTCTTTGAGAGTCGATCACTCACTTTTTTCTCTCACTTTTTAAAAAACCTTTGCTATGTCAGGGCAGTGCAGGATGTGAATTATGAAACTAGGTTTTGACAAACGCATGTTCGACTCTCAGCTTTTCTCTCTCAGCTCTCAGCAAGTTTTTGGATTGTACAAGCTCTTTTTCATAGAATTATAGCTGTACAGGGCAGAGAGAAGTTGGCCTTTGAGACTGAAAAACAACTTCATACACCCGGGAACAGGGGGAAAAGAAAAGGTCTGCTGCTTCTTGCCTTTTCACACAGCAGGTGGTTCTTTTCCTTCAGATTTGAGTGGATGTGCTCGTTTGTTTCTGTGATTGGCAAGCCAGAGGTGAGAGTTTTGAGAGTCTGCAGGGCTCACATTAGAGTCTGGCTGGACCCACTTGGTATGCTGCGGGCTCTCAAGGGGCAGAGAGGAAGGACGGGGGGCTTCGGTCTCTGCTAATCTAGTTGGCAGATGACTGACATCTCCCTGTCCATCAAAGTGTGACCTGGGGCATACTTTTAATGAGATCCATTCCACATGACAGGCGCCACCTCTCCCTGGGCCGTCTGTCTAATCGCCTCCTCTGTTCCAATCAGGTTGCTGACTACATGTGTTGCTACTTTACGTACAGAGCAACTGTGTGTATGAGTATAATGTGTGTGTATATGTGTGTGAGTGTGTGTGAGAGTGTATTGAGGGTAAGCTGCTCAGTGTGTCAGTTAAAATGTCTCCGATTAAAAGGAAGTGATGTTGAGACCTCCAACAAAAACTGAATGAACATGTCAAATTCAACACCAGCCTGTCAACTGCTCCTGTCATCCACCAGCCTTCGAGTACAATATTGTTTTCAATAACAGCTCATTTTACTGGAAATTTGCTTGTCAGCTTTGTATAACTGCACATGTTCATGTCCTTACAGCCAAGTACAAAACTCACACAGGAGATGCTGAACAGTTTACACTGTGTAACAGCAAAAAAAAGTGCCCCACGTTTGTGGAGGCGAGAGTATTTATTCAACAGTTGAATCTGTCAACCTCGCTTTAGAGTGCATGTGCTAATGTGGAATTTATGTGCATAGGCCAACATCTATTACATGCCCAGAAGAAAACTGCTAGAGCATCAAATTTTTGGCTGATTTGACTTGGCCTGTTGGTTTGTATCAGAAACACATCTTGCTGGGAGGTTATGCAACCTCTGCCACATATCTTGTAAAATGTCCTCAGATTTGGAGAGACTGAGACAAAAACAATGAAATACTACATATCTATACAAGCTTACAGAGGAAGGACATGTGGGATCTTGGATTCAGGCTCCTCCAGTATTGCCCTTTTTTTCAGTTATCATTACACAACTTGAAAGCTGGTACCCATGTGGTCTGCTCTGTGTGAGTTACTAACCTCCAATGCACAAATGACGAATGAGCACTAACGGCGCACAAACCCAGTCTCAGTACACTTCATTAAAGAGGACAACAGCAGCAGATCTGAAAATACAGAGGAAAACGATGTCTCAACTTCACACAGAGAACAAGATGAGGTTAGCTTACTTTGGGTGGCAACTGCTGGCACAACAGGTTAAACTGAGAGCTCTGCTTCTTACTGCAGATTTCGGAGCTAGATGTAGTATTTTGCCAGTTTGAGGCTGGACACTGTCCACAGTGATTAGCCCTACAACTGTCAACATGTGGAAGTATAATGTTAGTTAAGCAACTAGTATAAAAGAATTTAAAATAATTTTTCACATCGATTTTAGTGTACATAACTGACACAACTGACTGCTGTGTGAGTGCTTTAACAAATTTTTTTTCTGTTTTGCTGCCACACCTACATGAGCCACAGCTTGATGAAGAAAGCCATAGTTTGAACATGACTGATTAACAATAGAACAATTCTGCCAGTAGAGGTTTTGTGAAATGCGTGAGACTGATTGGTAATTGGAGTGTTGGGAGGAGGGAGTGCTGATGGGAAAGCAGACGGTGATAAGACTGAGGGACTTTCTTCTGGGATTGACTGGGGAGCCACCGACAGTTGTGACATCCCTCCAACAACATTTTCACAGTTAATTAAATTGCAAACTAAGCCACTGAGAAAGACATCGTTTAGAAAATGTGCTTGATGTGCCATACTGTCTCCACACAACTTACTACATGATCTTTTACAGCACAACTGCTGGGGGAAATTCTGGTGACAGATGTTGAGGCTCTTTCTGCAGAGCTGAGAAAACTTGTCTAACAGGCCATTGTTAGATGTGTTTAAACAGAGTTTAAGAGTTACATAGAAAGTATTTCCTCTTGGCATTGCAAATCACTACATCTGTATCAACTGAACTATACAATGCCACAGTCATGAATGCTTTTGTCTTGTATAAACGGTCCTGCCTGTCACTGTCTCCAGCTCTTCATCTGCGATACTTTAGAGTCCAGGGTTTGTAAAAAAGATGGCTTTCATTAAATTTAATGTAATTTGGTGTATTCTGGCAACAGGCTGACAGTCTAGGCCGAGAGGGGAATCTGAAACGAGAGAGAGAGAGAGAGAGAGAGAGAGAGAGAGAAAAGAAATGTGCTACCTTGTCTGCAGAATTTATCAGAAAAAAACAGCAAGTAACCAAATTTAGCATTTTGTTTGTTATTGTTGTTTTGGGGTGGTCCCATCATTCCTTTCTTCCTCTCACTTTCATGAACACAGACACACACAAAATCTTTCTCTGTTTCTCTCGTACTCACACAACTGTTTGGTTTCCATCTCTCCTATGTCATCTTGAATTCTCGAACCACCTGTTTCACGGCCTCATCAGAGCGAGTGATGACAGGAGGATGAGGTGGGGAGGAGGAGCGAGGGGAAGTGTGAAGGACAAGGGCCTCGGCAAAGTCCAGCTAGAGTTGTTGTAAAAGGAGCGTAAATTAAAGACAGGCCTCGTAAATATGTATTTTAAACACTGCATACTCAAAACTTTCAGCGAGTACACACAATCCTGTCCTTGTCGGTTTTAGACTGAAAACAAGACCAAGATTAGACAGCCATGCTAGCAGCTCTGAGAGGCTGTACTTTAGTGCTGTGAGCTAACAACAGCATTTTCACAATGATGACGCATGTACAACCATGTTTATCTTAGGTTAGTGTGTTAGCATGCTAATGTTTGCTGATTAGCAATTAACACAAACTATAGGAATGTTTAAATTCTTACCTGACAATAACTAATTAAATGACAAGATCACCAAAGTAATTAAAATTCATCCTGAGTGGGACAATCCATGCAATCCCTCTAATGGTCTTTGAGCCATCTCACTCAGAACTACAAATTGAAGCTCACGGTGGCGCTCAGGGGATCAACAAAGTTATTAGGATTCCTCCTGTGGGAACCATGAATGTCTGTGCAAAAATTCATGTCAACCCATTCAATAGTTGTTGAGGTATTTCAGCTTGGACTATAGTGGTGGATCTTCAGACTGACATTATTGCCATCCCTAGAGCCATCCTGGTAGCACGGCTAATAAGGAGTGACCAAGTAAAGAAGATTACACCAAATCAACATTGTCGCACAAACCTTCTTAATTTTTCTTATCCTTATTTATGTTTTACATTTGTTTTTTACCACACAAATCATGACAGAGGAAGAAAATAAAGAGCAGAAGAAAAAGGAACAGAAGAAGGATATCTGTGATGGCGTGTAGCATTACTTTTCTTAATCTTTCTGTAGCTGAAAACAAACAAAATACAGGAAAACAAGCAAAAAACTGAAATATTTCACAGAAAGAAAGTTGCAGGTTAAGAAAGTTTTCAATAGCTTTAAATAATTAAGGAACTATACTATGGCAAAAAGTCCCATGTATTCCCCTATCAGACCACAGACTACATTAGACTGAGTTCAACTACAAAAGCTGACCACTTTTGAGTGCAGAGAACAAAAGGCATAGTCATTTCCTCTTGCTGTCTTCAGTCTCTCCCTCTGTCCAGAGACCTGCGGCTGGTTGCCGATGAAGAATGACACTGACAGACCGGACCCTCAGGAGGCCCACGCCAACAACACTGCATGGGAAAACTATTACACAAACCCCCTCAACCAACCACAGGTAGCATGGCTGGGGCACCTTCAACCACAAAGTCATGCTAAATATAAAAACACTGTTATTGCTTGCAGTACATTTTGCTATGCCGAACAAAAAGACAAGGGGGAAAAAAGAGCTCATGTAATGTAATACACGCTCTCCTCCGGTTGATACTGGTTGAGAGAATCCACCAGACAAGCAGGGGACAGGATCAGACCCTGTGGAGCCTGTTAGGAAACAGCTTTAATTCATACCAAATCATCCTACCACAGCTGCCCTCCTCCCTCTGTTCCCAGGCAGGAGACATGTGAGCCAGATACAATGAGACAAACTTGTGTCATTTAAAAAAGGCAGCTGTCCCATTTTTAGCTCCGCAAAGCTCCAGCTGAGTCATAGTCAGCTTCTGTGACAAAAGACTGAGGAACAAATACGAGCAGAAAAATGACAATCAGCCAAACACAGTGAGTTCTGGATGAGAAAAATATGCACGAAGAAAAGAGAGCCATTAATCTTAAGAATGCAGCTCAAAAGGGCATGTCATGCGTGTGTAATCAAAGGACGAAAAGTACACACTAAAAAGAATTTACATTCTCAGCACAAATGTTAGGCTAATTCACTAACAAGTTATAAAGTCAGACTCCCTAGCAAGCTATAACATTTTCCTCAACATGTATTGACATTACAGAGAAACTTTTGTTTTAGCTTTACAGTGTCTTGACCATTTCACTGTTAAAGTCAACATTGCTAGCATCACACGAGGCCAACAAAAATAGCAAACATCCAAAGTATTTTTCTGGTTCGGGTTCACTCACTAACTAACAGCATGTGGTTTGAATGGGGATCTCTAAACGGGGGTGAATATCTCTCATGCACGCAAGAATGTATTAAAAAATAATAGACAAATATTGCTGTATTTATTACTGTGAGAGAAAACACAGAATTGTGGCTCTAATATTACAGAAACAACACAGAACACCCTGAGCTGCTCCAACAAGACTGACAGCATTTGAGTTTTTCCATTCATTTAACTAATTTAATATACTGTATCACTGATGATAACTGTCACATGAGATTTTAAAGCTCCTCCAACAGTGAAGATTTAGGCTTTCCTTCAAAGCGTTTCATTTTTTAAATCTAAAGTGTTTGTCTGAAGTTATATACAGTAACAATTATAGTGTACATTTGGCATAAAAGCAAAATAAAACAGACAATGACCATTAGTAGTAAGATGTAACTACTTCCACCCTCAGGTGTCTGAAATAGCCAAAGTTTTCAGGGCCTGAATCAAGTTTTCTTCTCTGTCTGCCAGCTTTGTGATGGAGGTATGACTATGCGAAGTGTGGCGTTATCTTTTTCCCATTTAAATGCTAATGAGTGTGCAGCAATACTAGTCAAAGCGCTGCAGAAACAGTGTGAATTTTTAATATCTTATCACACCAAAAGGTAACAGCTCTCCCAGTGAGGTGGAGGGATGAGTACATGTTCCCTCATTAAATTCTACACAAACGATGTGTCCCTCAGAGAGCGCTGAGGGCCATTCTTTGTGCCACGGCATCCTGTGTGTGTGTGTGTTTGTGTGTGTGTGTGTGTGTGTGTGTGTGTGTGTGTGTGTGTGTGTGTGTGTGTGTGTGTGTGTGTGTGTGTGTGTGTTGCTAGTGCACTCCGTGTGGTCAAACGTGTGTGCACTCACATCTGTGCATGCATGCAGATGTGCACAGCTATATGCGGGTGCACTTGTTTCTTCACCTCATCCGTAATGAACAGCTGTTAATTGCCTCCCCATCATGTGGTGGATCTAGCAGACAGGGGTTCAGGTTGTCACAGCCTGTTAATAATTACTTTCCATGGCTGGTGGAGTCATTGATGGCAAAGTTGGAGGGAAATGTATTGAATGTAATGAAACTCATATAAGTGAATGACCTGTGCTCTTATACTGCCTAGATTTGTATTTCCCCACTGGCACCTGTTTCCCTGAAAACCACCAAAGTCTTCTAAGTGCATGTTAATGTAGTTGTGAACTGAGTAGCAGTGGATAAATAAATGTAAAATGGTTCTTATGAACAATCCTCAGAGAATCCGATGAGAATGATAACAATGATCTATGCAGCGATGCCTTCAAGTCCTCCAGCAAAATTAAAACATTTTTAAATAGACATGTTCAACTTGGAGTCAAAGTCACATTGTTAAAACTGTCAGGTTTAGTCTAGCTGATAAAAGTGAAGCTTTTAAAGCCAAGTGGTGTAATATCTGTAACAAACATAAAACTTCTCAAGAGAAAGAAGAATAAAGTCTCCCACCAGCAGTATTCAAACCCAGATTTATAAACCTGGCATCTCCTCTGAAGAACAAAACGACTTAACGTCACTTTTAAGTGTGTTGCCTCTGTGTTCTGGCACCCGATGGTGATCTTTGGTTTCAACATTATCTTTCACATTTTACTCCTCAGATAGCTGGAAGAGAGAAGCAATGCAAGAGGAAAAACTGGAAAGCATGAGGGACTTTTATGAAGGCGGGCGCTCCTCAAAGCCAGGATTCAATAATTGCTTTCCTCTTGTCTCACGCAAGTGACAGATGGTGAGGCCACCAGAGGCCTGAAGATGGGAATAATATTGTTGATTAAAAAGAAATATAGGAAACAACATGCAGCTGTTGGCTACAAGACAGAGGAGGGAAGACTAAAAGAAAGAGGAAAGAGAGAAAACAGGAATAGATGGCGCTGGGAAACAAAAAGAAGTACCAGTAATGACACAATTAAACTTGGCTGGTCCACATACATTTTGATTGGAGGTTGTTTGAACTGCTGATATGTGAAGTTTGGGGAAAGAGATTTTATTATTTGACTGATTTATTCTTGGTGGGTCCTGGGGGATTTGGAGTTGTGTTCCAGATATTTATGAAAGTTGTTATTTATTTGGCTGAGTCTGGTGCTCAGACCACCCTTCAAACATGAACGCCCACCTGCATATGTTAAGCTGTGTGCCTCTTTTTGTTTGTGTATGTGAGAAAAAAAAGAGTGATGATGATTTTTCAAGACTGTCCCAAGATTCAGATGGTCTGAAACATATCAATATCTCCTGCCTTGTGTGTGTGTGAGCTCGTAAGTGTGGGGGGTAATTGTTTCCCAGAGCTCTTTGCTGGTATCAAGGGAAATTTAACACTTTTAATGGCAAATGCTGATGCCGAGCTCTCTTCCTTCCTCTGTTACCAGCATCAAAGCCTGGAGTCACACTGCGAAGACTCTTTTGCATACACTAATGTTGTAATTGTCTTTCCAAGATGTCTTTCAAAGGACAAAAACCTCAAAGTCACAGCCAGAGATCCAGATTTTTTGCTCACATTTAGCATAAAGGTGCCTTTTCAATACCAATCCAGTTCATTCATTTATTTCCCTGAACACAAAGGTTAGAAAAAGATGGAGAGTCGTATCGTACATACCACCCAGTCAGTTAGCTGTGGTGCAGATTTTATGGTTTGTCACTGTAACATTATCTTTTCTGTGAACTAAAAAAACACAATGGAAACAGCTCTACATCCATGATTCAGTGAAAGAAAGTCTTTACATTCTCCAAATTCCTCTCTGATTTTAGACAATTCTGCAATAGTAACATCCCTAAGACTGCATGAAACTGAAGCTACTGTATTTATCATTTATGGAATAATAAGCACACACACTGGGCGTCAGCTGCGTTGTGCGTTGACTGGATGAGAAGCAAAATAAGCCAGTGCGATCAGGGGAGGGATCGAGTGAGATTAAAAGATTTAAGGCTCCATTTGCCCATGAATATCTGATGCCTATCTGAGGCTAGAGCCAGTGATCCTCTGTCAGGTCGTCGAGGTGTCGGAGGAAATCTACCTTATCTGCATCTGGCCACTTTCAACAGTTTCTTATGTGAACGTGCGGCCACATTCATGTTGTGCTGGAGAGTTATGCAGCAGCTGTTGGCATCAAATGAAAATTGCTTGTTCTCATGTTAAATCATTGGAGGCTTGTTTTTTCTTTCTTCTACGCCTGAGTCAAACTCAAAAGTGATTCATTCTTTATTCAAAAAACAAACACTGTTCCACGCTGTGAGACTGCCAAAACTAGCAGATACTGAACAATTGTTTGGCACAGAGCTGGCATCTGAAAGCTTCTCAGCACAACTCAATGTTGGCTCCAGTCAGCAACTTAAAATCAGTAGCTGGCAGTCATAGGCTAATCAAGTTGTGAAATGACCTCAGTCCTATTTTGATACTCAAGCAGCCATGTAAAAAGAGCTTCCTCTGGACATTCATTCCTCTAAAATAAACGTTCCCCACAGAACAGAAACATCTGAGTTCAGCATTTAAGACCTCATTGTTGGTTGCAGGTTGCATGGTTGTAAATATTGCCTCTCTCAGATGAAATAAAGCCTATATCACATTAACACAAGTTCCCATGTGTCCTATAATAAAATAAGTATGTGTAGTTTGCATTATTTATTCTGCAATAAAGCCATTAGGACATTTGATTTTGGAAATGTTTGAGAGCTCCACAAAAAATGGCATGTGCCTACAAGCTTTTTCTTGTTGTATCTTAATCTATCTTAACACATCTACATTTTGGTGACAAAGAGGATTGGAAATGAAAACACATTGCATAATTCTCACCTACTAAAGGCTTTGGGTTTCATGAATCAACTTCAGTGGAACAAACCACACAAGCATATTATAAGCACAGTAGCCCATGTGCTACTGTGTTCCCATACATTATAGAAAAAAATAAAAACCCAAATTTCATCTGAAGATATGGGAGATGATTTGAGATGATATGATTACTGACCGATTACCGGTCAGTGGGAAATAGGGTAAGACACTGATACGTTGCCAAATGCCTTTAAAGACATTCAAAGGATATTTAAACACAAAATGTTTCAATTTTTAATGGGGACATAGCCTATGTATTATTTGATAGCAAAACATTTTGCACAACTCCTATTAATGTTAAAGGGAGCAGGACATCTCTACATCTCCTCCAGTTGCCCTATACCCCACTTGTAGCCTACAGCGTGTTCTTCGTTATTTTAAGTTAGTTTACCTCTGTAGGTCCTCTGGAGTGCAAAACGATGGAGAGCAGACTTGTTTTGTGCTAGATTTTGGGGAGGGACAGGGTGCACTGATGCTAAGGTAGGCTCCCTCCCCCATGGGTGTGTCCACTGCCGGGAGACCTCAGTCTATCCACCTGCAGAAGCCGCTTCCCCGCACTACTCATTTGAGCGCCGCTACGCACGGTTGAACCTCCTCTCCGCCACTCATCTCTCAAGGCACAACTCTTTGTTTCTAACCTCCTTTAGTGGAAAATACAGCATCTGTTGATGCGATTTAGAGATCACTTCAAGTTAAGGCGGCCGCGTCAAGTTAATTTAAATCCAAGCTTTGTTTGGCTCTGGGATAATCGTGTAGGATCTGCGGCGGATACACTCGTATTCCTGCGTGCGGACAGAGAGGAGCTCAAATAATCTGGGTGGATGGTTTTAAATTTTGGCCAGCTTTATCACAATATTCACTGGACGTAACTAGAAGGTAGGTCATAATGCAAGTGCTGTTTTGATACATGACAGGTCCAAATTAATTATTTGCGTTGAGACAGATGTGCTGATAAATGAGTAGCCACATTTGGTGGAGGTGGATGCCTTCGTTGCAAGTGCATGACAGGCGGCTCTAATACATGAGATTTATTTCAAAAGTTCTGTCAAATAATTTTGTCCTGAAAATATAGACTACTTTATTTTAAGCATCAGACTTCAGTTCGCTTATAGCCTATTCATGTTTTGCTGTGTCGTCTCTGTCATGTAGGAGGTAGTTTTAAATTAATAGCCTACTCAAATACAAATTTCAAACAGCCTACTGCGAGAGCCAAGATCAGTAGCGTGTGTGTTCGGTGGACAACGTGAGTTCAGAGGCACTCAAAGTTTTCGCAGCATGTGATGCTGTATCTTAAAGATCAGCTATTCCCAGTAGTCGAGTGTATGTAACTGGTCCTGCTACTTTTCACAATTTAAAGGCCCGTGTACTCTCATAAATGACACGTGGTTCATGTTCATGTCCTTATAACTCACAGCCCAGTCGTGCTTTATTTTGGTTAACGGATCTGCTTTGGAGTTCTGCCTTTGGGGCTCAATGTGGAACTTGATCTTAAACCCTAAATGACAGTTTGACCTCAGACTCAGATCCACGTTTACGAGTACATCAGCGCCATGCATGAATAATTACAATAAAACGCCATGGCTAAAGTTGTTTTATTGTCTCCAAACGTGGCACAGATATTTCTTTCTGCAGGTTTTGTGTGTGTGTGTGTGTGTGTGTGTGTGTGTGTGTGTGTGTGTGTGTGTGTGTGTGTGTGTGTGTGTGTGATCGTCCTACACTGATAACTTCTGAGTCTCCAGATCCTTTTATGGGGATATTAACTTTGGCTCCTTTTGAGGCCGATAACAGCATGTTGATGGCGCTTTGTAATTTGTCTGTGAACACTGCCAGTGCGCGCGCCAGGCCATACTTCGTAGACAACTGGTGGAATTCAGGTTTTGCTGGTTAATAGTAATAATAATAATTGTCCGTCTATTTGCGCGTTCAGAAACACGTTTTGGTCATGTATCCTGTTTATGAAAAGCTAGGGTCTGCAGAGAGTGGAGAGGTGCGTGCAGAAAGGAGACGTCTATTCACTCCATTCAGACTGTTGCCCTTAACACACAGAAGCAGCAGGCAAGAATAACTGTGGGTGGTTATGAAAGTCACGTTACTATGAGAGATTCATCTTAATAATCCAGTGGCAATGATGATAAATACATTTTTCCAGGATTCTCCATCCCTCGGGTTTATGGTTCAGATTAAGTTACTGTCTATATTGCACAACATGTATGCATGGGAAATCAAAATGCTTAGGATTTTAAGCATTTTGCACAGCAAATATAGAAGCATATATAAAACAGATTCAGTTTTTCAGCTTTGCATCTCAGTCCCTGCTTAATTTGCTGTCTTGTCAGTGTATGACTTCAGTAAAAGCCTATAAGAAAACAAACTGATTTATAATTGCAGTTCATAGAAATGTTTGCAGTAGTTGGTAGCAGTTGGTTTGTGAGGTGGAAGTGCAAGCATATTGTCTGACGCTCATCCCTCTCTGTCCCTCAGCCCTTGGACTCTCCTTTTTCTCTGTTAACAAACAGGAGGACAATGTTGTGGGACAAACTGTGCTGGCTACTGGCCCTGCTGGCCCTATCGTCTGGGGGGCTGCCCCCCTCCAACGAGCCCCTCTCTGCTCCCAGGATCTTCCTGTCCTTCAAAGGTAAGGCACTCACAATACTGCTGTGTCTGTGACCCAGTTTGTTACTTCTGTGTTTCTCTACAGACATGCAGATGCGATCACTGGTGTAATAGTCGCTAATGTCACCAGTCTTTTATTTTTGGTCTTGTTCAATAACTGGAATGGGTAAACTATTGGCACTAGATGAATTCAGGGCTTGGTGAGCCTGGCATTTACTCCTTCACTGCCTAACAGAGAGCTTGATTGTGTGTTGTGTGAGAGAGGCGTGATGAGAGGGGTGAGGAGATGTGCTGCTGATTGTCCTGACTATTCAGGGCCAGAGAATATGTCTTCATTTAATCGCCTGGCTGCTATTAGTTCCCCAAACAGGCCTTTGTGTGACCTCAGCTCTCTTCTGAAATCAAGTCAGATTTAACACTTGGCTGGGCACACTGTCAGGGTGCAGATCCAGCATGTTATGAATGTTTGCCAGTGCCACATGAGCCCCTGTGCGTGTGTTGAACTGTCCTGTTAAAATAAGGTCTCAGCGGTGCAGTCTCCGGTGCTTTGTCATTCCAGCGCCGGCATAGCCATCATGTCCATGCAAAGCTCTCGAGGTTTGATAGTACCTGCCTCTGAAGTGGACTTTAATAAGCATCTGACGAGTCCGGATCCCTGTCACACCACACTTCAGATCTCAGCTCTGTGCTGAGTTCGAACAGAACACTGAATAGGAAGTGGAGCTTTCGCACCTGCAGCAAATCCTGGCATTGCAATCAGATATTATTAATGAGTACTCTTCTGCCTTAACATGTTTGTTGTGACTTCATGTCCTGGCCTTTTGCAAAGCTGTAGAAAACTTAAACTGGAGGGCTTTGTCAACCAAGATCTGTGCAATCTCAGTTGCTCCGCCTTGCTACAGTATTTTGCTTACCTGTTTATTTTCTCTCTCTTCATCCCTCAAATCCCATCGCCTTCTCTCTGTCCCTAATCAAGTTGGATTTCACAGTCCACTAGTCTCACATTTACTTGGTAGAAAGGAGTTCATCTATTTTCTTCTCTTTTTTTAATTGAGTCCCTTTTTGTTTTTAATTAGTTTTGGAGGTTACTTTATGCCTCACAGAGCAACTTCAGATAGCTGGAGACTAGAAATGCACCTAAGCTGTGCATTCCCTAATTGTATTGGTTTTGCACCGTACTGCTGGGAATAGCTCTGTAATGTGCTTTTATTAATTTTTTATGTGTCAGTGTACTTTACCAAATAACTGGCTTAGGTTTCATGATGTATGTCTAGTGCTGGCATACAGATTTGTTGTAATAAGCACCTTCTGATAACATAATCCAACTAATTTTATAGTAAGTAGTTTTCAATTTTGATGATAAAACAAAACAAGCAGACAAGCTACAAATATAGCAGCTAATAGAATTTGTTTTTGTTTTTTTGCTGTGTGGTTGAATTAGCTTCTGTCTGTGACCTATAGCCTCACATGTTTATCCATAAAGGTTACACAGTATCACTTCCCACTGATTATTTGCATTTTATAAAGCTTGTAGAAAAGGCTTTGCTGCTTTTGGCTGAAATCCAAGACTTTAACACAAGAGAACTAATACATTGTCTTTGCTTTTCAAATATTTGCCCTCTATCAAAGCAACAGACAATAGGTTATATACACAGATACACACATGTTTCTCTGAACATCTTGTATGGCATATATACAGTATTCATACTGCATTTCAGTGTGACCGTCTGCTATAAACACACTAAAATTCCATTCTGCATAAATTAATCTCTGCTTTTCAGCTGTGTTTATTTTGTACTGAGATTCTGATATTGTATGCCAGTTTTCCTGAAACTACGAATAACTAAAAGCTGCTAACGAAAAGGACTGTCATACATAAAAGCCTGACCAAATCAGATCTCATGAAACATAATATTGAGAAACAACTTAAGTTTATCTGGCACCTTTCTGCAATAATGTGAATTGTTTAATCATTAATGAATAAATAAAATACAGACTAATAGTATGCTATTGTTGTACATTCATTTTGTTCAACATTTAAGCTCCATGTCTGCAGGACACTTAAATAAAAAAGAACAATCCAGTATCTACATCTTCTGCACCAGATCTCTTAAAACAAAGGTTTACAATGTAAACACCCATAAGCACCCTAAGCTGATAATTTTGCCTTTTGAGGTTCCTAAAGCAGCTACTGAGTGTGTTTGTGCAAGCTGAGTTATTAACTGTGATAAGGACCAAGAGAGCAAACAGAGGCTAAGACCAAAGGAATGTCCATTCAAAGCTCGCAGGAAAAGATCATCAAGCCTGACTTCAGAAGAGTTGAAAAATAGCACACATACACTCTCGCACACACTTAAAAAACACCAGGCTGCAATGTGTCTCTCAAAATAAACATTGTGTGTTTTCCAAAAAATGTAGAATTTAATGCGCCTACATCATGCTATATTCTGCACTGTAACTTTTTGTCAGTCATACATTAATTATTGATGTAGCTGAGGTTGTGAAAATAACATTTTCAAATGAGAGTTCCAGTTAGTGGATGTACTGATAATAATAAAACAAAAGGTCACAGTTGTGTAGGTGTATTCTCTCGTAAGAGACTGAACAAGGCTGGCTCAGGTCAGCTGCTGAGAACTCCTATATTTACTTTTAAACAAGGTCTGTAATCTCGTGCTATTTTAGTGCGTGAGGCTCTGAGGGGTTGTGACCCTTCAAACAGAAGCTAGTCACACACCCGAGGTTAACTGCCCTCAAACTGTGGGAGAATGGCACCATATTAACAAGTAATAGCTTGTTAGGCTTATCCTCTGGCCCATTTGAAAGTGTTTAACTTTGTTTTTCTTCGGCCTCTTTAGTCCTCGGTGGAACACCTGGGTACAAGGTTAGCTTTGGGAAGAAAGCCAGACAAAGCCAGGCAGTCCTGCAATTGGACTAATTCTTAAGGTTACTGCAGCCTTTGTGCTTTCGTTGACAGTCTTTTTGTTCTACGTAATGGGTCGATGATTGTCACGCCTGAACAAAGGCTCCACTATCGGCTCATCTCTCCCAGTTTTCCAGGTTAAGATCAGAAAATGGCGAGTTGCCCTCCACCTTTTTATTCTTTGAATAATTAGGAGCTGCTACTGAGTTTGAACTACTCTTGTTCTATTTCTGGCTCTGCAACAAAAGACCTCATCTTCCACAGATTATGTTCTATAGACAGATATATATTGTGTGTATATATAGTACACGAGAAGAGCCTTTTGTCATATCAGTGTCACGTTCCTCTATGTAGGTGGTCCTGTACTGTTGGTGTCCTTTTGACTTCTCTGGTGAAAGAGAAAGTTGTATCATCTTTCCATGAGATATTACACCTTTTTCACAGGTTGTTAGGAAACCAAAGCAGAGTTTATCTTCTTGCACCTCTCACTGCCTGTTTTCATTTGTGCGTCATATACTAATCTAGCTTCAAACAAAGGTGAACCGGTTGTAAGTAACCAGCTCCTGATTGGCTGATCACCAGGAAAATGGTAAAAGCATTTAGTCTGCAAGCACGTTGTTCTCACAAACCAGAAACCTTCCTGCGCTTTGGCTACAAAAGTAATGTCATTAATTAGCCACATTATCAGAGCACATTACACATTATAGTGCATTCTATTACATTGATCATCAGAGATGTTAAACAGAATGAGATATGCAGTGAAACCTACTTGGCAAATTGTCACAATTTAATAAATAGTGTTGTTATAAATAAATAAATTGGTATTAAACAATGATAATAATAATCACCTATAGTGTGAGGTGCTAGTGTAATTGCTTTGCGTGATGAAAATGCCCAAACATAGGGGGAACAGAGACAAGATTGTTGCTACATATAGAGCTTATATTGATTTTAATAGTTTAAATTAGTATTTTTTTTCCAAAGAAGAATGAGTCAGGCATGCATCTTTACATTTATATAACATGCCATTTCTGTCTTCACAATACTTTTACAGTAATAATCATGTTCCTGCTTCTTTGATTTCTTAGAGCCATGGAGTTCAAAAACATACTTGATTTCCATCATCCATTAGCTCTTCCACCTGTGCATGTTTTCTTCTTTCCCAGCAGATAATCATCATTGGTACATGAGTGTAACAAGTTCGCCCCAGCCTTTTACCGTCCCTCTTCTACATGCATTCCAATTCTGAGAAAATTATGGATGGCAGAAGGTTATTCTTAATGTCTTTTGGTCACATTGCGGCTCATTTGTACCCACAGTACTTTGATGCAATTTGCTCTCTTTGTGTGCATTACGCATGCAACATTGTACCTGTTGGCAGGCTGTAGTCCAAAACTCCCTCCCTTCCTTATTATCTCCATTAGAGAATGTCAAGGCACTGAAAAAAATTTCACGGAGTAATGTGTGGTGGCTGTGGCACGCAAGCCTGCAGCAATTATTACAATACTTTCCTACTTTCTCTCAAGAGATGCTGCTGGTGGAGGAGGGGAGGGGGGATTGTGCATCCCAGCAACCTCTGCTCTGCAGGATGCATGCTGTCAAACTATGATTATTCAGGAGAGAAAAACAGAAGGTGACAGCTCCGGTGCTAAATATAGTGTCCTTTCTGTCTATTTCTTTCTCTTTTTATCTCCCTCTCTTCCTCTGCCTCGTCGTCGTCCTCCTCTGCCTTTACTCTATACACTCACACCCTCTGTATTTGCTTGTTGATAAGAGGCTGGCAGTGTGAGCTGAGGGAGGAGAGCACCCAGTATGCCGCCCACAGCGGGAGCAAACTGTTTTAGCACACCGAAAAGGTGATAGGGGAGAGGAGCGGCCTCAGAAGTGCCCAGACTTTCCTTGAGAGGAGGGCACGACGGTGAGGGAGCAGGGGAATGTATGAGGGAGGAGTGGGTGGACATGTGCAACTGAGGGCACAGAAAGGTTTTGCATAACATCTCAGCACACATGCAGTAAGTACAGTGCCAACTCAGATCACAGGCTTGAAAGAGAATAATGTGTCTCCATTGTGTAGCTCTTTTTAATCATTTTGCACTCAATATGTTGTTGGCTCCCCACCCTTTAATGACGTCACAGAGAGAAATACACATACAAATCATTGCTCTCGGTGAAAAGCTCCAGATTGAAAACAGTTTGCTGTGATTTGAATATTTCTTCCGAGCTGGGAAGCAGAGCCCATGCCTAAGCACGTATTAATGCTGGAATCTCCTCCCCTGTGGTGAAAAAAATGCACAACATCCAAATGAAACCATAATCATTCTTCTATTTATTATTCCAGTCTTTAGCTATTAGGCATTTTAATCATAGTTTAAATTATTTGTACTGGGGAGGAGCAGATCTACTCATCCTCCCTCCTCAGAAAAAGCCTCCTCTGTGAGATGTGGGGAAGCTTCAAACAAACCATGCCTGTGTACTTTGGCGGATGAGTAACAATTAAGATTGTTTGACAACATTGTAGAAGTTTTGGCGCAGGACAAGAGCTGAAACTTAAGTTTTTGAGTCACAAGAGTGTGGTGTACAGAATGACATACATGCTAATATAATATTAGTGAGCTGCCAAATGACATTATGAGGTTTACTGTTGGCATGAGGAACCCGCTAACTAAACTAAACATTCAGATTATTAATCTAATCCATCTTCTGGGTTTTAATAACTTTGTATTTTTATGCACATGTGCTTCCTGGCGAGTTTTATTTTGTCACAACTCAGGTGACTAATGAAGTACATGATATAGAACTTCATCTTTTGTACTGATGTTAGAGAGTTTAATTCCTGTCCACAGTCAATTTGTCTGCGCATTAATAGATCAGGGCTTTTACTTTAAGAACCTTGGATGCTATAGCTTTGACCACTTATGGAAACTATGTACCATTTACAGGTTTCAAGGAGTTTTCATAGTAGGTGATACTTTGGCAGGCCTGATAAATAGCCCTTCCAGTTCTGTGCTGTGTAGAGAAGGGGTGTGTATGTTTGTGTGATAGTGTGTGCTTGACTACATCCTTGGTGTGTGTTTATGTCTCTTGGTTCCTGCTGCAGCCAATTTTTTAGATCAAAATGTGGCAGACAGGATAAAAATAGTTGTAAGCTACAGTGATATCAGACCGATGTCATTTTTTTTCTCACATTTGAGGAACTTGATTGGATCGACTTGTGTAGTCGCAGTGGTTAGCGTAGGCTTTGTAATTGTTTCCCGTCGGCCCTCTGAGCACTTTACAGCTCCCATAATTCTTGAGGTGCGATTTTAATCATTATTAGAGGCAGATTATTATGCAGGCTGTGATCAATCTCACCACCTGCAGAAGAAGAGCAGGAGGGCGGGGGAGTTGAAGAGGACGACAGTTGTTATGGTTAGAGACAGAATTGGTAACAGCTTTTACAAGAGGTGGTTTTCTTAAGATTCAAAGTCACAGAAGGATATGGGAGGGAGTCTTTAATATTCATGTCAAGTCCATGTGGTTATGTCTGTGTTGTTTGTTGTGTATGTGTGTGAGTGCTCACATGCTTGCAGAGCTTCAGTAAAGAGCTATATATGACACTGCTTTGGTTTGGTTGCCATAGCAGCGTCTACCTGTCACTCCTCACAAACCAAATCGGGTTCAAATGATTCTCTCCACAGAGGAGAGGTGGGATGTAATCACAGCGTTGTGCTTATTTCCCCTGATGTCTGCTGTCTCGTCTGCTCTCAGGAAATCCTGAAGTGAAGCAGCGTCAAGGCTTCAAGGCTTAGTTAAGACGAATGAGACAACACGTTTGCTAAAACAATAGGCTTTGATAAGGCTGTGGTGTAACCTTGTTGAAGTTGTCGGAGAAGGTTGGTAGAGTTTAGTGAGCAAATAAATGAAGGATTGGCTTCTCCATGTCAAGGCTCCACCCAACTGGACGTGCTCTCCAGATGTGGCTGAGGTGTGGGGTTGGGTTTGCAGCCCGGACTGAAATTAAGGAGACAGCGGGTCAAGGGCACCTCTCAGAGCTTGTTTACTCAGACAGCTATCATTCATTATCATTTGTCTGTCAGTGTTGGGATCCTGTTACTCCAGTGCAATTGACCTCGTTCATATGGTGGCAATTGTGAACACTTGGGTTGGGAAACCACTCAGTCATATATAGCTACATATATTGTGTGTGTGTGTGTGTGTGTGTGTGTGTGTAGGTACTTTAACACATACGAGGACCTCAGATCATCTTGCAAAGCTACTTTTGTTATAGCGTAGTCTACAAGGTAGAATGTATTGTCATTCTCTCTCCATATACGATAGTCAGTATGCACGGGGATGAAATTCAGATGCAACAAAAACCAGAAGATCACCGATCTCTATCGCCTAATTAATTATACAAGCAATAATATGAAGCATTTGCCGTTTCCAGCTTCTCAAACACCGGGATTTGTTATGTTTCTCTGTTTTCTAACATTGTAAATTTGACACTTTGGGCTATGTTTTCACTATTATGGATCAAATGATAAATATGAAATTGTTTTGTACATTAATTAAAAATGGACTCATTAGTTGCACCCCTAATACATTCAATGCAGAAACATCATATATAAATCTGCTTGTAGTGTCTTCAAATGGACTTGTGAAGTGATAAGTGCACTATGTATTTTTGTAACAACTATTAAAACAACAAACAAAGCTGTATTTGCTTTTCCAGGGATTACCCTCAGAGTTGGCTAGTGTGTGAATAAGATCACTGGCTTCTGCCTTGTCTCCACATTAAGACAGAAACTGGGAAGCAGTTTTTTTGACATTTTATAGACAAAGTTATTAATTGATGCATTTAAGAAATAATCAAAGGATTAACTGATGATGAAAATAATCATTATGCAGCCCTGCTGTGCAGCTAGTGACCCTTAGAGGTAGAGAGTTCATACCGTTGGAAAAGACAACTGTTTGGCCATCCTATCTGTGATAACAGGTGTGACTGAAGTTACATTAATGGAGACAGGCTGCAGGAGAGTTATCTGAGGAGCTATTGTTGGTATCATCTGTCTAAGCCTCATCACAGTAATGTAATCTGAATTTGACATGAGTGACTATAGACTTGCCCTGTGCCCTCATAGACAGGGACTAACATGTTGAACTTGAGGAGCTCATCTTGTTCCAGCTCAGACATCATCTAGGAGGAGAGGTAGCAAAGGACAGAGAAAGAGAGACAGAAAGACATAGGGAGTCAGATAAGGAGTGCAGCAGTCCATGAGACAACGGTCAGGAAGATAGAGTTAGTGGAGTAAAATGTGAAGGGAGCAACAGAGCAGACGGGGGCTCTGACAGTGCTAATGGACTACAGGGCATCAGTGTCAGGTTTGCTATCTCAGCCAGAGCGTGAATAGATGGAGGGATTTGAGAATGAGAAGGAGGAGAGGACTGTGGGGGCACAACGGCATACTCAGGACAAATTGTGTGTCTGCTTCCCATTAGCAGTGTGTAAGTGTTGGGTGAGATGGTTTACCTCAGCTGGTGACTGCTCGGACTGTTCCGCTCGGTGCCAATGCCCCGGCAATAACCTTGCACCGCAAGGTTTGATGTTAAGAGTCAATGAAAAGTGCTGATTTTATTCACACTTACATATTGTCATACAGATTGTCTCAGAAGAAGTGTTGTAAGTATATTGGCTCTGGGGAACATTTGGACTAAAGCCCAAGTGCTTTCTACCACACATCTATTCATCAACAATAAAAAATGATGTGAAGCCAAAGTACAAATTTGTGCTAATATTTCTTGTTGCTGAGTGTTTACACGATCAGAATAGCTTGCACAGTGCCAGTCTGGATAAGTTTTATGGGAAGTGCTTCCTTTCATAATAGGTCAAAGTGGTTTTTAGGCAAAAACTGGGCAACCTCAAACACCCACAACCTCATGAAATTTTTCAGGTGTGGGAGATTCAGACTTACATTCCATCAAGCCTCTCTTTGTGTACAATATCTGCTGGATAAAGACCAAGTAGCTGTCTATGTGATTATGGGAGAAATTAGGCCTGTGGTTGAGCCTGACCATGATCCTGTGGGAGGCTGCAGTAGTGCTGTCTCACTATTGGATTAAAAAAGCCAGAACATTCCTCCTTCTCCTCCTGCTCCTGTCATAGCTGCATTTCGTCCTTTTCGCTTCAGCCCTCTCCTACCTTCATATGCTGTACATATATTCTCTCTGAGGATGCATAATTGGTGAAAACTGAGCCTCAGTCAGATGCTAACATCATTACAAAGCCCACCTTCAAGGTTCGAGATGTAAATGCTTGGTAAATAGCAAAGCCTTCCTTGTCAGATTGATCTTGCTTCAATCGGATTTGTATTCCCCATGTTCCATTAGCTGCTGTGGCTTCAGGCAAGTAATGTCCGAGTTTGAAGGTCAGGCCTCTGAGTGAGATCACCCCTGTGTGGGCGAGAACCCCCTGAACCCATCTCGTCCTGGAAGAGCAACAGAGAAGAGCAGAGTGGAGGAGAAAAGGCAGAATGTGGTGGAGCATGATGCTTCCAAGCCTTGTTTTCTGGGTTCATGCACTGATGGGCTTCCTGATAATGTGCTGATTGTGGAGAGGAGGAGATGGCCTCTCATCCTTGATCATTGTGGTGGTTGCATTGACGTGATGCCAGGATTTTTTCCATGCGTACCCTTTTCACGCCCCTTTGCCTCCGCTCTTTGTTAGTCGGCCCTGTTCTCAGGAACCCCCTCTAGGTGTCCTTAATGGTATGTTGGCAGTGTTGTCCAACGTATATGTGGCATATGTGTGTGCCTGTGTGACTGCATACATATGTATGAATGAGAAATAGGAGTAAGGGCCTCCTATGTTGCTGTTGTTTTTGTTGTTGTTGGTGTCGACGCCTCACTCATCCCCGTGAATGGACTGCTTGGTCTCAATAGAAGTGGGGCGTTTGTGTGGGCTGGGTCCATCATTCATTTACTTCATTCATGTCCCTGGGGAAGCGGAGGGGGAGTGGCATATAACACTGGCACGGCATTAACGCTCAAAGCATCTCTGTCTGTCCTTTTCCTCCCTTGGCTCGCTCTCTCTCTCTGTCTCTCGTCGTTCTCGTCTCTCACTTTTCCTCCTCTTGGCACAAATGCTGAAACAGTCATCACTCAAATCTTGGCTCTGATCCTGGGCTTTCATGTTCTGTAGGACTTCATGTTATAGATGAATTGATGTGCTTCCCTGGACCATGTGCTTCACCGCACTACAATGATGGAAGACCACAGAGAGCCCCTCAGAGGGCTTATAGGAAGCAGCACCTCCTGGCACAAACACACAGAGACACAAACTTTTTTCCATGGCTGACAAATCTAGTTTTAATGTGGTCGTCTCAGCTGAGAGTCACACAGAGGAAACAAAAAAATGTCTTTTGACACTGGGAAGAACTCCAACCCAAATGATGCTTTGTTCAAGTGTAATCGCATTTAGATAGTATAAAAAGCTTAGAATTCATTGGTCCATGACTTTTGATTATACCAATGTCTGGTGTAAAGGATTGCTTCACAGCGTGAAATTTACCATTTCACCACCGTAGCTGGATTACGCTCTCCTATTAAACCATTTATGCATGATTAATTACACAAACCACTGCAATGCATTATGAGCAAATTCGACCATAAAACAACAGGAACTACAACACACTGCTGTGGTGTTTAACAGGATTGTTCCATGTCACAAAAAAGCCATATTGTTTTTGTACTTACAAAGATACATGATCTAGTTCCATACTAGACTAGTGTTAGCTTTTTACACATATTCATAACATTTATTCATCATGTTGTACTTCACAAACAAGTAACAAGTTATTAATACAGTGAGGAGTTGTTGGAAACAGTATTTTTTAGTTTTGAGGAATCTACATCTGTAAGCTACTTCCAGTTTTTGTGTTAAAGTGGGATGACAGGTCCCACATTGGTCTGTGTGTTGACATTAGTCAAACTTTGGGCTAGACAGAATATGTTTCTCTTTCATTGGATCGTGCGTTTAAAACTATTAAAAGCAGTGGAGGTTTTGAAAAGGTTACCTCACTGCTAAACACTGTAACAAACACAGAGACTGTTTTCATCATTAATCCACAAAACAACAGTAAGAAAAGGAAGCAGGTGTGGAGATAACTTCTGGGTTTGCCTATACCTTAGAAATTTCATCACTGGACATCATTTGTATCATGAGATGAACTGGCGTTGACACATCTTTGGCATCACTGTAGTCCTGTGGCAGTGACATCCACCTGGCAGATTCATTTTAAATCTTGGTGCTACACTTTTTACATTTTTGTTTTCATTCCAGTGACGATCAGAATGCCATTTCTGAGCGCTTCCAACTCTTTCTTGTGTGAATGTTGCAAATGATTCACTAGTTCTTCATATGATCATAACCACACTGCTGGAAAAGCTACAAGAGAAAATATGGCAAGCTGCAAACAAAAAAGCCCCAAGTAGAAAAAAACGTGTCTGCTGCTCAGATCTGATGAATGAAACACTGATAACGAAGATAGGAGATGGGAGTGTGAGAGAGGGCGAGAGGCCACTCATGACAGAAGAGGAGTTTCTCTCTCCATTCCTAGTGTAGATCCCTCTGTGTTTGGTTGCCTTATCAGTGCAGAGCGGATGGCTAAGCACTGATTTATGAGAAGGTATGACAGTGTAAGATAAGAGGGTTTTTAGCCTCCATGTGTGCAATCACTGGCCTCCTTCAACACCCCATATGAGGACGGATGGAGGGACTGTGACTAAGACTTCCCACTGTCACGCATGTTGCCTACAAACTGATAAGATTCTAGCCTTCCTCTTTTTATATCTTGCAATCTCTCTCTCTCATTCTCCAATCAAAATAGGCACTTCCAGCTAATACTTTTCTTTTTCTTTTTTTTTAAAACTGTCTGGACACCTCCCACCTGGATGTTTAAGCACAGACATGTTGCTTTCAGGCTAAGTGTGAGCCTAAATCCTAAAAGCTACAGACTGCTGGATCCTACTGTAAAAAGTAACAGACTGGTTATGAAACACTACAGCTGTGAATTTGAAGTTGTTAAGTTGCGTCATGACTGTTTAACTGTTGGAAAGGTCATTTCAGCTTTTCTTATCTATCATGTGTTTTATATATAAAAGCTCACTGAGCAAAACTGCCAACAATAACATGCTGGAGGAATCACGGCATTTTCTGATTTGCTGCTGGTATTTGGGAGCATAGCCTGTAATCTGAGCAGCGAGCAATCTCGTTTGCCCATTTCATGCCTGGTGTGCAGAAACTACTGTCTAGTATTGACATGAAGGGTTTATGTGAACCAGAGGCCTTGATGTGGTATATGTAGGGAAGATATTGCATTGTGTTTTATGATTTAATCCATCTTTTACTCTCTTCCTAGCTCTAAACAAGCTTCTCAGTTTGGCTACTTTTCACTCATTTGTCTGCAAAACCTCACCACTCAACCTCACACTTTCATTTGGGAAACACATGCTTATTGATATGGATTCATCACTAACAAGAGCTATTAAAATATCCTCCCCCCGCTGCTGCTACGCATCCGCACTCTGCATGTCGGCCCTTATGGTCACGGGTGAGAAGAAGGTCGCAGGGTCACGGGGAGGATGTCCCATCTGTCCATCAAACATGAAAGCCTCCAAATCAACAGGCGCTGGTGTTTTTAATGGGAGGGGTCAGTGCGTCAGTCAGCAAGGGGTGTAAAAAGGCCGTGGATTACACAGACAGAGAGTAATCTATAGGTCTGTCAGCCTGTCAGTCAGCCTGACCTTGGGTAGCTTTGCTTTAATTGCAGGCTGGGATGAGCGAGTGGGGCCCGCCTTTAGCAGACAATTCACATTATCCATTAAAGATGTAATGGCTGCCAACATGTTTCATCTTGAATGACATTTTTTTGCTTTCAAAGCACATATTTAACCTATTGGAATGTAAATGGTTGTTTTAGCCTGTAATTATTTTCTGTGAAACCCCCTCATTTTTAAGTAATACAGGCCATTCATGCTGGGGAAGATCATCACATGCAACATTCCTCTGGTCACACACTTAGTGTTTCCTTTTAGGAGGATACTTGAGCAAACATAACCCAAAGCTGACAGCTCTAAGGTGGTCTATGTTGACTGCTGCTGTGAGAGATTATACTTCAATACCGCACCTTTTTGCTTTTTTCTGCAACAGTGCCTCCCTTCACACCTCTGATAAGCACAGCTATCACCTTGTCAAGTGATCATCTTCACAGAGACCCCTTAGACAAAAGACAGGTGGCATATGATGATGGAACTGAAAAGGCGGGGGCATCCCGGTAGCTCACCTGGTGGGGTGAGTCCTTACTGCAGAGGTACTATCTCAATAAAGCAGAAATGTCCCAAAATAATGACAAAAAAAATATTGCAAATGTGAAAAAACTGTTGGCATCTGGTTAAAGTTTAAAGATGGATGTGACTTCATGTTCTCTTTGTTTGAATATGTTCCCAAACCCAACTATTTCCATAACAATGTTCTATAGCATTCCCACTGTCTGCATTCCTTTCTGCCATCTCTTCCCCCTCTTCAGCCCCTTTTCCCCTTTGCTAAAAATCCGCTCAATTCCCACTACCATCATCTCCATCATACAGCCACTTTTCCTCTTTGAAAAGATGAATGCCCTTGACTGACGGTCATCATCCCCCACTTGGTTTTCTCCACTCCTCTGCTTCCATTTATGCCAAACAGAAGGACAGACAGCAAATGGACAAGTTAACACGGATGCTCTGTCACTCACAGCATCCAGTCAGCTTATTCTCACCAGTTGGCCTTCCTACTTTATTTTCTTCCCACAGCTTTCACCAAACTTTCCTGCTGTGTTTCATTGAATGTTTGGACTAAATCTCTCTGTGTGTGCATGGGTTTGTCTAGTTTTTTGTTAGTGTATTAGTCTGAGGCTGTATTAAATGGCCCTGTCATGCTTGTAAATGTACAAAAATAACAACTGTTATTGTTGAAAGAGACACATACAAAAGATGGTTGTGATGAAAAGAGGCAGTGGATGCTGTCATCTGCAGTCAGACTCAAAGACAAAGATAAAGTTGCTGTTTATTCTAGGAAGGATTCTGTGATAGAGGATACTTAGTATAGTGTTGGGCCCAAACCCAAGAAGTGAAACCCTAGCAAATAACACTTTACACTTGTGAGGTTCAAGCTGCTCTCACCCAGACCATGAAGAAAACATAATATTGTTCCTTGGCAGCTTCCAGGTAATAACAGCTCAGAAGTTCCTTGCAATAACTTGTCAGGGAATCTGCATGTTTTTGTTTGAGAATAAACTCAAGAATCATTCAAGTATGTTCCTGGTTAATTTATTTTTCTTAGCCAAGCTTGTGGTTTCAGAGCTTAAGAGACTGGAGAGGCAGAGATCGTACTGTGAGTATAATTGCCATCAGAATCAGCTGCTGAGGTCAATGCCATATTGATCTGTTGATTCACCAGTGCGCAGTTGGCTGCTAATGGAATGGATTACTAGAGGAATGTTATGTTTGATCTGTTTGCAAAGAACTTTTTGAAATTTTTGAAAACTCTTGACCTCCTACATTCATGTAAGTGTCAATCAACCAGGACTTGTAGTGGCTGCATTTTATTGAATATCTCTGTAGTTCTAATCAAAGAACACATGAGTTTAAGACACAAGACAACGGGCAACTCGTTGCTTTGTGAGGCTAACATCATGATAACATGCTCACAATGACAGTGCTCATACGGATGTTTTAGCAGGTATAATCATTAACATGTTCACCATCTTACTTTACTTGCTAGCATGGATACATTTTCCAATTAGCAGTATAGCAGAGGCATTTAGAAAACCTGATGCTGTATAGTGTTGGTGAGATGACTGTAATGAAATACTGAAACACAATGAATTTCATCGTAAACCATCAAATATTTGTTGGGCCATTTTACTAAAATCCACAAAAAGGCTCTAGAGGAAAAGTGAGGGGTTCACCAAAGACATCCATGTACATCCTCTGGTAACCAGGAATGTTCGTACAAAATGCCAATCCATGTAGTAGATGTTGAGATATATTTCAGGGTAAGTGAAAATTTTCAGGAAAAGTCAGGCAATTGCCAAAGTCACTAGGATTCATCTAAGGACCACAAATGTCTGTACCCAATTTCATGGCAATCCATCCAATAGTAAGTGAGATATTTCAGCCTTTTATTAAAGTAGTGGGCCAGCCAGCAGACCAGCATTGTATTCACTATATACACTATGCTGCTTGCTTGTCTGAAAATTGTATCAAAGGTCTATCATCTAAATACTTAAGAATGTGGCAGCACAGTGTAGGAAAACAACTGTTGGAAGGATATTTCATTTAGAAGGTAATTTCAGCTGGTATGAGAAAGACATGGATGTCTTATGGTTATGCATGCCTGTCTCAGTCTTCATGACAAAACTCCCACTCGCTGCTAAGTGAGCACAAAGCCTGTCAGACAAATGAGCAGGTCCTCACTGCAGGCTCAGACTCCACCACCCCATCTGAGGACCATGCCACGCTGCTCAACAACCAGCCGCCTGATTGTTGAGCATTATCTGGTTGTCCCTTGCCTGTCACATAGCATTAGTACACAAGGCTCAACCCAGGATCTGTGCTGACACATACCTGGTTGGGGGTGACCCTGCCTTTGTGTAGCAGCGACGTGGGGTCAAGTGGATGTATGCAGCAGCAGGGCATGCAGTATTATGTCGACCGAGCAGAGGCAGATGGGCATCTGGAAATTGCCCATTAGTGGCTTGTAGTATGATAACGCCACAGATGCTGGTGACCCTGGAGCTCAGCTAGCTGCCCTGGCTGGCCATTTGGGACCGAGTGTACATTTATATTGACTTCACAAATCTCTAATTGACCACCTCTTAACATACAAGCCATGTCCTGAGCAATGCAGTCCATTTAACAAGCACATTTTTAATTATTAAGTGCATTTCAATTCAACTGTTTCACTGTGTGTTTATTAGCTTAATTCAAAAAGCTTTTACAACATCTCTCTAGGTACCTGAAGACACACGCAACAAAACATACCTAGCTCAGCTCTTGACAGTGGCCTTTGTTGCTTATCATGCTGTCGCTGTCTCCAGGATAGCTAACAGAAACACTGCATGTTATGTGTGGACAGAGTAGACAAGTCATTCATTAAAATAACATAAATGCAATATTAGCTCAGAAGCAGCAATGAAATGCACTAAAGTGTCATTTAGTGGTCCTTGTTGAATATGCCATCATGGCACATCCTCCTCCTTGAGTAAAAACACTAGCTGATTGAACCACATAACCACAAGAATTATTTTGTCAGCTTTTGAGAGGTTTGCTTAAAACATGCACAACATTTGGATTTGTTGGATCTAATTAGACATGTTTCTTGTTAATCCATTCATGCTTGAATTAAAAACTTTTAATGGAGGAACCACAAGCCTGATAGTCATAGCAAAATACATCATCACTCCACTCACCATGCACGCATTTCCCCCATCGCCCTGCTTCTTTCACCTGCGGCATGCTGGGTGTTAAAGAAAGGAAGGTGTGTTATCTCAAGGGGTTGGTATGCAGACAGGGGCTAGTAGATGCTAGCAGGATCAGACAAGCTGAGGAAGAGGAAATGTGTCAGAGGAAGCTAGGTGATAAATCAAAATTGCATTAACCAGGCATAGAGAGGGAGATTTAAGATAGATTGGAATGCTTCATTGAATCATTTTTTGGAAGAGCTGCACACATGACAACATCTTTAAAGAATATGTACAACGTCCTGGATGGTGTTTAAGGCTGGTGGAAATGCTCAAACAGGAGCTTGATGCACGACAGGAAAGTGATGAATGATGTTGAGATATTTGTTTCCTCATCACTCCTCAATAAGAGATAATTTGGCTTTATTTTGTAAAATAGAGGAAGCAGTGTTTTGGTTATCTGACTTTGGCCATTGCCTGCTGTAAATTGAAAATCTGCCAAATGAATGGATTGAGAAGACCATGTTTTGCACTGTTTAATATAAGAGAGCTTTGGTCTTCACTGCAGTCACATCTCAGTATCAGAAGGTGTTAAGTCTTATCTGGACAAGGAGGATTTAACCCTTACACATAAAAGCACTTATTTCAGTTTCTTCCACCCCTTTTTTCACTACCTTGGTTCCACATAGATTATTCAAGTGCACTGCCTCAGAGAGCAACTCAAACTCCTTCAAATTAAAAGACACCAAGCATAATTTGTCTTTGATTTATGCATATAAGCATTTTCTGATTGGGGAAAAAATAATAACAAGAAATATAAAAAGCTTTCTGATCTGACACTGCTTTGATTAAGGTTCAGTTCGGTTTAGGCACAAACATCTCGATCATGGTTAAGAGAAACAATGTTGACTGTCAGTAGGCAACAGGAAAAGAACAGCGTCCTCCCATGTTGATTTGTTGATCAGCCAGTTAACTGTTTTACTGTATGTAATCAGGAAGAAGGCAAGGGAATTTTATTTATATAAAGGCTCAGGAGGTAGAGCGGGTTGCCTGTTAATCGGAAGGTCAGCGGTTCAATCCCCGGCTCCTCCAGGCTACATGTCGAAGTGTCCTTGGGCAAGATGCTGAATCCCGAATTGCCCCTTGTGGCTGTTCCACCAGTGCATGAATGTGTGTGAATGGTAAATGCAGATGTAGTGTAAAAGCTATACAAATATGGAGCATTTAACACCTTCTAAACACTACAGTCTTTACGGATATATAGAAAAACAAATACAAAGGTACTTTATAACATAAAGCTAGATAATTAATGAGCAATAGATAATAAATTCTTGAAAATAAAATAAAATAAAAATAAAATTTGATATTAAAACACAATTAAAATTAAAACAATGAGATTAAAAGAGAATGTATTGGACTGAGCTAAAAAACTTTGGCCTCAGTGAACAGGAATGTTTTAAGACCTGACTTAAAGGACTGTAAGGTGCTAGCCAGTCTCAGGTGTTTTGGGAGTTTAATTACAGAAATTCATATAAGCAAATAGAGGGCATCCTGTATGTCTTATTTGGGCTCATTTGACCTATATCTGTAAATGAAAATGTTACACATAGTTTCTTAAATCATGTATGTGCTGTCTGGTTAGGCTGTCTGTGTGTATGGTAGCCAAGTCTTGCTTTCTCATTACTTCATCCACCCATCTCTTTTCAGGGGTAAACATGACATTTGAGAACTTCCCGCTCGTCTCTTTCCACTCCTGCTCTCTACCTAAGCTGGCAGTTGAGATCTCAATCAGTGTTTTTGTGTATTTGTGCACACAATCAGGGTGTTTTCTCCTACGTCCAACTCATGATTAGAATACACATTGGAGAGCCTCTGTGTGCCTTTGTGAGCTGTGTCTTTTGCCCCTTCAACGGCAGTAGAGGGGATCTCAGCCCCTCTACTGTTTTGGTTGTACAGAGGAGCTCTCTCAGAGTTCGACTCAGAGTTTCCATGGCTCTCTCCTGCCTGCTTTGATAAATGGATGTTCTTAGGTTCGCTATCAGGCTACTTGCCCCATCGGGCCCCCTCCCTGCATTCTCACTCCTCTACCATACCATTTGCTGTTGCGGGTGAAAAATGACCACAGGGAATATAGTGGATTCTTAATGCGGGACTGGAGAGCGGAACACCCAGAGAGGGTAGAGGTGGCTGTTGTCCCCAGTGGACTGTGAGTCAACACTTGCTGCTAATGGTCTCTCTAAATTTACCTCCTAATTACCCCCCTCTTATTGCCCCCAGCTAGCAACACACTGGCCATGACCTTGATGCACGAGAAAGCAAGAGGCCATGCTTAAAATTATGCTTTGTTCAGTTCTGTTTAAAATCAGAGAGAAGAGAACTGATTTATAGACATCTTGGCTCTGAAATTAAGCAGATTTTAACACTTCCAATCGAATAGAGGATTAGGAGAAACCATAAATAGGAATGAACAGACTCTTCTAAGAAAGCATTGAGCGTGTGTGTGTGTGTGTGTGTGCAGCTGACAGAGAGGGAGAGTATTTGTTCTGAGCGCCAGGTCAGAGGTCAGCCAGGGAGAGGAGGATTTTTCACTTATTCACACCAGCTCTGTCTCATTATTCATCCCGTTCCATAATCCCTCTAACCTGTGTTGTCACCACTAACCACTGCAGCCACCCTGACCTGCTTGCTGCAAACGACAGCACAGCTACAACAACAAACACAGCTTCATCATAATTACAGCGGCTTGCAGCATCTGCGCAACCCCAATCCCACTCATACATACACGCACACAAACACAATGGTCAGCCACGGGCCCAGACAGCGCCTTGGGATGGAGCGTTTTGTAAACAAAGTTAGAAGCCAACCAGTGTTTTTCATGTTCTCTAAAATCCAGAGATTATTGTTGTTGAGGAAGGGAGTCAAGCAGATCTGCACACTGATTTCCTGAAAGGCAGGGCTTTATAGTATTTACAGCTCAGCACAAATATGGATTTCTCATTTTTCTAAACAACTTTTTTTCTGGGAAATATGAAGGTATGCTAAAGAAGTACATATTTTATCCATCTTAAATGTATCTCACTATGCTTATTTATGTGTAACCAAGCGTAAAACATAATTATAAAAACTTAATTGAAAAAAAAAACTGAACTGAAAAAATCTTTTTTCGTTGCTTTGTGAAGAGGCAATAGTAAATGTATCTTGAAATTTTATCTCATTTCATTGTTCTTGCTATTTTTTTAAGCAGCTGCAGCTACAACAGTGTTCCTCCCCCCTTTCAGACATTTCTTAGGAGATGCATTTTCTAATCTCTCCCTGCTCTCCTCCTCCTCCTCAAACCATACCACGCCTGTATCATCATGACCACCCTGCTTTCTCCTGACCCTGCTTGGAGTATGCACACCCCCCCAAAGATAATCCTAATTATGCTGAAGTGTGTAAGGAGGCCAGGGATGAGCTTTCACCTCAGACCCCTTGTGTCCTTTAACCTTTCACCTGAGGCCCTGCAGGGCTATTGAGAGCAGCTGTCTGTAGCAGCATTAGGTAGTATTCACGAGTCACTGCAGGCTTTTAGCAGTCACACTGCACTGGTTTTTGGTGGTTTTCATGGAGAACATACAACAACAACGATGACGACGTCAATGACAACGACAGCAACAACAATAATAATAATAACGACAATAACAACGAGAATAACAATAACAACGACAACAATAACAATAATTTATTATAGTCCAAAATTTGAATAATAGGTATAAGATATGCATTTACATTTACAAAGCAACTCAGAAGTCTTGCAGTTCCTCTCTCTATGTAATCCCACTGTATCCTCTTCTGATGACTACTTTTACGGGCTGAGTTTACAGACTAGACTTTGGATTCAAGAGACTAAATGACCTTTACTGTCACTTGAACCAGAGATCCTCTTCTACTCCCTCGTGCTTTAATTAACCTTTCCTGTCATCTAAAACAGCAGAAATAGATTTGTTATAATCTCTCACTATCCTTCAATCAATCTTTCCTCTGCTCTTGATTTGTGCAGTGGGAGACAGGTGTTCCTGATTTTATGTGAGGATCAGAGAGGATCTTATTCTATTTCAATGTGCGCACACACATACACACTTATATATATACACGCAAACATACACACTGTATCAGTGGCAGACGAGCGTGAAGAGCATCTGAGTGACAGCATCCGGAAGCTCAGAGATAAGACATAATCTGGTGCCAATTATTTGTCCTTGACAGGCACAGGTAAGCAGCAATCAGCTCCAGTGACATGTGTTCTGAGTCAATAGTCCTGGCTCCAGTGGGTGGTGAGAGACTGATTATGAGGTGCTGAACGGAGGCAAACACAAAGCTGCGACAGGTTGGGCTGATAAAGCCTCCCACTGCTGTTCAGCCCCACTCATATCTGCAATGACCTCTCCATCCTGTGCACTTGGGGTTTGCAGGCAACACACACATACTTTCAATTCTTGATTGTATGCATCCAACAAATTCTCGTATCTAACAGTTTTGCCAGTGTCTTTCTTTATGGTTGAATTTAGACTTAGAGAGAGATTGTGATTATGTTTAAAGTAAAACTTTCACATTTTGGGAAATATGCTTGTTCACTTTCTTGACAAGACTTAGATACAAAGTTTAATACCACTCTCATGTCTGTGACTTGCAGCTAGAGTCCAATAAGTCAAAAAGCATGGATGCCATAATGTTGAACTGTTTCTTTAAGGTTTGGCAAACATTATTATCATGGTTAAAAGAAACCAGGTTTGACTGTTAAGACCGTAGTCAAATATGTCAAAGTTCTTCAATTTACTGACCCAACTATCCATGAGCTCCTTCTTTAAGAAGTTTTGCGATGATATAATAATGTCATGTTACCTCACAGTTAATTTTGATTGTTATAACCAATGCAGTCTTTATCTGCTGAGAACTGTCCTGATATTTAAGCTATGTGTGTCCATTAGGGACACATCAGTGCATGCATGGCTGCAGACAAGCTGCAGCAAGGTGGGGCCACACCTCTACTTTATGAGAATGTGAACATGGATAGATTGGGTAATTCAGACAACATGCCGGGGATGCCTGGGCAGGTATGTGGGATTTTATGCAGCCTGCTTCCTCAGTCACCCCCATCCCCCGGTCTCTTTCAACCATAACATACTTTTATACTGATGGGAAAGAGGGGAAGATCTGGAAGGCTGATAGCTGCATGAAAAGAAGTGGCAGCGGTGTCTGGGAGCTGCGTCCTTCGTCATGTCCTTGCAGATACAGAACAGAGGTATGTCCCTTTGAGGATGACCCAGGAAAACCACAAAGCTTTGCCCAAAGGCTACATACCTTGGCTGCAGTACAGAGCAGAGTGGAGGGTGACCACAGTGCAGAGGAATCAACATCAACAGGTGGACAGACTACAGGCTCAGTTTACCAGTAGATGTCATTCAGATTCTGGGGCAGTAGTAAGAACAATTTTTCAACAAAAAAAGATCTTCAACAAACTTAAGAATATTCCACATGCACTTACTAAAAAGAAAAAAATAGCTCTGTCTCCCTGTGTGTCTGGTAGTGATTACAAAGACCTTGCTGGGAAACTCGTTGATGTACACCAGATCCTGTAGCCTTTGTGGGGAGAGGACACTTGTGCCCTATCATTGCTGAATTTACCAGCAGGTTATATCTTCGACCGTTTAGCACGATGTCAAGGCCTTGTTTTGTTTTGTAACATTTTTCTTGGCCTTAGAGGCATGGACAATTTAGGCCAGGTTGACACAGGAATGCTTCTGAGAAAACGATTTTGAGGCTGACAATAGAGCATATGAGCGCTTCGACGTGGACTGTTATCATACCTTACTCCTTATCTCACCACACCACAGGCATTATTTAAAAGAAAATGTGTTTTAGCATGTCTCGCCTCGCAAAGATATATTTCTACCAAGTGCAAGATTGCCACTTCATTTTCACAGATTAAAATGGCAAGATGAATAGAGTTAATAGACAGTATAACTATGATAGAGTAATTGTATTTTAGCTAAAAGGACATGTAGTCTTTATGAAGGCTTTAAATGTGCAATGGAATGAGTCCCATCTGCTGTAGATGTTAGGAAATTCTTGGGACAAGCAGTCCTTGTTAATTTGTGATCCCACCCAGTATGTCTCATTCATATGATCTCCTACAATGCAATTTTAATATAGTTTAATTACACGGCTGCAAACAAAAGGGTGTTGTGATGATGCTAATCATGTGCATAAATGCACCACCCACTTTTTTTGCTTTGGCCAGGCCTTGCATCTTAGATTACCAGAACAGTACAATTAGTTATCAGAAATATGCAGATGTCCAAGAAAAGATTTCTTCCTTTTCATATAATTTTCATCAAATGGAGTCAAGCATCTTTTTCATTATGCACGAGCGGTTAACTTTGGAAAAATAAGGCAAGAACTGTGTGTTATAATATGGTTGTTGAATGATTTAAAGTTGCCCAAACCACAATTATTTGTATAATTTGTGAGCTGCGAATTTTCAGACACAAGATAATTATTCTTTTTTGAATGTGTTTTACACAGTTTATTTTGATAGAGTTTAGAACCTGATTTGTTAACTGCCAAGAAAGTTTTCATTAGTCATGTCATTGCTGCTTCTAAAATTGAAAATGACGTTTTTATATGCGTTTGTTAATATTCAGTTTTGATCAAAAGTTGACTTTGGAACTCACATGCTGCTGGGGGGGGGGGGTTCATGATATGTGATCATTCAGGTCATTTTTGTCAGTATAAAATTAGGTCTGCTCCAAAAGTGACAGATATAGATCCAGTGATCCTGAATTGAAGACCAAAACTAGAAGAGAGGGATAAAAATGACATTCTGTCAGACGCTCAGTCGGTTGCAGTCAACTGATAATGTGTTTGATGACTGTTTATTTGTAACGGGTTATCTGTCTCGTCTGTCTCGTCTGTCTGTCTGTCTGTCTGTCTGACCACTCTCATTGAACTTTTCTGTGACCTAACCGCTGTTGGACTTCTGACAGTCAGTCGCCACCAGCAGGCTCCCCTTCAGATGAGTGTGAATCTGAGTGCAGAAATGATAAATGCGGGATGTCAGCTGGTGACGTCTGGTGTCCCTGAAGCTCCAGTATCGTTCATCCGCTGGGCCTGCCAGAGCAGCTAGCTGGCTGAGCATGTGGTGGACAAGCAGACAAGGGTGGAAAACGAGACGGGATAGAGAAAGAATGGAGTTTTAGGATGTTCTCTATGCGTGTATGTGCGTGTACTGTTTTTTGCAAGAGCATACGTGCTTAACATAGGACATCCAGAGGGGCTGTGATTCATCATCACTTCGCGGCCTGTCACCGCCTGCACCCGTGTCCTAATTTACTGTATTCATGCATGTTCTCTGCTTTAGGCCTGGTTGATAGGGTTGAAAATATCGAGTTAAATCATGACCCTTGATATGGTGACATCCTTTGTTACTGGTATTCAGCAAAAAACTTTTTAAGCAGCTACTTTGTCAGAAACGCAACAGGAGAGTAACTAGTGTATCTGATTACAGTTTTGGCTAAAGACATCAGTCAGTAATTGCCCACTTTTCATCATACATGAGCAACCACGATGTGATTTCATGATCTGCACAAATCAAGTAGTTTTTATATAACAGGGTACAGTAAAAGACGTTGGATGGTTGCCTTGCTGAGAAGTTTGAGATGTGCATCCTGTCGTCTAACTGCTCACTGCAGCTTGTCCTAGCAATATTTATAACTGTCAAAAATTGCTGAAAATGGTAATACCTTGTTTGGTAGATGCAGTTTTGATGAACAATCACTGTCTGTATTAACTGCTGTGACAGATACATTGCATTTCCTGTGACTGCTTCAAAATAAAAGCCAGTTGTTTGTGTGTAATGTGAACCAGCAGCTGTGGCATATGTTAGGTTCACATTTGCAGTAACTTTATACAGCTGTGGCACGGTGTAAAGAGAGCAAACAGTAAACTGTGAGGCTGATATTAATGAGATAAAATTACAAACAGCATGCACTCATCGTTTCCTGTAGGCAAGATGAATCCCACATGGGATTGGTTGACTGTGGTGCTGCCAACAAAGTCCCCCACTATAAATAGAGGTAATTATATAATTTAAATACATTGAATGTGTATTTCTTAACAATAGCATAACAAATGCAGTTTGATTTAATTGTTTATAAACATTAAAATTAATGTTGAATTCAATGAAGTAGACCGAAAAAACTGATGAAATACAAACTTCATTAAGTAATTTTCTTAGTCCCCTCACCACAATATGATTCCACTGAAAGTTTATAAATGCCCATGCTACTATAATTCTCTGTCCATGAGAGTGGGAGTGAGTATTTGCATTTTTGTTTGGAGGCATCTTATGAGAATTACATGGGTGACAGCCATGTCTATTCTTATTTACTACCATCCACTCTGCTGCTTGCTGTGATGCTGCACCGTGACGGCAACATTGTACAGTTCCTGAAGGAGCTCAGCACACCGGCAGTTGAGAAGCTTTCTGGCAGAGGATTTGTGTCAGTATTTCAAGATGTGCTATGCAGGTGGAGAACATCGTGCTGTCTCTTATTTCCAGAAAAGTAACAAGACGTTCTATTTCCTCCTGGTCAAAAGTATTTTTCATCATCACTGAGTCTCAGACTGGGCTGAGGAGAACAGTAGGGACGTTTGTCTGGTCCCATTGAAGTGGAACATGAACAGGTCCTCTTTCTGGTCCTCTAGTTTTCTCTGCAAATAGAACAGCACAAGTGCAGGCTCAACTTTCTCAAGCTCCACTTTCCCAAGCGTAGTTTGAAAGAGAGCAAGAGAAACAGAGAGACCTCCTATCAGATTCTCTAACAGCTTGGGAGGTAATGGGAGGACCGGGAGAAAAAGCTGCTTTCCGTACATCAGATCTCCACTTATCTCCCATCACACCCTGAGCGTAATTTAAACTCACACTCACACACCAGTGATCTGCCCTGAGCAGTATGTGAGCCATTTGAGAGAAGTTTTATTTCAAAATAGTTTTAACAGTGATATGAGGGGAAGGATGTGGCAATGTTATGTGTGAGTTCAGACTAAGCCTGCACCATCTCCTCTGGTGCAGCTGAAATGGAGAATTCACAATTAGAGATTATAGTGAAGGTAATCATGTCCGCCACAGCTTGATAGAATTCAAAAAAAGGTGAAGGAAAGCCAGGGTGAGACTGCCATGTCCTGAACATTATCTGCTATTTGGATTTTAGTCATGGAAGACGTGTTACTAACAGTATATTTTAGAGATTCTGCGACAACCTTTCAGTCACCATACAGCATCCAGTTATCTAATGCTTGTCTGTTGCTTCAGTTCTGACTCTTGTGACATTTTCTGTATGTCTCCTTGCTTTTGTCAAGCCTGTCATAACCAGATTTAGCCTGTCCAGAACCCCATAATGATGTAATTGTAGGACACAAAAGAACAAACTGCCTCTGTAAATTCATTTTAGGAGAGTCTGAGGGAAGATGTGGCACATCATTACCATACTATCACGCCATCAACATTGGCATACTGTGTGAACATGTGTGCGAAGATCACCTCTAGTACAGAAATAATGAAAGAACTTTGGCAAACCAAAGTGCCTCTCTGTGGCAAAAATAAGCAGCCTACACAAACCTCTCATGACCATGTCTGTGGTTTGTGTTTCCCAACTTTGTTGTGTGTTTTTCTACTACAGTATTCCAGCCTAGGCACACTGCTTGAAGAAAATTGTTTATTTATCTACTGTTTTTGCCTCTTCATAGAGTTAAAGTCCACCGGCACCGCCCACCACTTCTCCTTTTTGCTGAACTCGACCGACTATCGGATCCTTCGCATGGATGAGGACCATGACCGCATGTATGTGGGCAGCAAAGATTATATCCTCTCTCTGGATTTGCACGACATCAACAAGGAGCCGCTCATAGTAAGAAACATCCCACACAAACAATAATCCTGATTGAGCTCCACACAAGTTTATATTTATACAGCTTGTTGATCTCTCCCTGTCAGATCCACTGGCCTGTTGCCCTCCAGAGGAAAACTGAATGTGTCCTGTCAGGGAAAGACACCAATGTAAGTATTCAAATAATGTGCTAAAAACTAAGAGGAGAGCTCAAACAATTTCTTTATTAGTTAATCAGTCAATTGACAGAAAAGTAATTATCAAACATTTTTTGATAATTTAATAATTATCAAAATTATCAAAAGCAAAAATGTCAAACATTTCTTGGTTCTAGCTTCTGAAGTAGGATTTGATGCTTATCTCTGTTCTGTTTCATGAACGCTATAGTGCCTAATGCATTATATCGTTTTATAAATGTATGCATAAGTCATTATAGCTTCAATGAAAGTGTTACCTCTGTTTTATATTATTAATTCAATTAAATTCAATTTTATTTATATAGCGCCAATTCACAACAACAGTTATCTCACAGCGCTTTTCATAAAAGAGCAGGTCTAGACTGTACTCTGTGATGTTATTTACAGAAACCCAACAATTCCCACCAAGAGTAAGCACTAGGTCACAGAGGCAAGGAAAAGCTTAGTGATGTTTTAGCATTCAAAGGTGTCACATTGGGCTTTAGGAAATTGTACTGCATGTTTTTTTTACTATTTTCATTTTATGGACTTCAACAATTAATCAACTAGTCTAAGATAATGGATTAATAAATAATAAAAGTCCAATGCTGGTGAACCATAAGACTTTAAAGTAATTCTTTAACCATCGGACCACATACTGAAGGAGTAACAGAACCATGATGTACCAGCTGATAAAAGACCTTTTGACCCGCTGCACATTTTAACATCATTTTGTGTGGGGAGACCCCTTGTGTAAAATTAAAGAGTCTGTTTTTCGCGTGTCTTTTTGGCAACACTTGAATATGGCATTGGGGTCAGCCGAGGATATTTTAAAGGACGCCTTCCAGTGTGTGACTTGCTGTGAAGCTCTTATTTACTGTCTCTGCATCCCTGATTGCTGATTGCGTACAGCTGCCACCAATTAAGCTCCAGCAGGAACTTGGAATGGGAAAATTCAGTCGTCTTCATTGAGAGCTGAAAACATATTCCATGCACTAACCCACATTTCTCATACATATTCTAGATATTTCTTTTGTCTTTTTTTTACATAATCTAATTTTCTTTTTTGCACACTAATTATTTTACCGTGTGTTGTCCAGACGGACAGACAAAAATGAATTAGCCACTGGAAGCCAAAGGCCTGTCTGAAGTGTTAATATGATTCAGACATTCAAACACAGCTGCCGCCACCACAAGGAAACTCATCATTGAAATTCATATAAAAAACAGATCCTTCTCTTTTGATTTTGTTCACATATTCTGACACCCCCCGGCCCCAACCCTCTGACACACACACATACACACTCATCTCGCCCATGTTAGGGGAACGCTGGCAGGAGCCAGTGATGAGGCTAATAACCCTGCTCTCCCCTGCTGGTAGAGAGCGCAGGCTGCTGTTTATCCAACTGGAATGTTCATTTACGTTGTGTTTGGTGACCCGCGCCTCTCACCGCCTCTGGCTACATCATATTGGCCCATGTATGTTCGTGTGTGCGTGTATGAGCCTCTGAGTGTGTGATGTGTGTGTGTGTGTGTGTGTGTGTGTGTGTGTGTGTGTGTCAGAGGTGGGTTTGAAATTTCATCGCTAAAATAAGAAATAAAATTGGCTACCGGGAGAAATCTTGGCAAACAGTGGCCACTCTTTAGGGAATGACAGATGATGACAATTCAAAAGCAATTCAGAGGGGATGTTGGTTCAGGCAGGGGGTCAAAGGCAATCATCCCCACTGTGCTCTCTGTGGGGGAGCACAACTGTGCGCTGAATAATACACACAGGCCCACATGCGTAAACACACACACAAAAACACGTCCTCTCAAACCTCTGACTCGTGCATCTGTCGTGTTGCTAAGATCTGCCAAAATAGCTCATCCCCCATCCTCCATACAATCCTATTTTTTTATGCTTGGTGTACATCCTTTCTTTTTCGCCAGCTGTCACTAGCAGCCGACATGACGGACAAATCTGAACAGATATTCTCGGCCTGTACATTTCTGTTGTAGCTGAAGTTTTGATTTGGGTGGATTGAGACCAGGAAGGCAGACAGCTGGTTAGACAAATAGAGATTAGAAAGCTGCGGACCTCGAAAGCACAGAGCGGCTTTCACCAGCAGCACCTCTTTGTGTCTGCACTCCAAAATGAAAACTGTTGTCCTCATCTTAAAAGTCTTACCACTTAAATAATTCAAATTCAAAATAAACCACATTGATTTGGGGATTTTAAAACACTCACAACAGCAAGCATGTTACAAGCATTGGATTTTAAAAATATCCTCCCCAAACCAAAATTTTCACTCAGCAGTGCTGTTTGGTCTAACCAAAATGTTTTTTCATTTGACAATTCTGACAGAACATTGAATAGGTTTTACCCTCAATCCCATAGCAAATACACTTCACAGCTCAGATGCATTGCTTTTCTTGGTTTCTGCCACACAGTTATATGGTGTTTGGAAACATTTTTCCCTCTGACAGTGTGGTCTGATCTGAAGCCCAGGCCAGGCCGACACAGAGCCAGGGAACAGAGCTGCCAAACGCAAGCCAGCCAACAGCGGAAATGATAGATGTGATGGTTTTAAGCCAGGCATTGGGGTTATTAACCATCAGTGGGGCATTATGTATTATGTAACCATTTTTTCCCGTTGCATTTTCATGATCAGAAATCTTTTTTGTTAACCTAAGTCCCCGTTCCTGTTTTCTTTTGCTCTCCCTCAGGGGGAATGTGGAAACTTCATCCGTCTGATTGAGCCTTGGAACCGGACCCACCTGTATGTGTGTGGAACAGGCGCGTACAACCCCATCTGCACCTACGTTGACCGAGGACGCAGGTCGCAGGTAACCATAGGTTACCAACATAGCTGGGCAGCCGTGGAGACATTTTGACCTTCACTCTCCACTTCTTCCAAGAACCGTATCTGTCAATCAATCTCGGGTCAGAGAGCATCTTTCTGTTGCTACTCAGTTTCATGGGCTCTGCTTCTCTTCCTTCATTTTCTGCCTCTTCATCGATTCGTGCTCTTTCACGGTCTGGAAGATTCAAAGAATAAAGCTCATGGCCAGTCCTCTTTAGATCTCTATTATAATTGCAAAATTGCTGTTGGTGAGGTACCTAACTGCCGCCGCTTAGAGATCGTTGAGGCACCAATCTTCCCTTACCGCTGGGAATTGCACGTTGACAGTATATCTATAGCAAATACCTTGTAGTCCCCCCCTCCCCACCTGTTTATTCACAGCAGAGCCTGTGGCCTGTCTTTCTCTCTGCCTGAGAGCCTCTGAAAGGCCATCATTACTGATGGAGCCTCTCATCCATCATCAGCCTTGTAGCTCACCCCTCCCTCCGTCCCTTCCTCCATCCCTCCCTCGCTCCAGCACGACCGCCACGCAGAGCTGCACAGCAGC
This sequence comes from Lepomis macrochirus, assembly GCA_024633595.2. Taxonomy (NCBI): domain Eukaryota; kingdom Metazoa; phylum Chordata; class Actinopteri; order Centrarchiformes; family Centrarchidae; genus Lepomis; species Lepomis macrochirus. Next base: position 22,114,947 of record JALXJV020000004.1, on the reverse strand, counting down.
TGCCGGACAGGCTACAGTCCACACACTTACATTCACCACTCTGCCTGTTTAGTCTCAGTGTTCAAATGGAGGGTTCAGATTTCAATGTAAAGGTCAGTCTGCCTCTCATGTCATTCAGCTTCTCCCCAAAGGCCCAAATGCTATGTTACTTCACACTGTAAAGATTTTTGTCCGTAACAGTAGCTGTAAACAGACACCAATTGTTCAGATATTCTTCCGGTTGGCACGCGGAGGGCTTCACACTTTTTTAGTCCTTAGTTGACTCTCGACTTTTTCCTTTAACCACAAACTTGTTTTTTTTCCATTAACTTCAAGAAACCTTCTTCTTTTTATGTTGTTGAAGAGCTCCTTTTCGACTGGTTGAGTTTGCATCAACCAATTCAATTTTACATCAAGGGGGGTGGTGGAATCTAAACTAGACTGTTTAGTTTATAAGTGAGATTCTCTCATATATGTTGAAGATTAAGAGTAATAACAATAAGAAATAATCTATATTCCTATATTTGATTTAATAATTAAATGTAATGCATTTTTTCAAGTGTTTCTTGTCTCATTTTGTTGAATTTCCTTTTGTGTTTTCTTTCCTGGCGCTGCATGGTTTATGCCTGGAGTTTGCAGCTGTGTTTGCATGACACTGAGTCTAATCCAACACTGTTACTAAATAATGAATGTTACCCGCCGGGCTCTCTTTGACCTCCACTTTGACACATTTCTTTCCATTTTTTTTTAGACATGTTGGTCTTCATCAAGTCTACTTGTTTTTTCTCGTCCATCATTTTGGCACTATTTTCCTCTTCTGTTTATGTCAGGGTCATGATCAGTTTAAATCATCAGGTTAAATTCACTTTGTTCTGGGCTGTCGAATGTCGTAATGAGATGGCCCACTGTGCCATGTCTCTGTTTTAGGGGTCCCACTACCTACAGGCACCCCAATCTGGAGGGAGAACAAGTCGGGCAGCAGACTACAGCACTACATCAGATTCTTTGGAAGCGAAGGTGGGCTGAAGGGAGTTTTTATAAAGGCCCTTAAGTTTGGTGCCTACCTGGACTACTTTTTCAGTCTCAGTTAGAGTAATTGGTATAACACACATATCCAAAATGAAACTGGTTTTCACAGATCTTGGAGCAACAAAAGAGCTTGCTGACACTGCTGAATCTCTAAACATGTCTGCTATCAAAATATGGACTGTGGATATGGTTTTTGTAAACCCTTCCCTCCAACAGCACTCAAATGTGCTATTCTCATGCCAGTAGAGCCTTTAGGGGCCCTGAAAACATATTTTCTTTATCAGAACAATTTTAGTTTTGTGTCACCTCCTTCTGTACACCAGTCGAATTTGAGCAACATCGACTGCCCTCTCAATGAAAGCTGATGAAACCACACCCGCACAACGTATCAGCTGACTGTTTTTGACTGTTAAACTCTTCTTTTAAAGTATAATATTTTTGTTAATGATGCTTAATATTGCATATATTAATTATAATAATTGGTTTTATTTTTTTTTAAGAATACAATATTAAATCTTTCAGTCAAATATGCAAAGTTGTTGAACATAGTGGTTTTTGACCTCAAAGGTTGATTTATTGTTCTTTCCAAATGGTGGTTTTCACACACATATTTTTGAGTCATACTTTATGTTGTTCCTGAAACGAGAACGAAGAACAGGAACATTATTCTGCTTTCCCTTACATAGTTTCTACCTGTCAGACATCATCAGACAGCTAAGTTCCTGACAAAACTCCAAATAGACGCATACCCAGTGTTGACACAGATGTTCAAGATGTCCTCTTGCACTGTGGAATAATGAATTCTTGTTTGAGCCACTAACATCAGAAGCATGGTGGATGAGTTTTGGATTGCTCTCAGCATTTTCCTCCACCTCTCCATCTCCCAGATAACTGGCTTTGTCTGCTTTTTGTTCCCCTCAGCAGATCCAGTAGTGCTGTGAGAGTGTCTGCTTTTCAGCGCCTACAGTATAGGGTCACAGCTCACACCTCGTCATTGTTATTGTGTCTCTAAACTGATCGCATTATTAGGTTGATGCTACTGCTTTTAACATCTAAGTAGACTCAACGTGCCTTTTACATGCTGCATTCAAAGAATAACCCACCCACACATAAAAATGATTCTTTTAACAAAATAAATCTGTACCCAAAAGGGAAGGAAAACAAGACAATTATTAATGATGTTCATCCTTTTTCTTTACCATTATAGGAATACATTTTCCGTCTTGAACCTGGAAAAGTGGATTCTGGGAAAGGAAAATGTCCCTATGACCCCAAACTTAACAGCGTCTCTGCTTTGATCAGTAAGTCCCTGCTTTTTTCTCTCCTTCATACAGCATTGTACAGGCAGCTTTAAATAGCTCTGCAATATGTTTTTGTTTAGTCAGTTCAAGTTTGTGCATGCCTTGTGTGTAACAACATTAGTTCTGTGAAACTCTACATTGTTGAATATACATTTTTTATTTCAATGTTTTATAGTGTTTACTTAAAGAAAACGTTAGTCCATTGTAAAACTAGCTGCCCCTACGGTAATAAGCTCCTCTGATTGATAGGAAATGATTTTACATTGCATGCTCTTATTGTGCACTAGATTGCGTCCATAGACGCAGTCTAGTGCACGTAAGGATGCAACTAATGATTATTTTCATTATCATTTAATGTGCTGGAATTTTCTCAATCAATCAGTTAAGTGTTTTGTATGGGAAATAAAAATGCCCACTAAAAGTTTTCTGATCCCAAGCAAGTTTGGTTAAGTTGCTTGTTTTGTCTTACGGTTTAAAACCCACAGAGAGTCATTTTACAATCATGCGAGACAGAGAAAAAAAGCAAATCCTCACATTTGGGAAACTACAACCAGAGAATATTTGACATTTGTGCTAATTATTTTAGTAATAGAACAGTTTTATCAATAAGTTCACTTGTTTTGTCAGACTGATGCTGTCATGACGATGGGTGGTCTTTTCTTGTTAGCAGCTTACATGTGCTTAGACACGGCTGTTGATCAGTGACCTCCTGCCCTGTGTGTGTATGTGTGTGTGTGTGTGTGTGTGTGTGTGTGTGTGTGTGTGTGTGTGTGTGTGTGGGACAGAGAGAAATACCCTGTCTTCATTTCCAGTGGACCAAAGCAAAACTGTAACACCAAAATAGTCAGCTACAGGTTATCTCAGGGCAGAGACTTACCACAGTGAGAACAACAGAAGAAGCTGTAATTCCCGTGGTTAGGGGTTATTGTTTACACTTACTATTTTTCTTGCCATCTCTTACTTACCTCCTTAAAATATCACCACAGTAGATAGCCATAGTTTAAACTCTTTTTATGCACCGAAAATGACCTTGTCTGACACCAAACATGATGTATCTGGATCTGGTTTTGTCAAAATTCAAGCGTTGATTGACCCTAACCTCAACACCATGAATCCAGCTGACATGAACTTGTCTGAATCCAGCTGTCCTTTATAATTAAACTGATTGGCCTAATGAGAGTGATATAAGTATGATTACAATATAACTGTGAGGTCAATATTTTTAACCCAAACGTGACATTACTGGACTGGGATTGATGAGATCTTTAAAGCATGATGTATTTTGGCACCATGCTGTGGTTTTTAAAACATTACAAAGAAATTATAATCATGCAGAGAAAACAAATTACGGCTAATAGCCACATCTGTTGTACGTGCCATCAGTCTGATTTTGATGAAACCCGGTGGGATAATGCAACTTTTTAATGAAGTTTCAATTGGACGTGGTAGACAACGCATTCTTTGCTTTAACCTGAACATTTTTCATCCGTCATGACTTCACCTCCACAACACCCTTCCTTCTTTCTCTGTGACTGACAGATGGAGAGCTGTATGCAGGAGTCTACATTGATTTCATGGGAACAGACTCTGCTATCTTTCGTACACTGGGGAAGCAGACAGCGATGAGAACTGATCAGTACAACTCCAGATGGTTAAACGGTAATATCTCAACTCACAGCTTGTTCTGGAGCCAGCGTTGTTTCTTTCACTCATCTCTTTCCCGACCCTTTTTTAATTTATTCCTCAGTTCATGAAGTACATTGCTGTAATTTTCACACAACTTCCCATGTGTGGCATCAACCCCACGCTGCACATCGTCCATTCCTAGAGCCATGTCGTCTAGGAATTAGATTGTTGATCTTTCCAGGCTGCTCCACATGACCACAAGATCATTTGACTCGAAGCATAAAATGCACTACGCTAATTGTTGACTACATGCCTGCTGAGCCTGACCACAGAGTGGGTAGTGTAGTAGCAGGGGGAAATTACTGAATGTCAATAATGACTCAGAGTAGCCTCCGCTCTCTAATGATCCGTGATTGTTGACCGTTATAAATGCTGGTCGGGTGCTTTTGGTTGATGTTGCCAAACCAACCACGGCATCCCCCAGTGTTGCTGGCTCCCAGACTTTCCTCTGACCCTGTTACCCTGACAACAGTCCCCTGGTAGTGGTACACTGAATCGGGACACCTGAGTCCTGCTAATCAGCCATGTGGAATCCCTCTGAAATTTCCCCTCCCCCCATGACATAGTTCCTAGTTACTTCCCCCCCATCTCCTGGTTTTGGTATGTCCTCATTTGGGTCCCTGGTCGGTCACAGCAGGGAGGGAAACCCTGTGTTGCGTGTCCAGCGGTGACCCAGTAAGTCAGCCAGTGGGAGCGCACTGTGAAGCCATATTGAGTGTTGTTGCTAGGAAGAAATAAAGGGGTGATTTTAGGACACTTAAAGTACTGTTCTGGGCTCTGGGCTACTATTATTTACAGCAGTAATCATTCTCAATAGACCTCTGCCTCATCCAGTTTCTCTGTCAGAGTTTCAATGATGTCTGTGGCTCAATCCAAATCTCCACCCTTTAGACTTAGAGACTGAGCCCCAAAGACTTCAGTCACACATAATGTAACATGTTGGCTGTCATCATCACGTCAAGTTAGTGAGGGTGTTTAGCTCTGAGATGCTAAAATGCTCAATGAAACAAGTCTTCAGACCTCACTTGTTTCAACAGATATGACTTAAAAGGATACCGGTACATTCAGTGTCAATGAACATGAAAATCAACACTAAATTTTATTATTTTTGCTCATGAAGTCACCTGTCTGTCATTAGGAAAAACACAATGACTGTGGATATGTAACAGTGGGTAAATTATGAAGTTTTTACCTAGTTCTTATTTTTATTTTATTCATTTCATCAGTGCAGCATCACATCTGTCTGCACAACACACATGTTGGATGTTGGGTTTTTGTAAAAAATGTCACAGAGTATGGTCTAGAGCAACTCTTTTCTCTTGAGTGCTATGAGATAACTGTTGTTTTGATTTGGCGGCATATAAATAAAACTACACAACGATCAGTATTTAGTGATTAATTAAGCTACAATCAAAACCCATGTCAAGTCTAATTTTCGGGACAAACCTGACAGGAGTCAGGACAATTGCTTGTAATTTGGGACTGTCCCAAATTTTTGGTACATCTGGTCACCCTAAGCTAAGATGACAGTAACTTTAGAAGATATGTTTTTGATATTTCCAACTCAGACTACTAAAGCTTCATATTAGCTTCAGCTGTTCAGTGATTTTGAGTGCACTGAACATGGGCTGTGGATTTTGCCCCCAATAATTTCCATTGGAAGTGTATAAGGCATTGACCTCTTAACAGCCAGTATTGAAGGGAGGAATGATTACAGCTACCAGTTTGAGTGTCATTTTAAGACAGACTGAACCTATCTGAACCTATCCCATAAAGGATAACTTGGATTACTTAAATTATTTGACACCTCTAATATTATATTCGTATCAAAGAATACAAGCATGAAAAGCTACTAATGCTCTCTCCATCTCTTCTTTCTTTACTACAGATCCCACATTCGTCCATGCACACCTCATCCCAGACAGCGCTGAGAAGAATGATGACAAGCTCTACTTCTTCTTCCGCGAGAAAGCCTCTGAGATGGGACAGAGTCCCATGACCCAGTCCAGGATAGGGCGGATCTGCCTGGTAAGTTATCACACCATTCAGCAAACCTCATGTTGATCACTGAAAAGTTTATATGTCTCCATAATGATTAGTTATAGTCTGTTGCCCATTTCTTAGTCTCTTAGAGTAAAGGAAGTTCCCCGTGGTCATTAGTAATTGCTGAGCATGAAACAGCAACACACACCAACTACCAGGAAGAAAACAAAATCTTAACTGTTTGCCTTGACGGCTATGTTTGGAAAGAATTCTTTATTTTTGTTCCTCTGGATGAAATGTTTGAGCGACAGAGTTTACTTTAGTCCACATCTATATACATACATAGACATCCATACAAAGCCAGAGCTCTGTTTACTCACAGATGTTTTGCTGTGGCCTGGAGTGTTGTTTTTCACTAACAATGGACAAATAATTTTGTGTCCAAAACTTTGAAAATATCTGGACTTCATAAAATGTGTCCCACAATTCTCCTGTGTTTGCAAGATGCATCCTTTAAATATTCAGTTTATAAGAAATATATTTCTTATACGAGACCTAGAGTCTACAGCCATGCTAGTAGCTCTATGAGGTTTTACTGATGCACAGTGGGGCTTTGAGCTAAATGATTCCATCAGCATGCTAACATGCTCACAGTGACCATGCTAAAGCAGGGATCTTTATCAAGGGTAATGATGTTCATCATTGTAGTTTAGTGTGTTAGCAAAGGGCTGATGAGATTGACATTTGGTTTGCAGGTATGCAGTTAGTAGTATGTAGCAATAGACCTGATGATGGCGTGAGAAACCTTTTTTAAATTTATCCTCTGGGGACCATGAATAGTTTATTTCAATTAAAAACAAAAATGTCAACCTCACAGTGGTGCTATCAAGGGATCACCAGTCATTAGGACACATGGCATATAAAATCAAAAAAAAATTCCCCTCTCACCCCTTGTGGGGTGGTATGTGTCATCCTCAAGCTCGGGTCCTCTACCAGAGGCCTGGGAGTTTGAGGGTTCTGCTCAGTATCTTAGCTGTTCCTAGGACTGCACTCTTCTGGACAGAGACCTCTGATGTTTTACCTGGAATCTGCTGTAGCCACTCTCCCAGTTTGGGGGTCACAGTGCTCCGATTACCACTGGCACCACTGTTGCTCTTACTTTCCACAACTTTTCTAGCTCCTCTTTCAGCCCTTGGTATTTCTCAAGCTTCTCGTGTTCCTTCTTCTTAATGTTGCTGTCGCTTGGGATTGCCACATCTATCACTACTGCCTTCTTCTGTTGTTTGTCGATCAACACCATGTCTGGTTGGTTAGCCATCACCAGTTTGTCAGTCTGGATCTTGAAGTCCCACAGGATCTTAGCTCGGTCATTCTCAACTACCTTACGAGGTGTCTTCCATTTTGACCTTGGGACTTCCAGCCCGTACTCGTGGCAGATGTTCCTGTACACTATGACAGCTACCTGGTTATGGCGTTCCATGTACGCACTTCCTGCCTGCATCTTACACCCTGCTGTTATGTGCTGTACTGTCTCAGGGGCATCCTTGCACAGTCTGCACTTGGGGTCCTGCCTGGTGTGGTTGACCCCAGCCTCTATTGATCTTGTACTGAGTGCCTGTTCTTGTGCCGCCATGATTAGTGCTTCTGTGCTGTCCTTCAGTCCAGCCTTTTCCAGCCACTGGTAGGATTTCTTGATAACAGCCACTTCTTCTATTTGTCTGTGGTACACGCCATGCAGCGGCTTGTCCCTCCATGACACTTCTTCATCTTCCTTGTCCTCACCTTCGGGTTTCTGCTGCCTGAGGTATTCACTAAGCCCTTCGTCTTTGGGGGCCATCTTTCTGATGTACTCCTGGCTCTTTGTCGTTTCATCCTGGACAGTGGTCTTGACACTCACTAGCCTTCGGCCTCCCTCGCTACACTTGGTGTACAGGGTGCTGGATTTGGGGTGAAACCCTCCGTGCATTGTGAGGAGCTTTCTCGTCTTGATGTCAGTAGCCTCTATCTCCTCCTTTGGCCAGTTTATTATACCAGCGGGGTATCTGATGACTGGCAGGGCATATGTGTTGATGGCTCGGATCTTGTTTTTCCCATTCAGCTGACTTTTCAGGACCTGCCTCACTTTCTGTAGGTATTTGGCTGTGACGGTCTTCCTTGCTGCCTCCTCATGGTTTTCCGTTATATATAACGTATATATATATATATATATATATATATATATATATATATATATATATATATATATATATATATATATATATATATATATATATATATATATATATATATATATATATATATATATATATATATATATATATATATATATATACATATATGTTACAACTTTTAAAAACAGAATTCTTTCCTACATGATGTGTTAGAGTAGATGAAGATGGATATCAAATGTATGTCTTCCAGCTCTGCAAATTATTTAGACTCCGTAAAAGTTGAGCCCCAGCCCATGAATCATTTTCCCAAAGCTTTACCTCAGCAGTAGAAGTTGGCTGACCTCCTGTGCAGATGAGCCAAGCTGAAACTCAGAGCTGATCTTTATTCATACAGGCCCAATAACAACAGACCCGGTGTAGTTAGTTTGGACAGTTGTTTCAGACAGCTGTTATTCAGACATTGGTCAGACTCTTCCTGTAGATGGATGGATAACTACTGTGTGTCTTTTCCCTGCAGAATGATGACGGCGGACACTGCTGTCTGGTCAACAAGTGGAGCACATTTCTGAAAGCTCGACTCATCTGCTCAGTGCCTGGAGCTGACGGCATTGAGACACACTTTGATGAACTAAGTGAGTTTAAATTATTATTTCCTGGTTCAAGATTCTCCCTTTCAGCACATCTGTGGGGCTTTCTTTCATCTAGACATTGTACAATCGATCCCCTCACCAGGTGTGTCCTGTGTCCACAACCTGTTGATCATTTAAATTTAACAGCAAATACCAAAAATTCTTAATGTGGCGTTTCCAGATCATATTACACAACTCAGGGAACATACAGTGTATCTGATTAGAGTGCTTAGTGTGAAGCACATAATGAATATGTCCATGACCTGAATGGAAAAGCTGACAGATGGAAAGTGAGAATTCTTACAGGGCCGTGTAACTACAATTCAAAGATGGACTTTCTCCAGATGGACTACTTGTTGACAGATTCAGTATCAACAACTTTCTCATTTGTAGTTCTATTCACATTCTGCCCTCCATTTGCTTTTGCATACTTTCACTATGATGTTAGGGTTTTACGGCTTTCAGCATTATCATCTACTCAGATTTTGCTGCAGTGTGTGGGCCAACAGCTCACTGCACTTAGGGACACACTGCCAGCAAAGCTGCAGTTACAGCAGCATGTGTCTGTTTCTGTACAGCACTGCTGGGAAGAATCCCATGGAAGCTGCAGTTTTAGATTAAGGTATCTCTGACTCATGCGTGTTAAGCTTGACATGTTCTTCATGTTCCTTTGAACGTTTAAACTTTGAACTCCTGGTAGGTAATATCCTTGCTGTGAGTCTGTGATCATTCTGCTTTCGGGCACCATCAACATGTTTTGCAGAGCATTTGTAGAATTAGTAAAAAAAAAAAATTAAAAACCAAGAGATAGAAAAGCAAATACACACACACATACAGAGTAATCAAAGTAATGAGCAGCTGGGATCAGTCCGACCCCCCTGTGGATCATCTCGGCTTGTCCGTCATTCACATGACTGACAGGATTAAAGAGGGATTTGTCCTATACTTGAAATTATAGTGGCTAGTGGTATGAGCAGCAAATCTTTTACTACTTTCCACTGGGAATACAACTCTAATTTCACACAACATTTAATGATAGAAAGCTAAAATTTACCTTGAGCCATCTCACTTTTCCAGCTGTCAAGATGGACTCGAATGAATTGACTCAAAACTCAAATCAGTAACTCTCCATCAAGTTCCAAGTCTTCTGAGAGGCACCTTTTTGAAACAGCAAAATTACTTCATAAAATGAACCTTTGGTGGAGTACTGCATGTGTAGCACGTCCTCATACCTAATTGTCAGAATATACCAAAACAACATATGAGACCGTTAGAGGGTAGCATCAACAGGCTGACCTTCATCGTCAGTTTATTATTGTTTAGTAACAATAATAAACATGTGGTTAACGTTGTGGAACGGTCACACTTTGGTTTCGTTTAGTCATCAAAATTAGTTAGGTTTAGGAAAAGACCAGGTTAAATAAGTATATTAGTTGCATGTTACATAACATGACATGAAGTTAAAATAACTCAACGTTGACTTTTGGTTTCACACGGGACACAGTGGTCTCCTGGATGACCTGTGTTTTATCCATCCATCCACTGCGGCCTCCTCCTGTGCCGACTTTGTCATTTTTTATGCTACCTCACCGGGTGCCTGTTCAATCTGTGCAACGATTTGCTAAGATTTTTGGATTTGAACGACATGTCCCCTCTGTTTGAAACAGGCTTTGAGGAACTTTTTCTCTTGTTTGGTGGGTGTGTCAGAGGTGTTAAATCAGCATTGTCTGCATACCTCTTGGTTCAGTTGGGATGTTGTCTGCTATTCTGGACGGTAAGGTCAGTGACTGTAATGTTGAGTGTATTTTGTAGTGTTAAATACGTATTAAAACAGATTGCATGGGGGTCCAAAAATTACAAACAATTACATTCTCAGCCACCATAGTTGCAGCGCTGGTGTAACACAGCAAGGTATTCAACGTATCACAATTTCTTTTGAAATTAACGTTTTGTAATGTTCAACTCGAAGAGTACTTCTGTAGCTGCAGTTCCAGAGGCTGCAGTTTCATGACTGCAATCCTACAACCGGAAGTGCATTTCTGTGACCGTTGTTCACTTTGATACTGCCAGCTAGCTGTTACTCTTGGCAGCCCCACAAAGTCAATTACCCTTATCACAGCCATCACCAGGTGTGAGGCTAAACCTAAGTTATGGATTATTGTCATGTTGACCTTCGTGTTGTTGTGCAACCACCACCACTCCACTAGATGCCGCTGTGACAAAAGAACTACGGTCCTAGAACTGTGGTTCCTCCACCGTCATAACCACTACAGCCACTAGAGGTAGCCAACTAACAATACATGTAAATATGGGTCCTAATCTTTTTATATACAGTCTATGGTCATAATAAGCTTCTTGCACAGCTGACCTATACAGCTGTATTTTGGGGGGATGGTCTGGTGTGTGACACATTTGAGGGGCAACAGTCGCTTTTAGTGCCGCAGAACAAATAAAAGGAGCTATGTGTAATTTTGGAATAATCACTTTTTTATTGCATGTTTGTGAATTGGTTGTAACCTTACATAAAAATTAACCACTTGCCGGCTTTCTGAGTTACCTCTGACAGCTTGTATGTTGCTTCCTATGTGAAGAAACCAGGTCGGATTTTCCACAAAATGCAATAGTTTACGTGGGCTGTGATGTTCCCCTACAGATTCTGAACTGTACATAAAGCGACAACACCACAGCTAACGAAATGGAGTCCACTAACACCATAAAACGAACATCTCCCAGCACAACACAGACTCAAACCCCACATAAGGATAAACACAACAACAACAAAGTTTTATTCAACCATTGCCATGCTTTGAGTTGGCTTTCATCCTATTGGACAGGTAAACTAACATTAGTGCAAAGCATGTGAAATATATTGTGATTTTGTGTTTAAGTTGGCTCAAGTTAGATAGCATCAGCTTACTGGCTAACGCAGACCACTAGCTAAAAATATCTGTTGCAAATACTATAGTTGTATCGCTTGGTACATTACTTCACCAGCTAAAACGATCTATATAACTATCCTGTGTACCACTGGTATTACATTAAATGTGTTGATTTTAGCCTGCAAGAAATGATGTAACAGTACAAAGCAAATGTGGATTTATTTATTTATACTATCCTATAGTGATGCAAGGCAGTGGCAGCCAGCTACATTACCGCGGATCTGCAACTGTTTGCTTCACAACGTTCAATTTAGATTTATTACCATTTACCGATAGTCAGGTACACAGTTTCTTCACCGGTCTCAGTGGCTGTAACATACGTGAGTGGCACTAAATGGAACAAAATTGTTTTTCATTCAAAATGGTAGAAACTAACGTAATTATTAAACAGTAATATTTAAAAAATCATCCCTAATTATCATAATGAAATGCAGAATTTGACCTATGGGGTGTTTTTGTCTCTCAAGCTGCACTTGTACACACCACATAGCCTCCAACATGCACATACATCCGTTTCTCACTTCGTTTTTTGCCCATAAATTGTGACAGTGTTAAATAATTCACCTAGTAACTGCATATAAAGCACATCTATGAGCTAAATTTGTAGTAACATCTCTTATTCCCGCTGTGATGAGGCTTTGCAAGTTGTAAATGTATGCTATGCATTAAGAGCACTGTGTCAGTGAGAGAAGAGCACTCTTCTGGATGCGTTGCTCTTGTTTTAGTATAGTCACAGCGCGGCAGGTCAGTTATAGTCTCTGTGCAGATGAGCGCTTGTGGTGAGCTCATTCTGAGTCCTGAGCTGCTATGTAACATCCCACAGCTCTGTGGTCGTCGTTCCCACAACCACAGACAGTCTGTTAAAAATGTGTTTTGTCTCCAGTCCTGCTGGTCCTGATGGAGCCCAGCAGAGGCATCAGAGTGGTTGTAGGGACTCTGGGGAGAGAGTGGAGTAGATTCAGATGGTGAGGCAGAGGCTAACACAAGAGAAAGCATTCAGTGTTGTACCATGGGAGAGCAGGAATATAAAGGCAGAGGGAAAGAGACACAGACACAAGAGAGATGAAACTGTCTGCCAGACAAAAATAAGAATGAATGTGTGGGCGATAAAGTTTTATTGCCTTTTCTGAAATGTAATTATAGAATCAAACAATGTTTTTTCATTTAGTTATTTTTTATGTGACTATAACCACAAATCCCAAAACCTGTTTGCTATATATGAAGACATGGGTCCTTTCTTTTGATGCTTTTTGTTTGTTTTTCAGTTTTCTCTGTAATTATTCTAAGTAGGCATTTCACCAACACATTGAGGTGATATACTATCTGTAGACAGTCTTCCATCCAGTGAATATTCACAGTCTGTTTCACTCACTTTCTCTTGTTTTAACGTTACTTTTAATATCTTTTTGTGTTCTTTCGATCCTTATAGCTATCAGAGATGTTTCTCTGCTAATGTGATGCTGAGATTGCCTCAAAGACAGTCTGATGTGACACATCAGAAACAAAAAAGTTGCAATGATGCAACTTGTTCCAGATCTCTGCTGGTTTTATGTCTTTCCTCTTTCACTGCACTCGTTTTGTAGCCAGGAGGCCTGTCAAACTGGCGTCAGATGGGTTATGAATTTCTACTTTGTTTGCCAAAAGTTAATCTTTGCTTTAGTGTGCAGCCATTATCTGTCATTTTCCTTACCTTGGCATGTAAGCAGATTTTTTTTGTGATCAAAGGAAAGTTTGTTGATTTTGCAAGTTTTGCAGAGTCAGAAATGATGTTTTCATACTAGCCATGTGAGTTTAAGCTTGTTCACTTTGTGCACACTAGATAACGCCAAGGGCACAAGGATGAAATCATGTGTTATTACTTTTCACCATCAATTTCACATGCATAATTATGGCTTAACATTTTTGTTCTTTTACATGCTGCTTGTTACATTCATTCAGGTGACATTTAAGAGGTAAATCTGAGAGGGTGACTCTACATTCTTACTGTGGTGTGCCAGATTAATGTCTTGCTTTTAGCTTCACAGATAGCCATGAATAAAGAGCTCAGGTTCTAAAAAGAGAGGATAGGATTTCATCCCTCTTTATTGTAATTTGTGTTTTCTAAAGACATTTGACTAAAGGTAATTGTTGTCCTTGCCTTTTCAAGGCCATTTAAAACAAGCAATATGAACCCTTTTCACTAGTTTCCCACTGATCCACTGATTAAATGGACGTATGTATTTAACTGCAGGTGAAGTGTTATTCTACTCAACATGTCAGCTTAGAATTTATTTCAGTTTTCTTCCTTATTGTTTTTCCTTGCACTTCTCTCTCATTAAACCATCACAGGATACGCAGGGCTCACAACAGCCTCAACCCCACAGTCACTGGATGCATATGGCTCCTATTAAAGTCATGTTTAACCAGAGATCTCTATTTCACTTAAATTCCCTGCTGAGACATAGGAACTGTAGTTTCAGCATTGGAAGAGTCTGGATGCAGGATTTCATTGAGGCTCTGGTAACCACAATTCATGAGGAACTCTCTCTTAGCTACCCCTCCTACAAAGCAAAAAGTCTCCATTTGTCACAAATACAGTTACTTTAGGTTGGAACTGCATGGAATCTTGGAACTAATAAAGCCTTGGGATGATTTGATACACAGACACTAATATTTACTCAATATACCATGTGTTTTCTTTTTGTCTGACCATTCACCATGGCAGTTATTGTGCTTCTGTAGAGCGGCTGCCTTTTTTCATCAGTGGTGGAATGTAACTAAGAAAATGGACTCAGTTACTTAAATACACTTTTGAGGTACTCATTACTCCATTTGACAGCTGTACAAGTTACTTTGCGGATTAAGATTCTACATCCAAATCATATGAAACGCTAGGTCAATACAATGTATAATTAAAGATTAAATCAGTGGCTCCCAACCTGTTTTGCTTAGGGCCCCTAACAAAAATAGCTGTGTCTAGATGGGACTCATGTGCATGTTTCAGGCATCTGTGAGAGTGATTCCCTCTCTAAACACCACAGATTTAATAATTGTTTGAGGCCCAAACATGTAAATTCTCTAGTATTTCAAATAAACCGCAGAGATGAGATAACATACATTTGTGTTGCAGAACTTTATATTGAACTTTATTTTTTCTTCTTTCTTAACCGCCCATCATCTCACAACCTTTCAGATTTATCTTGTGGCCGTTTTAGTGAGGGCATAACCCCTGGGAACCACTGGACTCTTACCTAACTGTAGCTACAACAGTAATATTCTACATGTGCACAGGTGCATCACTATCAACAATCCAACAATGTCATATAAGATATGAGTCACAGGAGCCAATTTTCTGCAGAACGAGTACTTTTACTTTTGATACTACATTTTGCTGGTAACAATATTTTGAATGCAGAGCTTTCACTCGAGATGAAGTTAACTGTTGTCAATGTACTCTTATGTAAAAGTCTGAATACTTCTTCCACTGCTGCTTCTCCTAGTTTATGACTGTGACTAATTAAAATTCTGTATTTGTCTATTAGGGGATGTGTATATCCAGCCAACTCAAGACACCAAGAATCCTGTCATCTATGGAGTCTTCTCAGTTTCAGGGTGAGTGACTGCTTTCTCAAACTCTCTAACTTTCATGCAGTTGGAAGGGAAGGTATATTTTGGTATATCTGCTGCAGTTTGTGTTCATTTTCACTCAGCCTGAAGGTGTCAGCTCTCTCTGATATTGAAATGCTGTGTTGCGTATGGCCTGTCAGATTCAGGCTACAAAGACAAAAGAGGCTGTGAAAGTGGAGCCCACTGGGAGTCGCACTCCTCTGAGAGACTGACTGAGCCTATAGTTCCTCATAGGTCAGGTTTGATAGCGAGTTGTCATTCAACGCGCAGCATTAAAATTCAAGGGAAACAACCAGACATGTATTGAGATTCTAACTGCACACAAGCGGGTAGAGGTGCGCAACGAGTCATAATAAACATGTCTTGATTAATGTATTTGAGAAACAAATACTGTTATTGTTTCCATCCTCTCCTTAGGCACGTTTAAACCCAGCTGATAAAAACACATGCGGTGCTAATGATAGAGGCCAATGACAGGAGTTACAAACATAGTACACCCACCACACAGCAGCAAGAGCCTGAGCTCCGGCGATTCTCTGCAGTACGTGGGTGTTTGTATGTCAGTGTGTCAGACAGCTTGACTCTAGTTGAGTCGGTTTGAGAGTGTGTTTGTGCGTCATAATGTTTCTGTGCGTTCCTGTAAGAGGCCGGCTGTGTACGTGGGAAGGAAGTACCAGCCGCAGAGAACACCCGTAGTAATTATCCCAGGGAGTGAGTTAATCTGTATCCTCTAGCTGCCGTCTCTGTGTGTTCACCCTTTTTTTCTTCTGCCCTCCTCCAGATCTGTGTTTAAAGGCTCGGCAGTATGCGTCTACTCCATGGCCGACATCCGTATGGTCTTCAATGGGCCTTTTGCCCACAAGGAGGGGCCCAACTACCAGTGGGTGGCATACACTGGGAAGATCCCCTACCCACGCCCTGGCACTGTGAGTTATAAACAATAAGAAATCATAAATACACCACTCGTACCATTACAAAGAGAGTTCTCTGTCATGCTTTTCATAAGAACGTGTTTTTACTGCGAAAGGAATCTGTTAAATTGCGGGTTTGACAGTTTAATCTCTTTTTTTGTCAATAGTGTCCTGGAGGCACTTTCACCCCCAACATGAAATCCACAAAGGATTACCCAGATGAGGTTATCAACTTCATGAGAAACCACCCCACCATGTACAATGCTGTATACCCAGTGCACAAGCGCCCCCTGGTGGTCAGAACCAACGTGGACTATGAGTTCACCACTATTGCAGTGGACCAGGTGGCAGCTGCTGACGGGAGCTACGAGGTGCTCTTCCTGGGCACAGGTCGGTGCTCTCAGGCATTAACTGACATTATATGACCATTTTGCAGTTTGAAGTTCATTGTTAACTGTAAGTCCTCTAGCCTTGGCTCAAGGACTGACAGGTTTACTCACCAGTTAGGATCCTGTGCTTCTTAATCAGAGATCAAAGACATTTTGGGGATTCTCAATTTCCTCCTAAAACAGATACGTAAGTGGAGCCTGAGTTGGAAGCTAAGCAAAGGTCCATGGCACAAAACATCAAAAGAGCCGGAGTCAAACTTGCTTCTCTTGTGTTTTACAGATCGGGGGACAGTCCAGAAAGTGATAGTCCTGCCTAGAGACGACTTGCAGACAGAGGAGCTGGTCTTGGAGGAAGTGGAGGTCTTCAAGGTCTGACCTTTTTCTCCGTTTATGGTTATTGTGTTTGTTATCCAAGACAAAAGACTAACAAACTGAACATCCGTTGTCTGCTCATTTAAAGCTGTTGTTCACTGTATCACTGCAGGTTCCCACAGCAATTACCACCATGAAGATTTCATCAAAACGGGTATGTTACTTAAGTGGCTTAGATCAAATAGTTAAATTAAGTGATAAATTGTTGCACAGAAGTCAGACTTCTGAGAAAACATGTGTTTGTTGTCACTCATTCAAATAAGACAATTATACAATTTAAAACAAAATGTGGAAAAGCTTTACTTTACAGTTCCCATAGTTTCCTCAAATTTCTTAAAAAGATTGATATATAAGATTGATATATAACTGTAAATTCATACGAATTCATGTCAAGGTCTGAGTAATATGGTACTTAAATGGGAACTGGACAAAGTGTCGAAATGGTAGAATCACAATTAAGCATTTCAATCCATTTAAATAAGTTTCTCAGGAACACAGCTGTTTATAAACACAAGGAAATAAGAACTGTCTCAGAATTTCTCTATGTTCTTTGAAACACTGTTCCTTTAATCATTCTAGGAAATCATTGGGAAATTACAGACCTGTAAAAAAAAAAATTAAAAGTGATGCTCAAAATGTTTATATCTGATTATGTTATTTTCTGATCTTTACCTCTGTTTGTTTAAACAGCAACAACTATATGTAGGATCAGTCTTGGGAGTGACCCACCTGGCTCTCCATCGCTGTGATGTGTATGGGGAGGCCTGCGCTGACTGCTGTCTGGCCAGAGACCCGTACTGCGCCTGGGACGGAAAATCCTGCTCCAGATACTCATCATCACAGAAGAGGTGAGGATTAAGATATTATAGATGAGCATGCTTTGGCACAGTACTTGTCTGTGTATGTGTCTAGAACAGTTTCATTTATACCTAGCATGTAGGATTTCTGAAATATATTGAAGTTAAGCTTTTTATTTTCTACTGTTGATCTGACCTCTCTAGACGGAGCCGTAGGCAGGATGTAAAGTACGGCAACCCAATCCGCCAATGCAGAGGTTATAACTCCAACAGTGAGTATCCAGCTTGCTTTCTATTAAGCCCATATTGTTCACGCACAATTTGGGAACTAAAAATATCAAATGCATGTGCACTTTTATCTATCTATCTATTTAGTTGCTATGTTTTATATTTACTCATGAAAAACACACAAGATAATTTCTAATGTTTTATAGCCAATAAGAATACTCTGGAGACAGTTCAGTATGGAGTGGAGGGCAGCACTACGTTCCTGGAGTGTCAGGCCAGGTCTCCTCATGTGTCTCTCAAGTGGCACCTGCAGAAGGAAAACAGCGACAGGAGAAAAGAGGTGAGCAAAGCTTACCCTGTATAGCAGTTAAAAATACTGTTTCTACAGCTGTTTAAAGCTGTCTTTATAATAATGTCCCTGGTAAAGGTCTGGTGTGTTAATCTATATGAGCCAGGAGAAGGCAAATGAATGAATTGAGTGTTTAAACTTCACTTTTAACATCTTGTGTAAAGTTCTTCACTGTCCTTCCTTCCAGATTCGCTCAGAGGGCCGCATCCTAAAAACAGAACAAGGTCTTCTGATCCGCTCACTGCAGTCCTCTGACAGTGGCATTTATCAGTGCACATCCACAGAGAAAAACTTCAAACACACGCTCGTCAAACTGCAGCTTGTGGTCCTTTCCAGTCGCACTGTCAACAACGTGTTGGTGGAAACAGGTAGCCCGGCCCTCCCTCCACTGCATTCCAGTCCCTGGACTCCGAGCGCTGGACAGTACAAGGACCTGCTGACCATCCTAAGCCAGCCAGAGATGGGCCTGATCAACCAGTACTGCCAGGATTACTGGCAGCTTGGAGAAAGCAGCATTGGAGACAACAAAGCCAAAAGCCTGAACGAGCTGAAAGAACAGAAGAAGCCTCGCAACCGTCGGCATCATGACGAGCAAACAACTCCAGCTGAGACATGAGGAGCTTATCATACTCCAACACCCCCAGTCTACCTTTTCACACCACCTCCTAACACTGCACCCCTCCATTTCGGGGGATTGACTCCAATTAGAAAAATCTAATTATCATAACGGACAAGACAGATTCTGCAACCAGAAGCAAAAGCATTAAACAGTTTCCAAGTAACTGTTGGGAAAAATACACAATATTTATTGTAGGTTGTAAAAAGTAATTCTTTGTACCTATCTAGAAAACATGTTTTTTTGTGAATAGGAAAATCTGTGCAAATATTGTTGTTATTATAATATTATTGTTAGTGTTATTGTTTATTACAACGTGTTATTATGTTGAGAATACATTTATGTTTGGTGTTTTTGAGAAACAGCAACATTAGCCCTGGACATTGGGAGTATCCACACATGGACACGGACCGCTGAACGTGTATTCAGAAACTGTTAAACATGTTGGATCACTTGACTGCTGGCAGTATTCAGTGTCTAAGCTGGAAGTTGAGTCGCTGGTTCAGCGAAATTCTCAAATTTCAGTGAAATTCTCAAAATTTCCCTGAACTTCTTCACCAGAACTTTGTACTGTATAGCAGACAGTTGTTTGTTTTTTACGGCAACATACAAGCTGTTGATGATGCTGATGATAATACAGATGGCATTTCTTGGGACATGAAAGGATTAAAGCAATGCCCGCAGACTGCAGCTCACATTTTAATGAAAGACCCTTTGTGGCAGGTACGACGTCTCTCCTTTCAAGTTATGTTCCAGCCTGGCCTCAAATAACGATGTTTCATCACCCGCCCAGATTCTTCCAAAATCAGTTGCTGCCAAGTGTTTGTTTTGTTTATATGTGAATATCACCTCTCAATGTTGTATCCTTAACAAGCGTGATCTTTGTGATAAGCTGTTCCTTTCTTGGGGGGGAGGTGGGGGTCTTTTGAAGACACAAAAGCTGAAAATATAACATTGCCTTCTCTTTTCTCTTTTGAGATAAGAAATTCCAGCAGGCAGCTATATGTGTGTTTGTGACAGTTTGTGATAAAAAAAATATCTATATTAGAGACGAAGCACCTTCTGTTGCCTGATTGGTAAGAAACAGTTAATGCTTCACATGTATCTGTGGCATTTGCAGTGTATTCATATATGGCAGAGCATGCAGTTTGTATGCTCAAAGGTTGTTTTCTTCAGCTTGCAATGAATCCAAAGTTTGCATTCCTGCCAGTTTCATGCGAAATATTGGTTTCACTATGTGAATATTTATCACGTAATCAGTCTACACTTCTATTAGATTACAGCCAAGTGTGCTGATTTGCAGTGCTGTGGGAACAGACTACTTTGATTGGTGCTGTATTCACTGTATCAGCTGGTTAAAAACAGAGCTTTCAGAGTAAAATTTTTGTCAGTGCAGTGCCATCCTGCTATGATACGTGCCACAGACTTCATATAAAACTGTTTGTACTGAGCATCTTCTATACTGTAAAAAATTAAAACAAATGCCACTAACAAGCTGATCACCACCAAACCTGGAGAGAAACATGTACCAAAACCTTTAGAAGGTGGCTTTTCATTGTGCATGGCATGTACAGTGTATGTATATGGTATTTGTCTAAAATGCTATGTTGCTGTGGATGTCAGTGAATGTCTTTCTTGTTGTGGGAATATGGAAACACTATCGGCGCAAGAAAGACGAGCTCAAACCTTTTATGGCAGAAAATGCTGAGAGTACAGAAGGGTTAGATTGTGATTTTAAATCCTCTCTCTCTTTGTCATGCACATTCTCTCTCTCTTTCTCTCTCTCTATCTCTCTCTCTCTCTGTCTATTAGTTTATTCTTTCTCTCTCTTGTTCTCAAATATTTGCAAAACAAATTTGCATTTCCAACATGTGCATCTATTTTGCTTTCTCTGTTTGGCAGACTTTGCTCTGGGTCATTGAGGTAAAGTAGTGTATGATATGATGCACAGTTGATGTTATTGTAATGACTTGTAAAAATTATTATCTATCTTTTCTTCCTCATCAATGTTGCTGACTAATAAATTAAAGCTCTATATTTTATAATAACAGGGGTTCTGTTCTACCATTGGTGAGCACATTGGCGGGAGGGTTTGTTGTGTGATATGTACTATAATGCAGTGATTTCAGTGCTCCTAATTAATGATCTGCAGTGGTGCAGAAAGTATACACATCGTTGATGCTTCATTAAAAGTAGAAATACCACACCAAAAATACAATTACATTTACATCCTGCATTGACATAGTAACTGTAAGTAAAATTATCTACTGTACACAATGCAGAAAAATTGCCCCTGTGAGTGATATACTATTACACCTCCTATTAATGTGAAAGAAGTATTTTTGATCAAGGTGAAGTTCTTTTTTAATAATTTGCTGTTTGCTTGTTTGATCTAAAACATTTTTTTCATATTTAACAGTATAAGCTAGATGTTTTCAGTTTGTAAAGTGACTAGTAACTATAGCTGTCAAATAAATACAGTGAAGTAAGAAGAACAGTATTTACCTTTTAAATGCAATGCAGTAGAAGTAGAAAGTGGCATCAAATAGAACTATTCAAGAAAAGTACCTCGAATATGTACAATACATACAGATACATTTTACCACTGCTGACCTGCAGCAGTGTTTTCCTTAACAATAGTGACTCGGGAGCTTAATCAACTTTGACTCCACAGAAAACAGAAGAAAAATTTCTAAAAATAAACTTTAATTACAAACTACTCTAAGCAAAACTGCTTTATAACAGACAAACAGAAAAGGAGACCACAACAAGTTACTGTATGTGTAGGTAAATGCAGTGCAATGCTCACACATACTGTTTTTGCATGCCTCCATAATTGAAAGTGAGTAGATTAGGATCCTTAACCGTCTTCAGATTGAGGTCAATGAGATCTGTCAGGTGAAACCACAAAGCTCTATAAGCACTTCAGAGCTCACCCTTCAGTCTGCAGTATCCTATAAGAAATACAATTTGTCTAACTTCATGTTTGGACTGTTGCACTGGGAGGTGAGGGGTCTGGTTATTTATTTTTGTGACCCCATTTGATGTAATTGTTGTATTGTGTGGAACAGAGGCTGGTTCTTTAGTTTTAATCCCTCTAATCAACCTCTATGCAAACACCATGCATTCAAGACCACACTTACTCCCCTTCATTTTTATTTTGATCCTGATGTGAGATGAATCTAGTTTGGGTAATTACCATTCAATGGACACCAACGCTCCAAGGACCGTTATTTTAGCTTTACATGCTTCTCTTTTAAAGGCACTTAAGAACAGCATAGAGAGATAAGCACTTGAGCCGATGTTCATCTTCCGCTGAGCACAGCAAAGTCCCCCTAAAGGTTAGATCACTCCTACACTGATGTATGTCTGCTTCTCCTCACACCTTTCGCTCTGCTCCTAAAACACCCCTGTCCTTGAGCTCCATTGGCCACCCTTGGTCAGGTGGGCAGAGGATGCCCAAAATCCTCTCCTAAGACAGGAAAATACTCAAACATTCTCCAGTGTTTGCTGCAGGCAGTTGACGCATCAGCTGCACAGTTGACGGCACCGGTCAGAAAGTAGGCGATCAGCAAGGACCTACTTCCATTTTTCCTGACACTTGGCTTTTAAGCGGAGGGGCCCAAGCCGGGAAAAAGTAGGATGGGGGCAGGAGCGAGCGCCGAGGACAAACACTCCAGAGAGCTGGAGAAGAAGCTGAAGGAGGATGCCGACAAGGATGCAAGAACTGTCAAGCTGCTGCTGCTAGGTAAAGACAGTTGTTGGATGCAATTACAGGAAACCTGTATTATTATAAGTTATCAACACAAACAGATCTTGTAGTTTGTCATGGCCTGAATAACCTTTAAATACTTGCTAAATTGCCTGGCATTATATTATCTGTGATGAATGCTTGAGTCAAGGAAAGGCTTAATAACCCGTGTCATTGAATTGCTAAGACACTTTAATAATCACTCAACCCAATCCCTTGTTAATCCTGAAACAAGTCCTCCAACACAAAGGGCTTAACCCTGAAGGACAGGGCGTATGGCTGTAGAATTCAAATGTATTGTAAAATAAATCACAGGCACTGTTTACTTAGATGATCCAGGGGGAAATGATTAATATTATTTAACTTTAATATTGAAGATTAGGTTAATTTTTTAATTCAAGGACCAACAAATTATATAAGCTAAAATATTTATATAGGGTATATGACAATGTTGGATTCAAAAGCAAGTCGGGCATATGCTGTTCTGAATATCTGTCAGGTTGTTACAGGTATTTTTTCACACTCAGCTTCATCATCTCCTCATAACGATGTAGGTCAGTGACAGGAAAAGTTCCCCCTGACATCAGCATTGAACAAGATTAGACCTGAAGTAAGAAGTATTATGACCTGTTGGGATCATCTGATGAATGCCATGGGGTCACCTGCATTTAATATCGCATCTGCTCTCACATTAATGAAAACCAATACATAAATAAAAGCACAAAAACTTTAGTTAAGATAAAGTGATATTTCTCCAAAATCATTGCAAACTGTGGACATTTTGAAATAAACTGTGGAATAAAAGTTTTTTTTTATATCTGATGCTAATAACTACATTTAATAAATTCTTCCTTCATATAGGTGCTGGAGAATCAGGCAAAAGCACTATCGTCAAACAGATGAAGTAAGATTTTTGACTTAGCATGTAAGTAGTGTCTCATTTCTTCTCTAATGGACTGTAAATCTCATACATATGTTGTATTCTCTCATCAGAATTATCCACAAAGATGGTTACTCACTTGAAGAATGCTTGGAGTTCATCACCATCATCTACAGCAATACCCTGCAGTCCATCATGGCCATTGTGAAGGCCATGAACACGCTCAATATAAACTATGGCCACGCTGATCAACAGGTAACAACAGCTGAGATAGGCTTCAATGTGCTTTGCATAAATTGAGTTCAAATTTTCCAGCATAACTTGCATGAGTCCCTGTCCTCTTGCATTCGTTCTGCAGGATGATGCGAGGAAACTCATGCATCTTGCAGACACCATTGAGGAGGGCACCATGCCTAAAGAACTGTCAGACATCATTTTGAGCCTGTGGAAGGACTCTGGCATACAGGCGTGCTTTGACAGGGCCTCAGAGTACCAACTCAACGACTCCGCTGGATAGTAAGGAATCACCCAAGCTGAGATTTAAAATTGGTACAGGGTCTCACATTGGTGTTATTAAATTAATTTGATTTTCCTCCCAGCTACCTGAATGACTTGGAGCGACTGATCCAACCAGGCTATGTGCCCACTGAGCAGGATGTGCTGCGATCAAGAGTGAAGACTACTGGTATCATCGAGACCCAATTTTCCTTCAAAGATCTCCATTTCAGGTGAGTCAGTGTAGTGTTTTGCAAGAGGTTAGCATCAAGAACTCATCACCAGTGCTCCCACTGAGCTGGATTGCAATCATAAAGATCACATGCTCCTGTTTCCACGCAGAATGTTTGACGTGGGTGGCCAGAGGTCAGAGAGGAAGAAGTGGATCCATTGTTTCGAAGGTGTGACCTGTATCATCTTCATTGCTGCTTTGAGCGCTTATGACATGGTGTTGGTGGAGGATGATGAAGTGGTATGATAAAAGTCATTTCACACTTGATATTCCACACTATTTGTATCTTTCGTACAGTCAAAAGCTGGTGTATTTGAAGGGCTCTTGGGTAAAACCACAAATTTTAATTTCAGAATCGAATGCACGAAAGTCTGCACCTGTTCAACAGTATCTGCAACCATCGCTACTTTGCCGCCACCTCCATTGTACTCTTCCTCAACAAGAAAGATGTGTTCATTGAGAAGATCAAGAAAGCTCATCTCAGCATGTGCTTCCCTGAATACGATGGTGAGGTCATCACAAGACACAAACAGCAGTGCTTTTCATGACTTTAAAAGGTGGCAAACTTATTAAATGTGCCCCTTTATCTTGCTATTTTGTCGTTAAGGCCCCAATACGTACGAGGATGCTGGTAACTACATCAAGCTGCAGTTCTTGGACCTGAACATGCGCCGAGACATCAAAGAGGTCTACTCTCACATGACCTGTGCCACAGACACAGAGAACGTCAAGTTTGTGTTTGACGCCGTAACCGACATCATCATCAAAGAAAACCTGAAAGACTGTGGTCTCTTCTAAGAGCCATGCTGAGACACCCAATGAGGGTGAGTGAATTTTGCACAGTATCATAGTGATGATTCAGATTCTAACTTTTGGACTAGCTAAAAAAGCATTAAGTGTGGCTTTCTTTCTTTTTTTACAGGGTAATGTTGTAGCCCGTGTAACAATCAACAGATCCTTTCTAAATTGAAACTGAGGACTGAAGATGGAAACTGTCCCCTGAAACAGCTGCCCGCAAACCGGCAAACGCAAAAAAATATCTAAATAATAAATTTGTTGTGTTTAAAACTACTGTAAGTTGTAGCTTTGACCAAAGACTTCAGGTCAACTGACACCGGAAGACAGCTTGTCAGTCAGAAAATCCTGTGCAGATTTCAGATGATTTCAGATTGAATATTAGTCAAGCTAACTTTTCTCTTGAGTCTCTTGAACTCATCTTTGGAGAGCTATGCAATCTGTAGTTAAGACATCAAAAGCTTCTGTCAGCATAACATGATTTCTTCTCACATGTACTAATGTGAATAGATGTCAGGCTAATGCATTGTCTCTATGCTCCAGTAACAGGTCAGTCCACAGCCAAAAAGCAAGAACAAGAGAGCCTCACCACCTGCAGACGCACTTCAACCTTTACTAGAGATTTAAAAAGAACTTGCCACTAGAAATGGCTTTAATATGTACAGAAACTCTACACTGCAGTTTGAGACACAATTCAAACAAGTAATTAATAGAAATTTTAAGTGTTAGAAAATTTAACTTTTGCAGTAGTTGAAAAGGGCCACTGTTTTCTATTTGACAGTTCATGAAGTGTGGTGATACCATGAGGATCTATAACACTGCTGGGTGGTAGATGTAATATACTTAACTTAAAAATCCTTGTCTAAAAGTTAACTGAATCTATGGGCCTTTGAGCCAACTATCCTGTACAGAAACCAACAATTGTAAACCTTTATTAAACCTATTAAAGCTTCCGTAGAAAACTGAGTACTTTTTAATTTTTCACAAATAAAAAACAACACAGCAATGACTTGTTCATAAGCTATTTATTTATTAATTTCATAATACTTCAGGTTCCTTTTCTAGCATTATGAAACCCATCATGTTTAGGAATGAACAGCCCTTACATTTAATTTCAGACAGATTAAACATTGAAATTTTTGGATATACACTTTGTTGCTTTCTTGCTGAGCTGAGATGAGAAGACCGATATTACTTATATGTCTGTACAGTAAAGATCAAAGCGACAGCCAGCAGCTGGATACAGCTGTAGCCTAGCTTAACAAAAACACTGGAAACGGGGGTAAAAAGCTAGCCTGGCTCTGTCCAATTACCAGAATCCACCTACTAGCACCTCTATAGCTCACTAATTGACAAGTTATATCTTGTTCGCTTTTGTGCAGATTAAGCAAAGGAGCTTTAATTGAGCTTCAAAGGCGCTAGTAGGTGGATTATGTTACATTTAGACAGAGTCAAGCTAGCTGTTTCCATTTTTCCTGTCTTTGCGCGAAGCTAACCCAACCAGTTGCTAGTGGTAGTTACCGTTAAACAAATTTGGACTATGACATCAATTCATATCCAGTTAACTGAGATGTGTTTTACTAACACCATACTTATGACCCATGCAGGTGCAGGCAAGAGTGCTGCAGGACTTTATAATTTAAATTATTTATTGATTACTGAGTGACAAACTTTTGTGAAACATGATGCTGCCAGCATTTGCAATGTGTGCTCACAATTCACTTGAAACAAGCCCCACACTGCTATCAAGTGGTGTCAATCTATATGTCTGAGTCTCAGCAAGAGAGTGAAAAAGCAAAAAATTCCAAAATGTTTAACTTTTCCTTTAAAGACAATGTGAGACAAATTGTTTGAGGTGATATCATTCCTATCATTCCTAGAATACAAACAATTGTCTCCTAAGATGCCAATGTTGTAACGTAAGCCTGAAGCTGTGCTAAGCTTTACAGACACTCAGGATGTTTGGTAAGAAACAAAAGAAAGTCCAGAAAATATACCTCAGTAAAGCTGTATATGAATCAAACTGTTAAGGAGACGACATACACTTTTTCTGTCTGTGTGGAACAATAAATCATATTCACAGTATAACTGTACAGTTATCCTTTGACCTCAGAAAACCATATTTTTTAATATTTGCAATATAAATACCCAAGACTTTCCTAAGACATTGTAGGCAACAACATTTCAAAAAAGTTTTATTTTTTATGAAAGCATCCATTGATTTGTTTTTCTCCTTTAAACCCTGAGTTCTCACCACATGACAATTAATTGGTATGATGATGTGCAATTAAGAGAAATAGACAAAGAAACAGCAAATTGTAACACCCATCTAAATAAGAATAAATTGTGTACTAAATACGACAGAAAACATGATAGAAAACAAACATGTTTTCACTCATTAACATTAAAAAATACATTTTATGGCTTCGTTTTGTCATGTCTAAAAAAAAGGGGAGCTTAATGTATCAGTAGAAAACTGTACATAAACATGGAATGACAGATATTGTGCAATATCAACAGTGGCCTCCCAAAATATGACAATGTCACCCACAGCTAAAATCCTCTGTACAGCATCCAGAAAGACCAAAAATTAAGGCACTTTAAAACAGTATCTGTTAATGTGCAGCCCTTATGTAAAAAGCACTGATTTAGTCATGTGAATCAACTGCAAAGAGGCACTAATCATCATGTTTAGAGAGAATTTTTTAAAGAGGTGAGTGTTTTTATAGGCTGTACATTATACGTGTGGCTAGATGGCACTGTTCCCATAAACACATTATGATTCACAGCTGTAATTTCATATAATATGCATCCACACAGACACTCACACAATCACACACGATGCATACACACTCATACCTGAACCAACACCTTAACAGACACTTTTTTTGTTGCTCCACAATAGCACACCAGTAATTCTAAAACCACTTACACAATCTCAATTCGTCACCAGCCAGAAGGTAATGAGTCCTCGTTTTCCCGGAGAAAAGTTGTTCGCCTTTGTCGACTACACGCTCAGAGCAACCCACCCCCCCACACACACACACACACACACACACACACACACACAAGCTTTTAAAATGAATACAGCAAGTAACTAAGCTGCTTTCTCAGGTTTCCTTTAGTGTCAGTTTTCTGTCTGGATCCTGAGCAGCACAACAGTGGATTCTTTTAAACCTCACTGCACCTGAGGGTGGGTGTGCTGAAGGCCCGTTCGTGCCAATGTCACATCACATGCATCCTCTTACTCAGAAAAGCCCAACCATGTGATCGATCTGCCTCATGTAGACACTCTTTAATGGCAGAGCGTACCGTCGCTCCTCTGGGATCCTGTTGCACTGCAGAATAAGAGAAAATGAAGTAATTTTATAACAAAATAAATGGCATTAGGACACTGGTAACAGTGCGAGGTGACGATGATGACCTTACATTGCTGACATTGCTAGGTGGTGGCCGGGTGTTTGGCTGTCTCTCTGCCAGCACTCCCTCTTCACAAGGAAACAAGTCATTCCACTGTTTCTCCCTGAAGCGATTGTCAATAGGGACAACATGGCCCTCTGTGGTGAAGATGTACTTGTTATCGGATTTGTGAAGTGGGTTGTCCTCATCAAAAAGCTGCAATACAAAAGGGAGATTTTAATGCCACTGCACCGGCGACAGCCATGGCCACAGGCATTATGTTTTGAAGTTGTCCGTCTGTCCATCCCATAACCTTGAGGTAATTTCTTTAAATTTGGCACAAATGTCCACTTGGAATCAAGCATGAACTGATCCAAAGTTGGTCAAAAGGTCAAAGTTCATTGTGACCTCAAAATGACATCATTAAACACGTTTTGGCCATAACTCAATAACTGTTGCTGTAAAATTTAAAATTTTACAGCAACAGATAAAATTTCACACAGATGTCAACAATGAAATTATGAAATTTTTACCCATAAGGTCAATGGTCCTCTTATCGGTCATATAATAAATTATTGGAAAATTAATTTTGGCCATTATTCAACACCATAAATTTAAATCATTTTGACTTCAATATTGGGTACATACATAGGACAACATAATGAATAAGCAGCAACTAGCACAGTACAGGCTTTCCTCCACCTCGTCCATTTTGCCTTTTCACTTCTTGTCTCATTCTGAATTTCGAGCGTCATTGGACTCACATGACTGCAAACAATGTATTAGAGTGCCCTGTGCTAATCGTGAGCCTGTGAGTTTCACCTACACCTCTTAAAGAGGTTTTGCATTGCCAGGAGAAAAAAGTACCACAGGTTGTGTAGCTATATAAGAATCCATGTTTACATAGTACTCTACATGTGCACCTGTTTAGCCAATATCTATTATAATCCTTCATTAATCATTTCAACAGTGTCAATCAATATAGTGGTAACTTCCATTTAGCAAAAATACACTTTATACCTTTTATTCAGTTCCTTAAAGTATTCACTACATATACTGAATAGGAGTCTGGCCAGTCTGGACAAGTGGCATGTAAACTGACTCGGTGGGAACTCTAGTTGTTTATACAATCGTACGGACAGAATTGAGCAAGAAGTGGGTATAATTTCATACTGACAATGGCTGGGTAACACCAGCTTGTATTATAATCATCTTAACTTTGCAACATATCCATTATCATTCATCATCTCGCATTTGCATGTCATGCTATCATATCTATATATACACCATAGCTCTATCTCTGACATGCTAAGGCTGTAACTTACCAGGTAAAGGTATTTGCATGTCTCACTGAGGAAGAAGCTCTCCATGCGATCCTCTTTGGATTTGTCCACAACATGGTGGAGAGTGGCGTACCCACATCTACAAATGACACAGTTTTTCTCAGTTTAAAAGCAGACATATCAAGGCATCGTAAAACTCACCAAAACATGTATAAGTTGCATGATCCACACCTGACTTTGGCATTTTTCTCAAGGCTCTGAAGAATATCCATTCCAACGTGCAAATAGAAAGGATTTTTGGTCGCCTGTAGGGGGGGAAACTTGAGTAAAAGAGGACAATCGTACACAACAAACCACCACCAATGCAACAGGTTAGAACTGTTACCTGGTAGAGCAGATAGGTTGACTCCACCAGCTCTGGTCTTAAGGGGTAGAAGAGCACATCAGGAGCCTGCAGCTGCCAGTTGTATCTTTCTGGCAAAGCCCCAAAGCGCTTCCAGATAGCATAGTAGAAGGCATGCAGGCAAATGGCATTATCTACATCACCATTCAGCACCTAGTGCACAGAGTGGCAACACTTACTCTTAGTTGAACACACATTTACACTTGAAAATATGCTGAAAGTGCATAATCTAACCTGAAGCCCAGGAAAAAAGGCCTGAAGAGAGTCAATCCAGGTGTTCATTATCTCACCGCTGAACATGTTCACATTAACATAGAGAGGCGGGTCACCCTCTCCTTCATTGCATGACTCTCTACTGGAAAACACAGATTACAAAAGAGGTTTTACAATATGTTACACTACTCAGTCAATTTGTGAATATGAAACTGCTTGATGTAGAAGGAAAAGTTGAGTATGTTTGCTTTTCCCATAGAGAAGCAAATGCAGTGCACTTGCATTCTTCTGCCACTGATCAGCTAAACTATGCTAGTGAAGGCTACTCATCAGAGGTTGCTGAGGAGGATGAAAGTGTTACGTTTCTATGTGACTGCAGATGTCCCATCAGACATCTTGTGACAGCCTAAAGTCACAGTACTCAATTTTCAAAATCCTTCAGAAACAAAAACGTCGGCAGTTTTATTTCCTTTTTGTTTGGCCAATCCAGGACAGTTTAGCGCAACCTCATATGAAGCTCCCTAATACAGCCAAATGCACACAATCTACAGTGACACATTGTTCCAGTGCGGGACTCACCCCCTCCTCATGTGGTTCTGAATGCTCTCATAGGCAGCTTGGAACATCCTGTAGTCCTCTTTCTCACCAAAAAGGATATATGACTTGAGCAAATACTCATAGAAGGAGTCCATACCAGCTCCCAGACCACTCTGCTTGCCAACCCACTGACCCGTTTGGATATTAACTACATTCCCTAAAGAATTACAGGTAGAAATCATAGAAAGTTGTTTTATATTTTGATGGTAACTGTAGGTATCACATGTACATGTTAAAAGTACTGGGAAGAAGCTTTAAAAAAAAAAATCAAGAAAGCAAAAACGAAATCTAGGAAAAAAGGAGAGTCTTTTCAAGTAACTACTCAGCTGTACTTACCTAACAGACCGGTTTCGTTGCTTCTCAGGCTCCACAGAGCTCTCACAGCTCGTCTGGCGACCCATTCAAATGTGGAATCTCCGATAAGGGCGGCTCAAGATCCCAAACTCCACCAGCAGGGACCCAGCTCCTGCAGTACAGGTCTCATTGATGCTGTCAGGAGGAACTCCAGTCTTCAGGTTCACCTGCATTCAAGATACAAATGAATAAAGATAAGATAGACTCAGTGACATTTCAATCTTTGCAGAAAGTCAACTTCACTCGCGCGATAACTACTTTAGGTTAGATATGGCTGTCTGAATGCCTTGTGTGTATGTTAGCACTCTCACTCACCCTGGGGTAAGGGATGCCTGTGCTGGTGTTCTCAAAGGCCGGCAGTAAGCGGACAGCCAAGTCATGAGCCAAGTGGAGCAGCTCATTATCGTAACCTTCAATGCCCACCTTGCCAAATGGATGTTTTGGGTCTGTCAGCAGGATATGAGATGAGATAAGGCTTCCCAAGATCCTTCAAAGAAAAGAGAAATATTACGCAGGAGTTCCACACAGAAAAGAGAAAGAAATCATCACAATAAGCTTTTTTTCTAATATTGATATCAGTACCATGATATCTGCGTATGTATGGTAATGGTATGTCAAACTGTTTATCATTATGGACCTCGCGGTAACAGCCTGACAACTAAAAACTGTCATCTTTGGTAGGCATTATAAGTTATTTCAGAAATTATTTCCAATTGGGTAATTAGGGGGTAAAGGAGTAGCCATATCATGAACACAATCAAGATTTTGGCTTTCACAATTAAACTTTATCAGGTGCAAAACTGATGGTTTGTTTTTAGAGAGCCTGCTTTACTTCTGTCCTTGTTTTGCTTTCAAGATTTGTACATTTTAAGCACATTTATTTATTCCTGTTGTAAGTTTACTGAGTGCAAGAAACTTAATGTAGTCATCATTTGTTCAAATGGTCAAATTTTGGTGAAGATTGGATAAAAGACAGATGACCAACCAGCTGAAGCAGCTCTCTGGACCCAAATGTTTCGAGAGAGTCTTACTAGATCTGTGTTTTAAAACATTTGAAATAAGAGTTGTAGTCTACTGAAATGCACATCAAATACCTACAAAAGGAAGAAACATGTAAACCATTTTTTTTTCTTGTGTGCGAGTTGTGTAGCAACATTTGTACCTGATGTTTGCCTCAAAAACTTGCACAGTTGAGTCCTTGTCAAAAGATACAGTATCTATAACCAGCCTGACAGCTCGCTGGAATTCT
Source organism: Lepomis macrochirus (assembly GCA_024633595.2). Lineage (NCBI taxonomy): Eukaryota > Metazoa > Chordata > Actinopteri > Centrarchiformes > Centrarchidae > Lepomis > Lepomis macrochirus. Next base: position 22,082,311 of record JALXJV020000004.1, on the reverse strand, counting down.
GTCACATTGCCGAGCACCTGTTGAGAAACACCACATATTGTATAAACAAGCTCTTTTGGTCACATAACTACTGAATGGCTTCCAGGTATTTTGCTCAAGTTATATTTCCATCATTATATCCTTTTATCAACTATTGAAAAAAAAAAAAGATTGATCATTTGAGCCATCCAGTTACAAGTACATTAAAGAGTCTAGCGATATAAATAACTGTCACACATATAAGTACAGACATTATTTTGGTGCCTTAATTTTTCAAATCCAGAAACTTGTTTGGGTCTGTGGCTGCTGAAGCTGAGTAAAGCACAAAGGAGACACCTTGGACTGTCAACACACAGGGTGGGTGACACAGTAACACAAACTGCTCCGCCTGATTCCATGACAGATGAAGTTTTAACTGTGTCAGAAAACCCACAACACAGGAAGTGCTTACCACTGCCCCACCGTGCCACTGAATGTAGAACGAAACGGCTCTTTTTGCAAAACAGGTGAAACTTTTTCTTTTTTAAAACACATTTTCTACTTTACAATAATTGATTAAGCCTCTTTCCAATCATATTTAAAGTTAATATGTTGCCAAATGCCAGAACTAACCAGAAGGTGTTGAATGTATGAATGGAATGAATGTATTTATAGATGGTGGAAACAAATTTCCTTGAAAAGGACAATAAAGAAACTAATTGAATAATCTAAGGTAAAATGCTGTAATCAGTCCTGCACAATTTCTACTTTTGTGTTTTCACTTTGACTCTGTAAGAGCCATGATATATGAAAACTCTGCTGTCTTTTGCAGGACATTGTGTAACATAAAGTGACTCACTGTATCACAGTCACTGAGTGTAACTTACCAGTAACGTGTCTAAGGTGTCAATCAGTGTAAGAGAGTAGTTCCCCAAGACGTCATTTATGTTGATGTTTGATCTGAAATGGAAGCAGTGAAACAGACTCAGCGGTGTCATGTAAAACAGGGATTTACAGATTAACAGATCACAAAAGAGAGAGCTTATTTTAAATCCAACAACAAAGAGAAGTGTTTAGGTTTGAGAGCACAAGCTTATCTTAGCAGACAGAACAACAGAAACACTACATTAGAAAACATGAAGTTCCGCTAACAGGAGGGTTTCTTCCATGAAATTTCTGATTTCACATGGCAAACAGTTCAGGACTCCTGAATTGATGTGAAGACAAAGGGTGACTGCTCTCCCTTATCACATAGTTATTATCAGTACAGGCTAGGACTGGAACTAAGAGTTATTGTCATTAATCTGCCCATTATTGTTTTGATAAATGTCGAAAACCCAAATACATTCAGCTTATTATCAAATACGATGTAATATAATATAACGGACAGGCTGGGAGAAGGAAAGGTTTGGCCTTTATGTTTGAAAAATGACCTCAATGATTAATGAATCGTCAAAATAGTTGGCAAAAATCATTTCAGCTCTAGTACAGGCACTATACTTTGTTGCAACTCTGTATGTCTTGAGCATGTGGGAGACCGACTTCATTTCAGCTGAAGGCAAAACCTGTTACTCATTTCAAAAGTTCTATTTTTTTATGAGACAGAGAGGAATGTGGATGGATAACATTGTCGACTCCGAAGCTGCGTGTAATGATGATAATGAATGTTTTGTTTTTCATCAATTCCACGCCAGCTGATACACAATTAACTGAAGACCTGTTCTGGGAAACACCAAGTACCCCACACTGCCTTCTCTGCTGCATGTAAATAACAGTTTGGGTGTCAGATAAAAACTGGAAACAGGGTTTTTACTGTGGAGGCTTTAGAACAACCTTCCTGAAGTAGGAACCACATTTGTCACCTTGGGGTGTCTCTTTCTTATATAGAAAGTACTTCCAGTGTTATTTTTTGTTTATGTTTTTAGCATCACAAAAGGAAATCCATTTGCCCCCTTTGTGTAGGTAGGTAGACACCTCTATGGATGAGTAGAAACTAGGTTCTTCTGTAATTTGAGTGAACTGGCCCCTAACAACATACGGACCTGCTTTAATGTGACCAGTCAAATGTGCTTCTGTTAAAATGTTTATCTAACATATCCTAACCTGTGGTGTCTTGTATTTTCTGTCACACACTGTACTGTATGACTACATTAGTATCCCTTACAGCTGACCCTGTTTAAGTTTAAGATAACAGCATGGGAAGTGAAACTTTTGATTAGATGGGAAATTGTAGTGTAACTCGAGTCTCTAGGTTTCAGTGTTCAGAACAGGGGAATAAAATGCACATGAGTTTCAGCTATACTTTTACGAACTGAAAGGCACAGACGAATAATCTTTTTACTCTGAAAAATGAATGAAAAATGCTTGTGACTGATTGACTGTTCACACTTTCTTCACAGCTTCTTCTTCTGGAATTATTATTATTAGAAGTAAAAACTTATTCAAGTCGCATAAGATGTTTTCCATAACTTATTTAGACAGCTTAAACTGATACATGTTTCTTCTCCCTCATTGCAACAAGTCGGTTAACCAAGTAATTGATCAACAAAGAAAGAATCTGCAACAATTTGAATAATATATGAATTATTCAATCATATTTTTTTAAATACAACGATTTTACTATTTTCTTAGTGTTTTATGAAATTCAGACTAACTATCTTTAGGTTTAGGGATTTTTCATACAAAAACAGCAATTTGTCTGGAACCACATCAAGACCCCTTTATCTGCCACCCAGCTTGGTGCCTCAGTTAAGTTACAGTCCAATGCAAAGGTGTCTGAAACACAGCCTGTTCTTTACAGAGCAGCAGTGGGCAGCACTGAGCGCAGCAGGAGTACACTTCCATGTTTAAAACTAAATGCAAATAGCACAGTTTGCAGGGGGGCAGTTAACATGTAAATGGTTGTCCAGCTGTGCCTGCCTGTTCAGGTAGTCGGTAACGTTACAGCTTTGCATGACTCACGGGTTTAACACGTCTGGTCCCCTCCCTTTGCAGTCAATGGGATTCAGCTCGTCCTCGGGAAAGGCATGTTTCATGTAATTGTCATATCCAAAATAGAACATGTCTCTGGCCATGCCCTTCATCTTCGCTTTGAGCGTGTCTGGGAACGAGCTGTATCTCCGGACGTACTCGTCCTTGTTGCCATCGAAGAAGCTCAGGTAGGATCTCTTGAGTGACTCCTCTCCAACATTTGCACAGGTGCTCGTCGTCTCTTCATATCTGCGGTCGTGGATCCGTTGAGACCATGAGTTACCCCTGGGGTCGGTCCCTTTCTCATCCCTAAATAACAAGTCTAATTTGTGCAAACTGAAACTCAGGTGGAAGTTGAACCCCCAGCTAACGTTAGGTCCGAGTCCAAAGGCTAGCCACAGCACACAGCTGAGGGAGAGTCTCAATACCACCAGACCAACTACTATTGACCTCCATTGCATCTTTGATCCGGGTCGATATTAAAACACATAATTTAAGTCCACACACCATCGAGGGAGGTGAACGAGTGTGGAGACCTGTTTGTCAGGATAAACTACAAGCACAGAGAGGTTGTAGTGATTCCGCCTCTCACACTTCCTGTCAACAGACCAGCCCCTTTCAGATGCTGAGGCGTAATTGGGTCTTCCCTCCTGTCGTCATCCAAAAAAATGAGATGGGCCCATCCTGCGATTGGCCGCAGAGCTGCCAGTTTGCTAGCCGCGTCTCGTGGCTATCCCTGACGTGTCTCAATTTAACTTCTGCGCCAATAGAAAACAGCCACAAGAGTGAGACGTTCAGGGGAGCAGAGCAAAGTATTTGGTTAGATCCCAGGAGAATCAAAGTTAGACAGGCTGCCGGTAAACGCAAATGTAAAGAAAATGGAGGCAGCCGAGTGCATAATTTAACCTGCATTAGTAGAAATATTGGCAACACTTTCTAATAAGACAGACGTTTGTGATGGTTTTATTGACTGCTTTTAAATAATGTGCTTCAGCTGAATAGGCTTAAATCAATTAAAAGTCATTAATAACAAAAACATTTGAGTGGTTATGAAAAATGCTTGTGACTGATTGACTGTTCACACTTTCTTCACAGCTTCTTCTTCTGGAATTATTATTATTAGAAGTAAAAACTTATTCAAGACGCATAAGATGTTTTCCATAACTTATTTAGACAGCTTAAACTGATACATGTTTCTTCTCCCTCATTGCAACATCCAGATTATGAATACGCAAGCAAATATTTCCTTTCACAAGTGGTCACAAGATGTCTCCTACTGTAAAGTAGATTCTCGGTGCATGTGCATTGGGGTTTCAAATTTCCACATCTCACTAATGCAAATTGCACATTTTTTTCAACAAATCATCTCATTCATACATGCCTTTAACTCACGTGAACATGAATTTTGAAAACAGCCTTTTAGTGTAAAACTCACCTACACCATTCTGCGCAGTGAAAGTCAAAACATCCTAGTGAAGTTACAATAACAGGCATGCAAACTGCTCATGGGTAAAAAAAAGGCGAGGAGGATACGCAAGCAAGGAAACGTATACAGAGACAGTGTAAGAGGTGTCTTTTTTTAAGCCTACATGTTGTATAGATAACGTACATTCGTCTTCTGCAACAAGAGAAAGATACCTCCATAGGTAGTGGAGACATAAGGATTAGGGCTGTGACGATACACAAGCTTAGGAGCTTTTTATATACAGTCTATGCTTACGATGTGGCGATGCACCATGCTGGTGGTGTCAACAAGATGTGATGAAAAATTAACAGTAATAGAAATCATCCAAGCTGAAATATATTACTTGTGGGGTCTGGGGGTCCTCCCCCAGAAAAGTTTGAGCAATTAATTAATTTCCTGCATTCTGGTGACATTTAGGTTCTGCCTTTCCTACATGAATGTATGATGAAAATGTTTTAATATAGGGAAACACAAATTTCAGGTGGCAGGTGACAAATCAAAATCTGTAATCATTACAGATTCTATTGCTGTGCAGCTCTCTGGCATTCTGTATTGCTTTCACATATTTATCTCCTGCAGATCAACTTTTCTCATGTAATATCCCTGCTGAATTAGCACACATGCAGGCATGATTTAGTCCCTACTCTTTTGTCATGTTGACAGGGAGAGAACGGAAAATTTGGCCAAATAGAAATTGTGACAAAAAGTTGTTAAAGTTAGTGACTGGTGATGCACGTTTGGGGCTCATTTTATAATCAGTATGTTTATTCTTATTTAAAAATGCAAATAAACCTTTCTCAAAGCACTTTCATAGGTTATTTGCTATTTCAAGTAAGCTATTTTTCAAAGCATTTTAACAAACGCCTTCAAACAGTGATGGGGACATATGTCCCCAGCGTGCCCAGTATGATGCTGACACGTTTTATCCTGTTGATGTTAGCCTACATTATATCAAGCTTGCTGCCACTGAACAATTAGCTTATTAGCTAACATTACTGGTTAATAACAGTGGGCAAAGTTCTAAACTTAACATTACTGTATCTGCTTGGACAGTTAATATTGTAAACTAGATTACTTCTGTCTTTCATCAGGCTTGCTGGAAAAAAGACCCGCCCTACGCTGCCTCTGTTTGGCTGTTGGGTTGAGGGATTAGGAGCGACGATTGACGAATTTCGCGAAAGGTGAGGAGTTTGCATACCTGTAATATACACCAGACTCCATTTGGAAAACTACGAATTATAATAATATATTATATTACTATTATATAATAAGAAAACTGCTAATTATGATGCTGTATATTATAATAAGTTTTCCCAATGTAATCAGGTGTATTGTATAATTATTTGTTTTTAAATGGACTCTGGTATATATTATAAAAAGCAAAGCACATTTGAGTGGAGGAGACATTTAGTATGGATTACAAACCCTTTAACTGGCAGGTCATGGATTTTTAGACTGAGGAAACCGTTTATAAACAGATTACCAACAGTATAGACGTTGTTTCATCCTTACAAGAGAGACAGTCAAGTACAGTCTATACAATCACACAGTCCTCACAAGAGGTCTAATCAGATCAGGTCAATTGAAAACACCCGTGTTGATGTACCAATCCCATTTAAAATACTGCAGTGAAAGTAAAGAATGTTTGACAATAAAATGCACTTTGGTATAGCATTACGTCTTAGTGTCTTTCATTGTTGTATTTTCATAATACATTACTTTTATCTGATGATATTGCTACTAATCACTTTGTAGATTTGGGTTATAAAGGCAAAACAGGGAAGGAAGGAAGTGTATTGCAATAAGTCATTGAATCTAATAAATTGTTTGGTTTGCACCACCTGCAACATTAAAGTACTGCTTTACCTGTGATTACCACGTTTTCACATCACTCTGAAATGGACCTTTCTACAGGATGAGTACTTACATTTTTGCAGGAAATGTCAAAAATTGTTTTCTTTAACTACAATGTTTTTAATAGGTTAAATCGCACGGTATACCTGAACAGGTGTTTTCCCTTTGCAGTATTTCACCTCTTGCCAGGACTGTGTGGGTGTGTACAACCTCTACCACCTTATGTGGAGTTTTGTTACACCTGTTATTGATACATATATCGCTGCTTTACTCCAACCAACTTTAACCTGAGCAGAAGTTGATATAGCTACAAGTATATAACAAAGACTCTGTAAAACTGAACACACAGAGACCAGTTAAATTCATATTCTTGCAACGATAGGAACAAAACAGTCTTACTGTTCTCAAAAATCCTGCGACAAGAACAAGAAATACCTTCTGAGTATCATGTCCATCATTTCTCCATACACCTGTTGACTGAAAGGTCAGAAGTTGGTACACATCACAGGACAGTGTCTAAATTAAAAAGCATGCCTTTTTATTTCTTGATTATATTGAAGTGGTGTTTACCCCCCCACCCACCCACCCACCCAGGTAGGCACACCTTGCACGCTGCTTTGCTTCAGAGCTGAGAGACATTGCACAAGGCACTTTAAATTCTGCCACTCTCTCAGCCTCGAGGCAGCACAAAGGACATCAATCCACTGAGGCTACTTATAAACAGAGGCCAATATGAACCGCACAACCCCGTACAGCTAAGTACTTTTAGTACATTCAGACTTTAAATAGAATCATATATTCATACACGCACATCTCACATCAGTAAAAATCATACTAGCATGATATTTTTACAGACCTGCTTAAATTGACTTGCTTTAATGCACATATTTCTAAAACAATAGACTTGTCCTTTAAAGATGAAACCCTGAAACAAATGAAAGGTGACAGTCAAAGACAATCGCAGAGCAGAGCTTGACATAAATGGGGAAAACCTGCATATCCACCACATCAGCCATCTCCTGGCTTCATATCCGACTGTGTGAGGAACATTTCCCGTTATGCGAGGCCTGTTTGACAGAATAAACTCTTCTTCAAGAGGGTATATACCCAAGATTAGTGTTATAAACCACTGGGTATGATCAACCAGGTAATGCCTGAATGGTAAAAGGTAGATCAGAAATCAGGTTCTTACTCCATATAAGACGTATAATGCCAATTATATATCTTAAAATTTGGACTCATAATCACATCTTTAGTAGTGCATTGCTCAGGGTTTGTGAAAGATCACAGGGTGAAACGTGGGGGAGAAAAGATTGTGAGACACGAGCAGAACATCAGCAGCATGTGAGTTGAAGATACGACTGTAGATCATCGCAGAGTGACGGGGGGGTGGAGTGACGGCAACATGATAAACACAGCTGGAAAACAACTCCCGCATTTTCAGCTCCTCCGGGATTTTGAGTGCTGGATGAGCCACTGAAGTGTGATATCTGGAATCAAAGGAACACGCTAGGTCAGTCCGAGGACCGCTTCGAGGCTCTGATGACTCAGCACAACTCAGTAACAACACACAATATGATCGCATACAGATCTGGCTTCATGGATCCCCATCAATATTAGATTTAGTGCGCGTTGTAATGATTTCCCTCACTTCTAATCCATGTCATCACAAGTTTGGCGTAAGAAGTACAGAAGAAGACACAATGAAACCAGATGTTTTTAAACAAAAAAAATCTGTTATTGTGACTCTCATAGCAATGGTAAAATTAAAATTAATTCATTAAAAAAATACTTAATACATACATAAAAAAACAAATACATAAATTCTCTGTAACTTGCTGTATCATTAATTTAATAATCAACATAATTTTTTGTTTAGTTTCCTTAATATAGCCCTGGAAGTGTTGTATTTGCATCTTTATAACATAAGAAAACTGTGATCTCTGCCTCATCTTTCACTGATGTTAAATTGCGTTGTCGTTTTATGAGTGTATTAACAGCAAGTAAAAAATAATTATTTAGTTTCTCATAAGTGACATAAAAATATAATAATAATAATAATAATAATAATAATAATAATAATAATAATAATAATAATAATAATATCCTCCTCGTCATTATTTTGTGAACAATCTAAAACATGAGAGGCCTGGATATCCTGACTCTGAGTCTCTAGTATGCTGTATCCTACAGTTCCCGTAATAGCACTCAATAGCAGGGTTATTTCTTCAGACTTTGGAAAGCTGCTCCTGAGCCACAGAAGACAAGATGTTATTACTTCTCTCCTCTGTATATTTAAGCTGCTTAGAGAGAATTGTTAAAGTGGGGGTGACAGATTTCCCCATATCCTGAATGGAAATTTAGGCCTTTGAGTGAACACAAATGATACCGCAGTCATTAATTGCAGCTCACCAATGTTGTCTTTCTCTTTGCAGGAAATGGAGTAGCAGCATATCTCTCTGTCCTGAATAGCTGCCAGATTCCTGTGAGGGGGGAAAAAGCATAAACAGTTAAGTGTATATTCAGACTGATCACCAGCCTCATTTATCTGCAGCATGTGGGGACACAGTTGAAGGTGTGAGTACAATTTTTAGCACTTGACAGCAGGTGGAGCCAGTTCCTTATAGGAAACGACAACTTATCAGCTCCAAAATTCTTAAAAAACACCCCACATATCATTGTTTTTCTGAAAGAGCTATCTCTCTACTTAAATTCAATGAAGATAGTTAACTCCAAGAAGGCTGTATTACTTTATACACTTTTGTCAGATTCATCATTTAATTGGACCCCAACCAGAGGTTAAAATGGGTATTTATTTATCTATTTATTTATTTATTTATTTTTCCTTCTTGTAATGTTTTGATCATTTTCTTTGTTCCTTTTCCTATTTTCTAGCTGTTTGTGTAGTCTATAAGTGTGCCTGTAACTTGCACCTTATTTTTTATATACTTAGTCCTGGGGAATGTTTGTCCTAAGGATTTACAATTGTTGGTTTTGTATTATGCAAAATAAATAAATGAGGAAAAAAAACACTTAACAGCTTCAGTTTTAACAAAAAACACTTCCTCTTCTATGACAAAGCAAAGGAAATGGTTGCGATTTTTTAACCTGTCATTAGCATAAAGGTTATTCAACTGGTGTGAGATTACAGAACAAAACCAGATATTACTAGAAAGTTTTAATATGTACAGCGAGATTTGAAAATAATATTCTAATATTAAATTGTTCTTCCAGTAAAACACTTTCATGACAGAAAGAATCCACAGTGCATTGTCGTACATATTAAATGACAGAACTGGAGATTCAGCTGTAATACGTTGTGTCATTTACCATTTACCATACTTACATTTTTTCAATGAGCTGCTTTTCATCTAAAGCACTGGGAAGATCCCTTTTGTTACCGAGTACCAACACCTACAAAACACAAAACTGTTTAAATCTGCAAGTGCAGCAAGTAACTGATGAACCCACACACAGTTTTGCATGACTGGTGCAGGGATCACAAGAAACTTTAAAACTGATTTCCGGAGATCACTTACAGGAATTCCTTGCAATTGAGGTTTGTCTAATAAATTGTGCAGCTCATTTCTAGATGCCTCCACCTTTTCTCGATCTGCCGCATCAACCATGTACCTAAGAAAAATGAGATAAAATAATTAGTAAAATGCGTGTCATGTGCATTTACAGTATGTTAAGTTCAACTCCAAGCGAAGGTTTGATTTCTTCTAATTTGTTTTTCAGACAAACTTGAAAATCGAAACAGCAATACTCACACGATTGCATTAACTCCCCGACAGTATCGCTCCCACATGCTCCTGAACCTCGGCTGTCCACCTATATCCCAGATCTACAGAATTAAGGGCACATCATCACATGATGTTCTTGTTTCATATGTCATTAACAATGCAATTGTTGCCTCCTTGTACAACCAGTGTGCTGGTTTCATTTAAGTAATTCCATTTTCAATGTGATCACAGCAGAAAGATTAAAAATACCTTGATGGTGACGTTTCCTTTGGTGACCTTCCTCATGTTGAACCCGACTGTGGGGATCATGTCTTCACTGAAATGCCCAGACTGAAAGGAAAAACACAAGTAATTTGTTATCTAATTTTGTGGCCTTCGATTGATGAAAATATCACTACAGTTTACTGTAGAGAAGGGGTGTTGGGTCGGATGGTCATAGTATACTGAAGTATCATATATCTACTTCGCACACACATTTTAAAACATCCATACTACGTGATCAGAAATGTTTCAGCCCAGTAAAAAGGACAGAGAACCAAGTGCAACAATTGAGTGTAATTGATCACTCAGCGGTATCATACATCCATATTAAAGTGTACAGGAAGATTTCCAGTAAAAAAAAGACAGTAGAAGTCATATTTTCTGTATCTTTGTGTAATTGTTAGATAAAAATGTAACATAAATATGACATGGTGCATGGGCTGGGATCTCTCCGTACTTTTACATACTTTTATTAACAAATAAAAGTACCTGTGCAGTAGCTTTTGAATAAAGTCTAGTATTGCTCATTACACAGAATTAAAATTTAAATTATGTCTAAAATGAGTTGATAAAATCTTGATTTTTTGAATAAGTTCATTAAAATGCAGCCACAGCTCAGAAATCTTTCATGTTTAATAGCGCTCTCTGGGTAGAATAATCTTCCTGTAAATAGTCGGTCCACATCGTCTTTCCACCTGTTCAAAAATGCCCTGTCCCCTTATTATAGGATAACTTGTGCACATGTCAATAAAACGCCTCATATAATTACATTCCATAAGTTTATTACTTAATGCTCACACTGACATCCATACTCTTTTATAATCTATTAATTATAATTCAATTTTATGCTCTGCTTGTAGAATGATCTCCTAATTTTTCATTTCTTATTATTTGGTTCTTTGGTTTGTTTTATTGTTGTTTTTTTAAATCCCATTTGGTATCGTTTTACTATGTTATTTCTGCTTTTGTGAAATCTTTTTTTGTCTAATTGTGTATATTTTGTATTACGGTTGTTGAGGAACACCTTGACGGTACATCTCAAAGGGTTATTTCAATAATTTCATGCTGCAAAAATGTAGTTGATGTGTCAGCAGCAAAAGCAGGGAGCAGGAACTGTGAAAAGCAAATGTGCTTTTAAAATGAAAAAACAAAATAAAAAAATGAATAAATCACTTTCCACCCCGGTGATAAACAAGCTAAATAAGGTTCTCCTGTTCTGGTTTTTGTGAATGCTCGTTACTGCAAACTGAAGTGGGAAGAAATAAAACCACTTCAGCATACAAAAACAGTGGCATTTCCCTTTAACATCAAAACTCACAGGCTGTTTATATTCCTTCTCCTTGCTTTGTAAACCCGAGAGCATGCCCTGTCGGTTGTACGCACATTTCACAGCACATGACTAGCCGGAGTCACCTGATAAAGCTAAGTGGAAATGTGTGCGGCAGTCTTATGACTGAGAAAAGAGAAACTACCCACGCTACAACCTCTCACTCTCCCTCTCTCTTTGCCACTGGTTGCTGTGGCATTTTTTCATCTCTTCAGTGTGACGAAAAGATGTGGGGGTCACATTCCAACCCCAAACACAACTTCCTCCTCAGACACCAGCCCTGTTATCTGATGCCAGGAGCACCCAGACATCAGATTAGAAAAACTCAGTTTTCTGTACACACACCTTCTTCTTTTAAACACTCCAACATTGGTAGCAATAGTTTCTGCCAAGTAATAGTTACATCTAGTTTCTTTGGAGACTGTGTTATTGAGATTTTCACTTTTTTCAACAATTATGATCATCAATTAATTAATCTACCAATAATATTCTTGATTCATAGTTGTATAGTCAATTAAATCTCTTAAAAAATGTGAAAAATACACAGAAACAGGCACAGTTTTCTAAAGGCCAAAGTGATGTCTTAAAACGGCAGAGGAAAATGTTTGATACCCAGTAATTTGACTCTCTTTCTCAAGCATTCCTCTAGGTCAATTAGTTATCAATATTAGGATTTCAATTCTTCACTAAACACCATTTGATGTGTCGCTAGAGAGAGCTAAAGGAGTAAAAGGTGTGTGTGTGTTTTTGTGTGTACAAAATGTCATGACAGCCATCATAACTAACAAAGCAATGGAACTTTAAAGCTCTTTTTTCACAATATAAGCTGCTAAAAATTCAGTTAATGTGGAGCAATTAGCCAATGAAAAATTGCTCCACCAGAAACACCAGTTTTGAGAAACCCCTCTCGGAGTTGCACAAGAGGAATGGCTTGCCAAACAGATGCGCTCCAGCCTCCAGTCATAGGAGATCACAGCAAAATTTTACATCTGCGTGCCTTTCATCACAATTTGCATCTAATGCTACTGTAGTAGGAGTCGTGTCAGACGATTAGACATCAACATATTTATGTTTATGTTATACTACACTTAAATGAACAATGTTTACAAATGGTTAGTCTAGTCACTTCTATTGGTGTGTTGAAGGAATCTGTAATGGGAATTCCAAACATATTGCATGTAACCCTGGACTCAGGGAGACTCATCTGTGCTGTGTAAACGTAACAGTCAAAATATCTCTGTTCTCTGTGTTATCCAGACTTCAGGGACAACGTGTCTCTGTGGGATGATATGATTGAACCTAAAACTGGATAAATAACAGGCTCACTGAGCTCTCCTCACTCATTCGAGCACACATGTACACGGCGTATGTGTGTTGCTGTGAGTCCTTCTGCAGAAGACTTGAATAAAACTCACAGAAAGACAAGTGTTTGCCTGAGCTATTTTTTGAAAACTCGAATTGCCATCACAAATCTGTCACTGTTTTATTGCTGCTGTCCACCTGCACTCAGGCATCGACACCAACAACTACTGTTTGCTCTAAATCAAGCTCAAAAATAAAGGTCTCTATTGGTTATCAGTGAGCCAGCTGCAGTTTTATTTCTTTGTAACAGGTTCCTAAAATCTTAAGCATAATTAGTTTGTTTTGGAGTGGAGGTCAGTGGTCTTGCTGCTTCGGCCTGAATCTGTGAGATTAGCACACCCCATTCATTATTTCCTAATGCCACAAATGTGGCATTAAAAAGAAAATAAAAAGCAACCCTATTTAAATAAAATCTATTTTCATATTTATTTGGACTATACATATTTACATTTATTCATTTGGCTGACGCTTTTATCCAAAGCGACTTACACTGCTATACATATCAGAGGTCGCACGCCTCAGGAGCAAGTAGGTGTCGTAGGGACACAATGGTGTCACAGTGAGGGATTGAACCCGGGTCTCTCACACCAAAGGCAGGCATCTTATCCAGTGTGCCACCACCACCTTAGTCATTCACTTATTTAATATTGGCTTATGCCATTCTATACTTACTAATTTCTTGCAGGAGACCTGTACAAATGTCACACACTGTGCTGTAATGTGGATGTTCGGCTGCTGTTATGGTCTGAGAGCTTTGAACTCCTGTGCAAAATGACCCCACAGTCTGGAGGAAATCAAATCTAAGTAATGTGGACAGGTGTTGTAAATTGCACATAAATAGGCTACAGTGCACCTGGTGCTGGTGCATATCATATGTTGCAGCTCCGATATTATTGTCCACGTCCAAAAACAAATCAACTTAACAAAGCAAATGTAACGTTATAAATGCTGTGTTTGAGCTTAGCATGCTAAACAATCATCACAAGTAAGCATATTCACCAGCAGCAAACTAGTTAGCTCAGCTGACTTGTTGACGCAAGTCCAACATCCTGACTGAGTTTCAGGTTTGTTTGTTTTTTATGGGTACTGCGGTCGCAACAGAGCGACGTTGCATCGTTTTTGGATCCGAAAAACGCAGACACCGTAGCACAGAGCTAGCTTTGTAACCTGTTATCCCATTATTAGCGCTAATGGTGTTAGCACTAACATAGCAAGGTGGCTAGCAGCTGGAGACTTACAGCGATCACGTTTACAAATGTTGTTTTTCCCGAGTACTGGAGGCCGACCAGCGTCAGCTCCATCTCCTCCTTCCAGAAAAGAGACTTGAACCAGTCCAGAAGCCGGTTTATTAGCGCCAGCATCTTGAGGTCGGTGTTAACACTCCCCTATGGTCGAATCTGTCTCTCCCTCCCTGTCAGATGTGGCGTTGTGTCCAGCTAGGAGGGGAAGTGGGACGCTGTCATATGATCAGTCTGCCTGAACGTGACCGGCAGCGCCCCAAGTGGCGCAGGAAGGAAACACACCCAGTCTGAGTTTCTTTTTATTAATTAACATGTTGAAATACACAAAAATAACATATTTTACTAAAACATGCCCTCAGTATTTTGGGCAATGTGGAGGTTAATAAAGGTTTTAACTTTAAAAAAGCAATGTACATGTATTTCAAATTAAATCCACACCAGTCTTATGATGTTCTCCCAGTATGTACACTTACACAGGACAGTACAAAGAAGTGTTTTTTTTAAGTCTGCCAGGATTTCCAGAATAGTAATCTGTAACCACAAACTACAGGGCTTGGCTCCAGTAGGTCATATGGTGTAGATGTTCTCATTTAACCATGTGTGTTTGTTTGTTTTTTGGTGTATACAAATATGCAATAGTTTATTAAAATCATAGATTAGCTGTCTAATACACCTTACTGTATAATACACCCTGTGTAATACAATACAATACATTTATATTTGACCATACTTACTAAATAATGCAAAAAACTTGAACAGATCAAAAAGAACAATTACAGACCAGTAGAAAGTAAATGTCATGTAAATTATAATTCATCTTTAACTTTTCTCCTGGATGTAGTAGAACTTGGACTTACTAATCAGTTAGTATTGGATTGCATTACAATCATCTGGCATGTGCTTTTTCCCAAAGCTGAATAGTTTTTTGTCCTCCACATACACCAGGAAGAAAAAAGTATGCTACACTTTTCATAGAGCAAGTGAACAATAGACACAGAAAATAAATGAATTGTTATAGATCGTGTATGGCTTGTGCAGACTACACGATTTTCAGCGTCGGCCGATGGCCGTGCCGTTCACACTACACAACTTGTCCTCTTGTCACCGGAAGTGGTTGTGGTGTTCACACTAGTAACTGATCGGAGACAGGGAGTCACACACTCCACGAGCTGACAGCGGCTGTGTCACCCAACGCTGGTCTCCAAACCACATTTTGTCAAGAAAACACACGTAAAATGTGAAACGGGAAATGACGCGAACCTACACATGAAACAGCTGTTATTATACCAATTATTAAGACAAAAACATCTGTGTGAAAGAATGGATTAGCACACTCAGGTAGCATGGATTGTCTGAGCTACAGAGAGAACTGAGGGGAGTAAAGTGTTTTGCAGTGAAAAAGTAGCTGCCTGCTCTGGCAGCAGCTGCTCTCATTGGCTGGATGTGGATGTCGAGTTGTCCGACTCCGCCAGATGGCATGCTAGTTATCTGGCAGACCGGCGATGTGTCAGAAATGTGTCGGGGAGTCGTTTCGATATGTCATTCAGTAGTTCACACATAACAACTGGCAACCACCAATCAACCGCTGATTTACCCCCGATGCCAGCCTGATGGTCGCCGAGCTCGCTGAGCGGCAAATCGGGCTAAAACTCGTGTAGTGTGAACTAGGATGTAACAGGGAAAGCTACAGGTCTAGCTTGAAATCATTAGCTGACCCTACAAGTGTTCACTAGTTGGTTCACTGACCTTCCAGTTATTTCTCACATCCTTGTTAGAGAGACAACAGGTAAACTGATAAGGTAGAGACATTAGCTCAGGCGTCAGGTTAGCAGATGTCCTTTTCTCTGGGAAACTGGCAAGGTTGAATCTTACATGGATGTTTACAAGTAGGCTACTCACTGGCTCCATAGATTAGCGTAGGCTACAACAGACAGAAACATAAAAGGGACCAAAAGATGTTATGCTTCAGTTTTGGTGTTGGCATTTAACGTGTTCACGTTATACGAGACACTGTATCTCCTCCACCGGGCTCAATAAGCCAAGCTATGTTAAGTCTTCATCAGTCCCTGAAACTTCTTAATCTCACCTGAACCTGGCACATAATATTTATTCAACAAATCATCTATGTTCTTCAGAGCCCCTATTTATCATTATCAGTCAACAGAAAATCGAGTTGGGATCTTTGGAACATCTATATATTCGTGAACATTTCATGAAAAGATTTAGGCCTATAAAATAATGTTTACAGTCACGAAACAACAAGTGTAGGCTACTGTGGACACAGTTGTTAATTATTTGAGTTTCACATCAATAGAAACCTTTTCTTACTATTTTCATACTTAACAGTTGCACACAGTCAGACCTGCACATGTAATCTGTTGAACACTGAGTATCTCTACTGGAGCAGATGGGGGATGCCTTGCTAAAAGGCACCTCAACATTGGTAATGAGGACGGGAAAACTCTCTGGTTCTGTCCTGATAAAGATCGAACCATGGACTTTTATCTCTAACCTTAACAGGTTTCTCTTACCGAGCAAAATGCTTTGTACCACATTAATATTATTATACTGTTTGTGGTTGAACAGTGACATTTTCCAGTTGCAGGAGGCAAAAACTGTTCCTGTTCATGGATTCATCCTTCATGATGAGCTCGCGCCCACTCTCCTCCTTTGACAGGTGAAAGTCATTGGTGTTGGAGCCTGCTGCGATGTCGATTGGATTATTATCTGAAGCAAAGAGAATAAAGGCAAACAACATTTTTTAAAATCAGTTGCATCATCAAATATTGACAGCAGTCTTGTAATTTAGCTTTACCTACACATCACCTACACTCAAACCCTCGCACACCACATAGAATATTCAGTTTCATCTAGCAATTTCGTGTAGGCTATTTGAAGTATTTTAAACATGTTGCTGATGCTGCTTATTTTTAAATACACTGCTCGGAAAAATCTATTAAAAAAGTGAATTAAACTTCAGGGATATAAATCTGTCAAGTTAAGAAGCATGAGCGATTGTGAATCAGTGTCACTTGTTTTGGTACAAATGAAAGTGACAACAGTGGCCTCGAAGGGAGTTCAACCTACTCAGAGTTAACTCGGGGTTATCAGGCAAACTCATGGTTGACAAACTCTGACTTCCTACACTGGAGTTAAACGGTACTACGAAGTTAGATAAGATGTTGATTAGTTGAGTTTGTGTTAACCCGTATAGGCTACTCAGTGTTAATGATGAGAAGTAGCCTATTAATACACACCGCTTCATAAAATATGTTTAGATTTCATTCTGATTTGCTCCACTGCGGTTGCAATGAAGTTCTGAACAAAACAGAATTACATTCAGACAACGAGCCCTGCAGCCTCTGTGATTTTAGAGAGGAATCTAAATTAATTAACGGGATAGTTTCTTAGATGTAGCTCATCTGTAGTCTATAATTAAATTAAATTAAATGTTTTCACAGATCGACTATTTTACGTGTCCAAAAAATAGAGAGCCAGGATGGGATGATTAATAACCGGGGGAAAAAATCTAGATGAAAGTGTGATTTACAAGAAGAAAAATCGGAAATTCCCTGAAATTAATGTCATAAAAAATCGAAAATCACTCTGGTATTTTCTTCTGAATACGCCCAATCCAAGGCAAAGTCTCTAAGGCGCATGATAGTGATTGTGGGCTAAACCAAGGACTATTTACTCACTGCTAAATCCGATTGCAAAGTTTAATATAACTTTCCAGTGCAAGCATAATACAGGACAGACGCGTGTGTGTCATGTTGCAGCCTTGCAAAGTGAAGTTTCTCTCATAAATGTGTGACTAATTTCAGAGAATATGCAAGTTTTTTACTTGTAGGCTAGATTAACTTAATTTTTTTTCTCAGATTATTAGGACTACCCCTCTCCGCTGGCTCCTTTTTTCTATTACAATGGACCTTATGTGCAGTTGTACTTTACAATAAATACATAATAGAGATTTGATCTACAATAAGAACACTGTGAAGAAAATTAGGCTAATAATTTGCTCAATGCGTGCCAACAAGCCTCCTTGGCTTTGATTTAGCTGTTAACTTTTCTTTACATTGATAATTTCCTGACACTACCAATGTGCATTCACCTGGAGAAACAGAGCATGTGCCGTTGTGAAAAAACTCTGCGCGGCCGAACACACCCCTTTTATGCAAACGCCAAAGAAACTCTAAATTAAGTTAACACCGGGTTAACACTGACTCAACAAACCAACATAGTAGCCACCAACGTAGTACCGTTTAACTCCAGTGTTGGCGGTCAGAGTTTGTCAACCCTGAGTTTGCCTGATAACCCAAGTTAACTCTGAGGACGTTGAACCCCCCTCGTAGTACAGGCCGCTGAACAACGTCTGGTGCACTGAGCTGTCAGTCAAACACTCACTCAACCAATGTGGATGCACCCCTCAAAAACCCGCCTATGCAAAACGTTTGTGTCAGAGCTGCAAAGTCAGGCAGCAAAAGCAAGAGAGCTAGCAGCGTGACCCCAAAGCTGACTATGAGCACAAAAATCTGATCAGTGGCAAAGCAGCAGAGGGAGCTGTAAACAAAAGACTTCATTATGATTTATTCGCTCTCAAATTCTTGTTTTTCTTTGATTTTATAAAAGTTTTGTTTGATTAAATTGGCTCACATCTGATTCCATACAACTGGCAGTAAAGTGGGAGAATAGAAAAATCAGCTAAAAAAAGTCATATTTCCCAGTTACTGTTGCCAATTAATGCCATGATTTATTGATGTCAAGCCTGTGATTTATGGTAATAAATGAAATCAACATGTGCTGTTATGTTCATCATTATACTGTATATATTTCCATTAAGGCCCACTTACATGAATTGAGCTTCCTCAGGTTCTTTATGAAGGCATAAGACAGAAACACAAGGAGGTTGAGAGAAAGAAAAACAAAGCCGATGCCAAGGAACACATGGATGAAGTCTCCACCTTTTATGTGTATCTCTGGTGAAACATCAAATCATGGTCAAGTTAGTTCAATTTACCTTTATTGTCATTATGTGTACTGCAGAGTAAAAATATTTATTTTGCATGCACATAATGCCATTAAAAAGATTCTGTAAGTCTACATACCTTGTTTAAAGCAAACTGCATTGTGGCTTTTGTTGCCAGGAAACTGTTCAGTAAGTCCAAGTATACTGCACCTGTTGACCAGAAATGGTTCATGTTACTGTAATTTGGCATTTCCTGGGGACTTATTCTGTAGTAGAAGTCTCTTGGTCTTACTGTGTTCGTGGCTTGCAGACATCCTCTTTCACATCAAAATATTCATTATCAGGACATGAAGGCTCACACTGATATGAATACTTTATCAACCCTTTCCTTAAGGTAGTGACTGCAAAGATATGGATAGACAGACAGACATGTTAGCATGCAACACGTGTAAGTATAGCCTCATAGAGCAGCTAGCGTGGTTGTAAAGTATGTTTTGTGGTCCCCTTAACAAAAATCATCATTGTGGTTAATGTCTGATCCCAAAACACAAACACATGCCAGTCAGCGGTCCAGTCAGCATTTCCTAGGACTTAAAATTTTGGCAAACATGTTGACACTAAGCTTCCTTAACATTGTTATGAAGATTTCTCCTGTGACTCACGCAATGTACAAGCAGTCATAAAGGATCACTGACATTTTAAAATGACATGTGACAACAATTTGGGACAACCACACAACTTATCAAGAGAAGAAAGTGAGTTGGCAGCATTAATCCAACCTACATTTCTGGTACATAGGGCAATGTATTACCCACATTTATTTCCATTTGCAAACCTTGAAACCCTCTGGCATGACACCCACTAATAAACAAAGAACAGCAATTGATGTATTCAAACCAAAAGTGTGACAGCATCAATTCACTGAAGAAAATGCAACCACAACTTATTTCTTTCTTACATGTCCATTCTCACCTGTGGTCTTCAGTTTCTCCCCAGTGACACATTTGTTTTCCTCACAGTGTGAACAGAGATTGTTGGAGCACAGGAAACCAAAGTGGCAAGAACAGTTAGCATTTGTGGTCGGTGTACATTTCTGAGTGTATCCTGTAGACAGACAAGAATTTCAACCACAGGACTTCCAAGTGATAACAGTATTTTTTCTTTTATCCACTACGTGGAATGCTGTGTCAGCATCACAGACAGGTTTTTCACTAGAGATCCTAAGAGAACAGGGCTACCATATTTCATATTACAAGTCAAACCTAGTCAAACCGGTATTTTCAGTCTCACCTTGTTGACATGACTGGCATTCCTCACATCTGTCAAAGACGCTATAATGGTTTGAGTAGTAGCCCTCCGCACAGGTTTTACAGACAGTTTCCTTGTGCTCTGAGCAGAGCTCCTTCATGTATGTGCCTTCAAAATAAAAAACAAATGAAATTAGTCACTCTCAAAAATAAGGGCAACATACACACTGAATGCAACATCTCAGCTTATGTGATAAAGAAAGTGGAACAATTGGATGAAACAATTTAACAGATATAGACAAAAGACATTTTATCTTATTTCAAAGAAGACTTATGCGTTTTACCTGGGGGACACAGATCACAGCACCGGCCATTTATTAAAGTCTGTTGATTGCCACAGCCTGCAGCATATTCTATAGTCCAAAAACTCAAAATGCATATTAACACCAGGGAATGGCTTAGAGGAATCATCATGACCACTGTTCTGCATGTGCCTTCAGGGTTTTTATCTATCCTGTTGCTGACGTCAGATGGGTGTGTGGTTAGTTCGTGGAGAGACATTGTGTGATACATGTACACTAGTTCAGGAAGCGAAAGACCACTTGTAACTATTGGCAACGTATATCGCAGTAAAGGAGATAAAGCAATTTCAGTTCAACCACCCTTCTGCACACTAAAAGTGCACTACAGAAACATTAACAAACTCTTACACTTTTTGAAATTGAATGAGTCCACAGGTTTCAGGTTTGGTCACAATAGTCCACTTGTCTCTGATTTCCAGTGTTTATTAGTTTTTGTCTGTGAAGCCTTCTTTCCTAGATAGACACAAGGTATAGTTCAAAAGTCACACTACTAAAGAACAGCTAAGAAATCTATTGTTGAAATGAGATAATGCTGCGTTTATTGCAGATTTTGTTTAAGGGTCTCTCATTTTCATATCCTCCTACTTGTCCTTGGTGGTATCTAGTCATTCAGACAGATGTATTTGCAGAGGCATTGAGATATCCATCCTTAAGACTTTAAAAACTTGCTTTTGGTAGTAAAGTGTGTGAAAAGGAAGTTAAATGGAAGTGGACAATATCTCTGCAGGTGGCATCTGGTAAGGATGCCTCCTGGACGCCTCCCTAGGGAGGTGTTCCAGGCACGTCCAGCTGGGAGGAGGCCTTGGGGAAGACCCAAGACTAGGTGCAGAGATTATATCTCCACACTGGCCAAGGAACTCCTCGGGATCCCCCAGTCACAGCTGGTTAATGTGGCTCGGGAAAGAGAAGTTTGGGGTCCCCTGCTGGAGCTGCTGCCCCCACAACCCGACCCGAGATAAGCGGATGAAGATGGATGGATGGATGGTAATTCACATCTATCTACATTCTTATTTATTTTATTGTTTATTTAACAGGGACAATGTATTGTACCAGATACAGCTAAACGCTCATTTCCATCTGTAGTCTCTGTGCAGACGCCACTGGTGATCCAAAGGTTACAGAAATAAAATATCAGTTGTAGTAAATCAGTACACACGTCCAGAAATCAGTATTTCCGCACCCATGTGTGTTAGAACTGGTTGTGATGGTCAAGACCACATTTAGGAAGCACATAATCGGAAATTAAATGTTCTCTATGGAAAGTGTGTGTATAAATAACACATTGCAAGCTGACATTGTCAAGTGACGTATATAATGCTTCCTAATGCTCCCCCAGTGTTTTCTCTTTGTTTATGTACATCAAGTTGATTAGTCTAAAGCACAATTTGACACCAATACCGTGAACAGCAGTGATTCACGTAGTGAACGTGACATTAAGATGCCAGTAAAATTAAACAAACCATTTATATTAGAATATCTTGAATATGACTGGTTCCTGGAAAACCCATAGCTTAAAGGGTGAGGATGCAATAAAAGTAACACCTGTATAATGTAATTTCATTTACCACAAAAAAAATTTACAGAAAATTAACCTTTATAGCACCTGTTGGCCTACAAGCAGATGGTTTTTAGCCTGACCCTAACCTTGCATGGAGAATTTTCCCTGACTTGTCTGCAGCAGTATTCGTAGGTTCAAAAAAAAATCTTTAGAGTCTAGAGTCGTAAGTGGAAATTTTTATGCTTGGCTTACTGAAACCTAAGAAGTGTGAAATACAGTTTAGCATTTTTTTATTGGTTTACTGTACATTAAGTTACATACAGTAAGTTACTACTGCAAACTTGGTGGAAATTACAAAATTAAAAAAGTACCATTTAACAATACCATAAAGCCATCCCATCTATCAAAGAGTATGATAAGTAAACAATAAGTAAATAAGTGAAGTTTATTTAACACCTTTCACAGAACAGTCACAAATTGCTTTAAGAGTAAAATAAAAAAGCCTTATGTATAATATGAGACGACAATAAAACAAAAGCAACAACATTAAATAGTAAAAAGATCAAGCAATAAACACAAACAACAACATCATAAAAGTCTTGAAATAGTTATTCAATAAAAACATAAGCAGTAGCAGACTTTAAAACACACTTTTGCCATTTGTTTTTGTTGAACGTGTGGAACAGCTAGTAAACCCTGGTTTGAAGAAGTTGACTGCAGTAAGTCTTTACTTATCACCATACATTTCTAACTATGTACCCCTGCATCAAGTAAGCCAGTGGTTCCCAAAGTTTTTTGTCCAACGTATCTCTACAGCCCTATCAGATGGTATCCCTTTATCAGGCTTCAGTTTAAAATGCTTGTTTTCATATCTAGAGCCCTGCATGTTTAGGCACATCTGACCTGCTTCACCCATATATCACTACCAGGCCACTTACTGTAGGTGTAGTGTGATTGGGTTTGTTGACCTTTGTTGCAGGGCAGAGAGGTGTTTCCTAATACAACACACTGTTCAGTGGAGCTGAAATGTTCAGTAGATAAAGTGACAGAAACTGAGTCACTAGCAATTTTTTAAAAATCTATTTAATTATTCAAATCAATTACCATGCAAAAATGCCTAATACTTGCTGGTTTCCACTTTGATTTGAAACACACAATTTAGGATCTTTTATTTTTCTCTGCTTAATATCATTGTAGTGTACTGTTGATTGCACAAAACAAGCAATCTGTGCAAGCAATTACCTTTGGCTTAGGAAACGTGTAATAGAAATGTGTTTAGCCTTCTTATGAATCTCTTGCATTCTCTTATTGTCATACCACACTATTAATGTAGAAATCATAAAATAATCAACAGACATATAGGAACAATAATTGGTGAAGCCTCATCAAGGTGTTGTGGGCTCCAGGGAAACATTGCTGAATGAAGCCCATCTGATCACTCTGATGTATCCATACTGACTCACTCTGAAAGCATGAGTAAGTAAGGGATTAATATTGACACATGACTTGTGGTCCTGTAAACTTTTGACAAGCCTGACTGTGGTCATCATTTGCATGGATTCCTTATAATGTGCTTCATTCTATAGAAGTATGAGAGAGGACACTTTGGATTATAGTAGCCTACAATGCATAACACCAAATGCTTCAAAAACTCTATGTGGCTGTACCACAGACATTTACTTCTCTGTCTGTCATTTACACTCACTCACAACCATGTGTCTGAAACCACCTTCAGGATGTGACATCACCACAGACGTACTTATACGCAGTTCTCCAATTCTGCATGAAGCATCATTGTACGCCCATAAATGTAGACACTGTAGGTAGCTACATTGTCCCACCCACTCTGTGGGTGTTGTGGTGAGTGTGGATGGCAGACGTGCTGTTACTTGTTGCATTATAATATAAAATCCTTCTAAAGGTTATGGTATGACATTTGAGGGCAATGAATAGTCATACAGAAGCACCTGAGGCATCACCCGACACAACAAATCATTTTCTTGTGAAGTCTGACAGCCGCAGACCTTCTCGGGAGGGAGTTGTGTGGGGTCTGATAAACTGATGTCACTTTCTGTGTAGTTAGAAAGAAGTGACCGTACCTCTATAGTGTGCTACTAGCATAACACACCAGAATCTCTGACAGAGTTGTATTGTGGGTAAAATAAGTGACTGGTTTTGATATGATCTTTTTTTTTTAAGAAACTCTATCGTGACACTGGCAGTGTTACAGGCATGTACTGCTAAACTGACAGGCTACTCTATTAAAATGCCTCTATGAAGAGATCACAATTACTCGTTTGCAAGATGAAGGAAGACTTTTTTACAGGCAATGAGAAACAAAGAATAGGATTAGGTTTACATTAGTGGGATGTTTTCCCTTACCATAAAACTTCAATTAAACGCCCAGTCCCAGTTACATGCCTGTCCCTTTTACTGGCCTGTTGTGGCTATACATTCTGATAAATAAACGCAGGTCTCAATTAGACACCTGTGGCATGTAGGGGAGCGGGGCATGTTGTCACACTTTTCACACTGTCTCATATTTACTGAGTACCGTACATCACAAAGGTACAAATGTCCTACCAAATGAAAGAATGAAGTCTTGGGCAGACGTTTTGTATTCATTACGTCTTCCTATGTTATCTCATTATGGAGCTGTAGACTGTTGAATAGAGAGTGTGCACTTGTGACAATTTGCCCCATCGGCAGGTAAGACAACTAACAGGTAACAATGCAGGTAACACAGCATTGGGTAAGTTGTTACACTGGTTTATCAAACAGTTAAAACAATTAATTTTAAATATTGATTTCAATTTCAAATTGTTACCAGAACTAAAATATAATATATATATATATATATATATATATATATATATATATATATATATAAAATCAATCAACAATCAAGCCTAGAGAATCTGGAAAATAAATCATTTCATTAAAAACAAAACTGGTGGCAGAGCATACATTAAACTCTTTACTTACTTTAAAATCAAACGGTGTCTGGAGTGCAAATAGATCGATGCCTACTGAATGTAATGCTGCAGATAAGTTGCTTAAATGTAACTTCTTAACTAAACAGATGTGGTGTTTAAACACACTAATGCAACAATATGCCTTTTGTATGATATGTATCTGACTAATCAGACGTGTTTAGAGTCACATTTCTGGCACATAAATTGCCTTTTCCTGAGGTCCAAACATCGCAGGCCCATTTGTTGCATTTCACATACTTAAACCATGTCTTCTTTGGAAAACTGTATGAAAAGTGTTCCACATAGATGAGGCCAAAAGAGATGTCAGCGGCTTACATCGAAATCCTTAGCTGTACTTCTGATTGATTTGTTCTTCAACTTCACCTGCCTAACTGCCTTTAACATTATGTCAGGTGGTGTTCTGTCATTGTCTGTCTGTTGATAATTTCTATATTCCTATCTTCAAAAACACATGCCTTCTTGTAATTAATTAATTTCAAGCTTATTTGTCTACAACTCTTGTTGCCTAACTAAATTAGTAACTGTATGATGTAGTGTGTGTGTGTTTGAATATATTAACACACTACATGCCTATAGCATAAGACCATATATACTCTGTCATGAGTTCAGTCTTATCCAGGCATATGGCTGCTGCTACACTACAGTGCATAATATTCTATTTACAGAATAATTTAATACTAGTGCCAGAGGTAATTACACAATTTCACATAGTTTTTTGAGCATGTTATAGGTGTTTATTTGTACTGGGGCAACAAATCATATGTGACGACTTGCTCCAAAGTCAATGAGACAACTTGCCCTAAACTGACATGTGTGCTAATGTTGGCTAAATCTCAAGGTT
This sequence comes from Lepomis macrochirus, assembly GCA_024633595.2. Lineage (NCBI taxonomy): Eukaryota > Metazoa > Chordata > Actinopteri > Centrarchiformes > Centrarchidae > Lepomis > Lepomis macrochirus. Next base: position 22,056,217 of record JALXJV020000004.1, on the reverse strand, counting down.
AGCTTAACATAGCTCTTTAGCTGAAGTATCAAAAGACACGTTACTGGCTCCTCTGCGTTGTGCAAAGTTATCATTTTGAACATTCACACCTAATAGGGCTGGAATACATAAAATGTAAAGTGCAAAGGTTTTACTTTTGAAGTAAAAAAAATAATAAAATTGTGCTCACCTCTGATTGACCATGACCACATGTGAACAGGAAATTGAACATAGAAAAAGAAGTCACACAAAATGGCTATTTGATTTTTGTCATAGAGCCTCTAGTGCTGGAGTTATGAGCAGTGTGACAACTTACCCCTACTACTACTACGAAACGAGTGACCTGTACGAAGCGGGGTAACTGGCTTATGTAAATAATTTGTATAGCGCCTTTCTATTATTTTCGACCATTCAAAGCGCTTTTACTAACATTCACACACACAGGGGCAATTCGGGGTTCAGTGTCTTGCCCACTTTGACATGCAGCCTGGGGGGAGCCGGGGATTGTATCACCGACCTTCTGATAAACGGCCAACCCGCTCTACCTCCCGAGCCACAGCCGCCCCGTCGTATACAGTGCCTACTACGAAGCGAGGTAACGGGCTTATCCAGGTAACTACAGGAGTAACTTGTGACGACGGGTGGAACTTCCCGGTTAACCTGTCAAAGGTAGATAGGAGTTAACCATAGACTGTATATAAAATATGTATATGATATATGTTAACCGAGGTATGTTGCCATGGCAATTTACGCTGCAACTCCAAATCACTCCAAGCAGGTTGTAAAACTCGAGGTTACTCTGCACGTGGACTACACACCACATCTGTAGCCTACTCGTCCTGATATCGTCCTGATTTGTTCCACTGCAGCTGCAATGAAGTTCTGAACACAGCATCAGACAGCAAGCCCTGCAGCCTCTGTGATTTTAGAGAGGAATTAATTAACAGAATAGTTTCTTAGCCCATCTCTATAATTTAATTCTCCTAAGTGTTTTTGCATTTTTAGATAGATTTTTTTTAAGTGTGGAGTCAGAGTGATGGGTAATAACCGCGAAAAAAATCATAGATGAAAGTGTGAAATTTACAATAAGAAAAATCGGAAATTTGCTGAAAAAACGAAAATAACTCTGTTTTCTTCTGAATACGCCCGATCCGAGGCAAAGTCTCTAAGGTGCATGATAGTGATAGTGGGCTAAACTAGGGAGTATTTCCTCACTGCTAAATCCGATTGCAAAGTTAATATAACTTCAGTTTGCAAGGCTGCAACATCACACACGTCTGTCATGTATTATGCATGGTTGAATTGTCGGGGGGAAACCGGAGCATCCGGAGGAAACCCACGCAGACACGGAGAGAACATGCAAACTCCATGAAACCACGACCTTCTTGCTGTGAGGCCACAGCGAACACAACTGTTGCCTAAAGATATGAACACCTTTATATAATTAAAAGCACATACAAAAGGAGATTAGCAGCTGCAACCAGCTATGTAAAACCCAAAAGATATGTACTAAGGTGTGTTATCAGTTTTTCGGTTAGTGGCCTTTCTTCTTGTTATTCGATGAGTAACGTCGCTGTACTTTACGAGGCAGCAGTTTCTTCAAAGCCCTAACAAGGTTTAGTATTTCTTTGAAACCACACCTACTTCCTGGATTCTGAAAGCATCTGCACTGTTTACCATGTATGTGCATACTCTCAGTAACAAAGGCTCATACTCAGTTAGTTGTTGTACAAAAAGCCATGTGTATTTATTCACACACTCTCAGGGCATCACAGAGAATAAATATCAGAGTCAAAATATTTGACAAAAAACTTGCTGTACAATAAGAGTCAGATTGAAACTAACCTCTTACATAAAAGCAGTGTCTAGTTGGGGCTCCTTTCAGATTTCAATGTCTATGAGTTGATAGCAGTTAACAAAGATACACTTCCCCTCTAAACTTCTCAGATTTCCCTTAAATAAGTCTTCAAATGATCAAATATTTCACACAAAAACGGAAAAAAGTACAAAAACTAAAAACAGATTTGCGCATCAGAACATCTTTTTCTTATTTTCCTAACCGATCTTACAACAACGTTAGATTTATCTGGTGACCCTTTTGGAGGAATCAGACCCGTAGATTGGGACCCATCTAGTAGCTCCACCTCAACCAGCGAAAACAGTAAAATGCTGCTTACACATTGATGCATCAGTATTAACAATAATAATATGTGATATATGATATATATTATCAATTTTTCTGCAGAAAGAGTTTACTTTTGTTACCATGAGTACATTTTACTTCTAATATGTCTATATTTTAAAGGTAGTATTTTGACTTGTAACAGAGTATTATTTACAGTTCTGCCATGTCTTTTTTCACTTGAGTATAGAATCAGGACCACTGTTTTTACCTAAAAAAGAAATGTCAGAAATATTCCAACAGATGGCGCTATCAAAGGAACCAATGAGTTGGAACCACACTGCAGCTTTTTCCAAATAAATCCTAGTAGTCACAAAGAGCCAGCAAGGTACACCCCACTTAAGCTTGTATATCCAATTTCCTTTTGAAACATAACTTAATAAAATGAATGAGGGCATGCTTTCATAACTCCTCTGACTTTACTCATCTGGGGAAAGTACCAAGTGAGCCATAAACAACATGAAAGTCCTCACATTTATAACATCGATCTTTCCAACGGCTGAAGTGAAAACATGAGAGGAGGTATTGCTCAGCGGGGAAAAGAGACACATTTAACTCCACAAGGAGAACTCCCCCAACCCACATCATTATAACAGACATGCTACCAGTGGAACAAAGCTGAAGAAACAAAACATGACAAAAATAGAAACAGAGCAGAAGGAAGTAAATGTTGTTCTATGGCTCTCCAGCAGTTCAAAATAGTTTTTAAACAGTATTGATTCTTACTACCTTTAATACAATATTGTTCATAATGTATATTTCTCAGAAATGTGTCACTTGCCCCATTAAACATATAACTTATAACAAGTGGGGATATTTATATGGACTGTTTGTAATATAGTATTATAAGAGTATTTAGTGGCATGATCTCTGAGACCTGCATATCCAAATTTGTAATAAATATTAACATAGTGAATATTTTGTGTAATACATGATCATATGATCATTTGGTATGATCAAACCAAAGAAGGTATAACCTACTTGATTTACAGTTAATAACAAAAAGAGATGTAAAATACATACAAATCTTTCATACAATTCTCCCAATATTCTATCACAACAGAACAAACAAAAGTCAAATATTGACAATACTGCAGATTGTGAATACACCTGGTATAGAGTAAATAGTTTTTCTGATGTAAAACCAACTAATGAAGGAAAATATAAGTGATCAGTCTGAAAGTATCCATATGATGATTTTCTGATCTTAATTCACAGTATGAGATGGCAGATTTTAGGGTTTCACCTCAGGGCTCCTCTGTATTCAGTTTGAGAGAAGACAGACTGCCATCGCCGCTTTCCTCAACTGGCCTCCGACACGAGTCCCCCTCCTGGAAACAAAGATTAAAGCAAAATCAATAAAAATTCCACGACTTTTGGCCATTTAAAAAATACTGGGCACATTTTGTAAATGGTACAGAGCCAAAAAGAAAGGGGACAGGGCAACATCATGTGAAACACTCAAAAAGAACAAAATATCTTTCCTACCACAACAAATAATAATTCATAAGCATTTATCAATGGGGTTTTGTGTTTTACTAGCGCAATGAGCTTAATGTTCAAATTTCTTGCAGAGAGATAGATGTTTTGTTTCTTGATTGTTACCTTTGGACAGACCTAAGGCTAACTGTTACCCCCAGCTTCCAGTCTTTGTGCTAAGCTAACCATTTGCTGGCTGTAGTTTCATATTCATGAGAGTGGTATTAATCTTCCAATCTAACTCTCAGCAAGAAACCGAACACCAACTGTAATCCCAAAATGTCATGCAATTCAGTGCAGAATGACTTTGCTTTTAACGCTGTGACATACGTTGTATTGGTTTTCTCGGCATGCAAAAAGTAATGTGCAGCTTGCAGGTCACAGCGGTCAGTACAAGCAGTCCAACAATTCCAAAAATGAGGAGGGCCATTCCTAAACAAGACATGCAAACTACAGGTTATTTAATATTATTTTTTAATCAATAGAGGTCGTGCCATAAAAAAGATGTTTTACCAATGTGGTTTGTATGTGGGGAATCCTGGTTGTCTTTTGAGGTGACAATGTGTCCTGGAGCAGATGTGGTGGTTGAATACGTCTTTGGAGTTTGGGCCCCCCCAAGTGGATGAATGGATGTTAAGCGTGTGATTAGAGAAACAATTTTGTTTGACGTGGGGGGTGTAGTGAGATGAGTACTCTTTGAATCGTCATTGCAGATAACATCTGAGGTCTTGGTTCCAGTAATATTCACTCCTGATTTACATCTGAAATGAAGAGTAAGAGGTACAGCTGTAAACAACAGGTAAACTGTGTAAGGCATTGATGAGATTTAATGTTTTTATATAGGTTAATGTGTATAGAGAGTATATTAAACGCTAGAAGACAATGGACATACACTTTCCATTTCTCACATCGAGAGTTGATACTTTTGCTGAAATATCCATCTTCACATTCTGAACATTCTGGCAAGGAAAAAGAATGGATCACAATAAAGACAATTTCTTTGGCACATTACATGCAGTGTTGTTAAATTTCTGTACCTTGTTCGTTTTTTCCAAATCCAATGTCACATTTGCAAGTGGAAGAATCACTGTCTCTGGGAACAAATTTTTCACGGCACTGACATATAGTGTTTGTCACTGTCGTGCACATCTCTTTAATTTTACTCCCTGAATCTACAAGAACAAAAACATCTCATTGTTAAAGGCAGGCTGAGACTTGAAATCCAACCACCTCCATTGGAAAGTGATGTTTGAACATAAAAAAGACAAACAGACAAAGTGAAATGTTTTATGAACCAGTTTGAGGAAAGTTTTGGCTCTTTTGAACAGTTTCATTAGCAATTCGAAAGCCAGAGTGTGTGGCAAAAGCATGTAGGTTCGTCAGCTACTGCTCACAGTACTGTTTTTTTGTTTTATAAAATAAATCATACAAAAGCTTCAACACTTACTGATATCACATGTTGTACATGGATTACAATGTTTGGAATCATTCTCTTTAGGCTGGTACTGTCCGACAGGGCAGTTTTCACACTCATGTCCGGTGACAGATATTCTTTGACCTTGATTTCACAGTGCCCAGATAAACAATGAACTTTAATCACAGCGACATACTTAAAGCACATGTAGAGAGGAAGTTGTATTGCCAAAAAACGTACTATATTTAATGGCATTATACAGCATAAGGAAGAAAATTACAGTGTAGTACAAGAAAGTCTTACCTTTTGAGCAAGTCTTAGCGTCCGCATCAATAATGAGTTTATTAAAAGTCAAAGTGACTATAAACAGTTTAAGCAGAACCATATTTAAAACTCTCCCTTGTGAAACACCTCAGAGAGTGAGACATATACACTCTCTAGAGGAAACACCACCTTTTTAAAGGTGAAAAAAACCCACGCTTTTCCTGGAAACATCTAGTTTTAAGGGGTTGTTTGGCCCTAAGACTATTTAAAGTAGTGTGCAAAAGTGTCAACCCACAACAAAACAACAATTGTATCTGTATCTGTAACTGTCTCATTTGCTTCTGCTAACTTATGCCATGGATCTTTTATTTGATAAATATTACAGATTACATAAATCAATGTATTATTATAATTACTACAGTTAATATTATCACCAAAAATAATAATATGAGTCGGGGAGTTCTGGGCATCATCTCCAGAAGAATTTAAGCGTTAAACACTGATTTTCCTGCATTTTGGTCAATTTTTCTGCACCAAATAATGGTGGAAGTGTCTTTATTTATGTAAAGGGAAACACAAAATTCAGACAGCAGGTGACAATTCAAAATCCAAAAATATAATGCCATAAGGCTCTCAGGCATCCTGTAACCTATTGCTTTGAGATTTGTTTTCTCCTTTAGATCAACTTTCTCATTTAATATCATCCCTGCTGAGTCAACACACGTAGGCATGACTGAATGAGGTCACATCTACATGTGCATGTGGCACCTTTTCACGTCAAAAATAAATGATACTGATGACTGGTATTTGCAGTGGAGTGTTCACCGTTTGTAGTGAAATAGCCTACATGATTAATAATTGACTAGCAGAGACACTGACGGACCGCTGTGGTTAGGCTATATTTAAATGTTGTGGTCAAAATTATTGCCAGGGACAATCCAGTGTCCTTCCTCTCATGACTAATGTCAGTGTGGCGTAATGTTTGATCTGCTGCTTGGACAGAGGATCCACGATATTATATTACTGTGAAGAGATCTGGATGATAGATAATTAGAAAGGGGGCTATTTTAAAAAAAAGCATTATTCTTATTTATGCTTTTTAAAAAACCTTTTTGAGATCCGGGGCTTTATAAGGAACCTTAAAAGGAGTGAGGCAACTAATAGCCTAAATGCACAAACTAACAATGTTTTGTAATGTGTTACTTATTTGCAATGAGAATTAAAAAGCAAGAACAAAACAAAAGACTAAGGTTCAGTTCGCCAGTTAGCACTCATGCATTGTTTTGATGTCTATGATGTTTTGATGTCAGAAAGCTCAAATCAGTTTTTCTAAACCCTTCAATCTTGAAGCATAAAGCTAACAACTGGACCTCGAGTTAAGATTTTTAAAAATAAAATTCCTGTTTCCAAGATCATAAATGGGCTCTAACACTCAACATTTGACAATGAGTCTACTGCTTTCTGTTTAGAAAGTACAACATATGTAAATGTATATTACAGTAAATTGCAAACTTGTGCTAATTTGTAAAAATGATCTTGAAACTTAAAGAAACATTTTATATGACAGACATGCTTGGCATTTTAGTTACACAGGAATTAGCGTTAAACCCTCTCACCAAGTAAACCTCTCTATGGTCAGCATATTGTGGGTTTTCAAAGATATTGCATTATATCTGTACTTTTCTACCATGATGAATAAATAATTAAAGGTGCTATATTTAGTTTTCAGTGGCCACTAGCGGTGCGTTTTTATCACAACCCAGTGTGTGCTCAAACTCATAGGCGAGCAGAGCATGCTGGAAACTCAGGTAAACTCCCACTGCAACACCACAGCAATATTTTTGTCAGCTTGAAGTTGAACTAATCCATGTTTGTTATATGATAACTTTATATTGATAGTCTTTAGCCATTGTGATACATTGAGTTAGCTCGCCTGTCGCTTATACCAGGGACTATAGATGAAAAATAGCCTTCTGGCTAATTCTTGCATACTTCATAATTCTTGTCATTGATGCTCATTAATGTGCGATGTTCCTATTAAATAAATAAATTGAAATTGAAATTGAATTTCAGTAACTAACGTTATATATGTTTTCCACCGGAAGCTCAGCAATGTGAGCAGAGCTAAATGTATTGAATGGCAACGACAACGATTATTGAGCTAGACTGAATACTGTAGCAGATCTGTGCTAACTATAGCCTTTTCTGTTGCGCCAGATAACGTTAGCAACTTGTCTGCATTAGCTGATGAGCTAACGTTATCTAAGATCCACCTAAAGCACAAAATCGCAATATGTTTCACATGCTTTGCAGTAATCTTAGTTTACCTATTGTACAGGATAAAAGCCATCTCTGTGTCAATTTTGTGAGTTCAAAAACAAAGCGGAGGTCTAAAGCCTTTCTGATGATGATTGTGTTTTCACCCGGCATCGTTTTGATTCTCATTTTACCCGATGGCCTTCAGCACATAAAACTTTGTTGCTGTTTTTATCCTTATAGGGGGTTTATATTGAAGTCTGTGTTGACATCTCTGTTGTGTTGGGAGCTGGTCGTTTTATGGTGTTAGTGGGTGCCTTTGGCTGGCGCCAGTGTCTGCATTGTAGTAGGCAAGATGCTCTGGAGCGTGCATGCAAAGCACCAGACCTGATTCTCTCACATAAGAAGCAGAATAGTGGCTGTTCCAAACAACACAGAAAATAGTCATGTGGTTCATTTCTAAGTGAGGTTACAGCCAGTTAACAGATAGGCAGTGAAAATGTGATTTATTAATAAGTGATTTTATTAAAAAACAACATACAGCCCCTTTAAATGCTAAATGCTACTTTCTCACAGGCACCTGTGAAATACTTCACTAATTTCCTATTAGGTAATTAAATTGTACAAACAGCTTTTACATTTTTGACACAGCTTTTAATTAAAATATAGATTTCGATGATAGTTCTCAACAAAACACTAAATAAGTGAGTTCATCTGATTTATAAATAAATGAATAATATATTAACGACACACTTCGTTCATTGTACCAACAGACAATAAAACTGATAAAATCATTTTCCATCTGCACAACTCCCTGCTCCATTATAAATGTTTTTAGGAAACATCTTTCGTTATCATCTTTAAGGAAATACCACTTTAGAGCTATTTTGGCATGTTATTAACCTATATCTGGGCCTTTTTTTTCTCTTTCAGGACTACTAGGAAAATAGGTAAGACTCTGTGGTCGGAAACTATACAGCTTTATATTGTTTTGCCAGTAAGAACATGACATATACCTTTGCATATGGACTTGCAAATGGAAACCACATACACATACTTGATGAATCTGCAAGATACAACCACACAAATGCTACAAAACCCGCTTCTTGAAAACGGATGTTAAAAACACACACCTCCGCTCAAGCTTTAGCTGGCTGTCGCTCAGAGAAAGTATGAAAACGGTTTTAATCATAAAAAGTCTTTATATTTTCATATTTAACATGAACATAAACCAATTAACAAGCTGAAAAAGTGAAACCTATTCTGCAGTAATTATTGTCACTGATGAGATGAGTCAGCCAGAGCTGTCATCACTGCAGAGTTCATTTGTCAAAGTACATTTCTATATGGTAAATCAGTAGAGAAGCCCATTGTTTGTCTCTCTCTGACATCACAGAAAATTTTAATCAGACAAATATTTATCAAGTTTCTAACTCCAAGAGACCTTTTCATGTTTTCATGTGTCACTAGAAACTGCACAGGAAAGAAATTTTGCTCCCGAGACTAAGCTTCAAAAGCAAACAAACTCCTAAACAAGTTTTGCAGCATGTCATGAGGGTTTAAATACTGTTCTTGTAGTGCCACAGCATGGCACATTTTCAAATCACCATAGTAGCAGAAGTTCATATAAGATAGATATCATATAAGTTAAGGCTGCGCCATGCAGTGATTGTGTGGACTTTTTGGAGAAAACCTTTCAGTTGGTACTTGTATGTAAGTTATTGGAGTGAGTTTACATTGCACAAGACTGTGCTGAGCCCTGATGACCATAAATCTGAACAGATCACCGCATGTGGAGTCCCTCAGGGTTCGATACTTGGGCTCTCTCACCAAGTGACTGTGGTCCCTTAGACTCACTCTATCAATACTTAGAACATGGAAAGAGCCAGATGTGATTGAATTACTTTCAATTAAATAAAGACAAGACGGAAATCATTGTATTTGGTCACAAGGAGGAAAGAAGGAAAGTTATTGGTCAGCCTGATTCCAGAGCTATAAAGACAAAGTCACATTGAATTGCTTCTGTGTCTTAAATGTGCTGTATAAATAAAGCTGCCTTGCCTTGTTCTCTGTGGACACAGACAAACATGACGTAAAAAAAAAAGTTACATAAAGAGCAATTTAAGATTGAAATCACTACACAAGAATAACAAAATCACCGAAAAAGATCCAGCCTTGTGCAGTCTTGTCATTCTCTTAGCCAAAGCACCCGAAAACCCAACTCTGCAGATGATGGAACTGCACCCAGAAATGACAACTGAACATTTTCTGTTTCAGCTTTGTGAGTGAAATATGGATATACAGCTAAAAACCCTAGACAGCAATTAGTGTATAGTTCAAAGACTTATCAATTGATCAGGGTTGGTTTTCCGATAAGTATGCATGGATATGCCTGTCCTCACTTCTCATCACTTGAAAAATATTTGAATTAGGCTACTGTTCAAATCTTAATTTGTTTAGTGACTGTTTAATAATTATGATGCTTCACATAAGATTATGTTTTACTATTGTAGTATTAAATTACAACAATTTGTAGATTTTAGTCAGTTTAAACTGGTACTCTTTGACTGGTTTGTGTTGAAAGTTGGTTTTACGGAGTGGAGGTTTCATGCTTAACGGAAAAGAAAGTATTTGCGTATTCTACTGCAGTGAGATTTTTATTAGATCTTTTTCTAAGTATGTATTTTTGTTTACCTTTACCAGCCAAAGAACAGTGGTTACTTAAGACACAGCACTCATGGTCAGTAACACCACTCTGAAAACACATCAGGCCAGTGGACACACACATACTCCACATTTCTATTTACTTTGGCACTAGCTGTCGTTATAAATAGGCTGACAGTAATGACAGCACATTTTCCTAGCTCAAAAAAAAATCTTCTTGCTTTATAGCAACAGATTTAAAGTAGATAAAAAGCCTCTGCACACAGGATGTTATTTGATCTATGATTCTAGCAGTAGCAACTACATATGCATGGCAATAAAAATAAAGGGACTGTGTGGTTAGCACAATGCTCTGCAGTTTATGTGGGTGAGTACACAAGAAAAACTCAAGCTGAAGAAATCCAAGAAAACACACTGCACAGTAAAAGCAATAACATTTGATTAAGGCAGGTACAATGCAAAAACAGCACAGTAATTACCATACTAGCCATGACACCCATGAAAGATTGTGTGTTTGTTTTTTTTTCTGTGTATTTACTAACCAAAGTACATAGAATTATACATGAATGTGCGTCTACCATATTCCCTCAGGTGGACTCTGAACTCACTTACCTGAAATATAAACAACATAAATTGGAAAGTAATCTGCGCGTCAAATACTTATTTTGCAGCTTTTTATTTCCTGGAACATAAAATTATTATTATTATTATTATTATTATTATTATTATTATTATTAGTAGTAGTAGTAGTAGTAGTAGTAGTAGTAGTAGTAGTATTAGTTGTAGTAGTAGTAGTAGTATTACGAACATGAAATACGAAGTAGTGGCCTTTATTTTATTCCAAGTTGAGTGATGCCTCGTCTTTGATTTGTGTACTTCTCAAAGAAACCAGTAGATGGTGGTATTAGGACAGTGGACTGCAGTGTTTCTGAAGCTAGAAGAAGAAACTACTCACGACAAGTCCTGTAACGCGACATGTCGAAAAACAAGCTGGATGAAATGCAATGCGGCAGCACTGAGCAATAGTTGATGTTTAGTTGTTGGTAAAAGAGAAACTGTCACATCAGGCTTTTACTCAGTAAGTGCAAAGCAGTCACAGTCTTTCGGTGCATTAGTAGTTTCCCCCTTTGACGGCTTTTTTCTACAGAAACACGTCTTTTAAAGTAGGAGCATCCAAATAATAATTGGATTTTTTCTCTGTGAAACAAGGAAATACATTAACCGCATTCTGTTGCAGCGGGTTTGTCCAGTGGTCCTGCCCCGAAAAAGCGATGCTGGTCACCGTTTTCTGCGCGCCGAGGGATCGCCCAGAAACCACCTTCGCCCTCGATGTTTCCCCGGAGCTGGAGCTGAGAGACTTTGTAGCCCTTTGTGAACTGGAATCAGGAATTCCGGCTGGGGAAATTCAAGTGAGAGCCAGCCTAGCTGTAGCCAGAGAGCTAACGTAGCTAACAGCTAGCTAGCTGACGAGCTAGCATGAATCGGACTTTTGCTGTTTTGATTGACGGGGGGTTGCGAAACTTATCAACAGAAACGTTTGCCGACTTGTGTCCCCAACGGTTAATAACGGTCACACACAGTCGGCGTTATCTGTGGGTGGTCTTAACATAACCTAAAGTCAACCTAATTACTACCTAACAGTTAATGAAATGATTTGAAGTGGGGTAAAATAGCATCTGAAATGATTAGTCAATCGATTGATTGGTCAGTCAGCAGAAAATTGAAACTGCAACTATTCCGTACAAAGCAATCCCTTGTTACTGCCTTAGAGAACAGGCTCCTAAAATACCTCACCTCCCGTTCATGATTAATTCAGTTTAGTCTGTTATGAAATATGATTGTGGGCAAGCCGGTAACACCAAAATCTGTGACCTATCAGATTCTGTGACCAAAACCCAAACGACGATGTTTTCCTAACCATAACCAAGTACTTTTACTACCTAAACCCAACCAAATACTTTTAGTACCTAAACCCAACCAGACACTTTTGGTACCTAAACCCAACCAACCCGCAGCTGCTTCATATCGTCAACAAAGCCTCAGGCGCTTAACTTCCCATTTGGGTCACAGAATCCGATAGGTCACAGATTTTGGTGTCACACCGGAAACAGAAAGCGAAGGTGATAAATTAACCATTCATTTGACTGACATTAACAGTGATACATAACCTTGTAGATCTTGGTGGGAAGGTAGTTGTTGCAGTCAGATAGACCACTGGAGTAGCCAGCCAATGAAACTATGTAATTTTTGCAGTCTGATGTACCAACCCGAAACATGGAATTTGTTAAGTCAAGTGCCACCTTATAACTGTAGCATTTGCTTGATGGCTGTCCTATTTGATCTAATTAAATCTGTGTTAAGCATGAGGCTGAGTTTGTCCAGTCATGGGGATCCTATGATCTAATATGATCTAGTATGATGATATAAAATTTATTCGTTTTTTCCCATGAACAGGTCACGTATGTAGAACAACCGCTAACAGACCCCACTCGTGCCTTGGGGACCTATGGTGTTAAAGACGGAGATGTGGTGGTTCTCAGGCAAGCTGACAGACGGCCACCGCCAACTCAGCCAGCCTTCCCAGGTAACACGCATTATGGTTAAAATGATGACGAGAGCTATTGATATGTCAGTTACTGTACATTAAGGAACCATTAAATTGCCAGATGATCTGTGACTTGAATTGAGAGTTGAAAAAGGCAGGAACAACCAAAAAGACACTAATCCGTAACAGTTTGTGCTTGTTTTATTACTCTTCAAAGTTTTTAGGATTTTCAGAATGTTGTTTCCCATCCACATACATTCATCAAACCTGTATTACTGCTTCCAGCTCTAGTTAGTTAAGTTTTGTTTTGCTTTTGTTTTCATGGGAGGGGGTTGGCCAGCTGCCTCAAAATCAAGATAAGTCATCGAAAGTATGAGGAAAGTCAGTTCAGTTTAAAAGAAGGGAAAGCGGTAAAATTTAGATTAAAAAAAACAGTAATACATCTAGGGACACAAGGAAACAATATTTAAAAGATGGATGTATCATATATTTAGTAAGCTGAAATTTTGTACGTGCAAGATGCTAACCTCTCACTGCTCTGTCCTTTGTGCTCCTTAGGTCTGCCCCATATTGACTTTCGTTCCATCACAGTCCCTGGCACATCTTCTTCAACCAGTCAACGTGGTGCCATAAGGCCACAGCAAAAGCCTTCGCAGCCGGCCCAGCAGCCGCCACCGCAGCTGCCGGCCCAGCAGCAGCAGCCACCGCAGCAGCACAATGCACAATCTTCCACGCCAATGGCCTTTTCGCGGCTCCTCTCCTCAGGGGCTGGATGACCCTGCCTTACTCCAGCAGATGCTGTTATCCAATCCACACGAGCTTTCACTCCTTAAGGAACGAAACCCGCCACTTGCTGAGGCCCTGCTAAGCGGAGATTTAGGTTAACAAAAAAAGCTGTTGATGTCCCATGCTACGATTTGTTCGATTCGAAATGGTCAAGTTAGTGTAACTTTCTATTTTTCCTCAGAGCGTTTCACCAAAGTGCTGCTGGAGCAACAGCAGGATCGAGCCAGGAGAGAGCAAGAGAGGATCAGACTTCTGACTGCTGATCCTTTTGACTTGGAAGCCCAAGCAAAGATTGAGGAGGACATCAGGTATGGTGTACAGGCCATATAATACCCCTCATTTTCATTATGAGACAGCCTCAGTTTTACTTCGCTAATCAGATATTGTGATAATGATATTTGTGACTAATTGTACAATTATGAACTAACAGATGGGAAAATGACTTGTTCACTGAAGTTTCTTACCCTTGGATTTATGCTTATTCAGGCAGCACAATGTGGAAGAAAACATGACCATTGCTATGGAGGAGGCCCCAGAAAGCTTTGGACAGGTGGTTATGCTCTACATTAACTGCAAAGTCAATGGGCACCCTGTGAAAGCTTTTGTTGACTCAGGTAATGAGCATTAAATCCTGATCTGATTTCTCGTAATTACAATTTTCAGGTCATGAAGTAGAATTGATACTGAAAGATACAAGAAACAACCTGTTTTGTTCTCTAATTTTCAGATGTATCTGTATATACTGTAGTTAAATAATAGACTGATTCATGAGGGTTTTAACTTGGGAGAGTTGTATCCTGAACTGAAATATTTACTGTATGTTCAGATATAAAGCCCACAGTTTACTCTTCTGTATTCATTACCCTTAATGACAGTCAGATTTGAACAAACACTTATTACAACACTTATTGATATCAATATTTTTTCTCCTATTGTTGTTTATTGCACCTTAAGTGATATTAGTGCAATATTATGTTAATACAAGATTATAATCTTGATTATTTTGCCTAATGTTTTTGCCACCATCACTAATCAGTGGTTTCAATGTGTTCAGGAAACATTGCCGTTTTTTGCACTTATATACATTAAAATGTTTTGACTTGATAGAATAGTCAGTAGAAGTTAGGCATCAGATATAACCCACCTAAACTAGCTCCTTTCAATTTAAAAAAGCAGAAGTTCTAATCTGAGCTCTTTCTGGATGTCTGGTACATGCCAGAGAAATAGATGCCTTCATGTGTGATCTCATTCCACTTGTGATCATTACAATACCAGTATTATGACTTAACCAAGAACTGGAAGAGTAACATCATCCTGGAGCTCAGAAATATGATATTTTTTGTACTATGTGGATTTCCACAACATTGTACTCCCCTCTTAATTGCACAGGCCATTTTTGTATGTTTTGGTTACGACATTAAACATTTTGTAAAGCCTGATGTTTCTTGTTTTTAGGAGCCCAGATGACCATCATGAGCCAGGCATGCGCTGAGCGCTGTAACATCATGCGGCTGGTGGACCGTCGCTGGGCCGGGATCGCCAAGGGAGTGGGCACCCAGAAGATCATTGGCAGAGTTCATTTGGGTGAGTGTCAGGTTTTCCTTGAGCAACACTGTGTTTCAACACAAGTCCAAACTAGTTCCCAGAAACCATTAAGGGATAATTCAGCTTTTGTTGACTTTTTGCCTACTTAACCGTCAGTCAGACAAAGTCGGCATGGAGTTTGAACATGTGCTGAATGATAGCCTAGCTTAGCACAATTACTCTGTGTCTTTGAGTCCACCTCCGATTTACTCTCACCTACAGTTATGGTTTGAAAAAAGTACTTCAAATGATCATTTAACTGTTGGTTATAAAACACAGATGTAAAATGATGGTATAGATTGTCTGACTCTGGTTAGTTAGGATAGTTTTCCCAAATGTCTTGTATTTCTTGAACTGCATTCATATTTAAGTCTGCACAGAATTTCATTGTTCAAGTTGTGTTATCTTGTTGGACTAAATAGCTCAGGTCCAGATAGAGGGGGATTTCCTTCCTTGTTCTTTCTCCATCTTGGAGGACCAGCCAATGGACATGCTGCTTGGCCTGGATATGCTGAAGAGACACCAGGTGTGAGCCCCTTTTTATCTGATCAGTGTGCAGTACAATATTGGATTGGATGTAATCACATAATACGGGGGTTTACATTTTCTGCTATGTTCTGTCTCTGTATACTGAATGTACGGGACAGTTGAAGAATATCCAGGAGCATCACTCGTCCTGTTTTTCCTATAGTGTTCAATCGACCTGAAGAAGAGTGTGCTACTAATAGGCACTACAGGCACTGAAACTCGCTTCCTATCTGAGGCTGAGCTGCCAGAGTGTGCCCGGCTGGCATACGGCGCAGAGGGGCGTGAAGACGCCCGTCCAGATGAGATAGCTGACAGAGAACTGGCAGAGGCACTTCAAAGGTCCATACAGGAAAGCGGTAAGAAATGGTGTCCTCTCTCTCTGCACTTTCAGCTTGTTTTTCATTGGGCTTTGTTCAGCTCAGATAGAACTACATTTGCATGAGCCACATAAAGCTTCTTACTCTCAACCCCATTTATGCAGTCATCTGAAGTCACATGATCACTTCATATCATCACCTCAGCAAATTGAATGTGCTTTGTGTGATTAAGAAGGGGTCAAGAAATTGAGAGACGTCTGTCAGGCAAATAAAAGCAAGATAAATGAGATAAATGAGATCTTAACATTGAGCTTTTTAGGCTTAAAGGGAAACACATGATTCATGTCTTTGCTTGTTTTCTGTATGAAGAGTATCCCTGGGTAAGGAACTTTAAAATCAAATTTTATTTCTATATGATAGTTATTGAGCTAACTCTGCATTAGCAACCATTATCTCTGTATGATAATTAGTCTGTGATGTTAATACTCCATTAGTAGACATACCACAGAGCAGCTCTTGCCTGCTTTTCAGCTGAGCCCTGTGGGGGTGATGCTATAGTTGTTTACTGTGTTTTTAAACACAATTGATGCTGATGCACTAATAGCTCCATTATCACGTAATGAAGCCATTAGTGCTAATCAACAGTACTGAGTGTGTCTTACTGCAGTGAGTCCAGCATGGACTGTTTAATGTTGTCAATGTAGTCTGTGTTGGACAACAGTGCAGATGGATTTCCGTAGGTGGCTTGAAGTGCTTTTCACGCATTCTTTCAAAGACGAACTGTAACACATGCAGTGCTAATAAAAAAACGTAGGCGGCTGTTTATATGAGCAAGATTATCTTACACAGACCATTAAATAAGACAATTTAGTACAATATCACAGCCGCACTCCAGAAATGCATTGCAAGAAAACAGTCAGAGACCTTTTCATATAATTCTGATTTCTGCATGAAAACATAGTTATTTGATTTCGTTATCACAAATGAAATATCTTGTAATTGTGAAATAGAATATCTTAGATGTATAAAAGCTGGTGAGACTTTTTTAATGTAAATCACATTACCAGAAAACTGCTTGGGTCCAAGTATTTCCGGTATTTCATTTACTGGATTACTACGTAAAAGATATTTTTGTTTACTTTATCCATATAACTATATTGCAGTATAAAATGACTTTCTGTGGTAGTTTATCTGCATCTCCCACTCCTACCTGGGTATTAAAGTTACTGTCAGAGTTCGACTGTAAGAAGAAAATGGGGATTTCTTAACTTGTTGGAGGTGTTGAATTTTGCTTGATCATCAGAATCACGTGTTTCCCTTTTAATGCTTTTCAAGGTTTACATGAACATTTGTGCTATTGCCATTGATGCCCTTAGTATTTGTTGCTGTTTCCATTGGCCAGTCATGCCCAGTAATGGCTGCACATTAAAAATGGAGAACAAAAAGCAGCGGCAGAAGAGTTCAGGCTCGTGGTGAAGCTGTGGCACAGCAGCCATGTTTTGGAATGGGGCAATCCTCCGTTACAAAAGAGGCATCAGTTAATCAATTCTGGTCTCGACTATCATAGTTAAGAGATTCTGATCAGTGTCCTACTGGTTCAGTGACAGGATATGCAATTATGCAGCGACATCTCTGTCAGGACATGGGCTCAAGTTGTTTTTGGATGACACTTTTCACATCTGCGCGTGTGAAAAGGCTTATAGGTTGGTGCATGCTCTGTGTGTGACTGCTAACTTTCTCCGTCCCTTTGCATGATGTGTGTGGTGTGTGTGCCCTAACCCCTGAGCAGGACAGCACTGATGCATTTGGAGACAGCTGGAGAGGGCCCTACCAACCAGGTACTGCAAATTCATAAGTCCATTGCCAGTGCTAAGTCCATTGCTATTTATGTCTTTTTATTTTGCTGTTATTTTGCTGCTGGATTGATTAATTGATGTTGTGCTTTTGTTTCTACTCTAGTCAATTATTTATTGTGAATATATATAAATATGTTTAAAAAGAAGAAAAAGTAGCAGATGTAACACACTATATGTACAGTGGGTACTCTTGTTTCCTTAGATGTTATGAAAATGTATTTCCTGCAGTTTAATTCCCAGTTATATTTTCTCTTACAATAGACACTGCAGATGGACAAACTACCTCACGGCAGCCCCCACCATTTACATTACCCAGAACCTTAGACCAAATGTCCTCATCCACCTCCCCTTCCCAAAGCCCTTCCTCCGGCCAACCCCAGACCCTGGATCGCACTCAGGCTGCCCCAGTCGCCATGGAGCAGGCCTCAGCAGCACCAGGGCTGTGCCAGGACCAACATGGCCTCCAGGAGCTTTCTCTGCCTTCGTCTCCAGCAGAGGATGAGGGGTCAACACCTCATCAGGTCCACCCTTTGCCCTCTGCCTGTCCATAGCAACTCCAAAGTGCCCCCTGTACCCAGTCCCGGAACAGACGTCCTCAGTACGTGTACCCCTCCTGCAGACATGACTACAGTATCCCAGCCTGGAGCCACAGAGGGGGATGCTGAATCAGACGAGGTGGTGAACAGCTCCGTGCTCCCCCATTCTGAAGAACTTTCCCCCATTCAACCGATGGAGCAGGAGGCGGCTGAGTGTGACACAGCTGACGCCACTGAAGCCTGTCTGAGTACTTCCAGTCAATCTGACTTGGTTGAAATGGAGTCTCCCACTGCCTCCCAGGGCGAGGTGTCCTCTAAGAGGGACCAGCCTGAAGGAGAGCACGGGTCCAGCTCCGACAGCATCCCCTCGCTGGCGGCCGCTCTGATGGAGCTTCACGAGCTTCTGGTGTCCAACAACCGTGCTCAGACCCAAAACCGCAGCACCTCCTGCTCCCCATCACATCCGTTCAAACAGGAAACAGATAACATGCCCCACGAGCAACGCACCCCGACACCGGAAAACACCCAGCCCATCCCCTCTACTGCCATCACTGCCGGTGCAGAACCAAGCGATGCCAAAGCCAACCATGCTGCTGCTGTTGTGTCTGATGAGGGACCATCTAAGTGTCTCACGCTTGACCTCCCTGGCCAGGATGAACATCTGGGCGGAGATACAGCAGAGACCGTGGAGGGACAAGGCCCACCGCAGCGTCCAGACAGCACCGGGGAGAGGAGGGCAGATAGATGCAGGCAAGATGAAACCAATAACATCAGCATTTGTCAGCCTGAGCCAGAGGTTCCTCCTGATCCTGTTGGGGACCTGGAGTTCAGGGAACCTCCCGAGGGGCAGCAGGGGAGAGGGGTTGCAGATGGACGAGCCTCTGGCACCAACACCCCAGACACTCTTGGCCCTCAGACTGAGCACACTTTTCTCAGCCCTCTGTCTATGGCAGTGGGCTCCCCTGAGGAAGTCTCTAGCACCTCCTGCACCTCTTCCCCTCCTCTTGCTCAGGCTCCCCAGCTTACAGCTCCAGCCCCTCTTCTCCCTCCTCCGCATCCCTTTATAGAACAATTTCCAGCTGAGCATATCCAGAGAATCCAGGCAGCAGGGTTTTCTGCCATGGAGGCTGCAGAGGCACTGGAAAGAGCCCACGGGGTTGTGGAGCTAGCTCTGCTGGCACTACTAGCCCGCAGTATCACTGTGCCCACCTAGACTCATAACTAGTCCTATGAGTCCCCCGCCTCCCAACTCAGCATCTGTCTTATTTATACCTTGTTACTGATACAGATGTCTCGGTCCCTCCTTAACAAGGGAGCACGTATAAACACAGGGAAACTCTTGGTTTGTCGTCCAGAATATCCAAGAACAAACAGGACAACTGCTAACACTTTTCTGGATATTGCAGATATGTGAGGTGTGTTTGCATGCAGATGTTTGGGTGCCCGCCCATTTCATTGGTTTTTAGAGATTTGGTATGGTAGATTCATTTTTCTTCTTGTTTTGTCGTCCAACATTGACACATTATGGAATGCCCAATGTATGATCGAACCATTAACCATTATTACCCTTTGATATGCCATAAAACTACTGTTGTTTAAGTTGTGGAGCATCAATAAAAAAAAATCTCAAAATGGAACAAACATTACTCCTGGCTCCCCGTGACAGAATAAGTCAACGTCGTGAGTTTCATATCATTAAGCATCAATACGGATATTGCAAGCAATTTGCTGATAAATAAAGCAACTTTTTGATTTTATTAGCCCCTTCAATTTACAAGTCAGAACCTAACGTGGGAACTGCTGCAGTTAAGAAGGGTTAATCATTTTTGACCAAGTTTACTAATTTCTCCAGACAAGTGGAAACTCCCAAATACATGCCAGTTACCACGGTGAAACATCAAGTGAGCCACAATGTAATTTCTTGACATACGATCCATAGATGGCATTTTTTGGTTCAGTATGTGTATTGCGGAAGGTATCTTGTACTGTATGTATCATTCTCCACCGTTTGAGAGCTTTGCCATGTGTAAATTACAAAATGATTTGTAGATCCTGATCAGTAAGTCCTGTCACCTTGTGTCAAATCATCATAGTATGTTTGTGTCTTTAAAAAGCACCCATTTTCATTTATTTTTTATCTGTTAGCATATGGCCATTCACAGCTGTCAGATGTTTTGTCAGTTATATACATCATATATCAAGTATTTTAATGGCTTTATTTGAGTCATATACCAACAATGTTCAGGCAGATTGAATTATCTACTTTTATCTTGTATGGAATTTTAAATTGCAAATAAAATGGAACTAGTGTTTGTACACTGTGTGAATGTATTTTTTTCACATCCTTTAAATCAATTCAGTGTTATTATGGCTGTATTATAATAATTCAGTCATCAAATGTTTTCTGTATACAGTAACAGGTAATGTTCAGAAATTACTTATTGATAAAACAGGAAATGCTACAATACATGCACCAATGCATGTCACTGGTGTTCAGAGCTGACAAACCCCCAGACATTTTTTTCCAACGGAGACGCTACTCCAGTCTTTTTGTGCAATGAATTGTGGGAAAATAGTCCCCTTTTGAATAAACTTTTATTTGCCATCATTCCAATGTGGACACTACTCAAAACCTGCTAATGATTTGGGCAGCAACGAACAGTGTTCATTATCAATTAATTTGCAAGTCAATTTCTTTACTTCTTCAATAGTGAAAAATCAACAGTGTAAAACCCATAACTATTACCACCATAGAAGACTGAAAACCTGCAAACCGGTATTTGAATTTATAATTTGAAACTGGGACACAGCTGGAGTCTCTAGAGACTTGAAAAAGAGCCACACCTGGTTCCATTTTTTGTAATTGCTGCTTTGTAAAGCTCAGACTGCATTCAACTGAGATCGTTTGGTTCCGCTTCCACAAGTGCACCCTGGTCTGAGTTTTAAAGTAAGGAGTCTTGGTGGCAGCTTTGTGTAAGAGATCAGTTCCAGACCAAAGCGTTATGGCTCAGTCTGACTGCAGAGATGAAAGCAGCCACTGTTTAAACAGTAGCGTTGTCGCTAATCTACCCTCTTCCTTTGAAAAAAGTAATCCAGCGAATAATCTGATATCACAAATCATGAAGACAAGATTGCGGCTTCCTTCAGGGTTTTCTCTGGAAACCGGTGGTACACAGGACACTGGAGGCCTTCAGGGGACTTCAGGTGACTCCCTGAACCAGCGTGAGGGTCGTAGGTAAGGACCACATGGTGCATCTGGAAAACCTCAGCTGTATTTAGGATTATCTTAGTAAAAGTAATATCTTTGTGTTTTTAGTCCTCCTGACATGTCTGCAGCCCTTAAGTCGATGGCCTTAATGCTCACATGGGATTTGAAAAAAATTCATTGTGCACCTGTGCATGAGCTGCTGTCAATACCCACACCTGAGAAGGAAGACAGTCCAACTTTGCCTCCATTAGCTGACCAGGATAAAAGTACAGAAAGGTAAGAGGCTATAAGTCTTTATGCTCCCTGTAATTTCTCTAACTAAAGTGTATCTGCTCAATAAAACCAGGGCAGCAGGTCCAGCTAAGACGGAAGTGCCGAGTGGATATTTCCGGTCAAAGTACATTTGTTTTTGTAAGTTTACCTTTCTCTTTGAGCTTGTTGCCAGTCGTTGAATAGTGTAACATATCAAATACATGTCTTCCTTTTGCTCTGCAGTCCCACTGTATCAGGACTACTGTCTGCAGGCGGTGAAAGATGATCTGCACAGACTGAAAGACAGTTCTGTAGCTGAACTGATAACGCCCCAGTATGTGCAGGGTCTACAGTCTCGCTGCTATGCTCGGGCTCCCTCGCTCCAATCAAGTCCTCCTGTAGCGACTCCATCCCCACCTCCCCACCCAATCAGGGTGATGCCACGCACCCTTTGGCAAGATCTAGATGAGGTGAAGGCGTCTGGCCTGCTCAGCAGCTTGACAACCAGAGAGATTCGCCTTCAGGAGGTGTGAAAAGATTTTCTACTTTACACAATAATCGTCAAATCCGTATTCTGGAGCAGTCTTATCTAATTAACCAAGTGACATTAAAATCTTAAACATTTTCATGGGATTTGCTGACTACAGGATCATCAGTCTCATCCCTTAAGTGTTTATAACGCTCTTTAAGGCTTATTGTGACAGTGAGAGTTCAGGAAAGACTTAATTCTTGATCGCTTGTTTTCTTCCCCTCTGAAGTCGATGTTTGAGTTGATCGGCTCTGAAGCGTCTTACCTAAGGAGCCTCGGAGTTGCTGTCGATCATTTTTATGCGTCGACGCCACTGAAACGGACTCTGTCTCAAAGGGAGCATCACATTTTGTTTTCCAACATTCACCACTTGATGGCAGCCAGTGAGAAGTGAGAGCTCCCCTAAATAAATAAATAGGCCTAATTTGAACTGGTTGTGTTGGTGTTTATGCTGAGCTGGCGTCTCCTGTAGGTTCCTTATGGATCTGGAAATTCGCCTGGGAGAGTGTGCGTTAATATCTCAGGTTGGAGACGTTGTGCTCCAGCACTGCCCAGAGTTTCATAGCCTCTATGTGCCATATGTGACTAACATGAAGTACCAAGAGGCCCTTGTCAACAAGCTGCTGTAAGTTCTCAGTTTTGCAGTTGATGGTATTAGTGGCACTCCACAACTCCAACTTTTCATTAGACCTATTCAATCACATATGTCCTCCTTTTTTTTTTTTTTTTTTTTTTTCTTCAAGTCAGCAGAACAGAAACTTTCTATCTTCAGTCAAGAAGCTTGAGAGTGACCCGGTGTGTCAAAGACAAAGCCTCAAGTCATTCCTGGTCCTTCCCTTCCAGAGAATTACTCGTATTAAACTCATCCTCGAGGTAGGCATCTGATTTGAAATATGCTCCTATCCTACTGTATACAGTATATATGTTTAACTTTGCAAGACATTTTTCAGAAGTCAGCTCTGGTTTCACTTTGTTTCAGAGCATCCTGAAATTGACTGAACCAGACTCCAACTCAATTTTAAATCTCGAAAAAGCAATAGAAGCCATCCATGAGGTAATATTGTTGCACTTTTGCGTCTTCAGGTAAGTACATTCATGCTGAGACAGAACTGAAAAGGGCGTGAGATAGTTATTGGAAGGGAGAGTGTGAGTTACTAAAAAATAAACTGAGCATACAAGTAACTGAGATATATAGATATAGGTGTGTGTAATTTTTTTTTTTTTTTTTTTTTAAATGTCTCTCACATCACTGTCCTCTAAACAGATATTGATGGAGTGTGACAAGAGGGTTCGGAAAATGAAACAAATTGAGGAGCTGCTCTGCTTGAAAATGCTGCTGGATTTTGGCAAAGTTAAGGTGAAGTTTAATTCTCATCTCTCACTGTAAGATTTCTAACAGTCTTTAGGACTTGATTCTATTATGTAACCTGCAGATGGGAATACATTCTGACTGACTTTTCCTCCATGCAGTCGTTTCCTCTGGTCGTGAGTGGGCGTTTTCTGGTGCACCAGGGTCCCGTGAGACAGCTGACTGTGGAGGCAGCTCACAGCTCAAGACTGTCATTCATCAGCGTCTACCTCCACCTCTTCAATGACCTTTTGATCATCTCCTCGAAAAAGTATGACAAACTTATTCTTGCCAAAATGGGGCAATTACTATTACCAAAATTATGATTACCTCAGCTAATTGAATCATTTGTGTTTGAGACACTAGGTTGTCATATTGTTTGCCCCTTAAACCAAACAGTGTGTGTGTGTGTGTGTGTGTGTGTGTGTGTGTGTGTGTGTGTGTGTGTGTGTGTGTGTGTGTGTGTGTGTGTGTGTGTGTGTGTGTGTGTGTGTGTGTGTGTGCGCGCCATGTCAGGGATCAGAGGTTCACAGTTGTGGATTATGCTGAATTCCCTGAACATGTGCACCTGGGGCATCTGAAGACTGAGGCCCTACGTCTCCCCCCAGACTCCTTCCTGTTACATCTTTCTCAAAGTCAAACCAGACAACCAACTGCCATGATACTTGTTACATACACAAGGTACGAGTGGACATGTTTGTAATGCATCTCTCTTAGCAGCATGTCATCAATCTGTGATTCCTGTCTTTTTATTGTAGGTCAGATAAAGAGGCATGGATGAAGGCACTGTCATCTAAACAGTGATGGAAACATGGTTCTTAGATTTTAGGTCTTATACATCAAACTTGGGTGCTTTTTGGTTTTTTTACTTTCACAATAAAATATATATATTTTCATAATTGTTCACTCTTAAGATTTATCTTAACTTCACTTAATGTGTTTGATAATGGCACTCTAGAGCACAACATGAAGCATCTAAATATTCACTGAATGTATCACAATTGGCAGACGTTTTTAGTTTAGTGTTTTATTGGGAATAGTTTTTAGTTTTGGGGGGGGGGTTGTATTTTACAGGTATCCTTTTAATTTTCTAATAAGACTTTCTGACCTTATCAGATCGAAAATGGCACCTGAATAAAGATGGTAACAATACTAAACAGCCCCAGGTCTTCTCAATGTGAAATGAGGACAAAATATTGAAGACAATACCTGTAAGCAAACAATGTTTTGACTGAGTGTTTTGTTGTTTTTTTTTGAGAGATAAGATTAATTAACCCATGAGAAATTTTAGAAGGTGTTAATTATGTACTTGAATCCAGCATTCGATTAAAACGAGTTGGCACCCATGCTCACAGTTAACTGAATAGTAGTAAATAGAATATCTATACATGATTGTACATGGTGGACAACACCACTCACTGGTTAATTTATCCAGCACACACTTGAAATACAGAAAATTTTGTACAGAATCTTTAGGCCCATGAAAAGCTATGTAGAGACAAAGCTTTCTAGCTTTATCACATTAATAATGACCACAGTCCCAGACAATATGATTCACATCCTGGCAATGATACAGTAAAATACCCTGCTGACATAAGATGGGAGGGTTTAAGAGATTTCAGAATAAATCAATCTTGAAAGCAGTGGTTCTCGCATTAGATGGTACGATCAGATTCCTCAACAGCTGCCTCCATGACGCAGGAATATGAAGCTCTCCCAGATCAGCTGCTAACTGCAATCCCTCACAGTCCAGTTCACTTCAACTGCCTCTTAAAAATCATGTCCAAGTATTAAAGTAGAGTCACTGTCTCCTGCTGTGAATGGTGGCAGGCGGATCCGGCTGTAACACAGTCCTGATGCCACAGGTTCTCTGCCAGGCAGTTGAGAAGGGGGGCTACATCACCAAGTCCATCACTGACCTCCCCGCCCATACGCAGCACCGGTAAGCTCCACGTCTCCTGGAAGTCCCTCACGTCTCTCTCTGCTACATCACAGTGCATGAAAAGGTCAAATCTGAAGCAAGCATTAAAGACAAATGTCCATCTCTATATTGATCTTGCTTTAAATAAATAATAAATATAAATTAAATAAAATAAATAAAAAAAATAATAAATATTTGAGTGATGAGTATGTTTAACATGCATACTGTTATTACTTTTGACATTCGCTCATGTATATTGAATTAACTGGTGATAAACACTAACAGATCAAAGCTGAATATTTTTCTTCTCATCTTATGGAATAACATAGCATGTGTGAAGTGCTTGAGTGCTATATCCCATTTCACACTTAGCTGAGTCGCTCAGTATATACATAAATACCAAAGATGTATGTTGAGTTAGGGGATGTAGGCTAAGCCCTCAACTGAAACTGGAAGTTTGCATGCAAGTTTTAAAACAAACGCAAAAGGATACTTGGTCCCGACAACCAATTTCACAACTCTACCCACAGATGTCCCGCTCCATTTAGTGATTTGATTAGACAGATCATCAAAAGATGTCCTGTCGGTGAAGGAGAACAGGAACAGGACGGCATCCACTTGCTCCTTACAGGACTGGAAGAGACAGAGAACTGTGACACATCATCTGGTGTGATGGTATAAAGGGTATATATTTTTTAATCTAAAACAATGTGTAGTCATTCTGTATAGCTCAATTCAATACATTGTGACAATACTTTTAAACATACTGGGAGCAAATGGTCAAATCTACGCAACGCATTCTCTCCACAGTCCCACAGCTGCAGACGGAAGAAAAGCACCCTGCCGCCTTCTGTCAACTTCACTGGCCAATACACCACTGTCGTCTCAATACCTTAAACAACAAAACATGAAGTTTTCATTTGTATAAACTACTTTAAAAACTATGGAATCTATTCAAACAAAGAAAACGGTCAGTTTTGCATAATGAACTCACTCCTCTGGTTTATAATCTACAGGTCTGGTATTTTACCTCCACTACAGAAACTCTACAAGCTAATTAATATAAGGTTAATCTGTTTCGACTGTTGCTATCAGCCTGCCATGCCTTGTCAGTGTAGAGCAGCGACGTACCTGTGGTTTCATAGTGCATGTGAGGAATATTCCTGCCTGCAAGACGTGCAGCAAGAGCAGTTTTCCCGACTCCACTCTTGCCAGAGATGAAGATCTTATAATGAACTGTGTCCACAGCTACATGTGGGGGCATCACAGGAGACTCCAACAGGCCTGTAACATGCAACTGTCTTTTACATTGTTTTTTCTCTTTACACAACCACAAACTCAAACACAAGTTATAATCCAATATTTGCATAGCCTCATAAAGGTGTTTACAAATGCTACCAAGGCTCTACATCTAGAGGCTACAATGACAAAGCCAACATCAGGTCTATCTACTCCACAAACAATAACCTGTCCTGGGAGGTTGACATATATTTTTTAATAGTGGACATTTAAGACTGCTATTATAGATAAGTAAATTAAAAATACAGCAGGTGGAGATGGTAATATTCCGAGAAAAAAAAAAAATCCGAGACTGAAGTCATACATTTACAAGAAAAACATTGATAACACAAGGAAAGAGCAGTGCAGACATAAGAGGTGGAGCTTTCAGACAGTTGGCAAATATGAGGGACTGCAAGAAAGCCACTTGAAAGCATGCATCACATCTTAGTCATTTATGTCTGCCGATCTTCCAATTAACAGAAGATAACAGAAGGAATTCTCTTGTGGTTGGTAAAAGTAGTTTATATATGGTGGCTGTTAACATCTGCATCTCTGCTAATAATGGAGCACAGAGCCAAGACCACAAGCCCATCTGATAAGTAGAATTTCCAGAGATTGTTGTCGCAAATTTATTGCTTTAATCTCACAAATAGATGATTTCCCCCTCCACCCAGGATTATTACGCCCCCAACCCCTTGTAATTATTTTTTTCAATCTACTAATATCCAGTGGTGTAGTCTAGTTTGTTCTAGTGAGTATACTGTGGTTTTTCCCTCCCAGCCTCATACTCCCCCGTCCCAGCGTGACGTCCCATAAGCGCCACTACCCAAACTAATAGTAGCCTATGCATGTACATGTAATAGAGAGCATTCTGAAGGACTGCTTAGGCTATGTGTTATCAACTACGCAAAGAGTTTAACAGCCAATGACAGTTACAGGTGGGAAAGGCGTCACTTTGAGTTCAAACGTGGTGGGGACATTTTAGGGCTCAGATTAGAGTTATGACAAAACACTTGAGCATAGGAGATGTGACAATCCAGAATATTGGGGTCACGACACCAAGACTAGAAGATATTTTAATAGTATTTAAAGAAATATTCATTGATGAGTACACAATTGGGGGGTCTGGGGGTCCTCCCACAGAAGATTTTGAGTATTAAACTTTTAATTCCTGCATTCTGGAGACATTTTCTGCACCAATTTATGGTGGAAATGTCTAATGTTTCGTGTTAATCACCATCTAACTCAGCTACATTTATTTATTGTCCATTTAGATATGCAGGACCACCAAATGTAAAGTGAGTCGCTTTAAGGGAACACTGCAGGCTGACCCACAAAAGAGCAGCCAAAACAAACAGAGAAGAATAAAATCATAAGGAATCAATGGCCAAATCTCTGGCCAAAAAATGTGTTCAGAAGCACCATGTATGTCTGACAGGTGAAGGTGAGGAGCTAACAGGCAGACTAGCAAAACTTTAGCTTGCTTAACCTTTAAATAATGTAAAACCAGAGCTGCAACTCTCTGGCGTTGAGCGTTAGACTCACACAGTTGAGAATGTTCACATGTTCTCATGCCACACATCGATTTTCTCATGCAGTGAAAAACAGATGTATACCTGATAATAAGGAGTTGGGGTTAGTGAACTCCACCCAGCTGATGTGATGCTATCTCGTGGTGTGAGTCGCGGTAAATAACAGAAAGAGTTTTGCAAAATAACATCTAAAATCTCAGGCGCAGACTTGCTCTGTTTGGGACTGTGGGCTGCACTTTATCAGAGGTGCTGAAGTGAGCATTTCTGTGGAGTTGTGGTGATATTTCTGTCTGACCAAAAGTGTAGTTTAGTAAGTTTAGTTTATTCACCTCCTCCTCCCATCCAGTCCCAAATGGTTCTGTGTCTGCAGGAGCAAAAAATGGGCAGAGCAACATTGCAGGCTTATACACAGCACAATATAGGGCAGGTAGACTTTTTAAAAATGTTATAACTTCTCATAAATGATGACGTTATTCTCTTAATATTATCACTTTTTTGGACCTGTCAGAGAACACAGATATGTGGGAGAGATTCCCACATATGTGCCGAAAGTTTTGAACATTGAACTGCTGAAAGACACAAGTTAAAGTGCAGGAGTTTCTAACTGAATACTGAATTAAAACTATTTAATATCACTGAGGTGAGTAAAGATGCCACAGTCATATTTAAAGAGGTTACTTCCCCAAACAAAGACATGATAAAATACATTTAATGTGTATTCAAATATGAATATATAAATTTGGTTCTGCGTGCGCAGCATTAAAGGGACCACAAACATTTTTTTCATTATACAGCAACCATGTGTGGTATAATGACAAATAAACAATGTTATACAAGTTAAACTACAGGAGAAAAGTTAGTCTATATCTAAAAGAAACACAGAGAGCCTGAGAGCTTTACTGCATTATATTCTGTTATATTTGGAATCATCACCTGCCACCTCAATTTTGTGTTTCCCTTTATATGAAAAGATTAGTAACACACACAAGTTTCCTTGTAACAGCCTCAAGAAAACTGACCTACAGTAAACACTTGTCAGCAGCATCACAGGTCAGAGGATACAGCAGCAAATATGGGGCCCAGTTTGGAAAATGTTGTCCCCCTGTCCAAAATTCCTAACAGCGGGCCTGATCCTGCATACAGTGATCCACCACATTAACGTTAGTTAACTAGTTATAGATTATTAATTAATTAATTTTTTTTTTATTTAAAAAGGGACAGCGTACAGTAAAACATAAACGTTATTTGATGCACTGCACCAGATTACAGGTCACGGTTAATAACAATACAATAATAAATACATTTGCTAAGGCTGACACGACCCCAAGCCACATAGATCAGCCCCAGCACAAACCAACACCACACAAAGTTACATAAACACACAACTTTCCACCGAAAAATTCAAACCAATAGACCAACAATGCTGTTACAGTTCCATCACTGACAGCGTTAATGAAAACATAGGCCTACATGCCATTTTCACTCACCAGGTAACGTTACGATAACATCAGCCTCATCTGGCTGTTTTCTGTGTTTCAGTAACTTTAACGTTCGTGTCATCTGCTGCAGCTGCAGGCTCACCAAAACACTGAAACAGTGTAGTTTGCGTTTGCTCACATTTCACATCTCCTTCAGTGATTCACATTAGTTAATTTCAAACGTGTGCCGAGTGACCGCCACGCAGCTGTGTTGTTGTTTGGTAGCTGACGTCAGATCCCCATCACAGGCCACGGAGGCAGCAAACGTCAGTTCAGAGCTTTACAACACAGAGTAAATTTATGAATGAACGTGTGAAAGTATTGCCACAAAGCGATGTTGTTACGTATCATCTCGCTATTTTAAGAGGGTATTCGGAAATATTTTACTATTCCTAGTGGGTATATGGCGTATACCTGCATATCACGTAGACTACACCACTGGCCGTACGGCCGTACGGCGTATACCTGTGTATCACGTAGACTACACCACTGGCCGTATACCCACACCCCGGTCTGAGTTAGATGGCGATTAACACTAAACAGACATTTCCACCACAATTTGGTGCAGAAAATGTCTCCAGAATGCAGGAAATGAAATGTTTAATGCTCAAAATCTTCTTGGTGTCGTGACCCCAATATTCTGGATTGTCACATCTCAAGTGCTCAAGTGTTTTGTCACAACTCTAATCTGAGCCCTAAAATGTCCCCAACACGTTTGAACTCAAAGTGACGCCTTTCCCTCCTGTAACTGTCATTGGCTGTTAAACTCTTTGCGTAGTTGATAACACATAGCCTAAGCAGTCTTTCAGAATGCTCTCTATTACATGTACATGCACACTATTAGTGAGGGTAGTGGCGCTTATGGGACGTCACACTGGGACGGGGGAGTATGAGGCTGGGAGGGAAAAATCACAGTATACTCACTAGAACAAACTAGACTACACCACTGTATACGGCGTAGGCCTATACCTGCGTATCACGTAGACCAGGGGTTCCCAAAACTTTCAGCCCACGAACCCCAAAGTAACGGTTCCAAGTGACTTGCGACCCCCCACTATAAACGTATATAAACATTGCGCACAACCGCACACGCACTATAGGCGTATCCAAACATCCAAGCATATTGACAACACAAAATGACAACTGATTCTGTCGCTAATATGTCGTAAATCTGTCGCAAGGACTTCAGGGGTCAGAGTGGTCAAAGAAAATCAAAAGAGCTGTTCCCTTTTTATTTATTATCTTGGTTTTATTTTAAATTTAGCCACTAGTTTTATCTTGTGTTACAATCATGGCTAACATATGGTATTTCTAATCGTTTTTAAATTTTTATTTTATTTCTGGAAATCAACTTGCGACCCCCCCTCTCTGGCTCGCGACCCCCCTTGGGGTCCCGACCCCCACGTTGGGAATCACTGACGTAGACTACACCACTGCTAATATCCATCCATCCATCCATCCATCGTCAACCGCTTATCCTGCGTACAGGGTCGCGGGGATCTACTAATTTGCCTTTGTATATTATAAATATGAAATACACATTTATCTCCATGCCACTTTCTGTGACTGCTTCTCACTTGAAAGCTCAAATTGTCTCCAGTTAAGTCTGTAAAGTGGTAGCATATTAACGTTTCTTAGTCACAAACATTGACTGTAGAACAAATTGTAAAATACTTAATCAAACGCTGTTCACACGTGTTCTTGAGAAAAACATTGTATGATTCAACCAAAATGTTACGGTTTATTTGTCATACCGAAGTTTTTACGTCTCTTCTTGTGTAGAATTTTGCTGAAATATTCTTTGCTGTCTTTGCATCGATGCCAGTCAGCTACTACGATTGATCCGGGAGGAGGAACTTGTGCCATGTTGTTATCGCTAACGTTAGTCATGCTGCTCATCTATACTTCTCTCCGCACGGTAAGGTAGACTGCAGAACCAACTGTAGGCTGTAGAACACTGTTCCGTCTATTGCAAACAGTGTTTTCTAACAATAAAGCTCTTTAATTATAACAACTGCAGTCAGCGAATATCATTTAAGCTTCAACGTGCAGCCACAATGGCTGTATAAAGCCACCTGATAGAAACGTCCGTAAAACTAAATCGTGTCTTGACGACCGTCATAGATACGTGACGTCACTTCTTCTTCTTCGGGGTTCATTGTCGGTTTGCAAACCAGCTCAGAGGCGCGTTACCGCCACCTAGTACGACTCAAGGCCAAGACCAAAGAAATGACATTGATAAGAAGTGAAAGCTAAGTGTAAACATTTTTTGTTTCTATTGTCATATATTTAATGCCTCTGGCATTTAAATCAAAATTAATAAGGTTCCTTTAGCTATAATCTGCAGTTTCTCAAAGGTATCTCAAAGGTGTAGCTTTTTTTTCATTTATTCATTTAGCTGACGCTTTTATCCAAAGTAAGTTACAATTGACATATAGGTCGCACGCCAGGAGCAATTAAGTGTCTTGCTCAGGGACACAATGGTGGACGATTAAATCCGAGTCTCTCACACCAAAGGCATATTTGTGTCTTATCCACTGCACAATCAGCACACACCAGCAAAGTATTATTTATAAACTTTATTAACACAATAGTAGGCTATATTAAAATATACAACAGCAATACAGGGAGTGTAGGCTACATGGAAACAGACAAATGAGAAAACAAACACCAACAAATAAATATACAAAAATATGTAAATACATAAATGCCAGTTCAATTCTGTCTCTAACATGTTTCAAAATACTGGATGTCTTTAAAGCTTTCTTATTTGTTAAAACTCTGTCAACAGAAAAATAGAGGTTTTTAAGGTCAGTATAAAATAAATGTCTGGAGGAAACTGCATTCCCAAGTCCCATAAGATGATTTTTTTTTTTTATTTTGTGCACACAAGTTATTATCTTGTGAGAATAAGATAATCTTGCAAACAGGATAATAACTTGTTCCCAAAAACTAAAATAAAATCTGATGGGACTTCAGGGGCCCCTTTAGCATTAATTTTTCTTTATGAATATGATATTTACCCAGTAGACATAAGTTTAACCAAATCAACAATTTGACAATTCATAGATTCCACGTTCAAATAAAAGACCATACTTTAAGACAAAGGGACCAAGATATTATAAGTTTCCCATAGGCTACTAATAAAGAGATTTGAGACTAAAGGTCACATCAATAGCACAATCATAAAATAAATGAGAAAACGACTCAATCTCTGATTTACAAAAATAACATTACTTGTAAAAGATTACTAAATTACTAGACATAACAACCTTAAGTTAGCAGATGAATAAGCTAAGCATAACGTTAGCTCCCACTTGAAAACACTATTCTACACTTAGGCTACTGTCAGGGTCTTTGGGGAAACGATGAAAGGCAAAAGGTGTAGCCTACTGCCAAGTTTTTGCCATAGACAGTACATTGCTGAACATTGTTTCCTGTTTGTCCACTTTTGAATTGTCTTTCGCGGTCATTGTCCCTGTAGCTTCTGCGCTGTGCCTGATCTGTCGTGTTTACCATACAGGCTATGGTGTTTACAGTCTGATGTTGCCCCATTGGCGTTTTCAGTCCAAAAGGGCGGCAGCGCCATCTGGCAGCGGTTATCAAAAATCGCGATAGTTTCCTGCAGACTGAAAACCTTATTGTGCAAACTTCCTGATGTAATATACGATAATGTTTTGCTTCTTTTATTGCTAATTCAGCTCCCTTCGTTGCCCATTATAACTTAGCTGTTACCTCTTTTTAGTTTTCAATACGAGCAACTGAAGTTACTTTACAAGCATATATTTTCAACAACTAATTACTATATTCAATATAAAAATAAATCATTATATTATGAGACATGGGTTGCCAGTGGTATTGTGTTAGTTAAACAGCTTGTCGGTCAGTTAACGTATGAAGAATTCCTCTCATCACCAGTTATGCCACATTATGCAGTGTTTTTTGATGCTGTGCCAAAGAGTGTGCTGCAAATTCTTAGCGGTTCAGCTATTGAGGTCTCAAGGATCTAACCAATGTATAGTAGTATTCCTTGGAGAAATTGACATTACTAAAAATAAATGTTCAAATAAATACATCAGGAACTGCATACAAGGTGTAACTCTGTCTCCAGACAGACTCTTGGGCTTCATTTTATGGAGAAATCAATTGGCAGAAAGTGTGGCTTATTGTAGACAAATTTTGTCTTATCAACAAAATAAAAGGTTTTCTTTGAAATATTAAATCGTGTATATCCAGTAAAAAAGACATTTGAGAGATTTAGAATAAATATTCTTAATACTAATAGTATTAAGTAGTAAAAGTATTCTTGCCCTTTCTCTCAAGAATCAATTTGTCATTTGTTTTATCAGTGTATAGGCCTCCTGTAGATTTTTTTGGTTGGATGTTGAACTTTATATAAAAAGGAAAACTGGACAAACATTTCGACTTCAGGAAAAGCTTTTAAAGAAACAAGAAGGAAATGTAATATTTTTATTCAGTTTGCATTATTATTGGGAAAATTTCACATCCACAAGAAAAAAATGGACTGACTCCAAACCACACTTTGGGCACTTTCTCCAAGCATCAGTATAGCACCACGATTAAAAACGTTAAGAACAAGAAGGCAATCACGATTAACGATGTGTCTGACAAATTCCTTTCGGTGAGTAGATTATTTTGAATCCACTTATTTATGTATTTTTTCTCTTTTATACATTTAACCCTGGGGAGGGCGACAACCATCAGTTCAGAGCAAATGAAGAGAAACTAACTCACGTCACTTTCGTCAGGCACTGTAGTTTGTGGTGTTGCCTTCATGTGCTTCATAAAAGTTGTCAATTACGCATTTATCTGGCCCAATGTAAAAAGCAGTCACGGTTGTGAGTACACTTAGACAGAGTTGCAGTAAATGCGCTAACGTTTCACAAAATCTGTGTAACCTACATTAATTTCAACAATCATTTATCATTAATCACTTACAGGTTTCTGTGCCGCCTTAAATGTCACATCACGTTTACAAGACTATCATAGAAAACCACACTTTAGTATTTGTAATGTTGTCAGGTTTGTTCAAGAGCACTGCAATGGGATTTGTCATATTTTCGATAGTACACGAATGGTGCATTGTTAATTCCTTTGCCCACCGGCAGATGTCGGTAAACTCCATCATTGAAATCATAGGTTAAACAGTCTATGGTTGAATTATAAAATGCAGAGAGGAGCACTTAAAGTAGCCTGTGAGCTCTGACAGTAAGGACCCCGTTGTTCTCCATGGCCATGGTCACAGATGTGGGGTCCACATTTGATGGTAGATTGCATTGTTGGGACAAAGTGTTTGTGACAGTGCCATCTTCTCCCAGCTGCATAACAAGAGCATATGTGAGAACAGAAGGAGGGCAGAAATTACTGCTGTGGAAAAGTTACACTTACAGAATTATTTAATTTTACACATTAACACATTTTTGTTGCCCAATCCCTAATTCTTCAGTTCTTTTAAACTACAGTTTCATAACTGAATTTTTACATGAAAAGTTACATGCCTACATGAAAAATATTTAAAAGTTATGCAATCCAGTAATCCATAAGATTTAAACAATAACTTGAGTAGTTTAATTAACTTATATTTAGATATTATCACCATCTGCATTCATGTAGGCTGCAAAGAATACAACCAAACCTCACAATAATTGTTTTTTTCAAATGATGTAACGTATGATTCCCCTGAGGCCTAATTCAGCAAACAGCAGGCTTCTTTATTCTTTTGTGGATCCTTTTACAGCTTACACCTGTCATTTTCTAAACCAGGCCGACTGCATGGCTCACCTTCTCAGCATGCACCTGTATCAGGTTGTTGGAAGATATGATGACAACGTCCTCTGGAGAAAATTCACTCACATCGACTGTAAACTGGAAAATGTCTCCAATGACCTGGATCTTCCCCGTAGGACTCGAATGGCCTGAAAGAAGTCATTTACAGCTCATAAGTCTTCATGACTACTTTACACTTTAATCTGGTTTCTAACATTTACTGATTTTATTAAATATCTGATTTAACTTGCTGCATAAAATGAAAAACAGAGTATCTGTGAATCATTGTATATCTGACCTGTAAATTTATTTTCTCCACTGGTCCTATGCGGTAGTGATCCTGACACTTCAGAGAAAATACCTTGACCTATCTCCATACCGGCTTAAGAAGTGGATGGTCTCTATGTAGCAGTCTGCATCTACAGGACGGATCCAAGAGGGGTCATTCTAATCTGGTGAGCTGTCCCTTTGTGTATGATGAAAGTGTCACTATATATGGGTCTTTTATAGTGCACTGAGTGCTTGTTCCTGAGTGATTCAGCTGGACTGGAACATGACACGGACTGTAGACATTCAGTGTGTCAGAACTGTTGGTGAACTGTTGTCATTGGGTTCAAAATTTCTAGCCTCACCCTGAAATGGGAGCATATGAGTCTATGTGCATGTGTGTGAGAAAGGGTGTGGAGATGTTTCTGTGTGAATTAATAACCTATAATTATGTGAGAATAATAATTGCATTAATAATGATATTAAAGCCAATAAAGTGACCATATGACGCATATAAGTAGTCTTAGATGAATTTTATAATGTCACTGGGTTTTTTAAGGCTATGCGAGTAGGATTTATCACAAAAATGACACTATGCTAATGAAATTCCAGCAAAAACCCTACAGAGCGTAAATTTAACTTGGCTTGAGTGACATGTGAAATGATGGAGCACAGTTGTGTGTAGGCGTTACATTCTACTTCACCTTGGCAAAGTCACCGAGGTTAATCAACTCCATCTGGATTACAGGCATCATCAGAAAAAAGAGCTGTGAGGTTGTAGTGCAAATTTTAAAGAAAGTTCAAAGATAAAAGAAAATTTGATTTTCACCAAACCTGGTTAAGTGAATAAACTAAAACTTCATAGTGTGGTCTAAGAGAAAAGGTCTGTATCAACCACCCTGAGTTTATCATGTTTAGAGATACATTCCTAGAGATACACTTGTGTGAGGATGGTGTAAACAGAAGAGTCACTTGTTTTGAGTGAGCAAAGATGTAAAAAATGAGATGTAAGAAATACAGTTAAGGCTGGAAAATTTGTTTATATATATATATATCTATATATATATCTATATATGTCTATATATCTATATATATATATATACATGATATCTATATACATAACATATATATATATATATATAGCACTGGATATAATTTCTGTACAACATCATTGTTTTATCACTGTTTACCACCTTTACCATCCCAGCTTAATGTGATAACATAATAGTTGCTAATAAGCCCAAGGTGTAGCTGAGGCTGATGGGAATGTCTTTAATTTTCAAAAGATATTTAGTCATAAATGAAAGTATTGGACATAAGGAACTTTAGATCTCATGATAGTGCTAGATGAAAAGTTCACCAAGTCTGTAAGTGTCAGCACCATAGCAATCCAGCATATCATCAAGTTGATAAGACATTTCACTACTCGTGTAGTGTAGCCTTAAACCAAAATGTCAACCTGCAGGTGGCGCCATGGGAAAAGTCAGTATCCTCTGAAAAGTCAGTGGGATTAATCCTCTGGGGAACATGAATGTTGGTTCAAAAGTCCATGGCAACCCATCCAGTAGTTTTACAAATTAAATACAAATACACGTTGACTACAATGACAGAAAAAGAAAGAAAGTGATCCAGTCACAAGTCAACACTTATTTTATTTAAACACAAAAATACACCACGTGGCAAACATGCACCAGATCAGTCATTTCTCATGTAACAAATTACATAAATATAAAATAAAATAAATATTAAATACAAAATGGACAGTTGCATTAAGACATGATGTAAACAAATAACTTGAGGAAAATTCATCATGTGATACAGAGACTAACTACAAAACATAAGAATGTGTGATTCTTTGCCCTGAGCGGAATAATCATTCCAAATTTAAAAGTAAGTCTCATTGACCACAGACAGTGTAGAAAAACAGATTTAAGGATTCAGAAAAGGCAGGATAAAGTGAGTGCTTGGAATAAAAGCCCTTAGTATTAAAGAGCATAATATATTTCAGTCTTTCAGTAAATGTAAGCCAAGCACTCTCACATTGTCTCACACGTATCACATACTTTTGTAATTGTCTTATTTACTACATCACCTAAGTTGTTTATGTTCAACATATAAAACATATTTTTTTATATAAAGATAAATTATTCATAATCTTATCATAAAGTACATAAGTGTTTTTCGATCTCAGTCCTTTCTGAGTGGCTTTGGGGGTCCTCATCAGTCGTGCCACATTGTGCCACAGAAAAAACACAAAAACCTGCAGCGTAGCTCAATTTCACTCGCCCCCCAACTTCAGTCCTCCTCGTCCATGAGTGAAATGGCAAGGTCAGTCAGTGCACTTTGATTTGGAGGAATGCTTAGATCACACCGTGAATACGCTGAGGGAGCTGGTCTCATCTTTCAGACCCAGGATGCTATATGCTATTCTTTTCATGTGACCTGGCAACCGCACTCCAATATTCCTGACATCTCTGAAAGTAAGAAAAGATAAATTATACCATTTTGATTGTGCTGAAAACATTATGAACTCAGTTTTGCATAAATAGATTACAGTGGAACTTGTTGAGCAGTGGTTCCCAACCAGGACTACTTATACCCCAGGAAAGATTGTGGAGTAGCTCAACTAATTTATGGAAGTCAGTCAGTCTTATTTCAGCAGCATCATTACTATACTGCATATAAAATTTGTAAATATACTTTTTCAAGTAAACTGCTAAATTTAGCTATTCCATCAAGCCAGTGCCATAATTATTCAGGAATTAAAATAAAAAAATGTAAATTAGAAATGAGTAATTAATCATAATAAAACATGCAATAATCTATCAAGAATAATGAAATTTTAAAAAAAAAAAAAAAAAAAAAAAAAGGAAAATCACGATACTTAAGTTAATTTTTACCCACCCCTACTAAACGGTTTGAATAGTTAGCTAAAAGTAATTAATAAAATGCTAGTCATGTGTAAATGGCTGAAATGTCCAAATTCTAGTACAAAGGACCAGACCAGCCTATTGATCATTTAATTGTAAGAAACCATTAATGTTTTATATAATTAATGGTCTTATATATAACAGTCAGTTTAAAATGAGTTCAAATGAACACATTAGGAGCATAATAGACGTGTCTATGAAAGGGCACAGGGCTGTGGGGATACGTCAGACAGAAAAGGCTGGGAGCCACTGCTGTGGAAGTTATCGCAGTAGAGAATGAGAGGAATGACATGGGCAGAGGCCGAGTATTTCTGCTTTCACAAACTGGATAACAAATGTTCAAGCTGAGAGCTCAATACTTTCTCTGTGTTACTATAAAACGTGGCCTGGTGCCAGATAAATCTACTCTGTGTGGCCAGAGCTGCACCTGTGCCATGTGTGCACTTACTCATGCCTCAAGGCGAGCACCTGCTCCATGGTCGTGATCCCAGCGCGAGCGAAGCTTTCATTGTACTGGCTCATTTTGATGGACTCCAGCCACTCGGGCACCGACCTGAACATGGTGCCGTCACAGCCGCTGGTGCTGGGCAGGCGGATGGACACGCTACAAAGAACAACACATATATTACATTATGTGTACAATGAGTGTGTGAACAATGAAGAACCGGTTTTACCATCAACATACTGCGGACAGTTTCAAGTTATGCTTCAGTAATCATCTTTGAATGGCAAATGGCATGACGAGCACTGCTCTAGTTAAAGAAAAACTAAGAGAATCTTGGAATTCAAATGAGAGGCTTCCTAGACACAGTTTGACCTGGTCATGTTTAAAGCTAAAGTCAGCTTTATTTGTCACCATGTGTTGTACTCTATTTCTATGGACCAAACAAGCCACTAGATGAGTGGACTCTACCAATTTCTGTTTTGTCCCCCCCCCCCTCTTCATGCACTAATTAGATCAACCATATGACCTTTTTTTTCTCTTTTTACTAGGGCTGTGCGATATATCCAAAAGTGTTATCACTATAAAAACATTTAATGTCATTTGATATCAATAATTATCACAATAAATGTCAAATCATTATTTCTTTTCAAGTTTCAAGGCAGATTTTTGCTCCTGACTGAAATTGAAGGGCCAGATGGTTAATTGTGTGGTTAATCTTTTCTTTATGGTCAGAACGTGTAAAACACTTGATGCCAAACAGTATATCACTTAACATGTCAGGTAGAACATTTAAAACAATTATGATAAAATATTTTTTCCAAAAATATGATAACTTTCTTTTCTGTCCCCTTTCCTCAACAAAATAAATATCTTAATAGAAAAATTAAGTGCTAATTCATTTGTGATTTTAATGAACTGAATCAAATATTTGACAATATACTGAAAAACTGTTTTATTGTTATTGCAGAAAATTATATTGCGATAATTATCCTTATTGTTTTATTGCCCAGCCCTACTTTTTACTTTACTATTACCAAAACATGAACTTCAATAATCTTCATACCGTGGATCAAAGTCAGCAATGGTTTTCAAAGACTCTGGGCTTCGGAGCAGTTTGTCCAAAATATTGACGATGTCTGTGAAGCGAGGTCGTTTGGAGCGGTCGTGCTGCCAACACTGAAGCATGAGCTGGTAGATTGCGGACGGGCAGTCCATCGGAGCAGGAAGCCTAAAGGCCTCGTTGATAGCCTTCATGACCTGAGGAACAGACAGGGGCAGAGTGAAGGCAGTGCTTAGTATATTTATGGGTGTAGTGACGGACAGAGTTTGAACGGTCTGAAAAAATGCTGGGTTCATATGTTGACACTAACAGTTAATTTGAACAGGATGGTAGGAAAACTACTCTAGATCTCAGGCAACTTTCTATCACCACCTACCCTGCACAGACTCTCAGCGGGTAATACACAATAAAGTTTGACCTACACAGGCCAAAAAAATCCCTCATCTCACCCGTAAGATTCGGAAAGATCAACCATACCTCATGATTGCTCATGTCCCAGTAGGGCCGTTCTCCAAATGCCATGACTTCCCACATGACAATGCCGAAGCTCCACACGTCGCTGGCTGAAGTGAATTTCCTGTATGCGATGGCCTCGGGGGCGGTCCAGCGGATGGGAATTTTACCTCCCTGACAGAAGAGAAACATTAACAAATCATATTTAATGGGTGAAGGGAGTGAAAACACAAGGCGCTGACTGACCAGCACTTTAGATTGGACACTTGAGAGTTAAAATACCATTAACAGTCTGGCTTTTGTTACAAGAATAAAAAAACAAAGGTTGTTCTCTGTTGCTATGCTTTTAGGCTGTGAATTCGAGCTGTTATACTTACTCTTGTTGTGTAGGTGCCCTCAGCGTCATCCTCCAGCACACGCGACAGGCCAAAGTCAGACACTTTACACTCCAGGTTGCTGTTCACCAGAACGTTTCTTGCTGCCAGGTCACGGTGGACGTAGCTCATGTCAGAGAGGTATTTCATGCCGGCAGCTATTCCACGCAGCATCCCCACCAGCTGATATGATGGAATCTCTCCATCACGGCCCTAAAGGAGTGAAAAAATACATATATTAAATACCTTTTTCTCATACTTAATTGTAAAGATTTTAATGCAATATATATTTCCTTTTTTTGATTTTCGATACTAATCTCATGCCTGTCCATTCAATATGAAGTTAGAGTCAGCAGCCAGGTAGCTTAGTTTAGCATAGGATGTGAGACAGGGGAAAACAGCTAGCCTGTCCAAAAGGTAACAAATCCACCTACCAACACTTGTAAAGGTCACTTAATTACAATGACTAAAAATGTTGAGTTCAAGTCTGAAGTTTAAGACATTTGACTCCTGTTCATGCACCTACCTTCAGATATGTGTCGAGTGCTCCGTTCTCCATGTATTCTGTCACTATCATGGCGTGCTTGACTGAAAATTGAAACAAAAGATTATGTTTAGTTATAGAAAACTATACAAGCAGCTGATACAAATGAGTTGTGAATGATTGTTTGACTTCTGTCCGAGGTTATCGACTCACATTTGGTGACAACTCCCTCCAGGCGGATGATATTCGGGTGCGAGAACTGACCCATGATGCTAGCCTCGCTCAAGAAGTCCTGCCTCTGTTTCTCAGAGTAGCCCAGCTTCAGGGTCTTGATCGCTACGGCCACCTCACCTCGCCCGGGAGCCTTCATCACACCCCGAAATACTTCGCCAAACTCTCCTGATGGGCAGAGGGACAACAGGAGAAAACATTAGAAACTGCACTCTAAGATGTCGTTAAATGAAAGGTAGCCGGTTTTAAAACCACTTACCAACACCGATGACTTTTTGTTTGCTAATAGCACTTGGGTCAATTTCGGTGACAAACTTCTGGATGGCAATGTTAGGGTCTTCATACATGTGTGGATCAACGTAAGTCTTCAGAGGCTTGAGCTGGTCTAAGGAGGAAATAATAACCAGAATATTAGGCTAAATAATAACTAAATTAACTGTTTCAGTAAGTAAGTAATACCGAATTAATATTGCATGTACAGACAGGTTTTCTAACCTGTTGAAAAGTAGGGATCTTCAGGTCCTCCTCTGCGGTGAGAGCTCAGTCTCCTGAGAGGAAAACAGAAATAATCACTATAAGACTAAACAGAATCCAGACTGGTTTTTTGTAATTGCAGGTCAGTCTCTGCTGAAAAGGACCAAGGCTGTGTTCAATGGCAGCACATGCTATTACTGATAAACCCTCCCTGAGCTGTCATACCAGAATATCTTTAATTTACTCAAGCTTGTGGCACATAATCACACGGTTTGCAGCTTCTGTAGACAACATTTATCTAAATGACATATTGGATGTGGATATGAACAGTGTTGTTACCAACCGTTTATGCAGCAAAAGGATGGCCCCCATAACAAGCAGGATAACCCCTACTCCAAATACAGCTCCCATCACCATGGTGGGGTTGTTCTGGATCTGTTTTTCAGCTGTAAAAATCACAGATAAAGAAACCTTTATCAACTGCAGTATAAAATAAAAAAGTAATAAAACAGAAGTTAACAGTTTGAGAAACTATTTTTGAGGTTGCTTGTACCTGATGAAGTATGGAACTCGTGCTCCACACTGTAGCTGCCAGGGTTGCCTTCGGGACTCATTGCCTGAACCTTGAACATGTAAGTAGTGTCTGGGGTAAGGTCATTAATCTGGACTGAATTTTTCTCCAAAATCAGGACTGTGTAGGTGGTCACATCACGCTCATTATCATCATCCTGTGAATAGGGAAATTTGGAAGATTAGAATTTTCTTAATTTTGTTTCATACAATATCCTCAACTTTGAATGAGGGAAGAAGAGACAAAAGAGCACAAAGCGCCCTGTCTTACTTTTCTGCGGTACATAAGCTCATAGCGGTGATTGATGTGGGCTGGAGGCTTGCGAGACAGAGACCAGGACAGAGACAGACTGGTGGGGCTGCGATCATCCAGATGGATTAACGTCACCTTGGGGGGATCTAACGGTTGGTGAGAGACAGAAAGCAAAATAATGGTTAGTGACTAATCACAGTCTTTGGAAAGGACATTTGGAAATGAAAGCCTCTGGGACTCAGTGGGTCAGACTGAATTCCTCTCAGTCCTTCTTTTTGTCTTATGGTTTTTACTGACAAATGTTCTGACCCTCAAATGCAGCTCAAAAAACATAATATAGTTTTAGCTCTGTGAAAATGGCTGACTTTTCCTAATTTTATTACAATTTCTAATTTTGAACAGATGATTTACAGACACTACAGAAAATGACAAATGACCTCTGCTGTGAAACAAAGTTACATAAAATGCATACTTTTTACACAGCACTACACCTCCCACATCCAAAACAGTTCATAAGATGTTTTTTATTGACTCCAAACATAAGTAACGTAACAATGTTAGATACTGTACATGTATATGTTTGTAAATGACTGCTTGGTTAACAAAGGAAAGGGTTACCGATGCAATGCATTTCCACACACTGTGTTTTCTACACATACAGCAGTGGGGTCTGCAGGACCCCAAACAAAGAGACAATTTGAATGGAACACAACGTTAAATAAACAAAGGGAAAGCTTTTCATGTGATCAAGCTCACCTGTGTAGTCCAGAGCAGTGGTGATGCTTGCAGTGGGCCTCTCAGTAGCGAACTGGGACACACCGCTGTGAGCCTCTACAGTGAATGTGTAGTTGAGATGAGAATCAAGGTCAGTAACGACAACCGTGGTGTCCTGCAGGTCTGTAGGACCCGACTCAAAATGGATCTTCTCACCGCAGGGGACACACGAGGCCCCATCGCAGTGCTCGCACACCACACTGTAGGTGAGGTCCTTGCGGCCCCCAGTCACCAGTGGTGGGCTCCAGGACAGCTGCAGTCTGCCCTCTGCTGACAGGGTGGTGGGGGTCAGGTCACGAGGAGCACTAGGTGGAGCTTGGGGAGGAAGTAGATGAAACAGAACAGTTAGCCTGATCTTCTGTAATAAGCAAAAAGATGATTTAGTCAGTAATATGACAGTGGGTGGGGTAGTTACCAGAGCAGGCTGATGTAGGAGGGTCTGAAGGGGAGCGGAAGAAACCTTCCTCACATTTGCATTCAGTAGCGCCGGCTGCGGAGGGCTTGGTGTTATCAGGACAAACCTGACAAAGCTCACCTGATACAGATGGCTTGAAGTAGCCCGGTTTGCAAGCTGTGTGAAAGAAAGAAGGTGTGTGTTAGTTTAAGCATGTCATATAACTGTGAAACAGACAAACACAGGAAGGAATGACTGATCAAAATGCAAACAATAAAGCTGTCTCTGTAATACCAGCCCTTTCCAACCGACAGGAAGCATTTGTTTTGAGTAACCTATAA
This sequence comes from Lepomis macrochirus, assembly GCA_024633595.2. Taxonomy (NCBI): domain Eukaryota; kingdom Metazoa; phylum Chordata; class Actinopteri; order Centrarchiformes; family Centrarchidae; genus Lepomis; species Lepomis macrochirus. The sequence goes on along the minus strand of JALXJV020000004.1, from coordinate 22,011,441 downwards.
TCACTGAGTCTTTGTATCCAGAAGAATGAAAAGGGATTTCCCTGACAATCTGCCTCCACTCGCCTTTCTGGCCTGGAGGCCTAATCTCAAGTCACACTGCTAGTGTCAACCGGATGACAGGAGAGCATTAAATCCATCAGGTGATCTGAGCTGCCTTTGCCCTGTGAGGTTCATATTCTCTGGCAGATAATATTTATGTTGTTGCCATAGGAAGTGGCACCTTGGACAGTGGTTTTGGAGTGTTGTGATGGACATTTCAGCCCACAGATAAACATGCCTTCCAGGGCATGGGAGGTTAATGACAGTGCAGACTGGACAGAAAACCCAGGAGCTGCACTTCAGTCTGATGCTGATGTTTCCTCACTTTCTTCCTTCCTTCCGCTAACCCCCAACACCAGTCGCAAATTACAGCATCCAAGGTTAAATAGTTAAGAGGACAAGAGAATCAGGAAAGAGGAAAAGCTGCTGGAGTAGAGTATGATTTTCAGTGTGTTTATGGAAACAGATGCACATACTGTCTGGGGTGATAACGGGCTCCAGCATAGTAAAAAAACAAAAAAAACAAACAAACTTAGATCTTATAAGAATAGATCTTATGAAGGAGCTCCCTTCTCTGCTTTCATTCTGCTGTCTCTCTAGGGATGAGCATTTCATCTGGCCCCTGTGCTGGTGGCCATGAGAAGAGGTCGAGTGAACCCTGGATTGAAGATGTGGTCGCGTTACTTCACCACCGAGGCAGAAAGACCTTTGCACTCCAAGTATTGCTGCGGTGGAGAAGAAGGGGCAGGTTGAGTTTGAGTAGGAGATAAAGATGAATAGATGGATGGATGGGGGGATGGGGCCAAAGGTCTGGAGCACCAACAGAAGTTCTCTCTGGGGAGTCACTTGGCGGCAGTGGGGGTGTAGCTGAGGTCTTTTCGCATAAGAAAAGGGGGGCCCGCCTATTTCATCTTGAGCTGGAGCAGCAGGACCTCTGTCACGTACCAAAGAAACTCCAGCCCTATTCATCTATTGTCTCTGAGATTGGACAGAGTGGTGCCATAAATATGTTGCCTTACTTACAACACGGCTCGCAAATGGCGCCATGTGTGCAATGTATAATTACAAACAATGTTAAATGCAAACTTTAGCAACAGTGAATTCATGTAGTTAATTTAAATGTCAGTTTCTAGCATCATTATCTGAATTTGGTCAGTTAACGTTGTTTCCATTTGATCCAAAACTTCCATGGGACTAACTTTATTTTCACTTGTGAATGGAAATCATCCTTCTGATTGTCCCCAGCTCCTTTTTCACTACGGCACACACGTGAAAAGGACTTGTGTTCCGCACCGGTGCATTTGTTAATTGAATCTGTTTTTTGAGCTTTGAGTTGGCCCATTGTTCTAATGAGTGGGAACATGGATTAGGGAGCTCGCTGTGTGTGTTAATAACCGGATGAAAGCACAAAGAGAGGCATGTCATTGGCTAACAGCTGTCCTGTTGCTCTACTAATCCTCTTGACTAAATTACACTCCACACCTAACTAAGCAGCCACGAAGCTAACCACCCTCATGCACCAACTGTCCACTCACTCCACTCACTCCCCACCCTCCGAGGGCAACCTGCTTATTTGTGTCACTCATCTCACTTTACTTCCTTTTCCCACAACAGTTGGGCTCTTCAGTGGAATCCACATGCAGGCCATGAGCCTCTAAGGGTATCACTTTCTCTTGTAAACATAAAATTGGAAATAGGGAGTTGGCTGGAACAACTTACAACATAATCATTTGTGTTTTAACTTATGTAATAAAATATGTTTCCTACATCCTAATAATCAGTTCATCCTCCAGACTTTGGACACATTCCCCCCCCCCCATAAATATTTCCTCTGCCAACTTCCGTTTCAGGTGCTCTGCCTGCGGTCAGGAAACTCAAAGACTGAAACATTCCTCTGTCTTGACTTCCTCCCCGCCTTGCTCTTTTATTCTGTTTTCATTTTTACAACCTTCAGTACAAGATTATCTCTTTGAAGCACAGTGCTTATCTATCAATGATATGTTGGGCTGCTGCTAACAAAAATTTTCACTCTTACTTTGCCGATTCTTTTCCCAACTAATTGTTTAGTGATTTGGTCTATACAATGTAACAAATTTCTTAAAGCCCAATGTGAATCTTCAAATGTTGTTTTGTCCTAAACCCAAAAATATTCACTTTAGGTTGTCATAAAACACAGAAATACAAAACAATTGAAAAGCTAGAACTAATGAATTCTTTCAGCTGTTAAAATCTGCAGATGTGTGTCACTTATTAGGAACAGACTCCAGGAGAAGAGCAAACTCTGCCAGCCAAGGTGACTCGGACCATCAGGAGTCATAAACCGCAGCCTGACTCACTCTAACCTCTGATAGGCGTGTCGGCCCCATCCCTGTAATCTGTGGTTCGTGTCGCCTTAGCAACTGACGCAAAACAAATACTTGCAAGGAGAAGGCATACCACTCAGGTAGTCATTTTGACACATTCACACGGCCCTTCCTTTAGTCAATCGGCACTGTAGGTGACGCGAGGGTGAAAGAATTCCTTTCAAAAATCCCCGCACCATACTGTGCCCTTCCTCCCTCCTCTTTCTGTGCCCCCTCTCTCCTCCCACGTTTCCTCCAGACAGTTCAACATGCCACACCCGAGAATGCCAAAAGAGCTTCCAACTTCCACACAAACAGCAGGAGCGCATACATCACGAACACCAAAGTTATTTTACTTTTACTTTACACATCTACAAGTTTTTTTTCTACATTTACTCTCAGGTCTTTCTTGAGGGCAGTACATACTGCAAAGTTTTTGCATACTTGAAACTTATTCTGGGCGTTTCTCATATGAATAGACAAAAGTACAAACCTTCAAAAGTTTGTTCCCAAATTGCTATCAGGTTTAAAATGATATGTTTCGCTGTTTGGTTTTAGTTTTAAAAACTACCTGCCTAAAAATATATCTGAAGGGTTAAAAAGTTAATCCTAATGTCCCTTTAAAGATAGGTTTCCCTGTTTCATACTACATACCGATCTAGAATGTATAGCACACAGTTTTGCAGTTTTGCTTGTTTATGAGAAATGAATGTCCTTTGCTATTTTGAATTAACAATAAATTATACAAGACGGTGCTGATAAACATAAATCAAATATTGACTTTGAGAACGTAATGTACACTTGAAATCTGGAAGTTTCCAAGAGAAAGCAAAAAATATTTAATATTTCATTCTTTTCAGGCTTTAAGTTGCTCCTCCATTTCTACTGAGCAGTGACTCCACTGTAAATACGCAACAAACCCAACCAAAGTCCACTTAGAGTTATTATGTATATGGGATTGGGACACAGCTTTTTGTAATGTACATTATCACCTCCAGCCATCGACCTATCCATAAAACTGTGCCTTAGCAGTCCAACCTCAATTGCTGAGTCCTTAGAAAAGCAGTGGAAAGAATGTGCTATTGCCCAACAGGTAAAAAGACAAGGCATTGACGGGAGACTGGAAATTTCCTCAGGGATTTTTATCTATATAACATGGAGCAATCTGCGGTTGCCTCAAAATAAAACAAACAGGTTTAGACATCTTCCCTTTCCCATGCCCTGCTCTACCTGACTTACTTTAAGACAGATGTGTTTTTTGGGATAGTTTTCCAAACTAACCAGACATAATTAACATTCCTCTGCGCTCATTCTTTACACCTTGTCAAGCTAGTAGTTGGAAGGGTTTAATTTACTACAGCTCACATGGCAACAGGTTTCAGTTGAGTGCGTGGCGTATTTCTGGCAGTGCTTACCTTGGCAGGAGTCCCCAGTGGTTTCATAGCCTGCAAGACACTGGCACTGACCCACAGGAACCACCCATTCACCCTCAGCTGTGCAGTAGATGCGCGGGGTGGCCTGACTGACGGCATTCTCCACACAGACTCCCTCCACCTCCCTGAGAGCACCAGCCACGGTCTCCGGGAAGGCCGCCAAGCTCTGCACTGTGGATGGGCATGTCTTGTAGTACACTCTGACAGACAGCAGCGCCACACAAGCGCCCATGTCCTGAAAAGCCAGGTAGAAGCCCTTTCTGGACAGAGCCTCGACAGTCTTTGTCTCCGTGTTGACCTTCAGCACACGACCCCGTGTGACCTCGTCAGGAGCGATGGTGGCCACTTTGCGGAACTGTCCTTTACGGAAGTTGGTTCCCACGTCTGCGTCGGCCTCAGAGATGAAAAGGTTGAAGGTTTCTTTGCAGGCGACAGACGCACCATTAAAAGTGTTGCAGTCTCGCACAACAAAACGGAGCTCCACAGACACACGTGTTGTCCCTGGGCGCCGCTGGATGAATGTCGTGCGTAACCAGTTATCCTGTTCAGCTGAGTCTATGCTACAAACACTGTAGGTGTAGAAAAGTGAGCCGTTCACCACCGTCTGGACTATCTCCCACTGCAGAACAGAAAAATTTAGAGAGAGAGAGGAGAGGGATTAGTTTAAAGAGACAACAGTCTTCAATAAGAGAAGCAGGTGGAATAAGTACAAGGTCAGAGGCTTTGTTCCCACAGAGAACCAGTTTTACGCCTCTTCTTTCATGCTGAGTGAGAAGCTCATGAAGTGTTGGGGTGAGCTGGAGCCCTTTTCCACATTTTAAGATTATTGGCCTGGACATGTGCGATGCTCACAACGTGTGTGTTTTTACACTAACACTCGAGGGTGCATTTGTCTGAGACACACATAAATCCAGAAAACACTACTGTAGAATACCAACTAAGATTTATGGTAGTAAAACAAGCTTTATAAGAAATCAATATCAATTTAGACTTTTAAAGAGAGGGAAGCAATGAAGAGTAGAAAGATTAAAAGCCTCCATTTATCATAGACATTTAACACCTCGTGTGTTAGCAGCACTAGGGTGTTACAGGGAATAGATTTACACTACTTTAACTGTTGTCAGAAAAGACGCAAAAAAAATGGTACATTTCCACTATTTCAAAAAAGGTAAATTGGCATTTAGGAATCTAACTGTTCAAATATGCTTGTTGAAGCCAATCTCTGGTACAAGTTGACATTTACTGTACAATTATGAGAAAGTTTGATTAGATCAAAGTAAAGTTTGACAGACAAGGGGAAATCCTATCTGATAAAACGAGAACCCTTAGATCTTTGAGAACAGCCACACAAGAAACGTAGCCCACACAGTGGAAGTGGCCATGTCCTGTGGCTTTTTTTAGCTGGAAAGCCACTGAACTATAGATAGAGGGATGGTTCTCCACACACGGACCCGTCTTGCTGTCTCTTGTACTTACGTCTTCAGTCTTCCTACGACTGTACAGATCATCTTGCTGCTGAAATGTCTAAATTCAACGTGGAATCACGAGGAAACTTGAAAATTTGAAAATTTTTTGTTGGAATGAAACCAATATCCTGTGATTGTTTAAAATGCAAAGTACAGTGAATTCAAATGTTGGTTGAACCTTGACATTTTAATGGAATTCGGGATGTCTTTATGAAAGGGTAGCGTTAATGCAAGACTAGCTGAGCTCTGCCAAACCTCATCGAGCTGCCACTCATTCCATCTCTCCCAGAGAGCTTTTCTAGTGGGCTGAATGAGCATAAAGAGGCCCTCTTTTATTGTTACTAAATGGTATTTAAATTTTCACATAAATGGATCTTCAGCTGCCTTTTAACCATTTGTTGTCTGGCACAGAGAAAGACAGTTTCATGTCTTGAACCTGAAGTCTTAAAAATGCCTGTTGAGGTATAAATACTCACTCCGTTCTCATATGGCAACGTCAACCACCCCAACTCTGATCCTGAAGTGCTCATATCCAGCAATACTTCTACAGAGAAAAACGGAAAAAACATAGGGCGTAGTTACAACAAGCACAGAAGTAACTAATGACACCTGATGCACTAAAAATATATAATTTCATAAAACATTTAGCTAATAAAGAAAGCTAAATGTCTTACAGATATTGCCCTACGCCTGGGACAGACAGTAGGCCCATTTGTTTGTTTTTTTAACTGGCTGTTAAATAATAAAAATGAATAAGATTTGACTGTACAATTAAATTCTCTGCCTTGATCTCTGGGGCCAACAGCTTTATGGGGGGCACATGCCAATGCTTTGACAGTTTAATTAAGCATGTCGGTCTGATTCAGGACTTCATTGACCGTGTCCTCCAGGTCCAGGATACAGGACTAATAATGTCTGAGAAAGGCGTGGGCAGTTAAATTGCCATGTCGAGAGAAATACATGAATCTGGACCACAAGTGAAACAAAAGGTCTGACATGTTAAGGCATCTTGCAGGTGGCCCTTCGACAAAGGCCAGTAAATACAAGTAGGCCTAAACCATTTAAAACAAAATTAAAAAGTGATCATCTGGAGTTTTTGGACCACTTAAATTAGTCCAGAATTGGACAAGGTTCAAATAGTGAAGGGATATTTTTAAAAGAGACCACACCATGGGCTATTGGCCAATCTTTTCTTGGCTGACTGGAAAAACAAAACAAAACAAAAAGACCACTATAAGAACATTTTTAAACTGACAATTGCAACATTTAAAAGCAGAGTAAAGCAGGCTTACAAATTCCAACCCCCTGACTCATGAGGTGCGGTAAAGCTAGGTTACACTTTTACTTCTTCTTTTTTAACTCAACGCCTAAAAAAGTAGCGTATAGGCTACTTACGTTCTTTGGACTGGAGGCTGGTAAAAACTTGATTGATAAATAAAATCAAGAATACGTTGACCCGGCGAAGCTCCATGATTCCACACAACTTATTTAAAAAGCCGTGGTTTTATATCCCAGTCTCTCTTTCCTCTCCTCCGGCTGTCCAGCTTGCTCCGCTTCTCTGAATACTTCACTTCACCGGCTGAGAGAGCACGAGCCCATTGACTAACAGGTGGCGTCATAACCCCGCCCCGCGCGCTATGGAATGTTGAAGTTCTCCAAGTATGGTAATTAAGGGGCGGGGCCAGAACAGGAGCCGACCGCACCTGTTTCATTGAGAAGATGTTGGCCTTCAGAAACTGCACTGTCATTGTGTTGATTTTTTAAATGTTTGATTAATTAATCAATATCAAATCAAACGCTTTTATAGTATCATGTATACCATAAATGCCACACATGTGTATATTAAAACTAGCCTAAAGCTCTAGCTAACGTATGTAGGCCTATGTTACATTTAAATTATGTAGACCTATTTAGAGTTTAAAATACACACAGTGCTTTAACATGTAGCCTACATACCATCCATCATTGTCAAATATAAACCCTGCACACTGTATATAGACATGTATATCAAGTACCATTACCCATTGTTGCTTTTCATATATATGTTGATTTTGACCTATCTTTGTTCAGCTTTGTTGTCCTTGTTTTTAGCTGGCTATTTTCTATCTTCCTGTAAATTGTCCTTGGAACTGTAAGTAAATACACTGAGAACCATTTAAAACCAGAGTCAAATTCCGTGTACACATACTTGGCCTGAGCTTCTAATGGAAAAAGTGCACAGATCTATTACTTAATAAACATAGGAATACCCTTATGTAAACCTGCATTTGGCTATTTAAGTAATAGTACAGTATTATCAGCAAAATGTACCTGAAGAAGTTTTTATCATGCAGTATGATGTTTATCATTATATTTAATCAGTGGTGCTCGAAGCATTCAGAAACCTTACTTGAGTGAAATTACTACTACCATTAAGCGTTTTAAATATGAATATTTTGTGACATGTGTCTTGTGCTCTGGTTTTACATATTCTTTTGTGTATTATTTTAGATTTTTATCTTGATATTAATGTTGCCATGCAGCTGGCTACAATGACAATTTGGGTTAATACATTGAATTGAATTCATTTGCATTATTAAATGCTGAGCCTAAAGTGTTTTTAATGCAGTAATACAGAGAAAATATTCCTTCTGAAATTAGGTGTTTTACTTTTTATTTGAGTACTTATTTAAATGTATTTGCATCTGTATGCATTATAGCTTTGGTGCCCTGTCTTGAAAAATGTATGGGAATTTAATTAAAGACGGAGTTATACCATTGCACGGATGTAAACAATCAATTCTAGTACTCCTCGGGTACACTTGCACTATAGGTGTTTAAATACACATTTAGAAACCTTCTTGGATGTTTTATCTGTGCTGGATTTTTTCCCTGCTGGTTGTAAATGTTTCAAACAATACGTGTCAATAATACAGTGCAAATAGATTTGGGCTTTGGTAGGAGCCATTCAAAATGAAAGCGTGTTTAAGTTGGACAATCTTTTTTCGACCATCCTCCAAGTAATTGCCTGAATCCTCCACATCTCGTCCAGGACTTGTCTTTCCCACGACTGGTAAAGGAGGGGTCAAGTGGGGGGTTGGTCTGGTATGAATATATGACTACTAATGAGAAGTTGCTCATAAAGAACCTTACAATTTGGGTATGAATATGTGGCCACAAAGACAATCTGACAATAGCATCACCTAGCAACTCTTATCTGGAGGAATTTCAGAGTCAAGTCTTCTCTGTGAAGCGCTGTGTACTTGGAAAGAAGAGCCCCTCGATATGAGGGCCAAGCACAGTCGGCCATCCTGACAAAGACGCCCCTAAAAAATCAACTGAAGAGGCGGACATTGTCTTGTCCAACGTTACCATACATGGACATTAATCATACAAAAGTAAGAGTGAAAGATGTGTGTTAAATAATAGATTAACAAGTTAAGTGTGGGTTGAATGATGGCTTTCTGACCTTCAAATGACAACCACTTCCATTGCTTACAAACACAAATTGTAGTTTAACATGATAAGAATAAGTCCAGCAGGACTTTTTCACCCTTTAGGAGAGATGAAGAAAACTGACACCATCTTAAATCATTTACTGCAATTATAGGTGAATGCTGCGTGCAAATTTTCTATTCTTATTTGTGTTTTTTTTAATATTGCCAGATGAATTTCAGGTTGATGTTTTTCTCTAAATGGTGAGAGAGGCTACATTTTAAACACAATTCCTTCAGCAGAACAAAGTCATTTTATTCTCTTTTATGAATTCTCTTTTCATCTGCTACATGTTGACTTAAGCTTCCACATAACATTTGTTGTTTAATGTTCAAATATCAGTTCTTTTTAGTAACCACATATCACTTTTACTGTATGTCTCTTGTGAGGGAAAAAGTGTGATTCCCACAAAGACCTGACACCATGTTTTAAGATCCAGATACCCCTCACTTTTAAATGATCCGACGCACTTTGCTTTGAGTGTGAACTGCCACTTGAAGGAAACTTCCATCTTCAACACTCAAGCAGCCCCTTCTCTCCTGTCTTTATTTGGTTTGATACACACTGAGGTACACTAAGGTGTTATTTTCGAGTGTGTTAATGCTTAGACTCCGAGAAGTGGTTTCTGTTGTCATCCAGTTCTCGATGGTGTCAAAGGTTAACACCCTCTCTAACACACAAGTATGCAAATGCTTTCATTACAATACAGGCTTCTTTTTATTCACCTAACAGAGCATGCATGTTACTAGAGAGCAGACTGCGGCCTCACAGCACTGAACCCTCCGGGTGCCAGGACACCCCCCCCCTCTGGTCCTGGGCTTCTGAGGGTGATGACAACACAAAAGTACTTCACACTGGGGGCTGGGGCTGTATTTTGTGGGTCAGTGAACAGTGGCCGAAGCAGCAACGCCATGTCATTCAGACCCTGCTCCCGTTACACCCCCGCTTTCCTTACACTTCTTGTGGTATCAGCAAACAGAGAGGTGGGACGCTATTGAAAGCATCAGGGAGTTTTTGTGTAGCGCAAACTTAAAATGCATCTACTGTTTTCCACCATTCCACCATCTTAGTGAGAGCCCCCAAAACCCTTGTTAAGAAATGATGGATTGGCACCTTTGTTTATAAGTTTTGATAACTAGAGCCTCACCATCTGTGGTGAAAGAAGTACTCAGATTATTTACTTAAGTAAAAAAGCAGCACCACACAAAAACTAATGGCCCATCCCAATCCCGAACAATCCATGTCAAGTAAAACTCCTAAAATTCACATTTTATTCAATTAAAGAAACAGAAATATTTTAAACAAAATGTACTTAAAGTATCAAAACTAAACCTACTCATTACACAAAGTGTTACCTTTTTATATGATCATATTATTATTATTATAAGCAGTACTTTTAATCAATGCATCATATTTTGTGAAAAGATCATACCTTTCATAAAAAAAATATGTTAAAATATACACTCACCTAAAGGATTATTAGGAACACCATACTAATACTGTGTTTGACCTTCAGAGCCGCCTTAATTCTACGTGGCATTGATTCAACAAGGTGCTGAAAGCATTCTTTAGAAATGTTGGCCCACATTGATAGGATAGCAGCTTGCAGTTGATGGAGATTTGTGGGATGCACATCCAGGGCACGAAGCTCCCGTTCCACCACATCCCAAAGATGCTCTATTGGGTTGAGATCTGGTGACTGTGGGGGCCATTTTAGTACAGTGAACTCATTGTCATGTTCAAGAAACCAATTTGATTAGGCCGTGGCATTTAAACGGTGCCAAGAAAACATCCCCCACACCATTACACCACCACCAGCACAGTAGTAACAAGGCATGATGGATCCATGTTCTCATTCTGTTTACGCCAAATTCTGAGTCTACCATCTGAATGTCTCAACAGAAATCGAGACTCATCAGACCAGGCAACATATTTCCAGTCTTCAACTGTCCAATTTTGGTGAGCTCCGCCTCAAGGTTGTGCGTGTTGTGGCTTCACAAATGCTTTGCTGCATACCTCGGTTGTAACGGTTATTTCAGTCGAAGTTGCTCTTCTACCAGCTTGAATCAGCCATTCTCCTCTGACCTCTAGCATCAACAAGGCATTTTCGCGCACAGGACTGCCGTATACTGGATGCTTTTCCCTTTTCACACCATTCTTTGTAAACCCTAGAAATGGTTGTGCGTGAAAATCCCAGTAACTGAGCAGATTGTGAAATACTCAGACCGGCCCATCTGGCACCAACAACCATGCCACGCTCAAAATTGCTTAAATCACCTTTCTTTCCCATTCTGACATTCAGTTTGGAGTTCAGGAGATTGTCTTGACCAGGACCACACCCCTAAATGCATTGAAGCAGCTGCCATTTGATTGGTTGATTAAATAATTGCATTAATGAGAAATTGAACAGGTGTTCCTAATAATCCTTTAGGTGAGTGTATTTCTCTCTGAAATTAAGCATGTCTCTCTAGTTCTTTACCTACATATTTGCTTTTGCTGTTTAAATGAGGTGTTCAGAAATGTATCACTTGTGATGTGAAGATCACAATTTAATGCATTTTCGACAAAACAAAATTCCTCAGAGCTGGAATTAGTCGTTTCATCTAGTAGGTATTGTCACAGTATTTAAAAGTCTAATGAAATGAAACAATCTTACGATGTAAGAAAAGCAGTCTTTAGCCTGATAATCAGGCTGGATTTAAAGAATAAAAACAAGAATACGATGACCCAATGGATCTCCATTCTAAACCCACATGTCTGATGATTCAGAGGCCTGGAGAGATCTGGGCGCATTACATTTTGGAGATAATCCCATGGGTTTTAAAAATGTTTTCATGAGCCTATGAGGCAGGAATTTACCACCTACAGAGGAGTGTGCATCTTAACTTATCTGATAACATTATTGGTGACAACAAAAACACAAGGTATCTCAGCTCAACAGCCACAGCATTGTTCACTTGGAGTGAACAATGTTTTCATTGTTTACTTGGAGTGACACAATATGAATCCATGTACTGATAATAAACTACAACAGAAAGAAGGATTTGACGATAGTCATATCTGCGTGCCAGGTTTATTACGGGTACATACTATCATCCAAAACTGAATAAACACCACAAGACAACATATAAAACATCTACCAAGAAAAGTGTGCTCTAATAATAAAACCAATCCTAAACCACCATCCTTTTATGTTCCTCACAAACGAGATGGAAGCTTCTTCATTCTGTGCTCTGGTCTGGACTCCGCTGAAAAGCCTGTGCATTGTTTTTTTTCTCCATGTCCTCAGTCATCTCAGTTAAAAAGCTCCACAGGCCACCTCTGAAAACACTACCTCTCTTAACTGGAATTTGGGGTGGGTGTGTGTTGTGTATGTGGGCTGTGTTGTGTGCAGTGTAGCATTGAGAAACAAAAGGAGAAACGCGCTTCGACAAGTTTTGGTCTCATGAAGAGAAGAAATATGAGAATGTGGTTAAAAACACAGGGCACTGATCATACATTACATGAGTTATGTCTATTTGTGGCTTTCGCCCTGATGAGTCATCACTGCCTGCATTGGCAGTGACCTCATGCATCAAAGAGCAGCTGTAGAAGAAAAATGAACACTGCAGGTATAGACAGATATTTTACTAGGAATCCAAAATAAGGAGTTGCCTGGATTGTATCATCTTTGAAATATAAAACCACCACTAATTACCTTTAAAGTCACACATCAAATAACCAGCCATAAAAAACTGGAAGGAACAAAGAGTCATTTAAAAAATGTGCCTCTGTTCTTGCTCAGTATTGTGTTCTCTTATTAGTCTCTAACAGGTTGTGTATTCAAATTTATCCCAGATTGAGGCCATAATCCTTCTCGTCTGGCAAGTAAGAGTGGGGGACGAGGGTATGACGGAAAGTGAAATCCCCCTCAGTAAAAACCTGTGTTAAATGTAATGGGTGTTGGCAAAGGGAGCCTAATAAAGATGACAGCACACATTCATATGCATTCGTTTGTGTGCTCAGCTTGACAAAGTCTGCCTTGCAGGCTTAACAAAGGGGAGGAAGGAAGCCAGGGGGCTGTGGAGAATGCCTGGGGTTGTGGGTCTACACACACACACACACATACACACACACTCACGCATAAACACACACACACAGTTGCCCTCCAGCTTGCGTCCTGTCGTCTCTCAAGTCTGAAGTTCTAGCAGTGACAGCTGCGCCAGCACGCTCTGCATGGGCTCATTCTCTCTTTAGCAGCCAACCCCTCATTTACACACACACACACACACACACACACACATTGACACACACACACACACACACACACACACACACACACACACACACACACACGATCCTCCATCCTGTTTACTGTTTACATTTCACAGTGGCCAGCCAACTTGGGAGGGCTCTACAGTGTGATCACAGGCATTACAGCTGTTTGTAAGGCAGTGATGTGGATGTTGTGTGTGTGTGTGTGTGTGTGTGTGTGTGTGTGTGTGTGTGTGTGTGTGTGTGTGTGTGTGTGAACAAAGTTATAAACGCAAAACTTTTGTTTTTGCCCCATTCATCAAGAGCTGAACTCAAAGATCTAAGATTTTCTCTATGTACACAAAAGGCCCATTTCTCTCAAATATTGTTCACAAATCTGTCAAAATCTGTGTTAGTGAGCACTTTTCCATCCACCTCACAGATGTGGCATATCAAGATGCTGATCAGACAGCCTGGGTATTGCGCAGGTGTGTCTTAGGCTGGCCGCAATAAAAGGCCACTCGAAAATGTGCAGTTCCATCACACAGCACAATGCCACAGATGTTGCAGGTTTTGAGAGAGCGTGGCATGCTGGCATGCTGACTGCAGGAATGTCCAGAGCAGTTGCCCATGAATTAAATGTTCATTTCTCTACCATAACCCGTCTCCAAAGACGTTTCAGAGACTTAGGCAGTCCAACCGGCCTCACAACCACAGACTACGTGTAACCATGCCAGCACAGGACCTCCACATCCAGCATCTTCACCTCCAAGATAATCTGAGACCAGCCACTCGGACAGCTGCTGCAACAATCGGTTTGCATAACCCAAGAATTTCTGCACAAACTGTCAGGAACCGTCTCAGGGAAGCTCATCTGCATGCTCTTCGTCCTCATCAGAGTCTCGATACATATACAGTATCAATACAATCAATACAATACAGTGAAACTGACAGCTCATGATGAATGAGGGCAAAAACAACAAATGTTGCATTTATAATTTTGTTCAGTGTATAACACGTTGACATTAAAACTTAATTCTTAAACTTGGAAACAGCAGATGATGAAGCAATCTCACCACCAAGTTCATTAAGTATGTATTCTGGAGCTTTAGATCGTAGCCACATGATCTTCTTCAGCAGATAAAAGTTTGCTCAGGGATCACGGACGTGTAGTTGTTTACATTTTTGTTCTTTGAGCACTTTAGGGTCTTCTCATCCATGTTGGCTTACAAATTAAGAAAGTTCATTCTTGTCTTAAATGTGCCATTAAATCTGTTAATTTCTCTTGTGAATGTGAATATCCAAACAAAACAAATTTTCCAGCTGGGGTGAAAAAATAAGAGTAACTCCCAACTTGTAGTCTTATGCTTTTTAGTAGATACTTGTCTCACAGGTTCAGTTGTCTAATTTCCAATGCTTACCTACATTTTGTGTATTGGATGGGACTGTGGAGCTGCTGAGTCAAGGTTTGTGCTTTAACAACCACAACTGTTCAGAAGAGGAAAAGGGAGGACCAGAAGGGGCAACAGGCAGTGTGGTCAACAACAATCAGGTCATTATTTGGACACAAGGGCACCTGCTTTGTTTGAGGTCTGAATTCAGAGGGTGGTGACATGAGACAGCTGAACAATGCGGAGCAAACAGGAGCTCATGTCTGTCCACTTAAAGTCAGCAGTTTGTATTATTCATTTGTTTTTTTTATTTCTGTTTTTTAAAATTGTAGACAGCCAGTGGTCAGCTGCTGTTTTTCAGTTTTGAGATGGAGCTGATAGCATTAGTTTGACAATGGTATGGTAAGTATCAAACTGTGAAAATCATATGAATTTAAGTAGAAAGCAGCTATACCGCACAGAGACCAACAGAGGTCCCTCTTATTTTGACAAAACATTGCAGGCTACAGATGCCCCCAAGCGACAGGTTCTGAATTATTCATCAACAGCCTACATTTGTGAATGCATTTAAATGTGCTAAAGGCCATCTGTCCTGTTAAAAGTAGGTAATACTAACAAGGTAGTAACAAAAAATTTCAGAGATGTTTAATAATCTAACACTCAAACCCTTATAATTTACAACGCACACATCACTGTGGGCACTTTTAGTTATGGGCTTGTAAAGAATAGGAGTTCTTTGGTCATGAATATTGATCTATATTTATTGTATTAATCAATAGTTCAATATTTTTGGGAACTTGATGTTATTTGTAAGATGGTTGTATAGAAGTAATAGTGTTTTGAAGAAAAACTCCCTGTAAAAAGTCAACATGTAAACAGTAAATATGGCCAAAACATGGACACTGCCTGGGTATGTTTTTATAATTGTTGTATTTTAGTTTCCTTTTATCAAATTTACAGTTACAGTTGTAGTCTAGGTGTAGTAAAAGATAGTTAGTTGCATTATAATCTACATGATTATTTTTTGATGGTGATATGGACTTTGAAATAGAGATTTTATAGTAGTCATGGATGAAAATCTCATATTTTCCTTTATTGCATCTCCATTTACTCTGTTATGGTAACATAAATAGGTTCACAATGCTTCGCTTCTGACCTATCAAAGTAGACCAGAATGATGCATCTAGGCCTAACGGTTGAGGAGTTATTCCTGATTCATTATGGTTATGTTATTTTATGCAGGGGCAGAAAGCTGGCGGTTTCCAAGAGGTTAAAGCCACACAATGTTCAGGCTTATATCAATCATCAATCTTATACCTAAAGTGTACGTAATACCAATATCCATCTAAACAGGCGGTCAGTTTTATACTAATAGGCCTACTTATAATCAAAACCTACAATTGTATGTTTTAGATGTGTGATGTTTTAGATGTTCCCTGATAACCTTGCATTTCGGTCAGACAAGGCTAATACATTCTTCTTGATGAGGGTTTTTCACTGGAGTTTCTGCAGCTGAAAGCACACTGACTGAACCCCCTTTTTTCTCCATCAGCAGCAGGAGCATGTCACGTGACTGGTCCAGGAAGCGTCTGTTAACGGTGCAGCGGGTCGGTCGTGCCACCACGGGGCAGGTTCGTATCCAGCTCGCTTTTCACGTTATCTGTCAGCTGTCTTTACATGTGTATATATCTGTTGTAGTTAAGTCATATGAAGCTTTTTGGCGAAATCGCAGATTTGGCAGAAGGATGGTGGAGCGCTGCGTGTTTGTAATGTTAGCGGAAGTGAAGTTTGACAGCTAGCAGGTGGAATCGTGGAGATAAACCTCCATCTGTCGGCGCGTATGTAACTGCTAAGTTACCACACAAGGAAACGACTACGGGGAAATGATCAGTAAATAAAAAGGAATGGGTTTCGCTAAAGTAGCTCAATATTTAAACTAACAGTTCATTGACTCCTGTGTTTGAGGTCGCATAATTTACTTACCTACCTACGCTAACGTTGTCCTCCGTTAAGAGCAGGTTGGTGGAAACTTTTCTTCCGCTTTCACTACAACTTTCATTCTTGCAGCTAAAGTCGTGGTTTTAAACCGTTTAAAATGCCTGCGACCAGGTTTATTTTTTAGGATGTTTTGTTTCCTTCCTGATTACAGTGACAGGAAAACGAACACATCGTAGGGAGTGCAGACTGGAGCGTAACAGGAGTACAACAGGATGTGTTCAGGGAGCTCTTAAACTGGAAACGAGTGTGTATGGTGTTGTGTTTCGGTTTCACCGTGAACCGGAGCATTGTCGTACAGCGACAATGTCTGGGTCAGGGGCCGAGACACTTGAAAAGCCTTGAGCTGCACAAGTTTGTTCACAGATTTAAAGCCAGGGAAAGCAATTTATTTCAGATGCATTTTTTGTTCTGTTTGTTGAAATTATCTTTACATCCCAACAGCAATCCAGCTTGTTATACTATGGCCCTGGGCATTCGAATGATGTGCAGACCAAGCTCAAACTTAAGTCCCTAATGTCTTGTAATGATTTTAAACATAATAAAGGAAGTGTTAGCTGCTGCAGCATTGCCAAATAAATATATGATCTAATATTGCTGTCTTGTCTATGACCTGTATTATGCAGGGTTTTATGTTTTACCTAACACTGTTTTGTTGTGTTGTGTTTTGCTGTTATACCTAATGTTGTTGTTGTCTGGTTATAGACTCTGTCTTGATTAGTTCTCACTTGTAAAAGAGGTTTTAATCGCGATGTGACTTGAGGCTACAGGAAACCAAATGCTCTTTTACCCAGTTTTACTAATTTGACTATATTTGCTTCTTTTCATCTTGTCATTCACTCGCTGAGTTTAATGGACTATTGATACTGAACCAAATGGTTTAACTTTATCTCAGCTTGATTTGCATTAAGGCATAAAAGTGTACACAGTGTGTTCTTCCAATCTATGTAAAAGAGAGCACCTTTTGGATGTTATTAAGTACAATGTTTTTGCTGGGATATGATGATTCAGACAAACTTCAATTTGAGGATGCGAGCATATGTTCCAAACTCAAAAGATTGTTCTCTGGAAAAACAACGCAAATAAAAGGTGGACATAATTTACATCTGTCAGTCCTGTTTTTACCAAGCACTTTGCTGCATTGAAAATCCACATACTGCTTGTGAAGTTGGTGAGATAGGATAGGATTTATTATCCCATTTTCACAGTTGTAAGGGAGGGGGGGTGTTTTCTATGAAAAGTGAGTACTTTGAACTGAAGGCTAATGACATGGTTATTAGTCACAAAGCAGGGCAGCTGAATAGGCTCATCAGTTTCTTATAATAGTTAATGAATAGTTTAAACATCCATGCAGTTCTTGTCAGAAGACTCGTGCTATTTACTTCAGAACCCTCGGCTGTGACAAACAGGATTCAGCCTCATCTCTGCATCGCTTTCTGTCCGGACTCATAAACAAAACTGCTTGTCTGGTCATTAGACAAGACAAGCAATGCACTTTGGTTAATATTATCTCGCTTGGCACCTGTTATCACCGCTTGATGTTGAGAAATTCCTCAAGGAAAATTCGTCATGATTTCATCAGAGTAGTGCAAGTCAGTACCAGGGAGTGTGATGGCCCTGTGTGTTCTAAGTAGAAAAGTGGATGCCCTTTTTGCTCACTCTTAGTGACAATTTTAGTGGATAAATGAGTCAGTTTGGAGCGTGAGTGTGGTGTGAAGGAAGATATTCTGTGCTGATAGAAAATAAAAGCAGCTTGTGAAGGAGGAGGAAACACGTGTTGGAGCAAAGTGGAAAAGTGGTGCGAAGGAGCTGTTCATAAAGAACATAAAAACCTGAAAGAAGGTAGTTTATTTTAAGTTACTATGCTACTTTATTGATTCCTGTGGAGAAATGAGCAGAAAACGTAATAGTCTAGAAGTCAATTGCGAATAAGGTTAAGAAGCTCTTTGTAGTTTTAAAAAAAGCATTGTAATTAGAAATGAACAAAAATTGAACAAGAAGAAAACAGTGTGCTTGTCAAATATATAATTTTTCAGTATGTTAATTGACCACAGTAATCCTTAATTAACAAAGTAAATCACAACTAATGTTCAGCTGCTGAAGCCGCAGTCAGCAGTCATGATGTGGCCTTTGCTGTTTGCATTGCCACTGCGTAAACATGATGGTGGAACAGTAGGGATTCCAGATGTTGCACTCAGTTATAAAATGAGCTTTGTACTGTGGGTGTTCTGTTCAACATGGACAATTTTCAGTCTCCCAAGAGAGAGAAGGGGGGGAAACTAAAATGTTCTGTGTCATTAATCAGGTTCATAACATCTCAGGCATGGCTATAACAATAGCTCCAATAATCCCACGCAGCTGCAAAATACAGCTGCGTGTTTAGAGTTAGTTTTTCATATAACACATGTCAATGAAGGCAGTAATGAAGATGTATCTACCTTAAGACACTGATAATTTGAAATGTCTGTTGGCAGCACATTTGTATTTTGTTTTGCATGTTGTGGTGAGAAGAACACTGTTACTGTTTTACTTCTGACTCCTATCAGTCTTTTTGGATATGAAGCATTGTGTGGATTGTTTGCCTGTTCTCAATTCCCTTCAACTTATAATCCATTATTCATTTAGACTTATTAGTATTTTTATTTTCATCATGCGTGACTTTTCTGTGTCTGAAGGGAACAGGGCTTTCATAATTGAAGGACTGATCACTGGTGCATCATTTCCCTGAGGAGTTTTTTTTTTTGGAGACATTTCAGAATTCCAAAAAGAGGTTTAAAGGGGAACTCCAATGTTTACAGGTCTTACAGAGTACTAGCGCACACATGACAAAAGTTGTATAATATAAGTGAGCATGTCAGGCCTCTGTAGCATGCTCCTTATCTCTGCTTGAGATTAGAGGCTAGAGGCTACATTGGCCTTTCCTAGCGTAATACACCAGACAAGTTTTCACAAGGAAGGATACATGAAACAAGTCTGCTTCTACTGCATCAATTTTGATCCTTTTTTTAATGGTCCAAGGTGAGTCCTGTTTCTCTTTATGACCAGACAGGGTGTCCAGGTAGTTTATACTGCAAATCTTTGAATCTAAAAGGACACTATTATATCTCTACTATAAAAATACCCTGTTAATGGAACAAGTGCCTAACAAGCTTTCCTGCCAAACATTGCTTTAATACTGGTCTCTCTCTGTACCGGTTGCTTTCCAATATAGAAATAAACAAATAGATTTTAGACAAATAGATGAGATCCTTTCAGTCTTTAAATATTTTTTGAATATTTTACTGCTACAATGTTCTCCCAATGGCTCCTTGCCATTGTCCATTTGTTTGACATTAAAATCTCTATGTTATATCGGGTAAAGAAAGATCTGTTTTTCTACAATGCGATAAGAGCACGTAAACTACAGGCAAGATTTAAATACTCCTGCAGTTTATTGATTTTCACTGCAGTCTAAGCATGTAATCATCACAGGGAACGGGGTCATGGTAAATAAGCTAAATAAATGATTTTAGTGTCCTTGCAGAATTACCAAAAAGTTGGTTGGACTTTCCCAGCGCTATACCAACAGCACACTGTTGTACTGGATACTCAAACCCTTGAGCAAAGAGCAAAGTCTACACCCCTGCTTCACCACTACCCGCTGATCTTTACACTCAGTATCACAGAACCACATTTCTGACTTTCAATGGGCTTTAGGACGACTGGAGAAAGCAACATTGCTAAGTAATTCATTACTCATCAATTTTGTCTTTGGAGATTTGTGTAAGTTCATTTGTGTATTTGAAGGTTACATTAACTATTGCTTTACATTCATAGTGTTCAAATGATTTAGCTGTTCATATTGGCTCTTAGGTGTTGACTTTTAAGACTTGACTTTTAAGTTTAGTTCATATGTTATAAGTTAGTGCTTATATTATATTAACTTTAATATTGTTAAATCTTGAGACTTTTGACATTTATAGCAGTGTCTATTGTGTGTGTGTGTGTGTGTGTGTGTGTGTGTGTGTGTGTGTGTGTGTTGAAAATGTTGAAGATTTGTATTATGATTAGGACTCAGGATCGATTCTAGGATCAGACTTTTAGGGGTGCTCAAGTGTTATCATAGTTTTCAGTCACATGACATGCGCGGTGACCTGGAGGGCAAAAGAACAGACCAACACCGCAACTTCCCTGTCGAGAGCCGGAAAAGCAGTCAAATTTTATTTGTATCACCTTTCGTCTTAAAAAAAAGAAAGATATGAACACGAATTGCAAGTGTTGGTCCTATCTGATCCATATAACGTTACAGCATTCGATGCTGCATTTCTACTGTTAAAAACCACCAGGTCCCTCACCTAACACAGCCCAGACTTGTCTCCTCCTCGTTTAGTAAATCCGAAAGCACAACAACCATCCAACATTTTGGCAACGCAAAAAGTAACAAACTCAAAGTAACAGTATATCACTTGCATATTGGTTAGCAGGCAGCGAAAAGTAACGTCTTTTATGCCCTCCAAGGGAGCGTTTTCCTTGGAATGTGACGTCACATGAAAACTATGTAGGCATACATACTAGAAAGGAGCTGGTGCAGCGCGGAGCGGAGCGGGGGAGTCAAGGGTGTCGCTTTGTTTGAGAAGTGGTGGGGACATAAGGGCCCAGATTAGGGGTGAAGCATGGTGGTGGCAGCATCATGCTTTGGGCTGTTTTTCTTCAGCTGGAACCAGGGCCTTAGTCAGGGTGGAGGGAATTATGAACCGTTTCAAATTCCAGGCAATTTTGGCACAAAACCTTAAGGCGTTGGTTAGAAAGCTGAAGATGAAGAGGAAGTTCACCTTTCAGCATGACAATGACCCAAAGCACGCATTCAAATCCACTAAAACATGGCTTCACCAGAAGAAGATGAATGTTTTGAAAAGGCCCAGCCCGAGACCAGACCTGAATCCAATTGAACATCAGTGGGGTGATCTGAAGAGGGTTGTGCACAGGCAATGTCCTCACAATCTGACAGATTTAGAGCACTTTTGCAAAGAAGAGTGGGCAAATATTGCCACGTCAAGATGTGCCATGCTAATAGACTCCTAGCCAAAAAGACTGACTGCTGTAATAAAATCAAAAGGTGCTAAGTATTAGTATAAGGTTGTGCACAATTATGCAACCAGGTTATTTGAGGGTTTTTATTTTTCATTTTTTTCTCTCGAAGATTTCAATTTATTTTTCAATTGAATTGTTCAGGTTATAGGTCACATTAAAGGTGGAAGTTCTGACATGTTTTATCTTTGTCTCATTATTTTACATAAGAACCTGGCATTTTAACAGGGGTGTGTAGACTTTTTCTGTCCACTGTATATAATGTCTCTCTTTGCTGTGTTCACACAGGAGCTTGGACGGTTGAGACCAGAGCATGTTTGTGACTGTGTTCCTGCTTTTGGTCACTCTGTGTGCCCAGGGAGGAAATGGCGAGGAGAGAGAAGAGGCGCAGAGACCCGGCCATGTGTCGGTGGTGATAGTGGGAGGCACAGGTGACCTGGCAAAGAAGTACCTGTGGCAGGGCTTCTTCCAGCTGTACGTTAACCAGGTCAGTAGTGGAAACACCTTTTCCTTTTACGGCGGAGGACTGTCTCCTGCTGACCAGGCCACATCGGTCCTCTTTGAGATCCTGAAGGCGGTGTCCTGCTCGAAAGATGTATCGCAGGAGCGCTGTGCTCTGCTGAAAGAGCAGTTCCTCAGGCTCTCAAAGTATAAACAGCTTAAGACCTTAGAGGACTACCAGGATCTGGACAAGCACATCGAGCAAGAGCTTCAACAAGAGGGAATACTAGAGGCAGGAAGACTCTTCTACCTCTCAGTACCAGCCTTTGCATATGCAGATATCGCTGATAAGATCAATAGCAGTTGCAGGCCGACCAACGGGGCCTGGCTGAGGGTGGTGCTAGAGAAACCTTTCGGACATGACTACAGGAGTGCTCAGGTACTTGCAACTCAGCTCGGGAGCTCCTTGAAAGATGAAGAAATGTACAGAATTGACCATTACCTGGGAAAGCAGGTAAGGAAATACTATGCAGCATGTTCCATTAGCCCATGACTCTTCAATTCAGATGTTTGATTTCATGGTGCGTTTTTTGTGAAAAGGTGGTTGCAAAGATACTGCCGTTCAGAAAAGAGAACAAGAAGTTTCTGGATCCCATCTGGAACAAGCACCACATCGAGAGAGTGGAGATTGTATTGAAAGAGACCCTGGATGTTAAAGGTGGTTTGAAAAGGGCATCAATACTGTTGTAATGAACTTGTTACTTTAAAAAGTAGCAAGAATTCCTCATATAATCATGTGTTCATGTCCTCCCTTGTTGTTTTGTTCTCAAGGTCGTATTCCCTTCTATGACCAATATGGGGTGGTCAGAGATGTGCTACAGAACCACCTGACTGAGGTTATGACCCTGTTGACCGCGAGGCTTCCCATGAATCTGAGCAGCAGTGAGGAAGTCCTCCGAAACAAGTTGCAGATTTTCCGCTCCCTGTTGCCTCTAGGAAAAAATCAAGCCGTGATTGGCCAGTACCAAACATACAAAACAGAGGTTCAGCAGGAGCTGAATAAGACAAAAGATCACGTCAGTGTCACACCAACATTTGCGGGTGAGGACTGATTGCTTTTCTTTTTAATTATTATGATTGAATGTATTCTTTAAAAACTGCAATACAACTAATAAAGTTTTGTGATCCTGTTTGTGTATTTCAGCTGTATTGGCATACATCAATGAGGCCCAGTACGAAGGTGTGCCAATTCTATTGATCTCAGGGAAGATGTTAGATGAACGTGTGGGGTATGCTCGCATACTTTTCAAGAATGACATGTTTTGCCTTCAGAACCACAA
The DNA here is from genome assembly GCA_024633595.2 of Lepomis macrochirus. Taxonomy (NCBI): domain Eukaryota; kingdom Metazoa; phylum Chordata; class Actinopteri; order Centrarchiformes; family Centrarchidae; genus Lepomis; species Lepomis macrochirus. The sequence goes on along the minus strand of JALXJV020000004.1, from coordinate 21,988,220 downwards.
CAGCATTCACTGCAAGCCCAAACAGATTGTTTTCCACTTTGGGCATGGCAGCCTTCAATATCCAGCAGTTCTTGTTAGTAAGAATTTATTCAAGCCAGTTTTAATGGACAGCGAGTGGAAGGAAGTGACAGAGCATACAGATGTCAATGTTCTGGGTTTGCATATTTCAGACTACTATGTGCAAACTCCGACAGAGCCGAGGGAAGCCTATTCAGAGCTTATTTCTCACATTTTTGCTGGACGCAAGAATAGTTTCATTAGTACTGAAAATCTGCTGGCTTCCTGGGGCTTATGGACACCACTACTCAATAGCCTCGCCAGCTCTTTTCCCCGCATCTACCCTGGAGGTTCCGACAATGGAGACCTGCTGGACGTCCGTGTGAGAGGGAAAGACATCAGCTACAACAGTGAGGTGGTGATCATCAGCAATGACCAGATGGGTGGCACGTCTGCAAACGATTTCCAAGTGATGCAAGGCAAATTTCGTGGTGCTGATATGGTGTCTGCCTGGGCAGAGGAGCTAGTGGAGCGGCTTGCTGCAGACATGCAGGAAGCAGCAGAGGCGGCGGTGCGTGAGGGCGGCGTTTTCCATCTTGCCCTCTCTGGCGGCTCCACTCCCCTCGCTCTGTTTCACCAGTTAGCCCTGCACCACTTCTCCTTCCCCTGGAAGGAGACCCATGTGTGGATGGTGGATGAGCGCTGCGTGCCTCTGACTGAGCTGGAGTCTAACTTCCGCAGCCTGCATGACCATCTACTGCAGCATGTGAGAATACCCTATTACAATATCCACCCCATGCCCGTGCAGCTCAACCAGCGTCTGTGTGTGGAGGAGGATGGAGGAGCGCTTCTTTATGAGCAAGAGGTCAGCAAGCTGGTTAATGGCTCCAGCTTCCACTTTGTACTGCTGGGAGTCGGCTACGACGCCCACACAGCCTCCCTGTTTCCTGGTAGCAAAGTGGATGAATCTGGGGAGAGTCTGGTGGCCCTCACTGAGAGCCCCATCAAACCTCACCAGCGGATGAGCCTCACTTTCAGTGCCATTAACAGAGCCCACAGGGTTGCTCTATTAGTGATGGGCAAAGGGAAGCATGAGTTGATCACCCAGCTGAGCCGAGTGAAGGACAACCCAGATAAATGGCCTGTCACTGGGGTGAAGCCTGCTAATGGCAGACTTGTTTGGTATATAGACTATGATGCACTTTTAGGATAGGAATTACATTCCCAACTGTTAGTTAGACAGAGCTGATTTAATTAAACAGCTGGTTGGTGGAAGTGAATGTATGAGCCAGCAATTAAAGGGCAATTTCAGTATTTTCAAGCCTGGGCCCAATTTTCACATATTTTGGTGTCAGAATGACTATTGGGTACAAAAGGTTTTGTGCAGTAGATGTCTTCAGCAGGCAGACGCAAACCGGCTGCAGCGGCTGCAACATATTCCTTCAGGGCAATAGCACCTGTCAAAATTATGTCCTCCCGGTGATACCCTTTGTTTTTAACAGAAGCTTTGCTCAAAGACAATAAATTCTTGCTCTGAAATCTTGTGAGAGTTGAGTGGTTGTAGGAAGACAACGGTGGAAAGATGAGACAAAGTTTGTTGTTTTGTATTAACATTAGGAAATAGTCTTGCTAGCAGCTCCTCTTTGTACAGTACACAACAAACTCCTCTACCTCGTTTCCACCTGTGTTTCCTGCAACAACTCGCCTTTTATGAGAGTTCAGAGCAAGATTCCAAAACATTTTGTACCTACTAGTCATTTAAACAGCAAAATATGTATAAAAAAGGGTCCAGGTTCAATACCAGAATTTTCCATTTAAAGAACTAGTAATAATACATGTTTTAGCTTATTAAATACAAATCACACGTACTGAACATTATTACTTTTTTTTTTACTTTGATCAAGATAAGAAATCCATTACATATGCCATAGTAGTGGGAAACATTTACAGAAAGCAGAAAGCTGTTTTAATAACAGTCCCTTGATGGTGGATTCACATGCACATGGGAAAACATACAATTGACTCTGGGAAAAATACACTGTGAAGTTTATAGTCTCTTACATTGAAATGACTACTGTTCAGCTGTTTGGATGGTGTGGTGTTGGAGTTTTCCATCACATGAATGCACCAGCAAGAAAGAGTTGCAGCTAAATTTGTCGATATAACTTAAGAAAAGTTAGTATTTTGCAACCTGGACATTTTTGCCCCATGTATTTGTGTCTATGCGACTAATTGGGACATTTTCTGAAAACAACCACGCTGCAGTCGGCAGCAGTGGTGAAACAAGGCTTTACTGTAATCCTTGCAGAAAATGGCTCCCCGTCAGAGTACGTCCATTTAAGTGCTTGTTTTTGCCACTGACAGGCTCAGATTGTTATTATAAGTGTCTGACTAAATTATAGCATGGACTCGTATAGAGATATACCTTTTTGTTTAATCAGAAACAGTCGATATATTGGTGTTATCAAAGCTACCAGACTCCCTTGACAAAAAACATAATTTTACCTCTCTCATCTACCGCTGCCTTGATCAGTTTGTTTGTGTTATTGTGTGACTTTGGTGTTTATAACCCTTTAGAACGCCGAAGTCACACATTAACACAAACAAGCTCACTGACCAAGGCAGCAGTAGACCAGTAATTCTCGTGTTCTTTGTGGTAAAATTAGTATTTTTGTGTGGTGGCTTTGACAAGAGTGGTATGATGACTGTTTCTAGTTAAAAAAAACTCTTACTCTTAAAAATGTTCTATCTCTGTAGCGATCCCTTTCACAATGTTGCCAGACACCTCTAATAACAATCTGAGCCTGTCAGTGGCAAAAACAAGCACCTTAGTGGGCGTACTGGGCGTACCTGTTTTGCCTCTGCTGACTACAGCACACTTGCTAAACACTGGACCAATTTCCAGGTTGAAAATTTTGCCTTTAAAAGCTAGGGTTCAGTCAAAAGCTTTGTTGGAGGAATGTAAAGTACTGGAATTTGTAGTTAATGGGTTAAAAATAGCTGGTACGGTCCTTTTTATTTAAAACTGCAATCAAATCTTTTTCTGTGTGCGAGTGTGTGTGAAATGCATATTGAGATTTTTTATATAGTTCATCCAAATCTAATTATGTGTGAGAGGAGTGACAGAGTATGTAGCTCTATATGAAAAGCTGATGTTGTAAACATCTGGTGCCAAAAGCCAATTTCCGCAAACACAAAGTTTTATGTACTCACAACCCACGGTGTTTGTATGATCTCAGGTGAATTTGTGAATTTGCAGTTTACTGAATTATCTACTCTTTTTGATTGTATGTTTTCTGTTGTTGAGCGGCAGTGACCCACTTAAACTTTCATCCGTGAGACTGAAATGTGACTTTTCCCATGAATAATATATTTTGTTTGTATGTTAATAATAGACATACAAACATTTTGTTGTTGAAATGTTTCAGGTAATTCAAAACATTTGGTGCTTCACTAATAAAAAAGCACATTCCTGACCCATACACATCCACATTCCACTTAGAAAATTCAATACCTGTGATCTGAAACAGCATATATATATTGTGTGTTTATATTTTGAGAAGCATTAGTGTTTCAACTGAAAAGAGGAGATGTCCTGCATCCTAGTCTCGTAATATAAACAGCAGGTGACCTTGAAGTGTTTTGATTTTCTTTCCATAACTATAATTTTCCGGCAGAAAAGTTATAAAAATGTATCTGTGGTAAAAACATGTCACCTGGAGAGTAATATTCACTCTGGCTGTAGCAAACGGGGAGCATACGGGGTCATATGGCTACTTGTGGAAACTGAGTACTGAGTACTGGTTGCACTGGTTGGATTTCCCAGTTTATCTGTTCACATTCATTTGTTGTCACCAAAGCTGTTTTCCCAGTTCCTGTTTTTGTAAATCATGAAGATGACGGGGATCACTTATGTTTTGGAAGACCATCTGCACATTTTTTAATAATACAACCTGGCATCCTATAACTTCATCAATATAAACCATTCCCTTTTGAATTTCCTTCTACAATCTGTTTAATGCAGCTTTGCTTTTCCAATGAGATAAATATCACTTTCAGTACTAAATACAGATTCCACATTTATATTTCTATTATTCCACACTGAATCTACTGTGTAAAATATATATTTATTAACAAATGAAGAAAATGTAAACGATCCATCAACAAATAAAAATCAAACAGCTTTAACAGTCGAGACAAACGCCTGCTTTGTGACATTTTCCTGAAGTGAGCTTTAAAACGTGAGGAAGATTAAGTCCCTTTACTTTTTTTTATGTTCCCATGGTTTTAAGTTACGAGCGGCTGGTGGCATGGAAACCACATAAAATCTTAATATGTGGAGTATCAGATTTCAACGCGGGACAGCTGGACTGCTTTATCGCTCATTGTTTCTGCTCGTTTCGGTCACAGGCAGCCTGTTGGTCAACCACAGTCCTCCTCTCACCGCGAAAAACCCTGAACAGACACAAGCAGGTTTTATTCCTTTGAACTGACAATCCTGTGTATGAATGGTCCCATATAGTGTGTACACATTTGTAGTAACTGTACTCCACCTGTACTGAAAATAGAAAGGGCCGTTACAATGAGGGACATGTAGTACAGCTCGGGGGTGGTTTTAGCCTGTGAATATACAAACAAATATTTTTTAATGTTGCAGTTTCTCCATAGATTATAGAATATCTATTTTTCTCTTACGCATGCTGCTGCTGTCAGAGTCAAGATGGCAGTGCACAGTCCGTGTCCACATGTCAGCAGCCCAAACACATGATAGGAAGCCCACAGACTCTGAGGAACTGGGTCTATCAATGTGAATATCACTGAAAAACCTGTTAAAAGAGTTGAGGTTAATCCTTTTGCTTTGCTCGTGGTCAGAGACTTCAGTCATGCCATTTGTGCTGTGTCTTACTGGTGACATGTGAAATACTGTCCATGTATTTGTCTTTGAAATGTGCCTAATGGGAAGGGATTTACCTGAAGCTACAAAGGACAAGGCAATGGAGGCTGAGAGGTTGTTCAGAAGAGGCTGCCTGCAGTATCTTGAGGATGTTGGCCTTTTATACAAAACAGACATCACCGTCAGTGCCACATTCACTTTTGTACAAATGACCCATTAGCTCTGCCATCAACTGTGTCCCAGTTACCTTCCCATGACGTAAAACTGAGGGACCAGAACAAGTGCCGTGAACACTGCATTCATTATTTGACTACAAATAGAACATGAATAAAACTTGAATTAATATACACGGTATTTTTTCTGTAAAATCAAAACAGAAACATGCCTTTTTTATATATATAACTTACAATTTTAACCTCTGATTCCTCGGTATCCATCTGCTGCTATGATACGCCATGAAGATTAGCATGTAGAGAAACATCAATGTTGCACATTCAGACAGACGTCCACCGTAACACTCTTCCTGATTGTTGCGCAGCTGAGGAAGTGCCAGCAGCTCTACATGTAAGCAGGAGGGATTGTCTTTCATTCTGCACATACACAGAGGTCTCAGTATTCCCTGAAAGCCCAAAACACGGCCATACATTTAATCTTGAGGATTAGATTGTTATGTTTTTGGGGGTGAAGCCTGAACAGAACAGTATTAAAGATGAAGTATTCTCATAAGCTTTAAGATCACCCTGTGTAGAAGCTTACATCATAACAGGAACAGAGTAATTTCTTCACAATATGTGCAAAAAGTCCTGTTCAGCCCTCCAGTGCGCCTCCTTCGTATTGTGTCCAAAATAGCCGGCAGCATGTCACCCCTGCCCCATATTGACACACAATGAAACATCCCACCCATTAACTTTAAATTCTTTCACTCATGATACTCGTGCTCTTTAGTCTTCCAGAGAGTCAAACAAGTGACCAAAATGCCTGTGGACTACAGCGGGACATGGGATATTGACAGCAATGTCAATTTTGAGGGATACATGGTTGCACTTGGTAAGTGTTGCTGGTTCTTTTGAGATGATTTGTGAAACACACTGACATTTGAGAGCCTTTAATAAGGATATAATCGGGAATCCTTATGTATAGTTAACTGAGTAGTATGTGGTAAATATAAAAATTTTCACAACACTTATGTAAATTAAATGGGAAATTACTTCTTTATCATCAGTGTGCATATTTGTTTGTAAATGACCTGGTGAGTGTTATATGTGATGTGAAAGTTAATTTGTTTTCTCATCAGATCAATATGGATGTGCCCGCAGAGTAAAATTCAAATGAATAAAAGAAGTGAGACTCTGTTTTAACAAATTCCCTTCATTTTAACACGCAGGCATTGATTTTGCAACACGCAAGATTGCCTCCATGTTGAAGCCCCAGAAAGTGATTAAGCAAGATGGAGATTGTTTCACAATCAAGACTTTCACTACTTTCAGAAATTATGAGTGTTCATTCAGAATTGGAGAAGAGTTCAAAGAGGTGACTAAAGGAATGGACAACAGGACATGCCAGGTAAAAACTTAAGTAAAATGTAATGTTGTCACAAAGTTGCACGCAAATCCTTTGTAAAGTCTGTTATACAGATTCATATTCCAAACCGTTCTCTGTGGCTGCGCTGTTGTGACAAACAATTCTTATATGTAGATTGCTATATGTGATTTTTATTTTTGTTCTTTATCAGACTGTGGTCAGGTGGGAAAATGATAAGCTGGTGTGCGTTCAGAAAGGAGAGAAGAAGAACCGAGGGTGGACTCACTGGATTCAGGGAGAAGAGCTTCATCTGGTATACTGTGTTTTTTATTCTGGCGGCCTCTTACAGTCCAGTTAGTCTTTGTGATCAACAACTCCTGATTTGTCTTAATGTATATCTGATTTCTAGGATTTTGTGGACTCATAGAGTCACATAGAAAATAAACAACAACTAAATGTTACGCTTAATATTTAGTTGTTTTTTTACTAATATGTGGTGGACAGTTTTACAACTTCATGTTTTCTCTCTTCAGGAGCTTACTTGTGAGGATCAAGTCTGCAAGCAAATTTACAAAAGGACTTTGTGAACTTTAAACCATTTCAGACTTTAGAGAACATCCTTTACAGTAAATGAAACGAGCTAGCATAATTCACATAACTTCTGCAATGCAATCATGCAATGTATGATTACGTGTTTAAACATTGTAGTACCTCCTCCGGACCACACGATGGTGCTATAAAAGGTGTATTAAAAAAAGTAATTCGACTCAAGAGTTGTTGGTTTGTTGGTAAATGTGTGCCGCGAGTTTTTTCTCTTTCAGCTAACACTTAGCTTCCAGCAAACACACAGAAATACATGTTTATGTCTGGTCTTTGTCTGTCATGTTTGATTTTGTGAGGATTTTCCCAACTTCGTGCCTTAATTGCAGCCGTGGATAGTCAAAAGTTTGTGCACAGTAAAATGTCTGTTGATAAAGACGAGACACAACAGGTAAGAACTTTACTTTAACGTGAGTGACAGATTGAACTTATTAACGTTAGCTAGCTAGCTATAGCTACATAGTCGTTGGCTACGGTTAACCCTATTATACAGTATGTGGGTTTAACCAGTTATGTGAGAAATTGTGTACCATTATTATCAACAAAGTGTACTGAAAGTATTAAAATATAAGTACTCATTCTGTAGAAACAGTGGTCCTGTCAGTGATTTAGAAATTATAACTTATTCCATTCAATTATAAAATAAACTTTGTCTATGACATAATGATAGATAATTGTCTTAGAGTCGGGGCTCACATACAATAAAACATTTTTAAAACATACAACCATGAAATACTCACATAATTATACTAAAACACAAACAATTTCATAAATGAATAAGCTCAGTTGTGCAAAGGTGCATTAAGTTGTGTCAGTCTATTTGGCTTGTTTAAAATGGATATTGGGAATGAGAGTTTTTGCGAGGTGCACTAAACAGTTTATCTAAAAAAGTAGCAGAATTTTCTCAACCCATAAGGGAACTTCAGTGAATCATCACCAAAATTAAAGATGCGTGGATTTCACTGGACAGAATTTTTATGAAAAATGAGAAATAAGTAAAGCTGTCAGACAAATGTAGTGGAGTAAAAAGTACTCTGCCCTCTGAAATGTAGTGAGATGCATAAATGTACACAGTTATATTCCACCACCAGTTTTAATGTTAGGGACATGGCCAGATAGGTAAAAAGCATTGCATTATCATCCCTGTGGTGAAGTATGAAGCCCCATGTTGATTCCTTTTTCATTTTAATTTAGTTAATGTTGTGAATTTCAGAGGTTAAAGGCCGCAGTCCATTATACTGTTGGTCGCCTATGTCAGAAGATCGGAGGGGACCACCGGAGGGAGTTCAGTCGACAAGTCATAGCAGCAATAGCCGAGACAACTTTCAGACAATGTGGTAGGTGTCAACAAGGATAATACAAGTTCAGCTTACAACATCAGAGACATCCAGTACATCAGAAATACATAAAAAGTCATAGACATCCTGTTTTCAAGTGTACAACAAACTTATGAATCTCATCTACAGTAGTTTGCTGTTGGATAAATATGCTATATTTACAAAGTTTGTTTTATTGGATAAATATGCTATATTTATCCAGTAAAACAAACTTTGTTCCATGTTATCCGTCTGACAGAGCTTTAGGAATTTAAAACCACTATTAGTGTAACATACTGAAAGATCACACATCATTATTGTTTTTACAACCTACCAACAAATCCAGTCACTTTAATCAGCCGAGTTCCCAGTTTATTGGGTGAATTAGTATGTTTATTTGTCCAATTTAAGTAATTTCTTGAAATAAGTAATATCTTGTAAAACTAATACATCTTTTTTTAAATTGAATTGAATTATCTTGTCATGTTTTCAAGGTTTAAAAAAAAGTTAAATACTTTTCACTTTTTTCAAAATGTTTAGTTTTCTACTAGTGTCCATCTCAGTACACAGTTAACCTCATGTCCCTAATGCCCTCATGCAACAACAACACTGAGCATCAACTCTTTCTATCATTACTGTAACACATGTTGTCCAGCAAAACAAATACTAAGACATCTTGATGCTCTTGGGGTTTAAGACACCAACTATGGAATCACAGCAAGCCTGAAAAGTCTTATGTATAGAAAAGTTTGTTAGAAATAAACCAGAAATCCTCTTGAATACCTCAGTGTTTTATTTTTAACTTGCAGACTTATTAACTGCAGAGTAATTCCAAAATGCACAATATACAGGTTATCCCAGGAATGTCATACAAAAAGTATGTACACCATACGCACATATATGTAGTAGCTACTAATGTAGTTTATACAGTAAATATACACAGAACTCTGTCTTCTGCATTTTGGCCACAATTTACTTTTCCCTTTGCAACTTGCAAAATTAATTTATTTGCATATAGATTGTACTTTTTTAAATACAGTAGATCCAATGTATGTGACAAGCAAAATCACTTGGATAGGTCTTCCGTCTTTATTTGAAAAAATATAATTGTAAATTGTAGATGCAAAATTTTCTATTTTATAATGAAGTTATATGTAAAATTGTGCAAACAAAGTTTTGCTTGTGCTTGAGTGCAAAAAAAATGCATTTTAAAAGACTGAATTTATTTTGTGTCCAAACAGTTGCTGCTGTTGCGTATGTGACCCCTCTTGTATGTAAATAGGGGGCGATAGTAACAATGTTCAATGCAATGCATTGATAATTAACACATTCATCTAAACTCAACATCCCACCCATGTTTGGCTCTCACTTTTTACAGACACATTTGCTAAAGACCTGGAGGCCTTTGCAAGGTGAGAGCCTTTATTTTTGTTACCACATTTACAGATTATTTACTAAAGTCCTGTTTTTTTTAATGTAGCCAAAACACCTGGTCTAAGGTTTTTTGTTCATTTGCCTTAGTCAAACCTAGTATGACTAGTATAATCTCAACTTTTCATAGTGAATCCAATTCCCAATGTGATTTCAGGCATGCTAAAAGAAACACGGTGTCTGCAGAAGATGTGAAGCTCGTAGCCCGTCGCAGTTCTGCATTGGTGAGTTATTTCAATTGTACGGTCAGAAAGCTCTCGGTGACGTACGCCATGTTTAGTAATTGAGCCAACAAGTCAAAATCAAACACGTAGTTATCCCAAGTCAATGTAGGCTACTCAAACCCATTTCCTCCTAATAAAGCATTATACTGGAACTGTATGTGAGTGTGTGTATCTATATATATATATTCTACAGCAGACAGCAACATGTTTAATTTGCCTTTATTTCAGTCCATCTACATACAAAATAAAAGTGAAGAACTGAACCAGGAGCAGAGGGATTTGAAAAAGAAAAATACTGGGAAAAGGAAAAGCAGAGAGACTGAGGAGGAAAGCAGAGAATAACGACAAGACACAGGCAGACCTGCAGTGTCTCAATTGTGCCCAACATTAAAATAAACATGAAAGCTGACTAATACAAGGTGTCGTGGCCATTTTTTTTAATGGGAATTATGCATTTCAACTTTGAAGAATTCTACAGCATACAGTAGTTTCAGCCTATCAACTTGTCCTGGGACCTGCTGAGGAAATGTCAATATAGTGCATTTGGCACTGATTTGCCATACAACAAAAATGATCATGAATTAACTGATTTTAGTGTTTTTTATTAAATTCACTGTCAAGTGACACTGACTACAAAAACTGAAGCTGACTGAGAAATCCTATATTTGAGCAGTTTAGACTATAACCTCAAGTGTACTGTTGGACTGCAAACTATCCATAACATACACTCAATTGCCACTTTATTAAGTACTCCTGTACAATGTAATGCAATCCAATACATCTGCATTTAACTCAGTGATACCTATTTAAAAAAAAAAGATGTTTCAGCATAGAGGGCCATGGGTAGTGGTGGTGTTATAGTATTCTCCAGTGTTTACTATTCTGCTCCCCCTCATGTATGTAAATAAGAACATTACTATATACTACTATGTATTAAAATACAACGGAATCCACACATTCCTGACAACCAATGATAAACTTCTTAATTTAATAAGCTTTGTGCTATTGAACTGCAATACATTGTACAAGTGTAATTAATGAAGTAGCCACTGAGTGTACAAGGCCACATAAAAAAAACCCTCAGCAATGTGCCATTACTTTAGCCAAATTAGGGCCAATAAATATTGTTTGGAGAGGTTTTGCCACATCACTGAGCTCATCTGTTCACGGTTAAAATATGACCCACTAAATACGTCCTTCTAACCTTAAAAGTAGCTGTGAATACTCAAAGGGATAATTCACTCGGACAAGCCATCAAAAGCAGCAAAAAGACAGGTACTACCCCATGTCATGTCTGAGAAGGCCACACACTGAAAGTGTTGGTACTTCCGTCTTCGTCCTTCAGAACACACTGCAGTCAGGGTTCAAACGGAGACCTCGACCAGCAGAGCCCAAGGTCCCTAGATATGTGAATCGAATTAGATGTTTTTTTATTTGACTCAAGTAATATCAACTAAGCATCTATTCAAATGAACTTTATTAGACCACTCCCTTCATTTGACATGTTTTTAAACACCTCACAAACAACAAGAGCTACTGGGAACCATTGGACACACCACTCCACGTTCTCACACTATCACTCGCGTCCCCCAGAGTCTTCAGCAGGTGTCATCCACATCAAGTACACACTTACAGATCAGTTCAATAAACATGAAAGCACACACCATACAGCATTCAAATCAGATAATATAAGCAATACAAATATTCATCACAACATTCCACTACATTTTGATATTTCTGCACTTGATCGACATACTTAAGAGTAAGGAAAAACTTGCAAAGATTAAAAAAAAAAAATCTTGAAGTACTAATTAATGAATGTCCATGTTAGGGAGGCGCTCGTAGCATCTGCAGCTTCCACTCACACACTCAAAAAGCAGTCAAATTGGGCTCTTTCACCGCACAACCAGTCCGTTTCACGCGTCTCTCCGTTCGCTCACTCATCGCTTCACTCTTCGCCACAAGCCATCCTCAATCGCACTCATCAGTTCTTAAAATGTCAGTTGCGCAGTTCTTTCCATTTAAAAGTGGATAAAAGTGAAAACACCCACCGTCTCTTAGAACATGCGGAGTGAAGCCGTTCTGTGATGGCATAGCATTTACAGGTGGGAAGAGGGAGAATGATACCGATATCACCCCAAGAATGCTGCCAAATAGGAGCTTCCTCACAGGAAAATGGAAGAGAGGTGAACTGCAGAAGAGATTTCAATGAAGGCTTTTCCACAGAACTTGACTGCAAATAAAGTTGCACTTAAAACATTTAGGTTTCAACCAGATTCTTCCCAATGCAAGATTGCCTTTTTAGGGTCGATGACAAAGCCGGATAATGGTGAACCACAAACATTCATGCATTTTTTCAAAATGGTTATAACACATTTCACAATACATGCATTAGAGAATCCAGTTGAAATGGATACAAACAAATGAGACATCAAAAATAGCACTTTAGTCAGACATCCTGGTAAACAACTCACTTCAACACTTTCTAAATTAAATCTTTAGCTTGTTTTCCAAATGTACAAAACATCTTCCACAAAAGTGTTAAATCTTCAGATACGCATCAACACCAGAAATAAATTTTGAAAAGACTCATCTTTGTCACAATACTTACCATACAAACATTTAACTTACATACCCCACCCAGATGACTTTGACTCCATACTGGACCCAAAACCTGAGCTAAACCCACTACCACTTGTTGTAGAGTTTGACCCTGTTCCCCAGCCAAGACTGGCTGAGCTGGTGCCGTAGTTGCTGTTGCCTGTACTGAAAGACTGACTCTGGTCCCTACTAGAGCTTGTTCCGCTGGAAGTGCTTCCTGAAGTGGATGTCTGCTGCTGGCTAGCCAGCATGCCCATCATTCCCCAACTACTCTGCAGAGCAGCCTGAGCAGCAGCCATCATAGCAGGGTTCAGACTGAAGGAACCAAAATTAGCCAGACTGCTGTTAGTGCTGCTCCCTAACCCACTACGGCTGCTACCAAATGCTTGAGCTCCAAAGCCATTCCCAAACCGCGTGGTGCGATCAAACTGCCTATTGCCATGTTTGGGCTCAGCATTTGAGATGTGAACACTGATGCCTTTGATTATTAGATCCTCTCCACAGAGAGACTGGGCAACCTGTGAGAGGAAAGAAGACAAATCAGGTCATCAGGGCATTGATACCTCTACCGCAGGAAGTACTTAATACACATTAAACATTATACCTGGTCATCCGCAAATGTGACAAACGCAAAAGCACGGAATGGCTTGGGGATGAAGACATCTGTGACTTCTCCATACTGCATGAAGAACTGCCGTAGGTCATCTGTGGTCATGTCTTCTGTGCAACGGCCTACAAACACTTTCCGGCTCCTCAAGGGCTCATCTGGACCTTGCTATAAACAAAAATGTAGGAGGAAATTAACACTACAGGTCATAGTTAAAGGAACGATGTTATTATGGTTTTAATTCCCATAATGTGTGGGTATATGCATGGACATTACCATATTCACCTTCGAGTTAGGGAGCTTGCAGTCACACCATCTCCCGTCAATCATATGCCGCTGGGAGATCACCTTTTCTTGAGCCTCATACTCTGTGAATCTCACAAAGCCAAATCCTTTAGAGTTTCCCGTCTTTGCATCTCGTTTTACCTACGAAAGAGAAGAGAGAAAAAAAAACATCCAGCTATGATGATCAGTTATTGCCGCATACAAACTAGAGCAATATGCATTTTTATGTTAGTAATGGTTTACCTGAACCATGATGACTTCTCCAAAGGTGCTAAAGTAATCTTTCAGGTCCTGCTCAGTTGTTTTCCAAGGAAGACCCAGTACGATCAGGTCTGATGTCTTCATGTCTCCTCTCTTCATTTTCACCGCAGAGGATGCATCAATTTCCTCCATTTTCCTTTTGTTGTCTAAAATGTGATCAATAAATAGAGAAATTAATTGTATTTTAACCTAAGACAGCCACGAGATGCTACTTTTCCTTACCATCACTATGACTTTGTAATTACTAACCACAGAATGCAATTCACTGCTAATGCATTTTTGATGTGAACATTTGCCACATACTTTTTTCCCCCACTGTCACACCTGCTAAATCTTAACTACTGCTAAAACAGAATGATTTAAATCTTAGTAGCAGATGGGTTTAAACATGCATGTCTTTGATATTAATGCATGTTATTAATTATGCAGTTTGGACCTACAGTTGCCCACAGCTGATTAGGTCCACCTACCTTAAGCTATACACTCTATAGAACCATCTCTACACATTTCTTTGTAACCTGTTTAAAGGTGTCAATTGAACTTCACAGTCATTGGATAATCTGTAGTGCATTACACCCATTCAATACACTTCAACAACACCAGCTACTACACCAACTGACATAAATGGGCCTAAATAAAGTGACAGCTGTATATTCAAAAAGTGAGACTTGTTTTGCCAATTTTGTGAATGGATTTAGCGCCTCAAAACGCACTTTTGTGGGCGTGGACAAACTACGCATATTGTTATTCTCATCTATTTTCAGTCGGTCGAGGCTAACGTTACATCATGCATTATAAATAACTAACATCTGATCACTTTTCGTTTTTTCTCGATAACGTATTATTGTAAAGATACATTAATTAAAAGTAGTCATATTTACCTTTTGGATAGTTCACCACATACACGATATTTCCCCACCCAGTTTCTGGTGCGTGCAGGACCCCCTCCACAAGACGCACTCCTCGCATGCACTGAGACACGGGGCTCCTGAACCGTAGGCCACACGCTCCTGGAAACTGAGCTGCCACGGTGGACAGCAGAACAGTGCCGTCGTCTTCGGACGGGATCTCCATGGGCTCCTCGTTTTCCTCCTCTGCCACTCGAATGTATACTTCAGCCATTTTCCACAAAAAGAAAACTCTCCTGCTTCTGTAATGCTAAAGTTAGCAGTTAGCTCGCTTGCTGTTCACAATTACGGCTATCCCTAGCCGATATTGCTAACGGGACTGAATGAGTCAGGCTAATTCGCTAGTTGTGCTTGAGAAAAGGTTGCTCAAGTCAAAAAACTGCAACAAAAAATGTGTTGGGATGGGTTTAATTTTAAATTATACCATTAAGAATATTTCGTGCGCTACCGAGCGTGCCTCGACCTTCCTGTTCCTTTGTTTGTAGGAATCTGCGTCGTCAACACCGAACGACGATCGTTCAACTGTGCCGCTTAATGAAAACTGCGTATGGTCCCCCGCTAACTAATCCGACATAACAAGTTCCTCAAAATGGCTTGCGCAGGCCGATTAAGGTTATCCAACTTCAACAAGGCGCAGGTATTGTCCCAAACGCAAATTAAGAAATCCGGCATATAGCGTTTTTTTCCACGAGGCGCAAAAAGAAAGACCCTACCGAGGCCTACCAAAATGGCATTATCTAAGCGAAGAGGGAACTACGTCATGAGATCGGACGGGTCCATTTCATGGCGGAAAATGTTTCTACAGTTTTTAATTAATGTTGTCAGTAATTTATTCATTCTTAAGTATAATGTTGTAAATTAAACACTACTATTATACTGTGTTTGTGTTTATTTTTTTGCATTGTATTGTTGATATCGTTTTCACATTGCTCCCCCCCTGTAAGGGAGCATGGTAGGCCCGGTTTAATGCGTCCACTACAGCAGCTTCCCTATCCATGTGACAGAGATGGCAAGATGGCGGTTGGTATGGCATTTATAAAGTTCATCCCGTGATGCGAAACGTCAAAATATTTGATCACAAAGATTTATTTTCAATTTAAAACGTTTTCATTTCTGTTGTACCATTAGATGGACTTTTAGTAACGGACGACCGCTGAATCACTTTGTGTTTCAGTCACAAGCTGCGCCAGACACATGTAAATGTAAACATGCATTTGTGAATCAGTTTTTTGGGTTAGCCTGTGGTACATGTTCAAAGTCCGACCCGTTTTTTTGGGTGGGGTTTGCCACGGGATTTTTCCTGTGATGTGTCGAGGAAACTGGTATTTGTTTCTAGAAGTTGATATTAAACAGGTTAATAAAGAGGCTGTCAACAAATCAACTTAGTCTAAAAACCTGTAAACTTGTTCCAAAGCCATTCAACAATATTAAATGGTAGATTTACTTGTACACTTATTTAAAATATAAATATACAAAATCCTGTAAATATTTGAAAGATAAAACGGGCAGCTCATGTTAAATCATCCACCCAGGAGTTTTGATTTAGCCTTATCGACAGCTTTGTGTAACGAAAAACTGCCGTATTTTTTAGTGCTGGTTTATCTAACAGTGACAGATACCTTGTTGTAAAAGTATATTCTAGCAATAATAAAAGAGCTGCTGCGTGGCAAACGTAAAGAGCAACGCCAGCAACTTGTAATACATTAACCCACAAAGTGGTAGCTTTCATTTGAGCTAGAACTGGAATTAGCCGACCATAAGTATTTTATGGTCTTAAACTATGTTCCGTCCCAGGATCTTGACTAAGTAAAATCATATCTACTATCAACTGGTTGGTTTTTAGTTTTAAAATGTGGCCTTGTGTTACTTGCCTCACTTTAACAATAATGAGAAACTATCTCCACACAAATACTAATACTAATCCCAAAGCAGAGAGTCATTCAGTCTGAATGACACATTAACAGCCTTACAAAAACAGTAACACATTCCAGTGCAGCTTTTGGATTCAACTCAACAAAAAGAGATCTCAAACAGCTTTTTATTACATTTTTCAATCAATAACAGTACAATTTAGTACAGTATCTATCTTGCATCCAGCTCACCGTGTAACACCAACAGACCAAAATGAAATACAAAAAGTGAAAAGGTACATAAGGGTGCAGAGCTCTATAATATTAATGGAAAGAGAAAGGGGAATCCATCTCAGTTGAATTGCATTTTCACTTGTGGCCACACACGAATACATCACATTTATTGTACATCATTGCAGAAAAAAGAAAAGTGAAAATATGTCACAACTTAACAAAGTGCTTCTGTATACAGTGAAATATGTTATCATTCAGATGCTCTGATTTTCAATTTAAGACCAAGAAAAGAAAAATGTACAAAAGTTTTAGTATGGACAGTATGTGAGGACAATTTTATTCCAATGAGTGTGAAGATTTTGAAGGAGAGAAAAGGACTCGCCAAGGATAGAATTGTCACAATGATTGTTATAATTATTACAAAACTTGGCATCAATAGAACTGGTAAGCATAATTTACACTAAGTATGCAGTCAATATTAAGTCGTTCTCCATTCTTGCTCACTCTGGTGCATAGCGTTACCAGTATTAGTACATGATGTATGCGGAGTTGGAGCCAAAAAAAATTGGCTTCTATTAAGATCAATCAATAGGGTTGCTCTCCTTTTCAGAAATAAAACAAAAAAAAAAATCTAGGAATTTGCACCATTGAAAGCAAGTCTACAGCATGCACATCTAAATTAACTCATGGCAGACAAAATTAATGTCTTAACTTAAAATATCAGACCATTATTTTCAGACATTGATTTGTACATTTCATTCACAGAGTTGCAACTGCAGTCCCAAGCAAAGGAAGTGTCTATTTAGTCAGGTGAGGTGTTTCACTCAAAGTGGATGCTAAACACAATCCCCCATCAATATACTAAAATCCAGCCATGCCCCAATTATCTCAGCACCTACCTTGCTACCCCACCCCTTCCCACCCAAAGTCAAAGGCATGTACAAGAATTAAGGGGGTTAACTGTATAAGTTACTCGTAATAACTCCTTTTGTATTGGAATGAGCATTCATAACTTATAGCATGTGCTTGGTTAGTTAACATAGTATTAGTTGAGAGGCAAAGCTTCTTCATGTGCAAAAGGCTGTGATGAAACAAAAACAGCTAGTATATAAATACATCATGGACATTTTGAAAGCTGCTCGTGTAATATGATCCAAGCTTTTACTTGCATTACTTGCTGCATGTTTTCTCTCATCTGTCTTATATGATTTAACTGGATTAGAAAGACAAGCTTCAATTCAAACATATCTAAAAACCACTAAAGAAATATGACAAAAGGAAAGCCATCAAGAATAACAAACCATCAGAATAGAATTCTTAAAAAAAAAAAAGTTAAATAATTTGTACAATTACACTCCAACATTTGCTTTCAAGACGCACACATTTGCATGGGATGATAGTGTTGTTTTCTCTTTCAAGGTAACATAAAAATGGTCCAAGAAGGAATGCACAAGTTTCTGATTTGATACCACAGGAGATCCTTTCTTAACTAGGTGATAAACAATTGTGCTCTTCTTTGTGTAGGAAAGGCATTGGTTTCCCTTCGTTTTTTGTGGTGTCCAAGTCAGTTTAAACAGTGTTGAAGAAGATGCTGTGAACATTCTGAAGTTGTAATGGTCTTCCAGTCAACTTTGGAGTTAAAAGAACATCTGGGAAACAAAGACAAATTACATTTAGAATTTAACTAACCTGATCTACAATTTAGCTAATTTGACCCTATTGTCAAGTGTCATTTTAAGACCTAATTGGCAAAGATTTAACAAAAAGGTATCTAATCACAGAGACTGACATAA
The DNA here is from genome assembly GCA_024633595.2 of Lepomis macrochirus. Lineage (NCBI taxonomy): Eukaryota > Metazoa > Chordata > Actinopteri > Centrarchiformes > Centrarchidae > Lepomis > Lepomis macrochirus. The sequence continues at coordinate 21,969,698 of JALXJV020000004.1, read as the reverse complement.
GAATGCAGCAAGCTGCTTATGTTCATTATATCTACAACCAGCTGTAGAGACAAGCTTACAGCTGGCCTTTTAGGGGACCCTACCAAATCAAAGACATTAATTTATTCTAAGAATTCAGTGTAATAAAAACGTCAATATATTGAGAACCATAGACGTACATTTTTTGTCATTTTTTGTGGTGCCTGCCAAATAAAAAGTGTCAATATGTGAAAGCCTTAAGTCAATGTTAAAAACATAGGGCGTACATTTTTACAGTGGAATATTTCTTTCTAAAGTTGGCAGCACATCACAACAGCAATTCCTTCTAAAGTACTGTTGTAAAGTTTGCCATTAAAGTGGCTGAAGTGTCTATTAAAATGCACACAACTGGTCAGTGTAATAGATGCACCACCACCACCAGCTGGATTTATTTCTCCATACAGCACGTCTTGTAAGAAAAAAATAATTAAGCTGGTACAAATACTAGACACAGTTGCAGTTTAACTAGAGCTCACTGGAAAAGAATGTTTTTCTGATCATGCAGGAGACTGCAAGGATCCATTCAAGCCAACAGGTGTCTGAAATATGCACCCCAGCAAAAGACCAACAAACAGAAAGACATTTCATTGAACGCACAACTCTCTTAAACCTGTGAAGGGACAAAAGAAGCACAAGAGCACACCAGCTTCGACTCCAGCCAAGCAAAAGATGAGGCTTCAAAAAAAATGTGCCACTATAGGTTTAGGACTAGGAACAGCCTTAGGTACAAATTTAAGAAAATGTAAAACAACGTAAAAAAAAAGAAAAAAAAAAAGAAAAAAAAGGGAACCTTCAGGCTTCAATTCCAGATCTTCAGAAAACTGTCCCAGGATCCTGTTGCAACTGCCATGCCATCATCAGTAACTCCCAGGCAGCTAACGCGGTTGTCATGTCCAGCCAACACACCTAGAAAAGTACAACAATTTATTTAAATATTATCAATTTAAATATTTTACAGTCTATCAGAATAAAAGCAAGCAAACAAGTACATTTCATTTCTTTGTTTGTCTAATCATTGAGTATTTACCAAGAGTATTTTTGTAACATGTTGGTAATAAGGATGTTATCTGACTTACCAGCACGGTCAGCCTTTAGTGTGTCCCACACATTACAGTTGAAGTCATCATATCCCGCCAGAAGAAGACGGCCACTCTTTGAGAATGCAACAGAGGTGATGCCACATATAATATTGTCATGAGAGTAGATCATTAATTCCTGATCAGCACGCAGATCAAACAGCCTGCAGGTGGCGTCATCGGAGCCCGTGGCAAAGGCATTGCCATTAGGGAAGAACTAAAAATGACAAAATAGAAATCATTAAAGCACAATAGAGGAAACCACAAAAATATCAAATTAGCACACCCCAAAGCAAAATTTAATACAAATAAAACGGTAAAGCACATTTTTCAATAACTTACACAGATGGCATTGATGTCGGACTCATGGCCAGTAAATGTCTGTCTGCACATGCCCTCTCGGACGTCCCAGAGTTTAGCGGAGGCATCACAAGCACCAGAGACGAATAACCGTGCGTCAGGGGCCAATGACAGGCTCATGACATCACCTGTGTGTCCAGCAAATGTGGTTGTCTGCTGGCCAGTCTCAATGTCCCAAAGTGCACTATAAAATAAAATACATCATTAAGATACAGTTTGCATTGATAGTATAGCAACTCGTTGTAGGCGATCCTTTTACTTACCAAGTGGTATCCCCAGAGCTTGTAACAATCTGGTTGTCATCAAGAAAACGACAACAGGAGAGGTATCCTGATATTCAAAGAGTCAGTTGAGGAGTTATTAGTATGACTTTCCATGTCAGAAATATAACTAGCAGTAGACAAATAACTATATAAAATATATATAGATATATATATATATATATATATATATATATATATATATATAAAATATATATATATATATATATATATAATATATATATATATATATATATATATATATACATATATATATATATATATATATATATATATATATATATACATATATATATATATATATATATATATATATATATATATATATAACTCAAATATTTGCAGATATATGTATATCAGAATCAAATAGAGTAAATAAGTCCACTCTTAGATTTCAGAACGCTGTAGTTTTGGGAATTCCATAGACTGATGTTAACTGATTTTTAAAGTACCATCTTAGACAGACAGCTCTGCTGCCTGAGTAGTTCTGTATTTTTCTAAGTACATCTTTCTGTGTGGCTTTATGCATTTGTTTTCCATGTCTAGGCTCCCAATTGAACCATCCATCGAAAAGCAAGCCTGATGTAAGAAGTAAGCTAGCTTACAATATTAACTGTCCTGTCAGATACAGTAATGTTGCCAATTTTATAACTTTGCCCACTGTTATTAATGCCTGTTTCATTGTAATGCTTATGACGTGAAAATGAGAGTGGATTTTATACCTGTATGTCCAGCGAGCTCACGGCTCACACGTACATTCCCCTCGCGTGTTTTCAGGTTGTAAATGGAGCAGATGTTGTCTAAGCCGCCACAGGCCACATAATTTCCTGACGGTGCATATGCACAAGTCATGACCCAGGAGGATCGAAGTGGAATGGCGTGAACCTACAACAACAGTCAGAAGATGCACACAAAAAATATGTTAGTAAGTCCATTTTTGTCAAAGAAAATTAGAATTTATTGTAGCTAGTTTAGTAACTAAAAAAGAGAGAGTAAATTTTGGTTTTGTACCAACCTTTTTTGAAAAAGGGTAATTCATTAGTAAATACCTAAGATGACTTTTGCCATGCTATTTTAGCACTATGGAAATTCTTTAATGCCAGGATGCCATTACATGTACCAATATCCATAAACTATTTTAACACCCACTGTTCATGTGACTTCCAGGCCAGTGAAGCACCCAAAGTAACAAGAGCAAGTGAAATGAGAACAGAGCACAAACTGTACTGTTTAGACATTAGACAGCATCCTGTATAATCAAGCCCAAATCACTTCCATTTTGATGGAAACATAATACTGTATATCAGTCAACACACTGCTACTCAGTGGCACTCACAGACAGCTTGATGTGGTAGCTTAATTTCACAAAGCCTGAAACAAGCAGCGTTTCTATTTGAGAGCCTAATATAAGCATTAAGGTAGCCTGTGTACAATTCTGACCTCAACCTGACCTGCAATCTACTCAGTAGCTCTACAGATACATTGGAAGAACGACCCTTTAATCTTATAATTCCCTGTTGGATTTATTGCCTTCTGTATCAAGCTTAATGTAAATGTTTTGTATCACCACAAAAGCTTCAGTTTACTGTAACTTGACAGCACATAATTCTCTATTTTGTCTGTAGTGGAGGGTCAAATTACCTATTAGGCATGCAAAATACACACCACTTCCACCAACCCCACTAACTGCACACCAGACACATCTCCCCCAAAGGAAAGGCCACAAATGCCCCTCTCTCAGCTGATCTGCAACTCTTTTGAATTTATTCCAATAGAATGCATGCTGATTAATCACTACGTGAATAGGTGCATGCTGCAAAATATAGTATATATATATATATAGCACCATAAACCAGGCCCATATCATTCATCTATATCTGCTTTGTCTTAAAGTTTTAGAAATGCAGCAGCTATTATTACATTATGTGCATGAAGATGGCATCCCTGACATGCCTTAATCTGCAAGTCTAAACTGCTGCTGTGCCATTACTTTGCTTTCCAATTAGATGACAGATCTGCATCGATTCAATCTGTACGTCATTAATGCATGTCAAAAACATTGCTTACCTTATTTGTGGTATAGCTGTCCCAAATAATGAGTTTGCCATCTTGAGAGGCACTGACCAAGAGCCTACACAAATGAGAACAGCAGTATAGACACACCACCAATCAGAGTTGTCACACAATTTTTTTAAATCTAGAATCATACAGAGAGAAAAGAGCAGCAAGAAAAAAGATGCTTGCCAAACTGCTGAAAGACAGTATAACAATAAAATATCAACCGCATTAAGTGTAACAACTCTTATGTTTACCTTTGCACTATACTTAACATTTGACATAAAGCAACTTAAGCAGTTATGTTTACCTGGAATCTGTTCCCCAATGCATGGCATAGATCTTAGCCAAATGACCCCGCAGCGTTCGTCTTGTACGCATCTGGATTCGGCCAACGGGGTCAATGTTAGCTGTAATCTGCAATACATTAAGTACTCTGGTTAATTTCGGACCAAAGTCTTTTCAACCCAAAAGAAACATCATAATGTTAAATGTTACCTGTGAAAGTGTGGCATCTGCACATGCTTTCCTGGCATCCTGAAAAGAAGAAAACTCAAATCTTTAAGACTGGATTTTTCCACCTCACAGCAATCTTTCTTGTACAGGGTGAACTTTGGTATTTTTAATAAAAATTGATGTATGGCATATAAAATTACTCACTCTGATCTGATTTTTGAGCTGCTCTGCCTCTTGGCGTAACTGGTCCAGTTCACTCATTTTATTCTGCTTTTTCAATTACCTTACTCCAGCTACCGGGGCACTTGTTGATCTAAAAAAGAATAAAAGAGAAGTACTTTAATCATTCATAAAACAAATTCAAGGTCATACAGTACAATCTCACTTCCCCACTGCAATGTCACTAACATAATCCTGACAGAATTTAGATTGCCAGTCAAATCCTGTTAAGGCATGACTTTCCAATGATCCGAGAAGCAGTCATTATCCTGTTGACCTCAATCCCTGGGATACTCAGAATTTTAGCCAAGTGATCAATAAGCCACTTATATTAATGCGGGGCCTTGAGGTACTCTCAAAGTTCATCTAATAAAATACATTTTAAAAAACTCATGTCATGATCAAAATAGCATACTCTTAATATAATAACCATATCTTGATATACATCAAGTTTAATTTATTAAAGCAAATAAACGCATTATTTCAAGTCATTTCAAGAGTTATGACCTGTCCTGTACCAGACACAACTTAATTTACACGGATCGTATTAAAACGATGACTTGACCAAACAACACTCCATGGAAACGATATTTTTTAGATTACTTTAACAAAATCAAAATGTAAAATATTTAGTAAAAATAAGCAAATAAATACGGTATTCTGTTTGTCAATTTCTGCAGCATACTGTTAACATATATCCAACTGTTTGATGACGTGTGGTCCAAGTCAAAAGCAGTTTTTGAAAAGGTAGCACAATGCAACAACACAAAGCTAACATGACCACAAGCAAATGTTGTGAACAGCTTAATAATATATAGTCTTATTTCAAAATTAGGCAAGTAGTTGGTTTATTAGTTTGTGAAATGGTCACTGATTGCTCACCAACACAAGTTATTCTAGCAAATGGACACCCTTCTCAGATCCATCCAAATAAAATAAATAAAGTATCTAACAGAGGTACATTAGGTAACAAATGCATAATAAGCTTAATGTGCATATGTTTAAAATGGTACAGAATTGTTTTGTGGCACTCAGACACACAATTTCTGACTACGCACAGAAAACTGGCTAACTAAGTATGCACACAATTTTGACCAAATGCAGCATCAATTAGAATTTTTAACAGATTAAGGGTTATGAAACCACTGTTAACTTTTTAAAAGTTACATCCAAAAGGCAACTTTGGAGATATTTTACATAACAACATAACCCAGAAACCCCTTTCTTTAAACACATAGTAACTCTCATCACTTATGAAACTATAGTCTGTGCATGCTCCTTTTATTTAAGGACATATTGCCCACTGGTCTCTTGGAAAAAACAAAGAATATAACATATTTGCAGAACACATGTAGCCGCTCAAAGTGCAATATTACAATGTTTAAGAAAAAAATATTAGGAACTCTGACAAAGTACTAAACTAAACTGATTTAGATTTTACGCAGATTGTGAATAGCAATGCACCATTTAGTTTAACCAATCTTTCCTTCCCTGTTACCTTACCTGGTGTATTTCAGTCAGTAGGCCTACGTCCCTGGGGTTTAAGGACAAGACTGAAAATCTTCTCTACCTGACTATGTTATCCTTTATGTCCTCTGATTGGTTGACCTTTTTAACACAGGTTATCCTCTTACACTCAATCTATAAATAAACGTGTCATGGAATGTAATTATTATGCAGTATCCCAAACTGATGGCAGAATATCATTCTCACCTTGAAATATTTCTGAAAATACAGTTGTTTCAAAATATGTTCAACTTTTCTTACATTGATACAATATTTAGTTCTCAGAAAATATTCAAGTTTAATCAGTTGTTCTGAATTGTATTTTCAGATAAAGTTTACTAATGCTCACAGTAGCAAATTATATATATATATATATATATATATATATATATATATATATATATATATATATATATATATATATCCTGCATTTTCGTGCTGTTAATACTGTATATTTAATGTATTGACATAACTACATCTTTCATTTGGGTTTAATTGTTTGTGTGTATATGTTTAAATAATTTATTAGCAAAATAGTCCTACCTAAATCTAACTCTGAGGCCATTATTTCGCTTTCAGTTGCAGTGATGATGATGAAATTAAAGGATATTTTGTTAAACCTGACAGGTTTATGTCACTACTAAATGGTGAACTTGAATAGCTCTTATTAAATTCATAGACACTTAAATGGAATAATTACAAGATGCAATTAATTTTCATACTTCACTGTTTTTATACCAAACCCTAAAACTACAACAGTAAATCCAAAAGTGAGAAAGCCTGGAGTCAATTTATACATCTGACTTTTAAATACTACACTTTCTGAGTATATTAATAATCATTTCCCATTGATCTCTGTGGATGCTTGCAGTTAAAGAGTTCCTCTCCCTCATCACTTCTCCTTTCCAAGCGCCTGATCACGGTCAGCTGACTGCATGATAAACAATGAGCAGTGGCAAACAGTCTGGAGTTGTAGCTCTCTAGCTGTTCTCAGGTCCCTTAAGGCCAGTCTGTGCCTGCTACTTTCAAAAGGTGTCTCCTACATTTCCAGTTAAAATATTAAATGTATCTCTCTCTGCAGTAGTATACATCTGTTCTCAAAGGACAAGTCAGCTTATCTGTACTGTTAAACGATGATAATGCAATGTTTCACAGGTCTAAAGCTGGATCATAGAAAAGGCCATAACCAGCAATATCACTGAGCAACTACATAATCCTAAAAGCTAAAACCCTCAGTCAATGAGTCTCTAATCCTATCCATGTCCACTAACATAAACAGCTGGCAAAGCCAGCCCAGGCATTAGAAATATGTTTTCCCAATCATAAAAAGGATGAGTTTAATCTTACTTCTTTTACACACAACATGCTTAAAGTAAGTGCCTGGATTTTCATGCTACCAGTGTAATCACAAGCCTAATACAGTCCCTCTCTTCCAGATGTCCAGATACTGTACAATTACAACACTAATAAACTAGGATGTACAAAGCAACAGAATCAACATACCTGACCTGTATATTTTCTAAGTGATGTCTGTGCACAGGTTTAACCGACACTGAATGTGGTAAACTGATAGTTGACTTAGTCACTGTGTGCAGTACTGTGATTTGCCTACAACAGTAGAATAGTTTGCATTGTATTTGAATGGCTACTGGAAAGCCGTTTTAGTCAGTTTGTTACACTTATATGTTCATAAGGTAGGGCTATAGAGTCTCTGCACATATTTTAGGGGAAGATTTGTTGCAATTGAGCACCATAATGTGGCAAAATACTGAGGATTAGACTATTAGTATATGATTAAGCCTAATCGAATTTATACATTTACTGAACCCTACACAATGTAACGATAATATAACTTGCACTGAAGGAAATCTGAGAAAATGCAGCTAAACGCCATCTTGCAGACTGCTGTCCGCTAGTTAGCTTGCTAGCAGGCTTGACAGTGTAGGCCTAGAGGCAGGGCACAGCTAGTATTCAAGAAAGCAATGTAACTCAGTCACTGAATTAGTAACCATTTCACTAGTGATTTAACAGTGTCCCGTAAACAAGAAACGCTGATCTACCGTAAGATCCGATGAATTTCATGACAGATAAACCAAATAGCTAGTAGCATCTAAAGCACAAAAAACGTAACCAAAGCCACTTAAGGGTAGATTCGGCAGCTCTTCCGCAATTGCACGGAGTGCTATGTAGTTAGCAGCAAGCCAAACTAGTGGATGCACCTAGACACTCGGTGGTTGCTTGGCCTCCAGAAATCCACTCATTTACATACTAACAAGCTCGTTAAATCTGACAGTGCACAGTTAATTCGATTACGACGTATCAGTGTATTTATTTGTTTCTCTAATCGTGAAGTGGACGGGAGTCTGTAAATAACTGCAAGGTCGGGCGGCTATGGCCTGTTTGACTTCAGTAAGCACAAAATACAACAACAGACGCGATTTTTTATTAAGTAGATGACAATATATCGTCGATGGCTGTATTACTGCCGATTAGCTAACTGGTGATAAATAACTAACATTACTGACCCAAGTTTAGGCGTTGCACCGGCGCGGCAGTTTCGTTGCAGGAAGGCAGCAATGTGCTAACTTATTAGTTTGGCTTGTGAAAAAAAAGGGTGTTAACGCGGATACAATAACTCGCGTTAATAAAGTGCGATTCCATATATATGTATATGTATAAACACATACAGCATTGAATGTTTAAGTTAATTAGTGATGCTGACTGCTATGCGGTCGCCAATAGCTAATATTTGCTGTTAATTTGTTTACGGGACGTTTATTGTTCCTGCCCAACCCAGTGTGTCATCATCAACTGACCGCAACATCTCTTAATGCAACATTTAGAGTGCAATGTAACCCAGTACAACCACAATGTGCTAACATTGTCATCACAGTTGTCTTCAATATATTTTGGCTATTAACTACCCAGTACTTTGAGTTCAGTATTATAGGCCAAGCAGCACCTTCGCTGGGCCATCACTGACATCAAGCCTCACTGGCCAACATTAACAGCCAGGGGCTTTCGCTAACATTAACAGCGGTTACCTTATCTCAATTGTCTGGGCGCATAACACATTTACATGGAGATGCGTTTTGTAGCAATCCGCCGCCGCAATTATAGATCGCCAGGATCCACCGCGACAGACACGCCTGTACTATCCTAACTTATATTTGCTTAGAAGAATATAGCCAACTTACCGTTAGCTAACTGCAGCTAACTGAACGGCTAGCTTTCGCTAACGTTACCCCACCCCCGGACAGTTCAATTCCGCCACAATTCATCAGCTAATGGCACAAACAGTTAACGTTACTGTGAAAGATGAGAAAGCACCATCACCATCGCTTTATTTCACCTTACCTGATTCAATATGCGTTTGTTTTTGCGTTTTGGCATTGACTGGAAAACAAGACGGCGTATACCTCCGATCCACGCATCAACGAACACCACGACGCTAGCTTACTAACTAGCCAGACAGCTAACCTTAGTTTTCCGAGGAGCAGCCCTTCCCCAACGCAGGCTAACGTACTGCTATGGAGCTAGACAACCTCAGTCAGCCAACCGGGGAGGGGAAGGGGAAATCACACCCACTAGCCTTGTACTGAAGGCAAACAAAAAGGCTAATCTTTAAAGTCACTATACCTCATTCAACAAGACAGCCTACTGTCTCCCCTTTGCCAAGCTTAACATCTGCCCTTTCCGTAGTAACACTCTCGTCCGGCCATCGAACGACGAGATGGGCGCGGTAACCCTGCAGTCAGCGCTGGGAAACCCCACGCTGCAGCAGCAACGGGTAGAGAACCTTCGATTGGTGTTTTACCTAACTACAGTTGAAGATGCGTGATCAATCACTTTGAACACTGTTTTGCACTTATTTATTTTGTCTTGCATTCAACAAGAGTGGACTGCCAAGAGAACACGGTGCCCCCTTCTGTAATCCAGCCTAACTGAAAGGCTGAGTCAGTCATTTGGGCCCCAACTTGGCTACTAAAGTAGGAAGTGACATTAATGATTTCAGCAGGGCTGTCTATAGTTAGCTAATAATAGCAGTGTCAACAACACAACCTTGCCTTAGCTAATTAGTCTGTAGTGCGGTTTACCGTTTTTCTAAGGTGACTGCTGTATATCCCTTGAACTTTCAAAAGAACCTCTTGTAGTATTAGTGGTGCAGTTTTAGGAAGCTTTCACAATTAAACAAATTTCCCTGAAACATCACAAAACAAACTACCTATGTGAAACACATTAACTTAAGTTTGTTAAATAGACATGGGTTTGTCCTTTAAATTGGCATTTGCTGTCAAACGGGAAGTCTCATTGAGAACATCTTTACGAGAGATGGGTGACAACTAACTTTCACACAAAATTACAAGACACACAAATCAGCAATCACACACACAATCAAGCTAATGAAACAATTACAAGTAGTCCTATCATTTAAAAAATATCAGTCCTGTAGACGAATGAGCATCTTACAACTTAAAATTGTGCATTTTAATCCAGTACTAAAGTGCATTGTACCAGAAACCAGTACAAAAAAACCTACAATATACCAAACAATTTCTATATAAAGCATCTGTGGTTGGAACTCATAAAATAATTGCTTTCAGTTGAATGATGTGTACCTGAATTGATGAATGTGCTTTTAACTTTAAATTTCTGTTGAGTAAATTAAGTGAACATGTTAAGTAAGGGTCAGGAGCAAGGTCACACTTCTAACCACCTGTCAAGCCTACCTTTTATACCTGGTTAACCAATCCTCTGTTTGCCTTGTTTGTTTTCTCGAGCCAGCCACCTTTCCATTCCATCACACATTCACCCTCCATCTATCACTCTTCACACCCGTTCATCCTCTCATCCCTCCTTGCATTTCCTCTATCAACTATCTTTCTTTCAGTCCTGTGCACACCTCCCCCTTCTCTCTGTTCTTTACATACTGTCGAGGGCTTGTAGTAGACTCAGGTGACTCATGACCTGAGACAGACCACAAACAATCAAATATATCTTACATCACTTAAACGTTTGAAAATATATGATATATGATATCATTGAAAATTCATTCCTGACCATCGAAACAGTAGTTGACAAAACAATCTCAACCCAAGGTTAATTTAGTAGCAAGATATAAAATCGTAGTTACAATGTATAGCAGTTTTTAAATTGCCTATGTCAAAAGGCCATTTTGGATGCCTTTTTAAGTTGTGTCAAAAGGACTGTTGAACTCCCTTTTCTAAAAAGTTTATCCATAATTTTCATTACATGCATAATAAATCTGGTACCAAACCTGGAACCCACACATGAATTGAAACTAAATAGCAATTATTATCTATCAGGATCATCTTTATTATGGTTTGTCAGCAGAAGTTTTGATACTAGTATTTGCTCATGACATGCAAATAATTGAATTGCAAAAATGCAGACATTTCTGCCTTGCTTTGCCTGATCACATACAGTATTACTTGTTATAGCACTGTCAGGGCAATTGTAGGAGAACATCTTTTTGTTAAACCCTTTCATATATCAATAAATATTCTATTGAACCAAGTTGTGTAAGTCAGAAGAGCCCAATGAACGTAATCTGTTTATTTCAGGCAGTTACATTTTTCAAAGTCAAAGACTGAGGCCTCCCCCATACAAAGATTTTAAAAAGGGGCCCCTCCTTTAGTTCTGTTGGTTAGTTTTTCTCAAGTCCTGGATCTCTGAGGGATCACGATCACGTTATATGATTACATAGACAGACAAAATTAAGCCTAATGCTCACAGCACACACTATACCAAATCCATAATCAACATCTGTTCTATGGCATTTATTAATTTCTGGGAATGTGGGAAAAACTGTAGAAGATTTATACATACTTTACTAAAAGGTGTAAAAAAACCCAAAATCTTTTGTTATGGGTATTTCTGACTTGTATGGCTTAATTTGTGGTTAAGGTAAACTATGGGCTATTCTGCCTACAGAGAAATTGTTCATCTTGAGTGTACAAAACAGACTATAGGACAGAACAACATACATTTCAACTGCAGTTTTATTGTTTAACTTGCTGACTATCTGCTGATGTAAATATTAAGTCTCAATAGCTTGACAAAGTCAGTGTTGTAGTTTTGGTTTACTTGGTGTTGTATCTTCACTCAAACTCTATTAATACACAGAGCATCATTGGAAGCATGTGGCATACAGAGATTCATAGCTCTTCCCCTCAACCAACAAATGTGACATTCTTAATGCTCCCATTGCAATGTTGGAAATAACTTCTTGTAGTTAAGTGCCTCCTTATTTGGTTGTCTGCTTTCATGAGAGTCACCGGGGTCAGCACAAACACCTGCTAATGGCTAACAGAAAGCTAATTGCAGTTCCCATAAGTGGACCATGTGATGTTGAGGTCAGGAAATGCATCAGATGGTTTACATATTTTGTTATCTTGTCTTTTGCCCTTTCTGCCTTGGGATAATAACATCATATTTTAATCAATTACAATTTTACTAAACAAGTTATTTTCTTATATAACTACGCTGTTTAGTGTTTCCCATTTGTTAGTTGAGATCAGTATCCGAATATTCCTCATGGGTGATTAGCAAGTCCATCCTTTAAGTGCCGTAAAAGGTCTTGAAGCATGCTCTTCTAAGCTCTGGGGAAAGAGCATTAGAAGTGTAGTAATAATGAGACTAAGAGATCCTCTCATTCTACAGTAACTCTTGTCACAGTGCTTGTCCTCAGCCGTGTTTGGACTAACAGAGAAAATGGTGAGAACCTTAAGACACAGGAACTAACTAAACATACAAAATTGTTCATTCCAACATTGGTAATTAACACTGTTAAAATTCAATGTGAAGTAATTACAGAAGCTTTGCCATGCTGATCTTTACTCTTAACTACTAATATGAAATACTGCAACGTCCTAAGCAACTTTCTTCCAGGCCAGCAAGTTAACACAAGAGCAGATCACAGAGTACAAAGGAGTTTTTGAGATGTTCGATGAAGAGGGAAATGGAGATGTGAAGACACAGGAGCTGGAGAGACTGATGAGTTTAATGGGAATCAATCCGACGAAGAGAGAGCTCAGCCAGATGGCCAAAGATGTGGACAAAGATGGTAAATATGAGTCTGCAATGACTGCAAACCCTGTACTATGGAAACATATCACTCTGTAAAATACTTCTAACTAAAATCACAACAATGGATATTCTTAGACCATCTTTTTGACATGTGTGGGCCACTGATTGAGTTTAAGATAATATAGAGAAAGTAGTTGGGGTCTTACACACACCTGTGACAGCATATCACTTGAACTTCAACTTTATTATATATGTAAATAAAATACAACAACAGCCCTACCATAAATCATATCTTTTTGATGTACATAATTATCAAAAAGCTGTTAATTCAACTCTGTTTTCGAGACCAAAGCAGTGACAGTGTTTTTGGCTGTTTAGTGTTTCCCATTTGTTAGTTTGGATCAGTATCCGAATATTCCTCATGGGTGATTAGTAAGTCAATACTTAAAGTGCTGTAAAAGGTCTTGAAGCATGGATTGTAAAATTGTCCTATTTACATATATGAACAATCCTTTAAATGCTTTTAAGCAATGCCTTGCATGTCTTATGAGCTGCACCTTGAGGTGAGGATGGAAGTAGAAGCTTTATCTGTCTAAAGTTTGGCTTAAACCAAGTAAGTAATTAAAGAGCTAAATAAGGTTCTGTAATGATAGCCTGGCCATTAACATTAGCTAAAGAGCTGGGAGGTAGATTAACTGGATGTTTGCCTCTTGTTCTGATAAGGTTCCGATAAATTAATCTTGAGACATATTTGGAATTAGCTTTTGCAGCCAATCAAGTCTGGATTTTAATTGCAAATAGATAGATTTAGAATTGGCAGAGGTATGGCATTATCTAATGCAGCAGTATTCTGTTTTTACTGCTGGTTACAACATTAATCACTAGGGGTCAGTGTTTTACTATGTGAGATTTGTACTTAAAAAAGACACAAGCGTTTTTGTGGAGTTCAAGCTAACAAACTGCAACTAAGCAATCTGAAGTTATATCTTCAGCCACTGTCATGTGACTCATTATATGCCCAGCAGAGCACTGACATATGGATCCATGAGGAGCTATATTTGTGATTTCATCTGTTATGCTGAAGATTTAATTTGTCATTTCCTTCTCTGTTTCCTATTTCCCTTACTCTTACCCTTCTATTTATACCTCCCTTTTATCTCTGAACCTAAATGCTACAATTTTAATTAATTAGGTTTTGGTATTTTTATGTCTAAGATTTATTGCATTTATTGCATTTTTTCAGTCTTTCCAATAAACTGTGATTAATGCTGACTCAGTTCTGGATGTAAAACATTGAAAGATTTTACAATCACAGCATCTCACCTGTATGTGTTTATCCAAGAAGAATCTAGATACTTCGTAAAATGAAGCTGAAATGATTTGGTTGTTCTTTAATGCTAAAACATTACTAATTTTTTCTTCCTAAAAGCAATATTTTTTTCTGGACTTTTGTGGAAATAGACACCACTAGCATTTTTCAGAGATAATGTACATTGGAATGTAAGATTGTAGTAAAAGCTGGCGTCATACTTGATTTTTTTCTAATGTCACTTCACATAAAATCACATAATGCATTGTGTTTCTCCTCTATATAAATATGTCTGTCTGTGTCCCACTAATCAATAAACACATGTTACTGTGCTGCACACAGATAATGATGTTGTTTTTGACAGACGATTTTTTTTGCAACATTTCAGGTAAAGGTGTATTTAATTGTGACAGCTTCCTGGGTCTGATGGCACTGTACCATGAAAGAACCAAGAACCAGGATGCTGAACTCAGAGCTGCTTTTAAAGTATTTGACAAAGAGGCCAAGGGATATATTGACTGGAACACGCTCAAGTAAGAAAATACAAGTGACATAAAAGAAAAACTTTTCCTCTACTCTCTTAATTTGATTGATTGCATACTGGATTGCACTGCACTATCAGCCATGAAAGTGACAAGTAATTATTTATTTGGATTAAATTTAAAGCCGGATGAAACCAATCATATAAATAAAACTCTTGTTTGCCATCATGCTCTTTCATGTTTCCTTTATCTTTAAAAAATAATTTTCAGATACGTACTGATAAATGCGGGGGAACCACTTAATGAGATCGAGGCAGAGCAGATGATGAAGGAGGCCGATAAAGATGGTGATGGAACAATTGATTATGAAGGTATGTATATTCATGTTCTAAATTACAATCCATAGTCACACTACAACAAAAGCATTATAAATAAATAAAAAAACGGTTGAAAAATGGAAGGTCGTTCACACAGGTAAACTGTCTGAACGACCTTCTATCACACACTATCACAGAGGTTTACATTTTGACAGTACTGTATTGCTGTTCTGTATTGCAGAAATGTTGTCCTCTTGATCTTTATGGTCAGTTACTTGTGGTAATACTTTCAGTGAATCCATTGTGTTTTTAAAAAATGTATAAATAATGGATGTGTTGAAAGTAAATGTTATGAACACTACAACCTTAATTAAATTTCAAATGTACTTGAATATATAGATTCTTGTTGGCTAATATTTCAGGTTGTTTAACCTTGGCAGGTTAAAGATTTCTGGATTTTATTAGGTAATTAAATGACATATAGGCCCACATATTATCCTTAACATATTTTAGTTTTCTATTACAAGGATTGTATTTGTTTACATGTTATATTTAATTAAAAATGTTCAAATGCACTATTTAAAAAAAAAAGTCATCAGATTGAAATAAATGTTGTGTATACTGCTGATCTTAATTATTTCAGAGTTTGTGGCCATGATGACTGGGAACTTGTTCAAGATGAGCTGAAGACCTTGTGGATACTCATCAGTAGCTGTGAACATGTGTTGCAATTACACAAATATATACAACAGCAGTGTCTTTTCTGAAAGTTTTCATCATTATTACTAGTTGTACAAATGGAAAGCGTGCAATCACACATCAGTGTGATTTTTGAATAGCTGTACTTTAGTGTGAAGGACATTAAAGTAAAAATTGTACTTGAGTGATTTGTCAGTAAATTCTTTTTGTCTTTATTATTTTGTCTGTTTCTTACAGAGTAAATTCAGGCCATTGAGAGTTAGAGAAAAGACATCATAGGGTTAATTTCTCCAGACCTACCACCCGGATGCAGTCATTCACATGGGTCTGACTGCATCTGGTGTGCAGAGCCATTAAATCCCATTCTCACCCCTGCAAAGCCAAATAGACAGCTGAGGGAGCCAACCGCATCTATCATCTTGAAGCCATCAGACCAATTGCAGGGTGAAGGGGGAGGGAGCTTGCCACACTGATCTCTGTTTGCAGCATCCCTAGAGCAGCCTCTGTTATGTGAAATACAAGAAAGGGCAAGACAGGGGAGTAGATCCTAGGAGGCAATCTGAGAACCGGAAGGAGATCTCTTGGAGACAGCCAGGATAGGCTTGCTTTGGTGTGTGGGGTCGTTCTTTAGAGCAAATGGCTGTTTTGTTAATGTAAACAGCCTGAGCAGTACCTGCATTGCTAAAGGGGGAAAGCAGAAGAAGAGGAGGAAGAGGAGGAGGAGGAGGAGGAGGAGGGGCAGCCACTGGAGGAAATGCAGCCTCTTCCAATGAAATTTTCCCGTCTCTATCTCACCCTGGCCTGCCGCAGCTCACCTCTGAAGTCATGTATGTTAAGGTAGGTATTCATCTCTAATCTGAGAGGACACATGGAGTAGGACCTGGTCACGTTGGCAGGATTAGTAGCTCAGCTGTTTGTTCAGGACAGCTGAGAGACAGTGCATCTTGACTAAAAATAAACATGTATCAGCAACTCACGGTAATAAGACCATAACATGATTCAAACAAAGACGTAAAAGGTTGCAGGCTCTGTCTTGTTCCAGTGCAGGGGATTGTTAACTAGACCAACAGCAATGACACATACACATGTTTCTCATTAAGAGCACAAGCAGACAGGATGCACTAAGGGGAGAGGAATGGATCATGTGTCTATTTTCACTGCCTTCTTGTAACCATACTTTAAAATGAAAACATTTTTAAAACTCATATATATATATGTGACTATTCAGGATAAATTGCTCTTCATTCTCATGGGAATGTGTAGAGTTTGTGTGTGGGTGGGAGGTACGTGTACAGAGTCTTGGATGCAGTGGATATTTATGGAAACTTTGTGTGTGTGTGTGTGTGTGGGTGGGTGGGTGTAAGTTGGATTTTGACATCTGAATGCGCTGCAAACATGTTTCCTCACAGTGCACGTTACAGTTTGAGTCGTTACTATTCCTCTGTATTTTATCAAGTTTGTTATGCCACTTTCCTCCTGTGCGTTTGCTACCCACATCCTGCCTGAAACACCTACCACAACCCTGCTGGCACAATCAGCCGGGGAAGGTGTGTGCCAAAACTGAAATGTGTGATTTTTTTTCTACAAAGATTTAATTACATAAAAAGCAAAATGGAAATGATATTTCAGCAATTGGGGTTAAGGAACACCTCACCTTTAGTCAAAGGTCAGAAATTAGTAAAATGACCCTTCACTATTCACTTGCTGTTTCTCCTTTTTCTTATAGTTTTAGGTTTTATTCTCCATATCACACGGTCAAAACATCAATGCCTCAGCAGACCTTAAACCAGAGGGAAGACACCTGTGTCAACCATGAGACACACTAGAGGCTGAGCGACACAACTACATTCACACACAGACTGAAAATACTTCCTTTGGTTGAAACAGTTGCACCTGACCATGGCTGTAACTGCAGCTAAGGCAGCTACAAGTTTTCTCTCCACAACTGCCACGACCACCGCAATCCCCTTCCTCTCGACGGGCTCGAGTGCCAGAGACAATATCACCGCCAGAACAACATTAATGACTGTTACTATAACGACGAATGAGACCAACTTCAATGCCACCACGTTTCCAGAGGCAGTGATTGAGCGTGCGGGAATGGGAATGGTGCTCCTACCTTTTGGCATCATCACTGTCATTGGCATAGCAGTGGCAATTGTAAGGAATCATTTAAATGTTGTCTCTAAAATAGCATTTGATTCAGCAGAAATACATTTTCTCTGAATAATGTCTTGACCTGTTGCATTCTCTATATCATGTTTAAGTGTGTGTATATTTGTCTTGACACACCTCAGATGTAATATATACTTGCACTCAATAATTTAGTTTGGAGAAGTTAGTTATATCGATAACACTACTTGTATTTCTTCCTCCATCCCAGATGCTGTATATTCGGAAACGGAAACAGTAAGTTTATAAAGATTTTATTTGCAGATCCGGAAACCAGGCAAGGCTGGATTACGATTATTTCTGTAATTTGATTAGTTAATAAA
Organism: Lepomis macrochirus; assembly: GCA_024633595.2. Taxonomy (NCBI): domain Eukaryota; kingdom Metazoa; phylum Chordata; class Actinopteri; order Centrarchiformes; family Centrarchidae; genus Lepomis; species Lepomis macrochirus. The sequence goes on along the minus strand of JALXJV020000004.1, from coordinate 21,951,375 downwards.
TACATTTGCTACAGAATTAGCACCACTAAAATATAGTATCAACCTAAAGCAAGTCCTACAGAATTATGTTATTCTGTGGCTGTGACAAAATTTAGTTTTAAATGCTACTGTATGTTACATGAGTTTATATATTATATTTTCTCCATGTGCTACACAAACTAATACAATGCAAGCATCATTACATCATAGGAGTTCTGGTTGCACTGGAGGAACCACAAGTTACATACACATTGCACAGAGGCCAGTAGGTGTTGGGTTAGCAGGGGCCAGAAAATCTTTCACCATTTTTAACCTACTAGGGCTAATCCAGCTTTGCAACAAGGCACTTAAATGCTAACTGGACTTCACCTCTAAACACTACTCATGCAGGTTGGAGAAACTGAGGCACCAACTCATGCCCATGTACAACTTTGACCCGGCTGAAGAACAAGATGACCTGCTGGAACAGGAACTACTGGACCACGGCCGGGAAGGCAGCCTCACAGGTCCCAATGCCAAGGTGAGCTGGAAAGTGTTAGGTAGTGAAAGTTGTGTTCTGTGCCCTCACATGAACCACTGTATGTGCAACAGACTGCAATTGCTCCCATTCAGACCATAAATGGTGATGACCACAGAAGCCACAATAAACATATTTCATGTTCCTCCATATTCCTAAATACATTAATGGAAAGTTTTGAGCAGTGGCTTAGACAGTGTTTCCAATTGTCATTAACAAAACCCAAACTTCTATCAAAATATGAAAGTATGTTGTTACATTTTCAAAATAATTTCTTGAACCAATTCATATTGGCTTGGGCTAGCGTTAGATTTAATTAAGCCTATCTGTATATTTTACACATGTTGTTATGATAAAATCTCTATTTTTGCCAGTACATGTGTGCTTTATTTTAGGTTGCTGATTAGGTAATCCCCACTGTCAGTTTCTTTTATTCCATTAATAGTTCTAAATCTGTGGTCAAAACTAATGTTTATTTTCTTTTATTTCTTTTAAGTTTTGACAATGGCATATTGGTAAAAGGCAAACATGGTAAAGTATCGCCTGTGTGTCTTTTGAACCATCTCTAAACCTCTTTTTTCCCCCACAATCCTCATTCTTTCATGCTGTAATCATTTCAGTATCTCATACAAAAATTAGTAGGTTAGTAGTAGAATACATTTTATATGAACTAATCCATAATTAGGTAAATGCTTACAGAGGACACAACACATTCACATAAAGTCTTTACCTCACATCCATATTTCTTTCATCCTTTCCTTTGTGCTCCCCCAACTTAATACTTGAACATGAAATATTCCAGGGGCCACATGAGCACGAAAATATGCAAAACACCACCTTTTGGGTTCTTTCAAATAATGACATCCAACTTGATTTGTCCAACTATGTTGAACAATACTTATAAAGAAAAATAGAACATTCTAGTGCAGTTTCATTAATGTTAAAAGGTATTCGAGGCATTTTTGTTCAATAGTAGTAATTTCATAACATGAAGGTGAGCTCACGATCTCAAGCTCAAGGACCACTTACTAGCTTTCAACTGCATCTTACAGTTGAACTAGATTAGTTCAATTGGCAATTGAACTAATCCCAGGACATGACATAACTGTGCAAACGCATTGATGAAGTACAGGAAATGCAGTTGAAAGCCTGCAAAATAGCTGGTAAGTGGACCATGTGGTGTGGTGTCGGAGCTGGGAATGACATCACACCCGAGTTGACGGCCTTGCAGTTAAACAGCAGATTTAAGCCGAAAAAACAAGATTGATGCCACTGGCTATTGTTAGCAATACCAATTGATAACTACGCATTTGGTGGAATTTTGCAAATTTTACACACAGTAGCAACATGTCTACAAATTTAAGTTTGACAGGACATTATTTAATGAGACCCAAATAAGAGAGATATGCGATAAACAGTATGACCGCAACTTTCACTACTGTTGATTCCAGGAGCAGCCATCTTTGATTTTGCTTCAAGTATCTTTAACCAGATCCAGTTGCCTTTGTGTACGCATTTTAAGCCTCCTTGGACATTTTGGATATACTTTATTTAGTAATGTTTACGAAGTGAATTTACTACACATCCTAAACAGATTGCATAGTCTATGATTATACATGTGGCCTCTGGTCCTAACACAATTTCTCTGGTTTCAGTAATCAAACCCATTCCTGTTCCTAAAAAAATAAGGTCTTAAAATGAACAAAACAGAAGGTTACTGAGGGACAACTAACTGCTCTCATGGTTTAGCACAATTCAAGCTTGGAGTCACCATGTCACTTATGATTTTATCTTCTCGGCAGACTCTCACAACCTCCCAGGGGACTACGCAGAGGCCCAGTCGTCTGGTCTTTACAGATGTAGCCAAAGCTCTTAACGCTTAACAGCTCTCTCCATTAGTTGATTTTGTTTGCAATGGCCACTGTCCCTTATCAAGTTAATAGACTGTCACTCAGGAAGGAAAACAAAGGGACACCTGGACTGTTTTTGGGAACAACTGGAGCTCTGGTGAAATTTTCATCACTAGGACACACTAGGAGTATGTGAAATGGCAGCCGTTATGAAAAAAAAAAAAAAAAATGTAGGGTGCATGTATGATAAGGGATCACGTATGATCTTGCACTGTTATCAAGTGGCGCACAAATGCGGTGTGGTGCACTTTTATTGAATCATGTTGTGTCATTGCTGTTAAAATGTTTGGTAGCTTGTCAGTGAAGTTCTTCTGAGCTTCAATATCTACTTCCATGTTAGAAATGAGAGAAGTGTAAGCTTGTGTTATACTGATTTTTTGGTCTTACGTCTCTGACAAGCTTGAACACTGGATGTGTTACCATCCTTAAGTGAACTGTCCCTTCTTATTTTGTTTCGTCTTTATTGAACAATAAAGGATTGTTTCTGTCTGTACACAATAAAATTATTTAAACCAATTTGGAAAAAATGGTTTTGTTGTACAAAATTATAACAAAAGAAAAGTTGTTAGGTGAGATATTTTATTGATAGCGATAAAATCAATAAAAGTGATAAAAGAAGCAGAATAACACAAATCACATGGTAAAGAATCATAACAACATATATATCACAGGTTTGGGAGTTGTATTAATGAAGTGGATGAGGACAAGTCAATAACAAAACTACAAAATGGTGTTAAAAGTAAGGCTTTAAAGATGATTTCTCAAGTTACATTCCAACTTTTCAATAGTTGAAAATGGATCAAGTACTGTGTGTAACTATATCAGTTAGATCACAAAATACATTGTCCCCATATAGAGAGTAAATATCCAGACACAGCTTGTGTAAAATAACAAACATTGACCCAGTCTTAGTTAAATTAAGAGGCACCCTTCAGGCTGACTTCCATTCATTATGGCAATATGAATGTAGTGAGATGAGATGAGTGGACTACAACAGTACTAGTTTGACAGTTATTTCAAGATTTCATGAACCACGTCACCTGCAGGCTTGATGGAAAAGGTTAGGTACAACTAACCAAACATTTCCTCAGGCTTATTAGTTTTCAGAGGTAGTCCATTGGGCAAACAAGGTAAAGTCAATGCAGTTGAACAAGAAAACATACCTATCTGTAAATGAATTAAGCTCCTCTGGCAGCAATATATTCAACAATGCTGAAATACATCAAACTATTGGGATACAACAAAAAATAAGCATGCTTTAGGCGGAAGAAACAAGTTGATATACAGTAAATGGTGGGTGATATTCAAGTCACCTAAACAATGTTAAGCGAAACGAAGTTCGTTTTGAAAATGTCAGCCACGCCTGATGACACAGGGGCAGAATCTTAGGAAATTGAAGTATTTGCGACAGTCAATTTAAGTGCAGAAATCCTGACCGACAAGGTCTCAAAAACATACTGGAGGCTGGAAATTTCTTTACTTTTGATTTTGATTTTTAAAACAAAAGAATTTGGTATAAGATTATCTCCATGAGGACAAAGACATCCCTGGTCCTCCAAAATACTAATATTATTCTACATATGACTAGTTGTTATGGTTAAGTTATTACTACTTTTGAAAAATAAGGGTTATCATAAAGCATCAGTAAAACACACCCTCAATTCAATACAATCGAGGTTCCTACTGCAGCCTCACTTGGTCTGGTACTGTATGAGCAATAACATAAGGAAGCTAATGTTAGCAAACTTCAGATAGATGTCACTTAATAAACAATGTCATTGAGTCAGTTTGTTTGCTGACTTTATAACTCCTTTCTACTTGTGCTTCTGTCTCACCAAAAGTTATAGCTTCACTTTTAATAGCCAAATATCAAACGGGGAGGCTTGTTTTGTTGTTTTCCATAACTGTCATGTGTTTCAGCACTGTGTGGTTGTTTGCTACCTTTTCTTTCAAATCACATGAATTAAGAGTGTCACATATACAATTTACAGTGTAAGAATCAGAAAATACATGATGTAGTAAAAATAAGAAAGAAGTAAGCGACCCAAAAAACAAACAAACAAGTATTTCATAAGGAACTACAACCTAAAAAGCAAGTATTTAATTAAGTTGTTGTAAACTATTGGCTGCATTTTATTTCCCAGGAGAACAAACCAAGTCTCACTTCAGCTTTTAACAAATACAGTTTTTTTTATCCAAAGAAATGACACTGATGCTTTTATTTGTACACCGATAGTAAAATCCTCTGCTGGAGTGTACCATCTGCTTCTGTGTGTTGGTATGTAAACCCTTTGCCTGTCTGAGTTGTATATCTGCACATGAACCTGTGTGTATGTATGTGTGTGTGTGTGTACACAGTAAATGTGTCTGTTGTTGCTGCTATGGGAGTGCAAGAATAACTTTGTTGGAGAACATCTGTCTTTTGTGTTACTGAGGTAGAATGAAAGATTAAGAAACTGAGGACAACTGAGGCTTAAATGAGGTCTTTGTGTCAAGGCATACTGGTAATGTCAAATACAGGTCAGAAGTGCACAACAAACACAGCACAATAATTATCACTGAGTAGACTGACAACATATTCCTGAATAGTTTTGTACCTGAGGTTTCAATATGGTGTAAAAGCACTGTAATAGTAAAATCCTGAGTGTGGTAAAATGACACATCAACACTGTTGTTGCCTAAAAGTATATATGAAGGGTTTCTTTCCAAAATGAGATGTCCATTTAAACCTTTGGGTGCTTTTTTTCTGCTGGGTGGGAGAAAAATAAATTTCACAGAGGATTTCACTGAGGTTATTAATCTGTACACTTGCTTATGTTGACATTTAAGCTATGTAATCCTATGATTTTTTTTATTCTGAGCAAAGAACAAAGACATTTCTCCTCTCCCACATTGGATATTTCATTTTGGAATAAAAACCTTTCACCTGTACTTTCATAATAATGACTTCAGCGCACCATGTTTATATTGTTAACATTGATAAAAATGTTACCGTCTTGCTCCCATTTCATATGAGGATTCATGACGCTTGATTTAGAAACATGTTTCAATAAAACGGTTTAGTTTGGTTCCTTTTTTCTTGAACCCCCCCCCCTCTCATTTGAGCCCACAACCCCTTCCCCTCTCCACACAACCACCTCACACACGTTCACGTTCTCTCAAACAAACACACACACACACACACACACAGGTTCAGGAAAGCAGGCATCCTTATATGAATAGTGTGACATTTTGTGAAATACACTTCTTGCCTTGATTTAGATGAGAAAATTGATATGAAAAATGCTTAGTTTAGCTTAGCATAAAGACCGTTAGCTCAGCTCAGAAGGTAAGAAAACCGCCGAACACATCTAAAACCTAAAGGCACATGACTCCTGTAAAAACTAAAACTTATTTTTTACACTTTGGTTTGTGTACAGATTAAAATGAGATATATGACATGTTAATTGGTGAGCGTTAGAGGTGCTGATTGGTAGATTTTGATACCTTTGCATAAAGCCAGGCTAGCTGTTTCCCTCTGTTTCCAGTCTATGTCTTAAACTAAGCGAATCAGTTGCTGCTGGCAGTAGGTTAACAACGGACATGAGAGTGGCATCATTCTTCTCATCTAACTTTCAGCAGTAAAGTATTTATCCAAAATACCAAACTATTCTCTTGCTGAAAACCATAAAAACCATATCCAAATTATTCAACGTTAAAATAGAGCTTGTTCACCAAACTCTTATAGTGAACCAACAAAACCAGGGTACAGTATCGGATCAGGAGAAGAAACCACCGTCTTCAATGATTTTTTGTGTGTGTGAGTGAGTGTGTGTGTGTGTTCCTGAATCCTCATCACAGATAGGAGTCAGACTGTACCCCTGTTTGTTTGAGGCCAAACCTTGAGGTAGGTAGAGAGGCATCCTATCTACTCCCCTTCCTCCTTCGCTGAAGCCTGAGCTGACGAGGGCTCGAGCTGCGAGGGACCCTCCTCAGCCTCTTCTGAGGGGCCCTGGAACAGCAGGGGATCATAACTTCTGTCACTTTGTCTGTTGTTGTTTTATCTCGTTTAATGACTCATTATGTGCAAGTTAATGAATCAATACTAGAAAGAGCACTACAAAACAAGAATAAGTGTTAGCATTTCATTTAGTGATTGCGTGCGAGGACATAGGTCCTGCTGTCAGACCTAGAAATGTGAGGAAGACGACAGTTATGTCAGGAAACCAAGAAGACAGAGGAAGAGAACAGTTAGATCAGGTTTCCCCTCTCTATATTGACTCATTCTTCCCCTTTGCATGCGTGTGTCTGAGAAAGGGAGTCAGTCTCAACGGTTTCAGTTCTTGAAGCATCGTTGACAAACTGCTAGGTGGCGAGGATGCGATAAGGCAGATGAGGGGCATCAAGAGAACTGCACGCTTTGGCGACAACTGTTGTGCAATGTTTTCGTTTGAAAAATTACCAAGATGGCTAAAAGAACCAAGGTTTCTCAGAAACACTTGTGCGTAAATTCAGCAAAACTGGATGTCACCAAAGGATGTCTGGAGGTGTATCTGGGGAATTCAGCACCACCATCTGTGCTTTTCCAAGAACTCGTCATATCCTCATGAAGTCAGTTTACGTAAAGCATAGGGAACATGTGCATTGACACTTTTGCTATTTACATCAAATGTGCCAGAGCAACTGCAATTTTAGCAGTTTTATACTTGTCTGATACCACATTGTATACTTGGATCCAAAGGCTTATTTCTCACATGCTCAAGTAAATGAGGTGAAATACAATGTGGTGTGCTCCTAAAGTAGTGCTGAAAGCATAAATATAAGGATAAAGATGCAAGAATATGTGCAAAAATTTACATTTGACACGCAGTGTTCAATGTGAAATGTGCAAGGCAGTACAAAGGATTCTCTGACGACAATAGGCTGGACATGGTTGAGGATACACAGGAGGTCTGTGGGCACAGTCAGACTAGTATAGTGTTGCATTGAGGCACACTAGATTCTATGAGAGAAGACGAATATAAAACTGCTAAAGGTTGCTTTGAGGTAGGCAGAGGAGCAACCCATCTACTAACCTTCCTCAATGTATGATTATCCAGTACTGAATTAGTGAAAACATGTTAGTTTGAATTGAAATGTCATAAAATATATATATACACATCAACGACTATCAATTACTTGGTACACCTAGGTAAAACTAAAGCATTGTAATACAACAACCTGGCAACTTAGTGGCTAACACGAGGACCCCTGTTGTATGTCATCACCCTCTGTCTCTTCATGTTTGTCTGTCTCTCTCTACCATCACTATTAATAAAGGATGAAATGCCACAAAAAGTACCTGTCCAACTGGCTTTTGAGTGTAGTTTAGGTTTGACGATCTGTGCTTGAGACAAGCTTATGACATTCATGAATAGTTAAATGAGTTTGTGCTTTTTCTAGTCCTGCATCATAAACGTAACTGACATTAGTCAAAAAGGAACACATGTGACACAAAATGAGATTTCTGTTCAACTGAAGCAGAGTGTGTATTCCTCCATAGTCACACACTCTCAAAAGGGACTTCAGCTTCAGCATGAAGCAACACTAACACATTTAAAACTAAAAAACACTGACAAGGTGAAAAATAATGTAGGTAAATCTGCAGTGGTATTATATAGTGAGTATTAAATTACACAAGTTTAGAGGCTAAAAAAGATTTAATGACCTGTAATAAGATTATGAGCCACTTACATGTTATTTATTAGCAAAGATGGCTCTGAAAGTTATCTCACAGAGCTTAACATGAAAATGTCTAATAGCTCATCTTATAGGCAGACCTTGTGTCACTCATGTCAAACAAAGTCCCATTTAAATGAATTCCTAATAAGTCTTTAGTTGAGCGAAACTTGCGGTTTAAAGTGCCACATCAAAACAAAACTGGTCCACCCTACTACCCTTATAAAGATTTCATTTTCCTCACCTGCTGCTCTTCAGTTACTTCTTGAACTACTTTCTGGGGCTGTGGAAAGAGAGGGAACAGAATTAATTAAACATGAAGGAAAAGCCACCCTCAAGGACTGTGCAGCTCCAGCTGACACCTGGGAGGCTTTGGACATACATTTACAATCAACTCCATGATGTCTCTAACTGTCAACGATTGCTCCATACCCATTTCCTCGGTCGCCCACGTGGTCGTCTCTCCCCAACAGGCTCTACTTTCTAAGAAAGAACAGATAAGTGGTTAAAAGGAAGTTTGAAGAGTCCTCTTATAGTGATCAATGACTATGATTAAGGGCTTTTTATTTGGGTATGGTATTTCTGAGAGATATTCTTACCACTAAAGCCACTGCAAGTCAATGGTGAACATTTCTGTCAGCAGCTACAGATGTTTTTTTTCTATAAACTGTATTTTTGATTTGATTTTACAAGCACAGGTTGTATGGCCTGCATTGTTGGCACTGTCGGCAGCTGCAACATGAGAAACGGAATCAGAAATGTCTTTTCTCTCCATCCCTTGAAATGTCAACACGTACAGTGCCTGCACAGCTGTATATCCAATAAAATCCTGCACATGGTTCAGCTTTCACAGTATGTCTATCTATGTCTAAGAGTAGAAATATTTTAAACAATAAAATGGTAGTAGTACATGGATGGCATTTTCTGGTTTTATGTACGACTGTTTTTAAAAAAAGTTCAGTTTCCCCAAATTTGAAAACACAAACAGTGTATTTGTGTAATCGGCATGTATAGTTGCAGGCCCAGGCATGAAATAACTTCTGCCTGTGAAAGTTATGTTTCCACATTTATATAAATTGATTCACTATGTTATAGATCTACTACATGCAACAAAATGTACAGGAAGCTAAGGGGTCTTGACCAAGATTGCTTATGTGACGAGTTGAGGTGTGAGAATGTGTTGAGTTTGATCGGAAAGCTGCCAGCAGGGGCAGTGAGACAACTTTCTCTCCTGATACAACAGACTTTCCTCAGCAAAACTACAGTATACATACATACATACATACTGTACATAACAGTAGTACTAATGTGATTGAGAAAGCACAAAATGTCCCTCTGAAATGTAGTACATTGAAAGTATAATGCATACTATGGAAATATGCATGACAGACTCGCTGCACTGACCAGTCCGTCTTTGAGCACTGCAATATGACACATAAATACTGCAATGATTTAATAACAGTGTGTATTTTCTGCTGACATTTGCCCTCAAGATGACTGCTGACTGTCTAGTCTCCCTATAAAAAGACATAGATCATTGTATTTCAGGACATATTGGACATACATGGAAAACTCCCAGATGCATCTAATACAGATGCATTGGAAAGATAAACCAGCGGTTAAGATCATATACAGCATTTTTTTAAAACTTGTAGACCTGCTACCATCAACTGTGAAACAAATTTGTTACCGGTTCCTTTTTTCAGGAGTGATAGCTATTTAGGTCATTTCAATTAAAGAAAGAAGTCATAGATAAGTCCAAATTCACTAATAACTATTTCTTTTTTATATTATCCAATGTTAGGATATTTGCAAAAAAACACAACAACATGTCTTGTGATTTAACAAAAAGTCAAGTTCAAAAAATTCTGACTGGCAATGTAAATTGTATTCTGAAATTAAAGTTCAAATATCTTAGATACTCTGATTGGTTTCAACCTTCAGTGCAGTTCTGGGGCCCTTGTTCTTGCTGCCTTTCGGTCGTCCTCTCGGTCGCTTTGGAGTCGGTGGTCCAACAGGTTCCTGTAAGATAGAGATCAAATGTGGACCCAATAACTAACTAGTGAAAAACATTTGTTTGAGCAGTTTTCTACAGCGGGGGAGACACAGACAAATAACCGACTACAATGCCCTTTTCATTGTCCAATTAGATTCTTAATGATTAAAGGTCAAGGACAGAGGTGATCAAATCCATCTTTTAAAGAACTGATGTCCTACCTGCTGCTGTTTCCGTGGCCGACCCCTGCCCCTGCGCTGGGGCTCAGGAGGTGACTGGGCGGTGCTCGGCTGGGGAGACGGCTCTTTGGTCCCACTGTTACTCATGCCTGCGTCTGTCCACCTGCTTCAAAGAGTGTGGGCATCAACGCCTGGAGGAGCGGCCTCGAGGGCTTAAACAGGAGAAGACCTGAGTATCAGGAGCTGGAGATGTGAGCAAAGAAAAGTAAAAAGAAAAATGCTACTTTTGAATGCAGTCAGTGCAGCAATCACCTTTGGAGAATTTAGGAAAATCAGCTCCAATACGCCACTTCTTTTTTATTTTTACACAATTGCTTTCACAGTTTCAGTCGGTGCCTAATGTATCATTAAAAGGATAATTCAGAATCACACACACAGGACCCTTTTCTCAGAGCAAGCGTGGGAACTGCTTATACATAAGCCTTGGCACCAGGTTCATCGGAACACAGGCAGGGGTCTGGCAAACGCAGGGAAACATGAGAGTGGTGCCCAGCGACTAAAAGTGGCACAGATATTCACAACTCAATCTACCATCCAAAATCTGCATCTACTGTACTGTACGCCTATGTATGCCTTTCCATGTGCCCTCTGTGAGGTATTTCTCAATGGGGGTGTGCATGTTGTAGCTGTGCTGATGCTGCTACAACTTTTACTGTAAAACTTGTGCAGCTGAGACAATAATTTCGAATCACGCACACGAAAAATAACTACTACATGCAAAATCTTAATGGAAAGCATCACAATATAAGAAACCATTGACAAATCTGATTTTGTAGCCTATAGTGAACTTCAATCAACATAAAATGTATGTGCAACTACTTAGATAATCAATTTACATATATTTTCAACATTCAACAAACTTTCTCTGGTACCAGCTTCTCAATTTGCTGCTTTTGTCTTCTTTCAAGAAATTGTCAGAAAACCCCTAACAAGCTCTAGAGCCCAAGGTGACATCTTCAAATTGCTTGTTTCCAAGTCCAACACCCAAAGATTTTCAGACAAAGCTAAAACATAAGACAAAGAAAGGCAGTGAATATTTACATTTAAGAATCTGAGGGAATAGCTGACATTTTGAAAATTAAAAAGCAATGAATCACTTATCAAAATAGCTGCAGATGAATTTTCCGATGATTAGCTAATCGATTAATTATTTCAGTAGGCCTACTAGTGAATCAAAGGTCCGATTATTTACACCCCTATGTTAATGTAAACAATGTATTCTTTTGTAATATGATATTTGTGGTTCCTTCCTTAAAAGTAATATTTCATTCGCTAAATTAATGTACCATTTATTGAGTGAGTAAACATTAAAGTCTCAACTTTAAGTTGGCTGTGGCCCCATGATGGTCGTTCACCATAATGTCTAGCTCTGTCAGGAATGTGCCAAACACTAATTGCCAACACAGCCTATCAAAACGGCCGCACTGAAGCAGGAAGTCAAGAGTAATTTGAGAAATCGACGTCCTCGTTGAAACGATTTAAAGCCAAACGAGACGCACGACGTCGCTTTGTCGCTTAAAATCTGATTTCGGGGCAACACAACAACCGTCCTGCACTTCTTCCACAGCAGAAGACCGTCCGCTTAACTCGTCTGTGTTTGGCAGTCATGTACGGGACTGAATGTACTTTTTGCATATGGGCGGCAATTGCGACCATGAAAACACATTCTTTTACAGCCTTTAAAGAAGGTGCGTAAAGCGCTCCTGCAGCGAAGCCGTGAGTTCAAACCTTCCCCGACTTCGCTTGAATAACTGGCGCTTGTAAAAACGCCAAAACAACAGTCGAGGCCATCTGTGTTTTAAAGCGTAAAGTCGGCGCTCACCACACAACATCCCCCTGCTTCCATCACTTGCGCAATCGATCTTAAATGTGTTGGATTTTTGCAATGATAACAGGTCCACCGAAGTGGATGGACCGAGTGTCTGCAAGAGCTGCAAAAAAAACTTCACCAACAAGGACAAAGGCGCGGAACACAGGTGCAAAAGCTCTCCTTTCAGACCAGCCTGAACATACATACATACAGACATGCATTCAGGCTATAGGCTCCATGTTCAGCCTGAGTAATCCTGTCCATGCAGGCAACGCTGAGAGCAGAGTACAACTTACCTTGAGTCGGTTTTGCCGTTTTACCTGGAAGTTCACACAGTCAGCTCACTTTGTGCCCCTGCACAACTATGAAAATCTTAGTGTATCGACCGTCTCATTGGTTGGAATGAAAGGGTAAATTCTCTCTCTCTTTCTCTCTCTCTTTCTCTTCCCCCTCTCTCTCTCCTCCTCCTCTAATCGGAAATGTGTGTGATCCCCCAGACGTCCAGTCACGAATACCCCAGTTGCAGTATAATTGGGGGTTGTAGCTGAGCAGTATGCATTGCATACTTTCTCTATTAAAGCATGTTTCAAGAAAGAAAGAGGGTAGGAGGGTTGAAACAAGAGGACCCCGCCCCGAAAAGCTCACCGGACCACCCACTTAAGAGAGGGAAAGACGGCGAGAGAGAGAGAGACGGGCATCAGACAGGAGGGTAGAGTCTGGTTCCGGGGTTCCCAAAGTGGGGTCCGGGGGCTGGGAAGTTCCCCACAGAAAGGAGAAAAAAAGTTAGTTTGCTTCAGTAGAAATGATGGTGAGATCAGACTGTCTAGACAGTTTCGAGCAGAGGTTTCAATCTCTTTCTCTCTCTCTCTGTCCCTGTTAGATCCCCACCTACAGAGATATAATTTTGTAAGTCATAACAAAGGACAGAAATATCAAATGGCGGTTCTATGAACAAAGTCTGCAGGGCAGCTGTCTGATGTGCTTTTGTTTGGGGGAGGAATGGACCCCAGGTTGGCTCATTTAATCATGCATTACTTTCATGCAGACATTAGTGAGCAGTAAAAGAACATGCAAATACATGTCCCCAATGTGAGCAAACCACACATTTAACTTTTAAGTTTCTTATGTAGAACATGTTAAAAGTTTTTATTAGACAGCTCTGAAGTCTTCTACCTGTCTCTTCTTTTTATACTGTTGTACATGTATATAGTAGCCTGTTTTTTAGAATTAAAGCTTTCCATTAATACATGTCATTCGCAATCAGAGCCTCAGAGTTTAATTATCTCTTTTAAAGCACTTCTTAAAAATACTTTTATCAGATGCTTTTCCTGATTTTACTTGATTTGTTTTATTTGCTGTGATTCTTACTGGCTGTCCTTTTGCTAGTTTTGTTGGTTTTATTTGTTTCAACTTGTTTTATGATCTGCTTGTCATGAAAGTTCTGCCTTGTGTGAAGCACTTTGTAACAAGGGTTTAGAAAATGTTTTTTTAAATGAATTATTATTACATTGTTATTAGTTTTTGTTGCATATTTCCATGCAGTGCTTTACATGCTGCCTCAGTTTTGGCTGAATTAAGGCTAAAATCATTCTTCTTCAAGAGGCAACTTTGTAAATTTGCACAAACTGATAAATACAGATGGAAATGTTTGAACCTCAGTGAATACACATTCCAGGGACGGCTAAAGCCGGGCCGCTCATGGAGTCATGTCAGGTGAGCGTGCTGGCATGAGACCAAAATATAAAGCTTTAAGTTACAAAGATGAAGCACAGGGCTCCGTTTGAATGGTTTATAGTGTCAGTTCCAGGATGTTGTTCAGCCATACACACAATGAATATCCTGTGAAACCTGAATGTAACACTTTGAAAAATTCATAATGAAATGTTGAAGACACAAACAGTTGATCTCATTCAGGCTACACATTACCATGGTATGCAGAAAACAAAATAACAAAGAAACAATTTGCATATTTGCGTGGCAGAATTTATTAAAAATGTTAGTCAGGTTTTCCCTGAAGCTTTCAGCAACAGTTGCTGAGAACCAGTAGTCATATATGAATTTGATTAGTCATCCACTATAAATATTACTAAATGAAAGTGAACAGAATGACGCTGAAATCAAACTGTCAACCTGCCATTTCCAAACGCTGCGTGCAGCAGGAGAATAATTGACCATCATTAGTTAGAGGGAACATGTCCTACACTTCAGTCCTATTACTTCCTATGTCTGCAAAAAAAAAAATCATGTCAGTATCTTCTGAGTATCGAGACAAAAGAAAAAAATGTTGGTGTGAAAATTTCCAAAGGACAGGGGTGGAGGGGGGGTGACAGAGAGTTCAGTGCAGGCTGGTGTGTCTGAGATTCGGTTGGACTCTGATCTTGAGGTTTATTTAAGCTGAATTCCGTGGGCTCATCAGGACCGGGTTACAAAAATCCTCCTATAGAACTAGAAAGAATGTGCAGCGCATACAGTTCTGCATAAGGCACAAAGGCATGTCTTTAGAGGTGGGGGCAGGCATCAAAAGACAGGCAGAGGAGGGATTTCTTTAGAGGCTGGGGGCAAAGAAGGTATTTCAGAGCTCCATTCAATGCCAAGGAGAGGAAGGGGAGGCGTACAGTTTTGTGGTAAAGGGTGCATTTCCAGGGGATATTAGAAACTTAAAATGCGTACTGTATTGGAAGTACTTAGTTCCAGTTATTCTCCTCTGAACCTGAGGGGCTACAATTACTTTTTATCCCTGCATCCGTTTTAGTTTTTGGTAAATAAATAACAAAAAATTATAACACTTTACTTTAAGTCCGCATATTTATCAATTATAGGCAGCATATAAACATTGAATGACTTGTTTATGTTACAATATAAGGTACCCGTAAGCAGCCAAAGCGTTTATTAATGTATTTGCCAACAACCATAACCCCTTTTCTTACTTCTCTGCGTGGTTTTTCATCTCAGTATAAGTGATTATGTTTTGGGAAAATAAATGATTTCAGCTTGCTCTGTCGTCTGGATTTTGACTGCTCACAACAATGAATTTATGACATTAAATGCCCTAACTAAGTTACTCTGGCAGAAAAGATTCACTAAATATGTGGATATACTGTAGCAAATTTCTGTGCTCTCTTTGCACCTCTGCACTTTTCTGATTTTGTAATTCTTATATTACAATATATATGATAATAAACTTTGATGAATTGTTAATATTTTTTAATGTAAAACAGATGTCTGAGAGGAGAAAAATGTATAAGTCATTAACTGGTCTTGAGGGCTTTGACTGCGGATTTGATCAGTCCCTTCTTGGACGGCAGTCTCTGTCTCTAAGCCATCTCCATGACCTTCTTGATCCAGTCCACGTACACAGAGACCCGGATGAAGATGTTGGGCTGCCCTGGGTGTCCGCAGCGCCTCATGGGGATGATCACACCCTCGAGTACCCAGCAGTCCATGCTCTTACACGCCAGAGGGCCGCCGTAGTCTCTCTGCAGACACACAGGAACAACACTCTGGAGTCATTATTTGTCTCTGTTATGACTGACTGTCACTGCTGAGGTTGGAAACATCTTGCAGTCACATCTTGTCCAGTCCACCTCCATTATCCAAATGGTGAATGTGTTTGATTATAGGAACATATAAATAGCTGCACGCTCTTTACTTAAAGTGATTTCCATCATCAAAAGATTGTCTTCACCATCAGTATTTGAAGTATTAATTCTTTCTTGCTGAGAGGTAGCTGAAAGATTGATACCACTTTCATGTCTGTACACTAGGCCAGCTGTGCTAAGGTAAGCTAACTGGCTGCCGGCTCTGGCTTCATATTTAGCAGATAGAGAGTGGTGTCGATCTTCTCATCTCAAGACTCAGCAAGAAAGCAAATGAGCTTAGTCCCCAAAATGTGTAACCTAGTGGTTAAGACGTGTACTATATTAAGAAAAATGTCCCTGTGTTTGATTCTGGATGGGGACATTTGTTATCTAATAAAGGCAAAAAGCAAAAAAAAAAAGATACATTAAAAATGAAAATATCAAATGAAAAAATTCTGCTGTAGGTCCAGGATGAAACTTGTTCCACTCAAAATGGACAATAACGCTTTAAAACTGTGCACACTGCATGCATGCTTGCATGGACACCCACCTCACAGGCGCCTACCCCACCCTGAAAAGAGCTTGTGCACATCTCATTCTCACGGACACGACCTCTGAAGTATTTGTTGCATTCCTTGTTACTAAGAACTGGTATTTGGGCCACGTTGAGGACTGTCTCATCTCCAGTCCCTTGAAAAACAGCGAGAAGAAAGAACAAGTTAGCAGCTAATGTGTTTAGAGAGATGGAGAAAGGAAGAGGAAGGTGGACAGATGTTGAACGCTTCTGGAAATAGCAACGCCATCTGTTGCTCAACGGCCTGTATGGCTTTTGGCCTTTTTTTAGATGTGACATTACTTCAAGGGCAAAAACAAGACGCACGTTCTGTGGAAGCCATCTATTATTAATTACTGCAATAGAAGCATATTGTAGTTGAATGAAGCACAGCATGTAGTGAAGTCAGTGTCAAGTTATCTCTTCTAAAGGGTTATATACTTGCCTTTCGTTTCACCCCATCCTGCAATCTCACAGTTTGTCCCCTCAGCTACAATGTAGCGCTCAGGAGGGAGGCAGATCTGAGAGACACGCTCATTAAACTGGGCAGGGCTAGAGAAAGAACAGAGAAGAGTCAGAGGGAAAGTATTGGTATGTCTGAATGTGTGTGTGTGTGTGCTGCCGCATGTTGGGGCACTTAGCAGTACACACTGTTCCAGTTGCAGCATGACCAGCTGAGACTCTGAGGGTCCACAGACGATCTTGGTGAGAGGGATGGTTTGCACACCAGACTCTCCTTCTTGTGGATCACGAAACAGTGTTCCCATCTTGGCCGAGTACCCGGGCAGGTCAACGTAGCTGTGCACACAAGCAGATGAGCAAACGTGCAAATACAAGCAAGTACGCTTTTTTACTTCATGTCTTAATTCAAAATATCCATATGTATTTCATATATTCTTCCAATGATCGAATTATGAGAGTCATTTCAAACAAGACAAGGAGTCTAAAGGCACGCTAGCGGCTCTGTGAGGCTAAATGCTAATGTCAACATGCTCACATGGTGACAATGACAATGCTAACGTGTGTATGCAATGCAGGTACAGTGGTTACCATCTTAATTTGGTCTGTTGGCATGCTAACATTTGCTAATTAGCACTAAAAACAAAGTACAGCTGAGGTCATTGGGAATGTCATTTGTTTTGCAGATATTTGGTCATAAACTAAAGTAGTGGACAAATTAAAATGTCTGACAACTACAGGAATCACAAAAGTGATAGGGACCAACAGACCGACCGACATTGCCTGTCGTAATGCTGCTAGTGTGGCTAGAAACGGTTAAAAATCAAAGCGGCAGAGGTTGAGATATCCTAATTCGTAGCAGTGTTGGTTAGTTTTCATTTGTTGTTGTTGTTGGTGAAGAAATTACAAAAAAATGTAAAACTTCTTGTGCTAAATCCTCTCTGCATGGCTTTGTTTTGCACCTCAGCATACATAATTATGTTTTTAGAATATCACACTTCTCTGCTTATTCTGTTTGTATGCTGTATGCACGTATTTTTGCTGCTTTCAAGAGGCAGTTCATGAATTGTAATGACCGTACTGATGGGTGGTACAAGAACAAAAGAAACAACAACTCCAAAAGCCTTTAAATTTACCAGGAGGAAAAACACTGCTTGGTGCTGATCACCCATCTGGCGTTTACCAGGGAACCTCCACAGAAATGGTTTCCTTTCCTGCACACAAGAGGTCAGAGGTCATACAGAGGCACAGCAGAGTGTATTTGTACTTGTTCATGGGCAGCCCAAACACCATTAGCTCCCAGACTCACCTGTCCCTGAGGCTCACTGTCCACGGCGAATTCCCGGGAATCCCATTCACAATCCGCAATATGGAAACCTGGAAGCGGTCCTCTCTCTTCCCGCACTCACTAAACCCACTAGGCTCTGCTTTCACAAAAGGTGACATATTGTAAAAAAAACACACAAGATGGATTGTTTTTAACTTGAAAATGCAGCTTCATATTAACTGAGAAACTAACCTACTGGTTCAGTCATGGGTGATTTCTCTCCAGCTGTTTGAAAAACAACAAGAAGCAGATGAATTGTTAAATTTCCTATCAGAAAACCAGAAGCTCACCACACAGTGCATTAGACTACTCCGAAGATCTTAAAATAGACAAAGAAATCAGAGTTATGTACCACACTGTTTGATGGCACAGTAGTCAAACTCAGTTTTGGGGTCAGTGGTGTAGCACCAGGGTCCGTGCTGGTCCCCATCTGGGTTACGACAGTAGTTCTCTGTCAGATTAGCCTCAGGATGTGTATTTGGGTTTATCCTGGAAAAATCGCACAGATCTTTAAGTGGGATGAGCGCTTATCATTTTTCTTCTTCAATTTTTCGATTGTGAAAACAATCTTGACTTGTTTTGAGGTGTTCAAAGGTGTGAGTTCCCACTGCCACTTATTTGCAAATTACATGGATCTTTTCTCCTGGCTGGTGGCACCCTCAAGAGACTGTGTCCCAATTTCAAACTACATGCTAACTGTACAGTGTGTGTACTATAATCTTTATAGAACAGTTTTTGTAGTTAGTATAAAAGAAATCAGACGATTTAACTGTTGTCACAACTGATGTAATACTTCAATCAAAATGTGACAGTAAAATACCACTGCCAGCTAAGTTTGAAAAAACTGAAAAAATGTAACAGTTATTTCTGTTTTGTGAGATGTACATCTCCGTGCATTGCATTGTGGGAGATCCCCCTAGTATCGTCTGCACACGGGCTGTTTTGAGTATACTTAATTTGGTCGTATACAGAACATACTCAAAAACCTGCTCAGAATAAGTATGCAATATGGATTTTGGACATAGCTTTAAAATAACAGCAATGAGTTGTGTCACAGATGTCCCAAAAAAGCTTATAGACTGTTTTCTTCTTGGATAACAAATCATAGTTCTCTGTAACACTTCATATCATCACTGTACTTGGTCCGGTGAGGTGTGTTAACGTTCCATTTCTGGCAGGTGATCCCCTTACGGGTTTTGCGGACTATGCCTCTGTAGTTTTTTCCATTTTCTTGGTAGCAATCTGAAAAAAACAACAACATTATTGTCATGACAGTGACCCTGATGAAAAGTGGTAAAAAAAGTTGGATACAACACTAAAACTCCCTATCCTCCTGCAGAGCCGCAGCATTGAGGATAATGAGGTCATATCCTCCGTATTTTATTCTGGGGATTTAAGGTGGTTTAGCTGCCTCAGGGAAGTTACACAGGGGGCCAGTGTTTTTTTGACTTAATATATGTTACTACTCTAAAGCCAAAAACACAGAAAAATAAATAAACAAAGGATGCTGTATTTCCCCAGAATTGTTTTCATCAAAACTGCATTTAGACCTTAAAGTGAGACTATGTAACTGCGCCGAACAGCAGCCAACACAATAACGTGATAATGGTAAATACGACTCATCGTGTACTGGTTGCACAAGTAGAAATAAGCTGAAATTAGCTACTGGTCATACTAGAACAATTAAGGCTGTAGCAACTTTTTATTTGTGAAAGGACCAATGTATTGTTTCGCCGGAAACCAAGAAAAACAGAAATATTACATAA
This sequence comes from Lepomis macrochirus, assembly GCA_024633595.2. Lineage (NCBI taxonomy): Eukaryota > Metazoa > Chordata > Actinopteri > Centrarchiformes > Centrarchidae > Lepomis > Lepomis macrochirus. The sequence goes on along the minus strand of JALXJV020000004.1, from coordinate 21,931,544 downwards.
ATATCTATTTTAAAAAATACTTTAAATATACTTAAAACAAGTATTATAATTACTATTATTGGTGCCTGGTCAAAATTTTCAAGGCGTTGGCTTGCTTTAGAGATAACTTGGATTCATGACCTCAGATTTTCTATGACATTCCTGCATGGCCCGACAGGTTTAGAGCAGCTACAACATGGGCGTGTTGTTATTCCATTACAGCTACATTCACTGAATTCATCTTTTTGCTCAAATCTGGCTCAAGAAGTGGTACCTTCAGCCTCTATGTCGTCTGCACAGCGTTTGATCTGTAAGCAGAGAGCAGTCCTCATCGCTGGCACAGATGTGAAGCACCAGGGTGCCTCCGACCCATCTGGGTTACGACAGTAGTTCTCCTCCAAACCTCTGGATGAGATGTAATACACAGTCAAGCAGAACTGGTTTGGATTGATTTTATTGTCATTATAAAAAATCAATCATATAACACAATTTTCCACATAATTTAAGAAAACTAACAAACAGAAAAAAAACACACAGAGTCATAGTCATAAAACACGGACACCAAATGAGCAAAACAAGGATACATGACAAACTGCATGTAAAACAAATAAAGCATTTGCTGTGCATAAAACTGAAGCATGACACATAATAAAAACAATAAATAGTGGACCTGGTCTGAGTACAGCTTACCTGATCTGGTAGCTTTAGCACCCACACACTGAAAGGATTTAGATCCAAATGTATCTTTGAATTTTAACTATGCTCAGTATTGTACTCCTGCTGGTCTCTAGTACGCTCAAACACCTATAGATAGTAATTTAAATGTAGGCATTTGTACACATGACTTGTAAGATACTGAACCTTGGAAGCAATGTAAAACCACTGTAGAGATTTCAACATATCGTCTTCTGTACAAAAAAAGACCATGGTAATAGAAACTACAAGCACAGATAATTCTTGATTGCTTCATAGCCACAAAAGTTTCATTAAGACACTTTTTTCTTTTTAAAAATGTACAGGCATCACACTTCTGGACAATAATAATATTAATGTCCAATTTCTCATCTGTAATGCATTAAATGGACTGTTACTGTGCTGCATCTGCCAAGACCTTTTCATTTTGAGATTCAAAGATATACCGAAAAAACATATTTCTTATAACTTCTACCAAAAATGGATGACTAGAACGCTCATAATCGATTTTGGCATGATGAATGATCACTGCATCACAAATAATTTTAATATTCCTTCCATATCCGTATTGCCACTCAAAGTGCTTCTGGCTTTTTAATGTGGAGTTGCTGACCATCTATCATCTACTGTCAACTGTCAGCAGAGAAATAAGATCGCAACAAACTTCACTGCATTGACATCTTGGCATTAATATTCATGTGAGAAGCAAATAAAGCACTTTCAAACTTGCAGGCTATGAGTGCAGAAAGTACCTCAAGTACTTTCATCTTTCAAACAACTTCAACTTCTTTTCCCTCCTCCATCATTCTGTATCCCAAATCTCCACTTACTTGCATTCGTATGTTTTTGGGTAGAAGGGATGCTCATGAGGGTGTTGGGCATCCCACCGCTGACAGGGGATACCTGATGTTGTCTCGTTGACTTTGCCACGGTAATCCTCCCCACGGCCGCGGAAACAGTTGGTCGTGAAGCTGGAGCGCTGGCGTTTCTCAACACGCACCTCAGCTGGCGGGAAGGGGCAAATTGAAAAACAAAAACAAATTAAACAGAAAACAAATTAGTGTTACACCTCTGGATCACAGAGAGAGAGAATATTTAAGGGTTCTATAAAAAATATTATTTCTACATTTCTTTCTCTTTTCTAGCACATCCAATGCAAAGACACAGAATGGCCAAGCATACAATCTACAGTATAGGTGCGCGGTATATGTGAATGTGTTCTCAGTAAGTGAAACTATTTAAAGCCCAGATTCACCCAAAAATGTGTTTTTGAGAATGATGTGCAGAATGATGACACTAAGGCAGTTGTCAAATTCATTTGCTTTGTTTCTTTGCGCTAACCTTAAATCTAAATCTGTTTAAGACATATACAGTACGTATGAGCAGGATTTTGTGACATCACACCAAACCAATTATTGAAAACCAATCAGGGTTCAATGTATAACTTACACAAGTGTAATGTGGAAACGTGAGTCCTGCAGCACACATAGACTGAGAACTGACTTTTCAGTGAATAGGATATCTTATCATAAAGGAACAATATTTGCTTATTCATAGATTCTTGATTTTTGAGAAAAGGAGGTAGAATCTTTAAATTTTTGGTGTTAAAACCACATTATGTTCTACATAAATTATTAATCCATGTCTCAACAGCGTGCCTGGAGGGAGATCTTTAATGAATCTGATTAAACAATCTTCATTTCAACAGTCCATGATCGTGTAAAAAGGATTCCTGCTCGCTGCCATAATAATAATAATAATAATAATAATAATAATAATAATAATAATAAATTGTATTTATAATGCACTTTATATTTAAACAAATCAACAAATCCCAAAGTGCTAAATGGTTACATGGTTATATTTCAAGTGTGACATTGGGATTAGATTAAATTCAATATACGTCTTTTTGTCAAATTCAGCGAATATTTCCTCATGGTTCACTTCCTGTCTGATCTGTGTGTGCGCTGAATAAAATCTGGTGTTTGTACTCGCCCTGATTCTGTTAATGGGAAACAAACAAAGTGGCTTGGACAGAGCCACACAACAGTATTCCAGAAATTATTTAGGTAAGGTAAGATTACATGTTAACTATGGTAGCAGGAGAGTTTTAGTTGAGCTGAACCCACAAGTCCTTGTGATTTAAAGAAAATAATTGTTATGTGATTATGATATGAGAATCGATTTGAGCAGTTTTTTTATACTCAACATCAGCTGAAGGTGGTGCTATCTTCATCTCTGTCTCAGTGGAAACATTTCCAGTGTCATCTTGCACAACTAGAGAATTCAAAACTGCTCTTAAAACCCATCTTTTCATACTAGTTTACTCACTTTAATAGCATGTACCATACCACTCTATACTGCAGTATTGAATTGTATTTGATTGTTGTTCTATTATTGTTGCTTTCTTATTTCTGCTTGTTATTTATTATATGTTTTTATTACTGGTCTTCCATGATGTAAGGTGACCTTGAATGCCATAAAAGGCGCTGTTAAATTAAATAAATGCATTATTTACTCATGTTGAAATTCTGGATTCTGTTGAAAACAGAGATGCTCTGATTTGTGGTTTGTTTATTTGCTTGTTTCTAAGCTAAAAGTTTAGCATTTGAGTCTAGCTTGATGTGTCATTTATTAAATATTAAACATAGTAGTTCCTATTTAAAAATAGTTAGAAACATGTAGAAAATAATATCATCTTCTATCATACTTTTGTATGTATTTTTGTTTTTTTGTATGTAAATAAAATCCTATTATTCATGAATGATGAAAGCTCATAAAAAACTGAAGCAAATGAAGCAAAATTAATTTAAAAAAAATCCGTGTAAAGAAAATAATAATAACTTGAAAAAACACTGTAATTAACCCTTAATTAACCTGAAACCCTGTGAAACAATGCAGGCCTTGAATCGCTGACAAACATCTGCACACTTTAGTCGCATTTGCTCTAAAATCAGAGAGAATCATTGGGGCAATTGTGTCTCTGTGAAAGTAATTTGCACAAACACCAAAAAAGGTGATTTTTCTAAATTTAATTACAGCGACTTAATGAGACTCTCTAATTCCACAGTGTCTCCTAATGCCACAAGAATCAGCTCAGTTTAGTTTGTGTCGCCTCTATTTTGCCAGAGGGAACTAATGCCACAAACAAAACAGAAGAAACAAGCAAGATAATCCAACAAACTTATGTTATGATCCAAAACATGACAGTCATATCTAATTCAGGGCTGCAACTAACATCGATTCATCTTCCAGTTATTTTCTCGATCAATAAATGAATCAATTGTTTTGTCCAAAGCCCAGAGAAAAGCAGCAGACTGTCACATTTGAAAATATTGAAACAGAGAATATTTGGCACTTTTACCAAAGAATTATTAACTTAAGCAATTAATTCACAATAGTGATACAATAACAAAAGCAGCATCTTACTGCACTTGCTGATCTCACAGTTCTCCCTCTCCACCTCAGGGTCTGTGGTGTAACACCAGGGCACTGGAGAGGCGTCAGGGTTACGGCAGTAGTTATCATCTAAACTCTTATCAGGATACCTGGAAAATGTGTAATTTATTTCCCAATAACAAAACAGCTTAACTGTTCACAAGCTGTGGGAGAAGATGCAGATCCTGACTTGACACTGATTTGCATGGTAACACAAATTTGTATAGTAACACACACCAGTTTACATCATCAATTAATATGGCTAAATAGGCATGTGACAGGTAATGTAGTGATCAATACTTAAGTACTTTTCAGGCTGGTAGATGTGTTGGTGCGGGTGCTGCTGGTCCCATCTTTGACACTCTCTGCCATTTACTGTGTGGTCAACCTGCCCTCTGTAGTCCTCACCATTACATGTGATACATACCTCTGCAAACAAATCCAAAAAATTACATCATCCACACAGAAAGCATTTTATTTCACATTATAATTGTAATTTCACAGGAAGGCTCCTGGAAGAGACTGTAATTTCATGCTAATTACAGGGAAAATGGAGTCTTTGTTCAAATGGTACACTTGGTAATTACAACCTTCTTTTACCAAAGTAACCATCTCTTAATCAGTGTACAGCAGGTCAAGTGAGCATGCAAACAATGTGAAATCTGTGCAGTTGATAATTAAAGGAAAATATATAACATTAGCTAGGGGGATGAAGTTTTAAACAAAATAAATGCATGTGTTCTTGGGTTTTAATCATCTGGATCAGAAGTCAACACCTGCTTATGCTTATGTGACGGCCTCGAGACCTATTTCCTGCGTGTGTGCTGATCTAGAGTGTGGCTCATTAGGAGTGACAGCTGACACGTGGGTTGGTGTGACGCTCACGCAGGTGTCTGAGCAGTCTGTCTCTCCGTCCTCTCTAGGTTAATTGGCTTGGTTGGACTTTGGGTGATTTGTTTTTGTTTTCTTATACAAGTTGAACTGAGCGTACACTTAATTTACCTTTCTTAAATAATTAAATTTTACTTTAAAGAGTCGTGTGTGGTCTCCACATTTTGTCCTTCCTTTGAGCTGGGTCATGACAGTACCTAACAATTAAACTACAAATTTATTTTCCCTATCATTTTCCCTGAAATCTTATTTAGAGAAATTAATGAGTGTAAATTCTCAGAATGTTGTTGCCATTTTCCTATAATTAGTAGTAAATAATGTAAATCATTTCAAGAAGCGTCATAAGAATTGACACATTTGAGGACCCGTAAATAAAGTTTTTCACTCAGCTTTCATACAGCATGGTGATGTATGGTGATAAATGGGATGTACCATCTTTGCACTGGGGGATGTAGCAGCTTTCATAACGTCTCTCCGGGTCGGTGGTGTAGCACCACGGACCAATACGATCCCCATCTGGATTCCTGCAGTAGTTCAACTCCAGACCATTTGTGGCTGTGGGAGTCCACCTGAGACAAACAAAAAAGTTTAACAGTGAGTTTCGGACTGCCTCAGTTATCATACATTCGGTCAGTGGCACATTTGTTTGTATTATGAGCTTTGTACTTCCAGCATTGGATTGTGACTAAATGACCAAGAGCTTAAAACACAGAGTCTCAGCTCCATTTGAGGGCGTTTACATCCATATCAGACTGATAGTGCAGGAGTTGGAGCCCTTTTTATACTAAGTCACCCAATTTGAAAGGGAAATTAAGAAGGTGGACAAATTAATATAACCTAAAGCTGCATCAATTACATTTTTGGCCACTTGGAGGCATAATAAAAACACACACCATAGTATTGCCTTATAAAGTTGTTTTGTCTATAATGTTGGCAGCCTGTTACACATCCAATGGACAAGGAGCCACATTAACATTTAATTAAAATGGTATGTCTAGCAACCTAATGAAGTCTTATCCCCTCTACAGTTAGCTCTGGTTTGGTCTCCATGAACTCCTGAGATTAACATCTGACTCTTGACTGTCCTCACCAGGTAGTCACTAACTTTTGTCTGTCTGCTTTTCGGTGCTGGGCAGGTATCCAGTGGGTTTTGATCACTGAAAGCTGTGTTGAGCTGAGGGGAAGTGCAGAGTCAGCTGATAATTTTTATGAATGACTCCTTTCACTTTTAACTAAACTTTTAACTAACATACAAACAATGATGAGTGGAGCTTTGAATCAAATTCTCATGTTTAAGGTTTATTTATTTTGTCAATACAATCTACAATCCATAAAGATCAACAGACAGTAAAGGTCTGCCAGGCCATCTTCACTTCCTGCTAGGGCTGGGCAATAAAACAATAACAATAATTATAGCAATAGAATTTTCCTCAATAACAATATAACAATATGTTCAATATATCGTCAATAAATGTTTGATGGATTGATTTAATTAGAATCACAAACATATTAGCACTTATTTTTTCTATTAATATATTTATTTTGTTGAGGAAAAGGAACTGAAAAACTATTTACTCATCATATTTGTTGAAAATTTTTTTGTCATAATTGTTCTGAATGTTCTCCCTCAGATTTGTGAAGTGATCCACTGTTTGGCATCAAGTGTTCATCACTTTCTGACCGTAAATTAAAGTTTAACCACACAGTTAACCATCTGGTTTCGTTCAGGAGCAAAAATCAGCCTCTAATTATAAAAAACATTGATTTGACATTTATTGAAATAATTATCAATATCATGAGAACATTTTTGGCCATATCGCCCAGCTCTACATCCTGCTTGGGGTTTTATTGCAATCAGTCTGGTTTTAAGTAGCGAAACACACTCAGTTGGATTGAGGTCAGCGGACTGTAGGATTATGTATAAAAAGGGCTATGAGTAAAAAAATATCACTGTCTCAATACTTCCTGATGACTCTGTATGAAAGATTAAAGCCTCTAAAAAGATTCCTCAGAGGAAACGTCTCACCTGTGATCATGAGGAAACTTGGACCACCACTGTTGGCAGGTGAGCCCACTTTTTGTGGTGAAGACTTTCCCTCTGTAGTCTTCTCCTTTACCAACAATGCACTTTCTGACGTAGACTTAATAATAATAAAAAAAGAACAACCAGTCAAAAAACTGCAGTGCCGACATAGATCACATAGATCTCTGCAACATCAGACCTGAGCCTTACCCTTCTTCTCATAAAGGTCACAGTTTACGTTTCTCTTCACCTCTGCGTTGCTCCCGTCGCCCACCCAGGGCAGATGTTTACAGGTGACTGTCGGACGTGTCTCGTGGTTGAATGCTCTGGCGTTGAGGGATACAAACTTACAATCAGCTAAACTAATTAAAGGGTTTATAAGTTATCATTAATTGCTTTATTAGTGCCAATTTTAATGAAGAAAATTCTCATTTTCATAGTGTAGGCCATAATTTCTGTCAGCAGTGATAATATAAATTGCTCTGATCTTGATACATGCTGCACAAGTAGTCAGTCATCAAGGTTTTTAAGCATGAGTCTGAATGAAGGCTAACAATAAAATGATAACAGGACTGTCTGTTAACATTCATCATAATGGAGAGCCCTGATATGAAAAGAAATATGCAGATACATGTTGCAATATATTATGATTATATATAATTTTGAAATTGTATTACTACTGTAAATATGTAAAATTATGTGTTCTGGATAATTAGGAGTAATGAATCATTGTTGTTACTAATTTTAATGTTGCAGTAGTTAAAATATTTCCTTTATTCTGATGCTCCACTAGTTTTGTTGTGCAACACTGGGCTCACTGATGAGTTTTTAACAGAGTTTGGACAATCATGGCGCTCTACGGCTCAGATGTTTCCTATAATTCACTCATACAGTGAGACATAAAGTTTACAGGTCACACTTACACCTGCAAACCGGAAGACACAGCACCCTGACGAAGCTCTGTAATGTTTAATATATCACAGACTAGAATATATGAAGTCATAAGTAACAATAAATAACCCTATTCTAATTATTGTCTAATTGTTGGAAGAAAGAGTGCCGAGTGATGCTCACATCCTGCTGTATTAAAGTAGCTGAAGTTTGGATACCTGCAGTCCAGAGACTGTGAGCAGCGTGTGGCACAGTCCTCCAGGCTCAGGCCCGGCAACAACAACACTAGAGCCGAGTTCCAGGAGGTGGGAACCAGCTCTCTGCCCTCAGAGCGCTGGAAGTCATTCAGCGGACTGCGGGAACCTGTTTATGAATATACAGAACAATTAAACTGAATAAACTGTATCTCTACATGTTATTTTAGGTCACATTGGAGTACAGGTTCTGACTGGTACCAGCTGCAACATTTGGGCACGAGCCTGCACACATATAACCTTTGGACCAAGAAACTAGAGAACAGAAAAAGCTTCAAACAGCAACACAGTACACATCTGATTACTGAAACAGTAACCACTACTACTAATTCTACTACTACTACTGGTATACATTCAAGAGGTGCTGACATTTATTACATAAAAATCCTCTGACTTTGACTTTCAACTATGACTTTGAAAAAATATAACATTTAAAATAACTGATTGGTTGTGTTTTGTAGTTTATTTTTAACCCCAAAGACACAGTAACTAAACAGGGCTTTAATTACTCTTGATCTGATTTCAAAATACACAATACATTCAAACATTTACACTGCTCAAACCAACACAGACACTTAAATAACTATGAGTAATTTATAATAGAAGAGAATTAGGATGATAAAAGTTTCTTACCAGTGGCCAGTCCGACTGTCAGGAGGATGTAGGGCAGCAACAACTTCATTGTGGTCATTTTGTGGTCTGTGGACGTTGAAGACTGTTTTACGGTACTGGATGGAAGACTAAGGCAGATTTCCGATCTGAAGCCTTGTTCCTCTGACGATTTTGAGGGAATTAAACACCCCCTCACAGGTCGATCTGACAGGGGCAACAGTAGAAAAAAAACTTAAACCCAAAGAGTTGAGTAGGATGTTAGAAATCCACGGAGATAAAGCAGAAAACATGAAACACTGACTCAGACAACCACCCGCACGTGAACAGTGAGCCCTTACTCAAACTGAGGCCTTAACTCCCCAAAACACAGCCAATCAATACGTCCATTAATCATTAATGAGGACTGGCACATCAGTCCTTGTTCATGTACTTTTTCATGACACTCAAATATCCACTCTGACAACAGTTTACCTGACGATTAAACCAAATATTCTGCATAAAAGGCGACTTTTTGCAGGACAACTAAAGTCATTCCCTTTACAAACGCTAGACGTCAGTAGACGAATTTCCAGAGTATTTTTTTTAACTTTTCTTCCTGTTTTCCGGGTAATGAAGTGAAACTACAGCTGCTTCGAATCGAGACTAAGCTGTCCTGCTATATTTGGCAAGTTTATCACCGGTTCTTTGTTGGAGACTGTAAGGTAAGAAGAAGAGGCAGTTGTTTTTTTCATGGTGTTTGTGACTGAGAGCAAATGTACTGAGCGCGAGCTCGATATTACAAATAAAATGATCTAATGTGGACTTTGATCAGACTGTTTAACCTGCCAGCTGTGCACAAACTCTTCATTTACTCTGTGACACCGAATTGGACAAGAAGTCTCTGTGTTGACTGCTGTTGAGGACAATATAGTGGTCCATTATTTAAACGCGCGAGGAATTTGGACAAATTAACAGCAACGTCATGCAAAACGGGTTTGGTTTAGTCTAATGCAATAAATGTCTTTGTGGAGCAACTTACAATGTTTAACTTGTTGAAACGATGCCAGAGGGGTGTGGATTTAATTTGCTGCTGCAACGTTTAAGGCTTTTGTTTGCCATGCATAGGTGCTCTTCTGAACTAAAACTGAATGGAAAAAATCTCCAGCAGCTCACACCTACTACTTTTGCATAAAAGCTTTAAAATCTTTTGTAGTAAATTTCCTACTGTACTTTAAGTAAAATTGTAAAGTACTTGAACTTACCTGAGAATTTCCATTTTGTGCTACTTTATGTAAGAGGGATGTACTTATTCAATATTCAACAGGAGAACAATTTACTTTAACCCCTATTTAGCATTTATAAGGAGTATACAAACATTTAATAAATGTTTATAACTAATGATGGAAGAAGATCTTATAATTAAGCAAAAGTAGTTTTACCAGTGTAGAAATACTGTTACAAGTAAAAGCATTAAAAAACAAACAAAAGTATTATCGAAATTCTTGAAGTACCAAAAGTAAAAATAGTCATTATGCAGAATGGCCAATTTCAGAATAATGTTTGTTATAATATTTTATAGTATTAGATGTATTGATACATTAATATGAACAACACTGTAATGTTGCAGCTGGTAAAGGTGGAGCTGATTTTAATTAGTGTAGTATAGTAATGTAACAATGTAATGTAACACTGGTGAGCTATTTTTTCTGCAAAACCAGGACTTATTGCTAATACTTCAGTACTTTTACATAAGTATTATTAAGTAAGGCATCTGAAGGCCACCACTGTCACGTGACAACCACATGCTGCATTCTACATCTTAAAATTTAAAAAATGATATTACATTGTGTGGTTATTAAATTATTATTACACAGTTTCCCAAAACTTTTCCACTTTTTTTGTTAGTGTTACAAGAAATGTACTTTATTTTAGTGGTACATCTATTTTTATTATTAATTAATCAACTGTTTTTTTTTTGATTAGTTGTTAAGTCTATAAAACATCAGAAAATAGTGAAAAGTGCACACTTTACAGTTTTAAACAGTCCAAAATCCATATTCATGTATAATTCAAACTGGAATAATATAAATCTGAAAAAACAGCAAATCCTCACATTGAGAAACTGGAACAAGAGAATGTTTGTCAAAATGATTTATTCATTATTAAAACTCTTGACAATTTATCTTAATGTTGACTGACTAATCGATTGAGAGGGTGTAATGTGTTGTATCATAATAATACTCAACTGCAAGTCAAAGTACATTCAGAATTTAACTTAAGTAAAAGTATTTAAGACAATGGTCTTATGTGTCAAAGCGTCGTCTGATTTCTGTTCAGGATGTCAGCAATTAAGATGACTGAGGGGAGTGTGCAGGTGGAGAGCTGCAAGGCGCCGCTGTTCTACAGACAAAGTGAACCGGCCACAGGGGAAGTGAGGATGTCGGTTTTACTTCTTCATGGCATCCGGTTCTCATCAGAAAACTGGCTCAGTATCGGCACTCTGGACACTCTGGCCAAAGCAGGCTGCCGTGCGGTCGCCATTGACCTGCCAGGTGAGTCTAATGGGAACACGCTTGATATTTTTTTAAATACTTCACACAAGTCTGGAGCATCAACCGGACAAAGCAGGCAATAGACCCTAAAAGCCCCAGGTTCACTGTGACTGGTCTTTGGTGAGTTGATCACTTGCAGATATGAAACTGAATTTGAACCAGTACACTAAAATATCAAAGACAAGGCCACAATATTATTACATAATATTGTGGCCTTGTCTTTAGAGTTGCTCTGTGTCGAAATCTAGTTCTAACACCGATGCATTTTCCTACAGAAAGCTGTGCTTCATCAAATTAACACAAACTAACTGATATTCTGACATTACAGGAAGGGGGCAATCAAAAGCAAAGAGTTGCCTTTACACATCATATCACATGTATAAAACTACCATCATGGATTAGTTTGTGGCTACCCTGTTAAATCACCTCTCTTTAATCTGAGAGGGACAAAATAATTAATTAAAAAGTGGCACGGCAGTAAAGTGCATTACACAGTCTAACACTGTAATGATGACTGTAACCACTATGTGTCATGAAATGTAAATATATATAGGTGACTTATTTTTTCTTTCCCAACTGGATGTAAATATATCTACCTGTATGCATGTAACATATATCTATGATATCTGACAATTGTAGTTCTTCTAAAGCTAAGGTTTTCTGTCTGCCACTGTGGGATCCCCATCAGATAAAAATCGAGACAACTGTGCCCCAATGGAGGAGGCAATGATATCCTTGGGAAATGAAAGTCACACTGTACTTAAAAATATGTGTATCATGTCTGTGTGACTGAGTTGTGACCTCAATAAGGAGTCCTATTTTTGATGCAATTTGGGGCAACTGGGCACTAAGGGTTTTAAAGTTCCTTAATTGCCTCTATGAGCTGTGTGTCACCGTCACTGCTGTTGGCGGTGTTGGTAAATGGGCCATATCAGCAGTCGAACTACAATAACTTCCTGTTTTCAGAACACCTGTAAGCACCTGTCCCTTTCACCTAAGGCAGTATCTTTGTTTCTCCCGCCGCGTCTCAGTTTAAAAACCTCTGATGAAAAGGTTCTGGTGTCCAACAAATGTGACTATCGTAGTTCTCAAGCATGAGAAGAAACCTTGCCTCTTGTCCGCACCTGCTCCCTTCTGCTTCCTCTTCTACTCTCACGCCTTCATTAGTCTGCTGTCCCCTCTCTCTCTCTCTGTCTGTCCACAGGACTCGGTCGGTCTAAGTCAGCTGAGGCCCCGGCAGCAGTTGGAGAACTGGCCCCTGCAGATTTCCTGAAAGAGGTGTGTGAGCGGCTGAGCCTGAGCCCGGTGGTCGTGATCAGTCCGTCTCTCAGTGGGATGTACTCCCTCCCCTTCCTCCACCAGCACCAGGCTCTGATACGAGCCTACATCCCTGTAGCTCCCATCTGCACTGACAAATTCACAGCAGAGCAGTACCAGAGTGTGAAGGTACAGTCTGATATGCCTCTTCTTTATATTCCTTTGTAGTTGCCTGTCCTGCAAAACTTTTTTCTCCTCTTTTTCTCTTTAAAGGATAACTTTAACACAACCGTGAATGTGAACCCATTTTCCTGCACCTTCTTCCCTGTGGATTTTTATTTTATACATGCGACCATGAGAGGAGCTGGCTTTCTTCCAGCTGCCAACTATTTCAAAATAAAATGCTTTAGATGGCAAACCAAGTGAAGGTGCATTATCCGTGAAGGAGAGGGGAAAATATCGGAGCAGAAACAGTGACAATGATTCCAAAGTGGGCTGCTTATAGCATGTATAAACACATATAGTAAATAAAACAGATAAAAGACAAGTGGTGAAAGGTAACTTGAATACACTGCATTTATTTGACAGCTATTAGTTTCTTTGCAGGTTTTAGATATATTTAAGTGGTTTTAATTGACATAGTGTGACTTTAAACTTAAATTCTGCTTATGCGTGAAAGCATCAGTAAGTATGATGAAATTATAAAACATTAAAAGACTTATTGGCCATTTTTAATGGGCGCTTTTACTTATCATACACGTTACATTTTTACATGTGAAAGTATTACTCAGCCAGTGAAAACAGTCGCATAAAGTCTCCTGTGGCTCTGGAGGATGACAACTTAATGATGTTGTCTTAGTTTGGTTTATAACAGAAAGGCTGTGTCCGAAGTCTCCCACTACTCACTATATAGTGGACTATATAAGCTTGGCATTTTTTAGTGCTGTACGTTTGTATTGTGACAATTATTATACCCTATATGTAGTAGTCTATCATGATCCTGTCTGTGTGTCCTGTCTTTAGTCTTGGTTCTTGTATTCATTATTTTGGTCTGTTGGATTTTGGAGTTCTGTATTGTCTAGTGTTTTGTAACCTGTGTGTTTCCCCAGTGATCCCTCTGCATGTCTGTCTCTGTTTTCCCCTGCTCCCTCCCTCCCTGCCTGTGCCTCGTTATCCTTATTTCTGTCACCTGTGTTGCTCCCGCCCTGCTAGTTAGTCCCTGTGTATATATACCTGGTGTTTCTGTCTTGTCTTTGTCGGATCATTGTTCTGGTGTTTGTGCTCCTCCTGTTACTCCGTTTGGATTACCTTTGTTACCCTATGTTGTGGATACCTTGTGTTTGCCTTCCCTGTCTTTTTGGATTTTGATTTTGATTTATCTGAGGATTAGGACTGTAGGTTTTTGACTTCATTTATCAGCCACATTTATATCTCTTACAAATAGCAACTCAAAGGTGGGTCACCTTGGGGTGCGTGTTACTTGGTGCAATAATCGTTTAATTATGGGGACAATGACGCACAGTGTCTGTTGACTTGGAACATTCGACAAACACACTGATTTCTGATGAAATATATTAAGTCAGCATAATTCAGCTTTTATTGCTTCTGGTTACTCTGTATCTTGAAAGTCCTCCAACTTTATGTAAATGCCTAATTAAACCACTGGAGTACTCCTTTAATGCAGGACTTTTACTTTGTAATGGAGAATATTTATGTTGGTGCATTGTGACTTATTTCACTAAAGGACCTGATGACCTTTTCCATAGCTAATGTGATGTGAATATTATTAATATACCATTAAGGCCTGCTAGACTAGTCTGTTCTTACCCTCTTATTTATTCTCATTGACATGAAGACACATAAATGAGTCACACCTAAGAAAAATGAAAAGCTTGCCTTTTATCTTTTTATAAGACCTGTTTGAATTTTTTTTTTTAAACTTGAGGTAAAATACAGGACATCCACAAAATCCCATTAGCTACGGTTTTGAATTTAAAAGCAGAATTTTTTTTTATTGTAAATCCAAAAAGGACTCAAATGATTCACCATAAGGATCTCTTTGTCTGCATGCGATGCTTTTGTGTCCCACCTCTCTTCCAGGTCCCATCACTCATCGTTTACGGTGACCAGGACGCTCAGCTCGGAGAATTGTCTTTCAGCAACCTGAGGAATCTGGCCAATCACAGCGTGGTGGTGATGAAAGGAGCAGGTCACCCCTGCTACCTGGATGACCCGGACACTTGGCACAAAGCTCTCACAGACTTCCTCAATACTCTGTGAAGCTCTGAGATTCTCCACAATCAGCCACACATAAACACACTGTTCATTCATGAGAAATTTAGGCCACACACATCCTCCTGCATGACCTGATTTTGACTTTTTTAAAGTCTCAGTAATGAAACTGGAAATCAAGACTTTTGTAATTATGAGATGAGACTTGAAGTAACACATTTTGATAATTACGCTTTTTCACTTTGCTATCCAAAGGTAACAAAAATCCACCTACCAGCACCTTTAAAACAAACTAACAAACAAGTTATATCTGGTTTGTTTAATTTGTTTGTTTGTTGGCTGAGACCTCAGCTAAATGCAATTTGTTGGTTCTTGTACAGATTAAACAAACATGTTAATAGTGAGTTATATGCTGTGTTCTGACTCGTAAAAGAGTGTGTCCAAGTGTTAATTACGACTGGGAAAGTCCGATATGTCCGACTCGTCACTCTTACCTGAAAACAAAACAAACAGATGCTGCACATCAACCAATAAATGTAATAAACCAATTAAATGTAATAAACCGAAATTGAATAGATTTGGTGTTACATTGTCAATACATGGTATTTTATTCCTGACATGGCCGACTCTGTAATCATACACCCATCTTGATGATGCTCGCTAAGTTAACATAGGAATCTTTCCTGAGTCTATCCTCCATCCCATGTGGTGTGAACACAGCACTTGAGATGCTGATTGTCAGATTTTGTTCCCTTTGGACGGAGCCAGGCTAGCGTTTCACATTGTTTATTTTCAGGCAAGAAAAATTTATTTTGTTATCTCCATCAGAAAGTATATATCTCAAGGTACCGTAAAAATTAATACAGTGTATTATAATTAATAATAAAGCTCTGATTATGAGTTTGTTGTTCTTTTCATATATTTTATATTGAATGAAATGATTCTCCACCTGTGTGAGACAAAACAAAACACCACACGCTGAAATGAAGTGAAAAATATGAACATTATTTAATAACTGATTCTCTGTAATAAACAATTTGAAAATATTTTACAAGGAGTCACAGACACAATATTTTACAAATTTTGCCCTCTTCTTTTTTCTTTTTTTTAAGCTTCATCTGTACAAAAGAATGGAGCGACATGGACCAGTGCCCAGAAAAGAAGGAGCTAAATCTTCCACGCACACCAACATTCACACTCACACACGTACAAGAAATAAAACAAACTAAAAATAAATTGAAAACATTTCGACTTCAGATCTCAAACTTATCAACAGTGCTGTAATCCTATATAGATTTTTTTAAACTTCACTTAAAATTCGACTGATTTTATTCATTTTTTTCTCTAAATGTTGCTGTTATTTTTTTTCACACACTTGTCAGACATGGTCACATAGCACCAGACTACAGACTACAGAATCACATACACACGTGTCTTTCCCACGGAGACGCACCAACACAGATGCAGCAAGGGTCGGGGGAAGGGGGCAAGAGGCTTTATGAAAACCATCCCCTACTTATTTTAGGGTCGTGTTCTAAAGCTGACCCCTCCCTCCCTCTCATCCCCAAGCTGGTCCAATTTTCTATTTTTTTTATTTATTTTTATTTATTTTTTGGCAAAAGTAAATTTGTCAAACCACAGAAATCAGATGTGAGTCCCTCTAGAAGATTTTTTCTGTCAGGATTCACACTCAGACGTCACCACGTGATTCCTCCATGACCTTCGCTTTGACAGGCCCGTGCTGCTCTGTGGAGACCCACTCCCTGAGCTTGCCTCTGACATTCCACCCGCTCACCAAAAGAAAAATCACCTGGGAAGTGACGTCCTTGGCTTACTTTTGCCCGGTGCTTGACATCTCCCAGCTGGGCATGAATAAGTGTCATTACATGTTTGCTTATAGGTGTTTGTGTGTGTGTGTGCGCTCGCGTTGTGCATAATGTCTCGGTGCAGGTGCACAAACTGTAGGCCTACATATTTAAGTTTATGTGTGAGACTGTATGCATACAGAGCCAGGAAAAAGAGAGGAAGTTGCAGGGGGTACATTTCCACAGGCACGTGTAGCGCTCATTTACAGACAGTGGAAATACCGTAGGGATATACAGACAGAACTAATGGCACAGGACAGAGACAAACAAATGCCAGAAAAGTAAAGCTGCATCCGGCATCAGATGACCCGGCCAGTAATCAACACTGAAAGGAGCCGAAGAGGAAATACACGCCTTAAAATTTAATTTTTTAACAGTCTTTTTTTTTTCTTTTATCAGAGTCAGATTTGTTTGGAGCAGCTGCAGTTACTGTGCCGGCACGTTTGTCACATCAAATAGTACCAACAACTGTACAGGGTG
Organism: Lepomis macrochirus; assembly: GCA_024633595.2. Taxonomy (NCBI): domain Eukaryota; kingdom Metazoa; phylum Chordata; class Actinopteri; order Centrarchiformes; family Centrarchidae; genus Lepomis; species Lepomis macrochirus. The sequence continues at coordinate 21,914,398 of JALXJV020000004.1, read as the reverse complement.
TGTAGTTAAGGTTCGAATCGTCGCATGAGTCGTCCCACCTGAGCGATACAGTGAGGTCTGGGTGGGTGAGAACATCGAAAAAGGTGGGAGGCTTTAGAAAATTTTAATCTCCCACCTGCTTTCAAGCATTTTAAATCGAACAGGCATCAATCAATCAAAGCAAATCATTCCAAGACGTACAAATACTCAAATTAGAGCTCACTACACTTACTGCAGAACACCAAGAAAACTCAGTGGGAGTGAATATTTTGGAGGATCTATCTGTGAGAGTAGATGATGGGGGGGACATATGAGAGCTCCGTAACACTAAGGCATTTAGAGAGGCTTTGTAACTATGTTGCATTTGAAGCGGAAACACTGATAAACTACACATTCTTTCGGACACCTCTGCTCCCTTTGATTAATATTTAGGCAGACTGATGATGGATTCTTTTTGTTTCAGTAAAATCTCTTTTTTCTCTCTAGAACACTGGATTTTGTCCATTGCAACAAAGCAACAGGAATCCCCCCACACACACACACACTATGCTACCACAACTGTCGTCCCTCATACGCTGCACAACTCATTTAAAAAGACATTCCCTTTGACGGGTTGTAAACTAAAATTAACACACACACACACACACACACACACATCAAACATACAAACACATACGATTCAGGCAGATCTGTAGCGGTCAGGTGGCCCTAAAAACACTCTATGGCCAGGTAAGTCGCTTTATACTGATAGTGTATCGTAGCTCTATACATGGCTTTGTAAAGGAACGGTATAGTAACTTCATACGATGGCAGTCAGGTGGCTCTGGAGGGGGTACAGCAACCGCAGCCGAGAGGGCAAATACATTAAGCTAGAGCGCCTTGGCTCTGTGTAAAGCTATCTCTATAGCCAACAGATTCAGTCTCACAGGCTCCTGTTTTATCCAAAGCCTCAAAGATAGCTGCTTTATAAAGGTACTATACAGTAGCTCTACTCTTATACAGCCGATGTGGTCCAAAACAAAGTGCATCAAGGCACTATGAAACAGAGCGGCTCCTAAACATGGGAGTCTACATGACTTTTCACACATCGTAATGATCAAATGATGAACTGTGACGGATTACAACCAGACTACTACTGTACGTGATCACCATATTTAGTTGCCTCTTCTGCACTTTTGTTGGAGATGTTGATAAGCCCCTATCCCCCAGCAGCGAATGGTTTTGAAGTTTGAACAGCATCAGTCAAAGGTAATACAAGCCCCCCCACCCCCCACAAAAAAGGAAGAAAATACCCCACCTGGAACTAGAATGAGACGGTCATGAGGCAGAGATCTTGGTGTGTCTGTTGTGTGAACAGAAGTAAAGCACATAATACATATCATGATTAGGTTACTGGAGAAGCCTCATGAGGATTGGCAGAGGTGAGCTTTCGCAATCAGAGAGCACAGAGGTTTCTTTTTTTAAAATCAGTCCAAACCAGAGGTCAGAATGGTCGATTGATCATAAAGGAGAATACTACACGACATCAACAATGCTCCAAAGCCGCAGTAACCGAACACTGATTCATATTTCACAGCTAATGTGTGAGCCAGACAGCACTAGCCTTAAATAGGGAATATAAGAGAAAAGTACTTCAAGAAATGCGATTATCATCATGTAATTACAATAATCCCCAGTAGACGTCTTTTAAAAGCATTAATCTGTAATTATGCGCTGCACAAAATGAATCAGCTTTCAGTTTCTGAGTGTCTCCTCTTCCTCTCATGGTTTTTCCTAAATTCTAAATCAGAAGCCGTTTCCTCTTCGTATTTTGGCTATAAAAATAAGACCACATGAAAGTCTATCTCATTTTGGCAAGTAGATATAGTGCATAAATGAATTCATGTCTTTTTAAGTTAACACCTAACGACTTCCTTTTCAAATTAACAACCAAAAAGTACTGTATGTTTAGATTACTCATCACTTTTAGTTTAGCAGTTTATACTTGACATTTTGTATACTTGACAGTTCTATTTTTTTCTGTTATTTTCTTTTATGGTGGCTTTAACTGGCTGAACGGTCCGCAGCCTCTTATGAGAGGCGAGTGACAGAGCGGTGTGATGGAAGAGAGAAGAAGGAGGAGAAGTCCCACCGTCTGTCTGACAAACAGAGGCGAAAGGCGGACAGACGACCTCAACTCTCCAGTCTGTGTGAGTTGGGAGGTCTTTGTGGAGAACGTTGATCTGTCCTCTTTCCTCTTCCTTCTCTGTTTGGTTGGAGGTGGGTGGCTGGGAGGGGTGGGGTTGGGGGTTGGGTCGGATGATCCAGGTGGTCCACCCACTCTTCCTGCAGATGAAAGATAACTGGCTGAGGACACAAACGTCCTGCAGTTGTCACTAAGCGACACGGACTGAAGCGAGCTGGGTAGCGCGGCACTCAGGGCTTCCAACTTGCTGTGATGGCAAGTCCCATTATTACCTATGACTATATCAGGGGGGAGGGGCTCAGGGGCGTGGTGGTTGGAGGTGGGATCAGGTTTTAGGTCGGGAAAGAAGCTCGGGAGCATAAGTGGAGGAAAACGGAATTAATGTAGAAGAGAGTGAATGTGGGGGCTGATGGCCGGATACAGCAGAAGCAGCTGAATGAGCAGTAAGGTGTAGAGGGATGGACGGAAGGAGTATCCTCGTCCACAGTCTGACGTGTTCTCCTGCAGAGGGAAAACCGTAGCTGTAAGCTCACATCTAGGACATCGGAGGTGTTATTATTACGGCACACTGGTGGAAAACATATACTTATTCCTCATGCTTTGCTACATACAGTATGTCAACTATATCTAAACTAAATATATTGAACACTTCTGTCTGTCCACATGCTCAAGTTTAGAAGAAAGTGGACATCGTCTCACACATGGTTTTCAGTTCATGTTTGAGGATGTGAATTGTTTAAGTCGACACTTTTATTTGCTTTCTAGCTGAGAGTTAGATTAATACCACTCTCATCTGTGATCAATTTAGCTTAGCTTAGCAGACTGGAAGCAGCTTACATGGCTCTGTCTAAAGGTAACAAAATCCACCAACCAGCCAACCTAAAGCTCACTAATTAACATTTCATGTCATTTATTTAATCTGTGCAAAAAACAAAGTAAAAATGACAACCTGCAGTTTTATGTGGGGTTAAGGCTATGGGCTGGGTCTGAAATCACTCCCTTGTTCACTCATTCACTACTCCTTCTATAAATAAACGCTTTTTACTAATCGATTTGAGACACTTACTTATCAGCAACTGTAATTTTAGTATCCATACAAAGCGGAATTTGCTTACTGGGATAGTTACTAGAAAGATGTGTACATATAATGGACTCCACATGGAATTTACAACAATTTACACACTGAGAATTCGGACAAAATTAATGCTGGCCAGTAAATGTATCACTATCACTGTATAGTGAATTGGGAATGATTTTGGACACAGACTCCAATTTCCTCATCTAACTCTCGACAAGAAAGCGAATGAGTGATTTCCCAAAATATCGAACAGTGATCATAAACATGAATGTAAACTAAATGATGTATGTGCTTCATCACAGCGAGTGACTGAAAGTAGCTGGGTGATAATGCCTTTCATCATGATGTTAATAAGGTGTCAGTATCACAATATAGCTAATGTTTGCAAAGTCACATAAAATAATTGGCCTGATTTTCTGAGTAATGAACTGTGTTTAACTGTTACATTACATGAAATGAAAATCTTTATACGTTTCAGTCAAACTTATTTTTTGGTTTTAATTACAGCTTGCTGCAAAAACATTAATTTATCCTATTTGCTATCCTTACCTCACTACTTTTATCAGAATCTATTCAATGAACATTATAGTTACCAATAATTACATTTTTATATAATTACATTTTTAATTATTTGAATAACTTTGCCAATTGATATCTGAAAATCTTACAGAGACGTTGTTGTCAAAGCAGGTGGAGGGTCCTTTTCGATAGCGTGCCACAGCCATTTCTTCACATGGATTTTCTTCCTTGTCTGAAAATTGACTGAATTAAGGGATTTTAAAATCTTTTGCATGTCTGCTTTTTTTGCAGTGCCCCCCTCCCCCCACCCCCCCACCCACACAGATTCCTTACACAGTCCTGCAGCTGTAAATGACTGGTCAGAACTCACCCACCATCATAAAAAATAACCTTGAAATTAATTTTGAAACACCTGTGTTTCCACATGTATGTTTGATCATGAGATAGAATCAAGTGTTTAGAGAGTGTCTCTTTGCCAGCTGGTGTACAATGTAGAACAAGGATACACTCCTCCTCCTCCTGGGACAGCTTCTCTATCTCGCAGGTGTTGCATGGGATCTTCTCTGCCACCACAAACAGCAAATTGGTGTTGTTTATCCTCTTGGCATGAAACAGCCTGCAGAGAGAGAGACAACTCTGTCAACAACCCCCCTCTGCTCGCTTACATCACAGGCTCATTTGCTAATGGATCCGTGAGATTCATGTGACAAGTTTTATAAGGCTCATTTAGCCAATGATATGACCGTTTCATTAAAGCGGATACGGTTTAATCATCAGCAGAGTTTATTAGCTCCAACAGAAAGATGAATCTGTCTCGCTAACTGTGCCCCTGTCACAGTACAGTTCTTTGTAGTGTGTATGTGTGAGCAGATATTGGTGTGTGTATTTTCACCATGTGTACAGACCTGGAGCAGTTGCCACAGTCTTGCAGAATGTTGTAGGAGCTGCTGAGATTACTTAAGTAGAACTGGGTCTGGATCATTACACAACTCCGCTCTTTTAAGTCGAATCCTTCTGCATCCACCTCATCTGCAGCATCATAAGAGCACATCATAAGACATGAGTGTAACACATGTCAGTTCAATTGATTTATAAGATCAGATTCTAAAAATGGGATTAGAAAGATGTATGTTGACACTCGGCCTGGAAAAAGGCTGGATAATCTTTCTCCTTCATCATTTCTTCACATTGTTTATGTTTACACTTTGGGGTCGAGGATGAAAAAGTGGAAGTGAGGACAAAAAACAAATTTCCCAAGAATCCTTTGCACTTTAAACACTGATACATATCTCATTTAACCATTAGTGCACTAAGAGTCTTGGCTCATAACTCCATTTTGATTTGAAGTGCTCAGAAATGGTTTGGGTAATCATATTACTTTTCGCTGTAACTCTGCCTTAAACCACAAACTGTTTTTACATTTCTAATTGTCTAAGTATTAAACAAGTTACAAGGTCTGGAGGTCCTGGTAGGTGTATTTTTGAATTCTGGAGAGAGCCAGGCTAGCTGTATCCCCCTGTGCTAAGCTAGGCTACGCGCCTCCTTGCTTTAGCATCATAAAAACACACAGACATGATCCCCACCTGTGACAAACCAACTGTGATAAGCCAGTCCATATATAAACTGCTGGAACAAAGACCTGTAAGACAGGAGAGGTGAATTTGTTAATGTAAAAAATATGTTTAGGAATAAGTTAGAATATTTTGCATATACTAGGAGTATCCATCAAATCTCTTTCTTCAGGTTTAGTATGTGTGTACTGAATGTTATAGTTGTGTTTTCTTTAACATTCGAGCTTAAGGACTCTCACCACGCCGCTGCTGATGTCCACCATGCTAGGTTTAGAAAATCTGCGATTGTGGGCTGCAGATTCAGACGAAAAGAAAACAAAATTATGCCATATTGGTCTTTCTATATGCCATTAATTCATTATCATCCAGTCTACTATTTTAATTTACTAAATCTCATCCTCTCCCTGGTGTTGGCAGTTTGTGTTCTTACCACAAAGACTCCTCTGGGTGCAGCTCCAGCTTCGCTGTTGGGCACCCGTTCGCACACAGACTGGTAGTCAAATGACTGCTTGCGGTTGTAGAAGGAATTGTTGTAGAGGGCATACATCAAGAAGGGATCGACCTCACTGAAGAACATGCCCACCTGTGGAGAACAAGAAACACTGGTCAAGCTGAGTGTAAAGATGAGTGAGACATTATGGTCATTGTGAAAATGTATAAAACGTTACCTTGTTCCAGTCATCCTTCTGATTAGACATGATTAGGAATCCACCATCATCTATTAAATAACAGAGGAGGTCCTGCACACAGAGGCAAACATGGACTGTTAATTAGAAGCACAATGTAAAATGTACAGTGCTAATTTATGATACAGGATACTGAGCTGGATACGGAAGCTCATTAAAAATCTGCAGAAATACATACCTCACTGTTGGCTTCGCAGTCCATTTCACAGCCCCTGTTTGGTCCACACTGCCACAGTGAAAAAACAAAGTTAGCAGCTGAACATCTTGGAAATACTACTCAAGACAACACAATATATTTTTATGTATATTTTATTACTGTATTTTGTCCTTGACGGTTGTCTGTATGGTTGCTGGCAAGAATCTTGAACTTATCCGTCCAGGCTTCGAGGTCTAGTTTCACTCCAACCACTGAGAGGAAGAGATTCATTAAGAAAGTTTCAAAAGACAAATGTACATAAAAGGCCCTACAAATGGATGCAGAGTTTGGATATTCACACAATATAACAAGAAATAAAAACACAGACGTGTAATTATCTGTGCCTTGCTCTGAAACATTTTCTTCAACCTCTATCATCATAAAGACGGCTGTCTCCTCTTTCAGATCTAAACCCACCTGCAGGTTTGATTGTCTTCCCTCCCACTGTGATCTCCACCGCCGTGCTGACCAGGATCCCTATGGTGTCATTTTCTGGGTTCAGAAGCTCGTCCCTGGCTTAAAGAGGGAAACAAATAGAGAAACAAGCCAGGAGGGGGGGTTAGAAACACAGAGCCACAACACATCATGAGACTCAGTTTGAGATCTATAACCCAGGACCAAGAGCATCCTTCACCTGTTCGATAAGGAGCTCGGAAGATGTAGCCCTTGTTGTCCAGACTGCGGCGGTAATAGCTGGCATTAAAAGGCTCAGGATCTTCCTCCCAGGTTTCTGACGCCCTAAGATTTAAGAGCACAGACAGGGCTGTAAATCTCTGACGCACAAGTCTCCTGCTATACTACCTGTTTATGTATTTAAAACTCCAAGACTTACTACTTTAAAAAGAGAATAAAGTGAGAAACCTGACAGAACTACAGAGCAGCTGCAGTCCACACATACAGCCTCGACAAGGAGAGGACTTACTTGTTTGGAAACACTCTTGTGACACCTCCGTCTGTTGCAGCAAACACAGCCAGAAAGCCATATCTAAATGTCAGGATGGAGAAAAGAGACAGGAATCAAATCTAAATCTTGCTTCGAATCACATCTAAAGATGCAGTTCTCTCGGCATTAGTACTCACGTATTCAAATCTTTATTCTTCCACACTTTCTCGACCAGCTGCCTGATGATGCCGGTGTCCAGAATCAGGTTATGAAGGAGCAAATTGTCACCTAAACGTTGATTAGGCAAACAGAATAAATTACAACTATCTGAATATCAGTTATGTCCACTTCAGATGTGGATTTCTCTTCCTTGAACACATTAAATCTTCCAGCAACCAGAAAAAAACCTGCACCAACTTAAGAGAGGATTTCCAATACTCACTCATGATTACAGTAAGGTCTGGTAAATTTTTGAAACTCACCCTGTCTCTGAGCAAGCTTGGTGTTTGTACAGATGGTGGCCAAGTTGAAATACATCCATTTTTGCTGATCATGCACCCTGACTGTTATCGTTTTGCTCTATCACATTTGACACTGAAGACATAATGACTAATAATCAGTCATGTTTTCACATGTATGTTTGTTTTATTTTAATGGTTAAAGGTGTTAAAAACCAAAACAAACTCTGTCTCTTAATATTTTCAGTCATCTCTACCTTGTGAGTGTGAGTAACAAATATAAAATAGATTTTAAGAAATGTTATGTAACAGGAGTAAATATTTGATGTGGACTTTAATCTATAGATTAATACATTTGGTGATGTAGTGAGTATTTGCAGCAGCGATGTTGTACTCTTATCAGTCTTTGTGTACAGAGTCAATACTTTCCCAGGAGATATTCATTGTTGGTTTGGGCTTTTTCATGGATCTTTTGTGGGATTTGCCTCACAATATAAAAAAATTATTATATTGCCAACCTCGACCATTGAAGTAAATCTTGTATTAACTTGTTTCAAATAAATAAAATGCTAATTTTGTGCTTGAGTGAAAAGAAATTAAACTCACATTGTTTGGAGTCTGGTGTCACCTTCTCCATGAGAGCGATGAAGTTGAGCAGGAACTCGGTGTTGTTGTTGGACAACTCCAGATCATTGCAGTACTCCCTGAGGAACAGAAAAGGCATTTTAAGGCAGAGAAAGGGAGGTTAAAAACATACATGTTTACGCAGTTTGCACTCTTATTGCCCTATTTGTCCCTTAGAGAGGGACACACAGCACAAAGTGGGGATGCATGAATCCATTTATGTGTTAGTCGATGCTATCGTGTGCAGCATGCGTGTCTTAAAGCTTCAATTCCAATATGTTAAGAAGGCTGTCAATCAAAACGAAATGTGGATAGCACTGCAGAGCAGAGCGCGGGCGTCACAATGAAAGAGTGATTTTATCAGTGTGTTTCAGAATTCAGGCTGCAGCTGGAGGCCATGAGGGGCTGATAACAAAACACCACATGCAAAGAGGATATCAGTAATTTTTTCATACATACTGTTGCTTTTTTTCTAGATACACATTTTGTTGTCCAATATCCATTTTAATTTTTACATTACATTGTACAACCAGAGCAATAACCCCTAATTGTATCCGTGTAGTAAAAACATACAGCACCACAATAGCAGCATGCAAAGGAGATTTGATGTGGCATTAATACTTTGTTGTAATGAAAGTAACTAATGAGGCTGAATGCAAAAAAAAAATCATATAATATGGTTATGATGAATTTTATAATTTTCTCAAACGTGTCACTAGAAGGTAACACACCACTCAAAATTAAAAATAAATGAAGGAAAACAATCTCTCCCACAGAGCAACTCCACATCACAAAATACATCATTCAAGCAAGCAGATGATAGATACAGGAGTGGCGCCAAAACAACAACAACAACAACAAAATGAGAATAGTGCATCAAAAGACGTGAAGACAAGACCAAAAACTGATGACCATCAACGACGGCATTCACACACAGGGCTACCTGGGAGCAATGAATACATGTCCTTCAGACTCAAAACTGTTTGGCAGCAGTGATTCAAAATCTGCAACAGAAAAGGGAAGATTATCCGGGAAGAGCGGTGGGCAGAGCAGTGGGGAGTTGTGGGTAAACAGCAGCTGTTCTTCAGAGGTGTAGGGACGCAGGAGGGAGTTTACCATAGCAACACTGAGGTATCATGGGAACACTAGCGTTAGCCAATATGGTGCCTAAAATAGAACCTGACTCTCAATGGATTATTTTAGTTTCACAAGCACTCACACCTTCTTTTTTTCTTTTTTTATAACTTTGCAACAACATATTCTGATTTGTTTGGCTCCAATATAACATATTTTGGATGTCTGAGAACTGACTTGCAAGACGTGATGTGTCAGGAAGCAAGTTCTCAGACAGATGAAACACAATGAGTGCTTAAGATCAGGCAGGCATCAACATGGCCAACTATTGCAGGGAATGGAAGTGGTCACCCCTCAGACTGGCAGGGGAGAAGGCTCAGAGAGACACATAATCAGAGGAAATGCATTGCATTGTGAAGGGCATGTCGAAAGGGCAACTTCATTTCATGTAGCACAGACAGAACAGAGCACAAAATATCAACCATCATTAAAGCCTCAACAGGTGAGTCTGCGATGAATCCAACGTGTTATTTTCTCATTATGCCGTGACCTGTGACTGCGTACAGCAGAGAGATGCAATGTTTTCATTTTAGAGCTAAAATAGAGTGCCCAGGTAGTTTTCCGCCCACAATGCCGTGCACATCCGGGGTCAGGTTTACTGAGGAAATGTTGGGCCGTGTCCCTGGCAGACTGAGGGGTGAGGAGGGAGGGAGACAAGCTGATGGAGACAGGGAGTACAGAGGGACGACACAGGAGTCAGGCGTAGCACCGAGCGGCACCCTGACACCTGACAACATGGGAGGACCTAGGTGGGCAGGACACAGCTCAGCCCTGAAGGGTCTGTCTGCAGGCTGCAACGTCTCCAGTTATAGGCGAGATACTACCACTAACAAAGAGATTTTTTTTAAATATGGTGATAAATAAAATATAGTTATGTTAAAATATTATGACAACAAGAAATCCGTATTTACTCTTTGATAATAAAATAACAGTACCTACATGATATGTATGTTCAGATACATTCATAGCTAAGGTGTAGCACTACAACATTAATATATTTAGATTAGTGTGTCTATTTTTCTACAATATGAAAATGTTACAGAAATAATTAAAAAATCTTTTACTTTGAGTGGAGCTCTAAATTGATCTAGCTATTGCACCATTAAGAGGGAGTAATTTTTAAAATGTATGATCTGTCAATACCTGAGCCCTAGTCTGAGAATTAGTTAAGACATTTATCAACTAACGACACTGTAAGAAAAAGACACAGAAAGAGAGAGCGAGAGAGAGAAGAGGTTCAAAAAGAAATGGAGAAGGAAGATGGGGAAAAGAGAAAAATACAGTCAAAGAAAATAAGAAGAAAGTGAAAGAAGAGAGATACAAAGAGAGAAATAGAAAGGAGGCAGACACAACCCATTTGGAGATATCAACAGAAGGAAAAGTATTAGGAGGGGGGGACAAAAGACAAGTTTTAACAGAGAACATGAATATCTGTCTTCCTCGGATGCAGTAGGTGATTTTTTTTTTTTTTGCTTCTGTAGCAGCTGGATACGTGAGGAGGAGGGACAGGTTTGGGACCGGAGGAGCCATCGTGAGAGATGTGGGATCTGAGCTGCAGCAAGAGGTGAAGAGGAGAAGGAGGGATAAAAGGAGGGAAAGGAGAAGGAAAAAGAGGAAAAAGGGAGGAAGTCCTGAAGGCAAGACGGGCAAGAACAGAGGCAAGCAGGCTGGGACAGGTGAGGGTGGGGGAGGAGGGGGCAGCAGGAAGAGGTTCAGGACAAGAGGTGTAGGAAGGAGGCAGCGGTAGGAAGTAGGAAGTAAAGGTAGGGAACGTGGACCAATATGGAGTATACTTGCCCTTGCTGTTTAGCACTGTGTGGATCCATCAGAGAAGGAGTGAGCAAGAAAAGAAACAGGGAATCGGGTGGGAAGGGGGGGATCACAGACAATATTTTATTCAATTACTGTTTGAATAAAAATATTGTTTTCTTTAAAGAAAGAAACCAATTTAAGTCAAACAAGACAAGAGAGAAAAAGAAATGAAGAGCAAACATCTTATTTGCAAGAGCAAACGAGGAAACGGAAAACCAATGGAAGAAAGGAACTAAAAACTGGGAAGTCCAGGAAAGGAAAACAGTAAAGACAAAACCAGTAATTGTGAGCGAAAACCATGGCCGAACAAAAAAGAAATCAAATGAAACAGGAAAAGAGGAGAATAACAGGGCCTGGACAAAGAATAAAATGAGAGAGACAACATGTGTCCCCATTCAGACCCACAAAAACCCAAACTCCCACATTTGACAAGCCCTCAGCTCGGGCCGTGTGGGAGTTTATATACTGAATGATTCCAAAGCCGAGAAACATTTCATACAATCCAAAAAAAACAAAAAACTGAATCACACACATAACTGAAGGCAAACTCCCAAAATCATAAAACTCATCATAAGGAGTGAAAAGCATGCATGTTTTCACAGTTTTTCAGACCATCAAATACTTTGAACACAGATGCTTCAGAATCATTACTTGGTGGAGAAGAGGCGAGAGCATTTGGCAAAAAAAATAATAGCACAAAGGTCACCATTATTTTCACCTGAGTAACACAGTAAAACCACAGCTTTCACCTTTCTGTAAGTTCAGTTATTTTTTTTCTTCAGCCAGTGTGAAGAAAAAACATCACCATTTTACAGCACAGCATGAAGACAGGAGGGAACAGGGGGCAGTAGAGGAGTCGGGGGACTCAGGTATGATCCTGCCTATCGGAGAGCGAAGAGAGGGGGAGAAGGGAGGGGGAGGGGCGGGGCAGGCGACTCCGCTCGGACACTCCCTATGATGATGTTGGAGACCCGGGACGAAGGACTGAATAAGAGCATAAGGTCATACTTGGGAGAGAGAGAGACAGAGAGAGAGAGAGGAGAAAAGAGTGGAAAGAGAGAGTGAAGGATGCTGGATATTTCCGGGGTACTTACACTGCACCTGAAGGATCTGGTCACTCAGGTTGGCCTTGATGTGGTTCTCACTATATGTGGGCAGCACCAACCCTAGACTGAGGCAATGAGGCAGACACAGAAAATCAGGAACAAGTTATGAATGCATATATAAACTCTCCAACATACAAACAACCTGCAGTCGGGCATGCTCAGTGACTGACGCAACCAGTTTAAAGAGGAAATGATTTCATTACTCCTGTGATCTCTTTCCTTTTCACACCAGAACAAGCGGGAAGCCTCTGACCTGATACATATAGCCAATGTGGAAGTCCCTTAAACCTGCATTCTATCAAACAGCCAGCAGGGGGCGACTCTTCTGGTTGCAAAAAGAAGTCCGGTTCCAGAAATAATGGTAAATTGACCCTACTTCTGAGCTTATTTATTATCTCAGTAAACATTTACCTAATGAGTTTATGGTTTCAGTCGCTAGTTTCAGGTCTTCTTCCATACAACATGATGTTCATTTAGTAAATTATGGTCCCATTTAGAGGAAAATAGACCTTAAAGCAGAGTATGCTTCAGGGCGGGATTATCTATGATTGACAAGTCGTTACTATGGCGACCTGTCAATCAGGCTAGAGTGACTCATACCTGCGGCACTGTGTAAATTGAAAAAGCTTATTAGGAGTTGGCTGTTCACTTTCCCTGGTGAGGACATTTAGTTTTAAGACGCTAGACACTTTTAAGACGCTAGGTCTTAAGACAAAGTTATCAGCCCTATTAAAATGACAGCTAACGTGAATTACAGATGCACCTAGCTAAGCAAGCTAGCTAGTCACACGGCTGTTAACTCCACCGTTTCGTCCAAATATGGTCACGTCATGGTTGCAAAAACTCAATATGGCAGCAGCCTGTCGGCCAAGCTGGAGGCTTCAAAATGGCAGTCCACAAACAAAAAGTGGACGTCACGACTGTCCACTTCCTATATACAGTGTATGCACCAGAAGGGGAAGCAGGTGACAGCGAGGGATCAATCTTAAATGGTGCCCGGTGGCGTTTTTGATCTTTGGTAGCGTAATGGAGGAATGTTTGTATAACCATCATAGACCCATGTAAACGTAACTTAACAAGCTAACCACACACGGTGCCTTTAAGTATAATATATACCGATGGGCTATTAGTTTTGTAGAGTGGGGCAGTTTCATTTAATAGGACGGACAGAAATGAGGGACTGAGTGAAGACTTCCTAGGTTTTACTTTTATAGTTACATCCACTAGTGCAGTATGAAGTCAGTCACTGTGTTCCAGGAAGTTCAAGTCCGCTGATGAGAGATCGGTGAAAGTGAACTAAAACGGTAAATTTGACAGTGGAATGCCAAAACATTGAGCTGAAAGATGGTATAAAAGAACTGGACAGATGATGAGTTTGTCAGTATGAGGACCTCCTTTATATTACAAGTAGCCATTTGATTAGTTGTTAATATGAAATTATTGATCCGAGCAGCTTTGAGTTTTAGTTTCTCTTGAAGTCAAGTGACTTCACATGTCCTCAATATGGCATCTTTGTTTGATCTACATAATACTCTGTTACTAAATATTTACTCTCCTACCAAAGATAGAAATGAAAGAGAAAAACAGAAATACATGTCCCATCTCTTAATCTGTGGTGCCATACAAAGCTAAAATATAACTCAGTAAGAGGATTAATTGGAACAGATAGAAAATCAGACTGTGACAGTATCAGGTTCAGACTGAGCCACAGCTGCAGTCGACTATCTATAATACAAAGCTAATTTAGATTTAAAGAAACACCCAACATCACCAATTTTATAATCAAAGAAGGTCCTATGTGCTGCTCTAAATGCTAAAGTGTAAGAAGACAGAGACAGAGTAGAGCTTTGGCTGTCTGGTTAGAGTTAGATTTGACTGTTGCAGGCCACAACAGTGACACACAAGGATTGTTAAATACACTGGAATCTCCCTTTGAGTTGAATATTAATAGAAATGTGCAGAGAAAACCTCATATGGACTCAGCCAGGACCAGGCACACTGCCAGCAGATGTAATAAAAAAACACACATCAGGCATTTGTAGGACTATTGAATATCATAAACTGTAATTTGCCAAGTGTTGCCAGGAGTAAGTGTCATTACGATGCAACCTCAAGTTTTGAGATGAATAAAATATGCAATTAATTTATGCTTAGAGTGCTGTGAAGACTTTTTTATGAGAGAATAAAAAATGGTTCTTTAATATGGGGGATACAGATGAACTTAATGCAAATGCAGGAGGCAAATTAGGAAGTTGCCTTTATTCAGTGATAGGTTAAGTCTGCTCCAGGTGCGACATAGTGGCAGCTACAGTTAACAAACACTGCTGGTTGATAGAAAAATATCAAAGTTGGACTTCACTCACAGGTTCAAGTTGCGCAACCTTTTGGTCTGAGGTCAGCTGATGCAGGCTTGATTTCAAACATACCTGTAATCTGTACCCTCCACAGGCGTCCATGTGTACGTCCGAATGGCCTCGTCGATGTACCTCTGTTGACGACCACAAAGATACTCTGATAAGTTATACTGTCACATCCTCAGCACGTCTCTTCCCGTAATTGGAGGGAAACAACAGATCCTAAACATACTGAGTGATTCAGATTCATTACAACACCTTCCAGGAAGGTGCTACTTTGGATCATGATTGAGTCTCATATATTGATGACTTGCCTCATCAACTGACTTAATGAGCGTCTTGATTTTCCTTTGCCCTGATTTGCCATCAATCATCTGTCGACGAATCTGAAAAGCAAGCGAGAGAGAGAGAGAGAGAGAGAGAGAGAGAGAGAGAAAAGATGCAGCGTGAGAAGACATACGGATGCAACAAAAGGGAAAGATAAGCGACGAATAAAATGATTAAAGGAAACACGAATTAAATACACAAGTTCATAGTAAGGCTGTTTCAGTGGGGTTGTTTTCTTTACCTCCTCCTTGTTGCTGTCTTCCAGCTCTGCATCCAAAAAGTCCAGAGTGACCGGCTCCCTGAAGTTAATGATCTGAACAGAGAGAGAGAAAGCAAAGGAAGACGGGGGGGAAGGGGGGGTTACAGCTACATTTAGCTTCAGAATCAGAAAAACGTAAACCCATTAGACGAAGGGCGGCAATCATAGTTGAACCTACTTTGGGTCGCAGGTTGGGATGCAGCAGCACGTAGCCATTTGGGTCGATGGCAAAAGTGTAGCCATTGGCTCCAAGCTGTGCAGAAAAAGAGTGTAAGGAGATGGGATTCAATAATCACCAAAATTAAAGTGACATGAAAGTGATATTAAAGGTACAACATGCTCACTCTGTATGTAGGTGTCTTCTTTTTGATTTCGTTGATTGCAATATCTACTCCCATGACTCCGAGGATGAGCTGGTTCTGTAAGAAGAACATACAAAGTAATTATTATCCACAGAAGCACTGGCATCGGAGAATCACAGAGAGCTGGTAGCTGTGCTGTGAGTTTACTTACAACATCTCCATGCCATCTTTGATTTATCACTTTTTTGTGCAATCTGATTAGTCCATATTTTTACAGTGTATCTTAAACTCAGTTGGTCTGCGGCAGTGTCACTGCTTTAAGCCTGTGTGATAAGCTTGGAGTAAACACTTTGGTCATGCATCCTGAAAGCTGGATGCGTCAGTGCTCTCTGGTTGATAATAGATACTACAGATGGGTGGTTGCGATGTCCGTTGTCACCTCAGGGTGGAGGTGTTGCCTAGAAGAGCAGCAGCTGAGTGGACGCTGTTGTAAAATGATTGATGATGTATCAACAACAGCAAAGAGATGCAAAGTAAACCCTCCTGCTACTCCAACTCGTGTCTCTGCTATAATAACCTTATACACGTGTAGCGTTAGCCCACATGAATGACAATGAAAACACTGTTCTTACATAATGATAAAGGTAAAGACTCATTAATACAAAAGATAAGCTGCAGCATGAGTCATACTGCATGCTGTGTATGTGACAAAAGTCCAGCTATTTTAAGCTCCATATCTTGTATTGCCGTGTTTATTTTTACCTGAGAGCTCACAGTGTCAGCAGTGAGGTTAAAGACTGGCATCGTCCCAGTGATGACAAGGCCCAAACCCTGGTGAAACATATTAATACAAGTTTCATTTTGTTTTAAATGTTCTTTACATACTGCATCATTTATAATCCAAACAAAGAACCACAAGAAGCTGCAAATAAATCAACTGAAATTTAAATTAATAAAAGTTTATACTATCCTTAAAAACAGTGTAACAGAGACTGTTGCACAAATTTAAGAGCTCATTTGCCCAAATATCCTTAATGGTCGCAGGTGATAATAATATAAAGAAATATAATGAAACACAGAATTTGAAAGTTGCATTAGTCTGCAGAACAAATATTCTGAAAAAACTACCAATGGTTACTGTAAGGGTTAATGATATAAAATGTCCCACTCACCAGAGCATCCTGGTAGACGTTTGTCCACTGCACCTGCTTGGCTCTAGGTCCAGCCAGCACCATGGGGCGACCCAGGACATCCAGGTACTCCTGCGACAGCAAAAACACACATGCTGCTAAGACTGTGTGCACCACACACACACACACCCCACAAACACACATAATCAAACAGACGTTTATAGTGCTTGTCATGCACAGACGTTAAAAGCAGAGAGCTGGAAGAGCCAGTGTTCATCTGTCATAAAACTATAAGACCCTGACCGGCCTCCTCTCTGTCACCACATAAACCAGTGGGCCACAAGCAGCAGCATCCCGGTCCTGCAGAGCCATAAAGCCTCCAGTTCTGAGACACTCAAGGCCGTTTTTCATCATTATGAAGGAGCTATTAAAAACACATTAAGGGTGTCAATGGCACGATGTGCAAACAGGCCATTCTCCTAGAGGCACTACTGTCATCGCCGGCTCTATGAGAATGTCCCATGGCGATTGTGAATAGAGGTGAGGGGTTAAGTCTACTAGTAATACATCATCTTCACTATATTCTTTTTGTTCTCAGGAGCCACCTCGCACAACAGCTGATGTGTCAAAATTAGGTAAAATTATTGAGTGAGTGACCTCATGACATATTAAGCAAAACCATTTGGAGGGGGGAAAATAAGCCTGCCGGGGACAGGTCGATTGCACTGAGTGAGCCTTCAGTGCCCTGTTATTATAAAGACCAGACACCTAAATTATTGTCTAATTAAACAGACTGTATATAATTCTGTCAATTTATAAAAGTTCAAAATTCCTCCTCAGTATCCTATTCAGGAATTCGGAGAGTTATAATGACAAACGTCTTCCTTTTTGTTTCAGGATATTCAACATGTAAAGACAGGATCAGTGAAATGCAGCAGCTCTCTCTGGGTCAAACGTTAGTTTAGAAGCATTAGCTGTTTCCACATGATGACAAATTTCCATCCATTTTGCAGAGAAAAGGGAAACACCATCACAGGTTTCTGACCCTTGTACCTTTCTTCGATACACAAAAGTGGCGCCCTGTATAAGCACACAGCTATTTCAGTATTATGCTTTTGACCGTTTGTTTTTCCATCGCCTGAACAGTGAGGTGCTGACAGGCGTAACCTATACTATTATTAGCTCAATAAAAGTCCAGTTTAACGCGCCACAGGGAGATATTCCATCAGGACAATGACAGCCAGACCTTTTCATGGGATATGGGGGAAATTTTCCGCCTGGCTGGAACAATCTAGGAAACTAAGAAAAGTCAGCAACTGGAGATATGTGGTCCGAAGGAACTGCAGCCATATAGACTCCAGCAGCATCCCTGCACGTTGATAAAAGACTACGGTCTGCCCGGACACCATAACGACTATGATCGCAAAGAGTAAAATCATCCGTTATGTTCGCTCTTAGGACAAACAACCTAACTAAAGCCTATACAAAGAAGCCAGAATAGATGAAATAAGTCATTACCATGCAGAAACACAATATTTAGGGCCATTTATTTTCAAAACTATTTCACTCTTCATACATGATCGCATGACTCAGGACAGTATGAATAATACTTTTTGCCATCTGTGGTCCATCTGTTATTTGAATGCTACCATGTTAGTCAAGTGAGACTATGTGATGA
Organism: Lepomis macrochirus; assembly: GCA_024633595.2. Lineage (NCBI taxonomy): Eukaryota > Metazoa > Chordata > Actinopteri > Centrarchiformes > Centrarchidae > Lepomis > Lepomis macrochirus. The sequence goes on along the minus strand of JALXJV020000004.1, from coordinate 21,896,117 downwards.
GCGTATGATGTTGAAGGGCAGATTAAATAATGTGTATTCTGGGCCGATACAGAGAGCTGTGGTCACCCACCTAAAGAAAACCTATTAAGAGTAAGTGGCAGTTCTTAGAATATAAATATGCCAGAGGTAACGGAACAGCTGACAGTATATTCTGGGGCCTGATTGCTCATTGGGGCCGGGTTGGGGGGAGAATAAGCAACAGAGTCAATTTCTACAGTTGGAATGAGGTTATCCCAAGGGCTTCCTAGAAGTTTGTAGTGCTTCAAGCAAGTGTGGAGGGTGGCAGGGCCCTGGGTGTGCCGGGGAAAGAGAGATTTGTGTGTGTGAAAGACAGAGCGAAAGAGGTCTGAAACTTCAGAGCATCCAGAAAGACTATCATAGGAAGATTTCTGTAGTCATCCAGCTTCTGTCCTTTTATGATGGAATACTGGAAATCTACACTCTGTATAACTATATAGCTAAAACAGACTAGTTTCTTGCTTAAAATTGCAGTTTTGTTGTGGATTTATAGGGTGTATTTATTAGCTTGCGTGCGCTCCATATATCTTACCTGGGTGTTGATTCTGATGGCTCCAATCGATGGGATTTCAAAGTAGTAACCTGAAGATTAAGAGAAGAGAATCAACAGACTATTCCAACAGAAAGCTGCTGTATCCAACTTGCTCCATGGATCCTGCCTAATGCATGTCACTTCCTGTCAAATTTTTCAAGAGTTTAACAGACACACTGTGTACAAAATGCGATCTGTGTTATTAAGTACATGCGATGCCATCATCTCCAGCTGATAATGTTGGGCCAAGCAGGCATGATAGAGCTTGTGGCCACTGACCTCTCTGCACTCGTGGTTGGGCTGTAGGATGTAAATGCGATAGCTCATTGAGAATGCTGAGCCCCAGGCACTGCTGCTGCTGATTAAGAATGGAGGAGAGTGACCGACTGGGTCAATAACCACGCCGCTCCCCAAGTTATTAAAGCCATGAGTGTTTATACAAAGAGCCGCGAAATGGAGACAGCATCCCCAGAATGTTAAAAGGCAGAGATGACTCTCATTATTTTGATACATTATGCACTTTGCCACAGTGTTTTGTGTCGAGATTTGCCTTCTCTGTCTCATTCATTTGCACACGCGAGCACGCAGACATTGTGCACTCTGCACACACAATCTGATTACACACACACGCAGGGCACAGCTATTTGTTGTTAGTTTTGTTCAGAGCAGTGTCCCAGTGCTTTTGGCAGCGTGCCAGAGAGGTGGCGTCTGTGGTTGTAGGGCAAAGCTCGGTGAGAGGTGAAGAGAGGAAAATAGACGCTGTAACTAAAAAGTAAGACTGAAATGTGCTGAGCAGGCTCACAACAGAGGTCTGCTGTGTGAGGGGAAATTATGAATTGAATCAATAACCTAATTTCTTTGTGAAACTAATTGAAATGATACCTCTGTGTGTGAGAAGTCAGTTTTCCTTAAATGTCACCCTAATATTTATAAAATAAATAGAAATTACAAAAGAACATTCAGGACTTTTTGGTGTTGTTTATTTGACTAGATTATAAAATGTCACACCCATTGAGATAAAATATATCATGTATTTTGTTGACTAAATGGTGCTTTCTACATAAAGTAATTTTTATGCAGGTAATGTATAATTTTCTTAAGATTTTCATTGTATAAGTCTAACCAACAATCTTGTTTAAGGATTTTTCTTCCATTATAGATGATCATCATAGGAATGTAAAGGATGTATCATTCCCAGTTTTGCATTGTAAACAACATTAGGATCACCAATGCAGTATATCATATTTGCTGCTTTTATCCTCCATTCACCTATTTCTTCAGAAGATAACTCTCTGCTCTGTTTTGGATTTTGTTACACTATGTGAGAGCATGGAGAAATGGTTTCATTGTCCTCAGAGTCACAGAGAGGTTACTTTCTGCTTAAGATGGGATTGAAGCTCAAGTGAGACAACAGCCAGCGTCTCCGAGTGGCCTAGTTGTGTGTTTGTGCCTGTGTGTGTGAGAGAAACTTCTGCTTGTCATGTGTGTATGTCATGGGTGAAGGGTTAGGGCCTGTGGAACTGTCAGGGAGCTGGCTCTGTTGGAGTGAGATACCAAAGAGTAATACGTGCTGAAGATATGAAACGACAGCTCCACTGAGGCTGGTATGTCAACACTATTGTCTTACGTTGGCATAGACTTTAGTACCATGGTAATCATACAGTTGCGAACAGCAAAGAGCATGTTGGCACAGAGGCGTAATCCTGGACTTTCCCCAGCCTGACAGGGAGATGGCACAGTAATCATCGTGCTACCAGACTCCTCCTGCTAATTAATAACAACTTCAGGGGAGATACTTCTGAAGCACTTGGCTCCACTGACAATAAGCTATTCAATAGTTAGCCGAGACTTCATACAGACATCTAAAGGCCCCATAAAGGAGCAGCTTCAGATAAACTGCAACACCAATAACCAAGATCAAGCCACCAAAGATAGGAAGAGAACGGTACAAAACAACAGTCTGAGTTAGGCTTAAATGAGCTGGGTCAAGATGAGATTCATGCAGACGAAGGAGCTGACAGGAAGAGCAGCTGAATCATATGGGCTGTCAGAGTGTCTGTCAGGGGCCGGGCTGCCTGTCTGCCGGGTTATTTTAGGGACTGTGGCCGCTTAAGATGAATGAAACACTGATTTGAACATCACATGCAGTAAGACAGACACCTGGATAAATCTAAGTGATGATGGGTTTGTAATGGTGTAGACAAGTTTTAATATTTTATTTTATTGTATAAATGTTTACAAAAAATAGTTAAAGTTGTAATTTAAACTGAAAAACAGTATTTTCGTTTGACCACAGCCAGCATCACTAATCGATGTGGTCAGAAGTGTGCTTTGTTGCACCTGTAACCACACCCAACATTGATGTCAAAGGGCCTTGGAATACACGTGTACATCACTGCAGCAAGTTAAGAGGTTAAACCACAGGAGATAATTGAAAAACAAGATTTTTAGGTGGTGTTACGTCATCTTAAAGTTAAAAAGTATATAATTTCAGTTTATATTACAGTTCAGACGTAAGCAGTTTTGCCTCACAGCAAGAAGGTTGTGGGTTCAGGCTGAACCTCCCCATAGTTAAATACATGTGAATATGGTCTGTCTATATGTGTTAGCCCTTTGACAGGAGCACCTTGTGCCCAGTTTATTGGAAAGGATCAGTACACTTATGACCCTAAACATGCATAGTATTTATTTGTTATTTATTATTTATTTGTACCAGTATCTAATGTGTTGTAACTTTGTGATGGCACATGATCTCAGACTCTTTTTAATCTTCAATCTTTGCTCAGATTATATCTGGTTATGAAAGAGCACTAAAGGGTCAACATTACCCTCTTCAAACCAGTGAGATGACCACAACTGTGTTGTTTCATACTGCATAGGAGTTCTCAAGAACAAATGCAACAACATCATTGGGGTTTCCATTAGCAGGTGAATCTAATGGATGTTAAGTATGATGGAAAAATGTGTCCATCAATAAAATCACATTTGAGAGCAATATGGAGAGGAGGAAGCAGGCATCAAACCACCTCCTGACAGCCAGAACACATAGTTCTCTTTTATATTTTACCCACAAACATGTGCTTTGACACAAACACTCTCTCCACTTACCTTTATTGGCACAAGCTATCCACTGCAATGGGGTGACATCATAATTATGCTGACCGACAGAGAAGGTGAACACCCGAACCTGGATTGACAAAGGAACAAATCATATGAAGGCAAAGCCAGAGTACAAACAGCCGAAAACCAAACTCCCTGCAGAGACTGCTACTTGAGCGAAACAATACCACACGAACCTCCTTCTGGATGGCAATGAGGTTACTGTCAAGTGATAACTAAAATGCACAAATCCTGAATATGATTAGATTAGCCTCCCAGTCGGCTCACACATCTGTCTCCAACACAAGACTGCAGTGAGAGAGTTGTCAAACTGCAGATTATTCTTGTATGACAGCAGCAGTCATGAGGGATCCAGATAGTAATGGATATCAGAATAAATATTGGTGGCAATGTGAAATGGGGAAAGGAGGGGTGGGAGCAAGACTGGAACAAAGACGCAAACTGAGTATCTATTGGCTGTAATTTTATAGGCTCTGATGATAAAGTGGCTAATTAGTCAGCAGGTCAGAGCTGTTAACACCAGCAGCAGCGAAACAGCAAAAGAGACAGAAGAAGAGAGAAAGAAAGAGAAGCGGACACAGAGAGAGGGAGGGAGAGAGTTGAAGAAAAGACAAAAGAGATGAATCACCAGAGGAAAAATCCAGAATCAAAACAGCCAAAAAAAACGGAAGTGAAGAAAGCTTGGAGAGGACATTATGCGCACAGACTGTAGTGCTTGGTGTGTCGAACAGCCTAACTAACACGACTGTCTGTACACTAATGAGACAATGTCAGCAGAATATGGTGGGAGATGGGGAGGGAAAAGGGGGCCTGCTAAGTTTCTGGACATGCATGGTCTCTTGGGCTGGCAGGGCGAGAAGACGAATAGATAACAGCCTTGTGGGGACAGACTCACCGTTTTGTTGGGCCAGTTGTACTTCTCAAAGATTTCCTGTGCACGATCCTCCCCACCATCTGTAAACATCATTATCATCTTATTGCAGTTGGCCCTCGGGGCACTGCTCTCCTGTGGCACGTGAAGTGAGAGGAGGGAGGAGAGAAAAGCAAAGAAAGAGTGGAAAGAGACAAGTGGGAAAGAGACAAGTGATCAAGCTGGAACATCATTTAAAACAGTGCAGGGTTGTGGTAAATATTTCAACGAACAAAAGGGGAAGTTTATACAGAATATTACATAGATATTATGGTAACACTTAACTTTAACCCCCGCTATTTAGCATATAAACAGTATATAAACATGTATTAAAAGGTCAGTGATATTGTGATACTATGTATGATTAAACTGATAATGCTTGAAGTGTGGGATGGAAATATGAACATTCTTGTATTATATATGGGAATACCCAAAATACCTGTATATTTTCAAATATTATTTGCGACTATAATTACAGCTTCCAGAATCATTTTATTTAAAAAAAGCTGGGTAGATGCAATGGTCGAAACATTTGGGGATTCACTCCATATATCTACCTCAGCAGTTTAAAATGTAGTTTGGAAGATGGGATCTCTTCATGGACCTTGTTCCATAAAAAACAACTGTCTATTTAGAGTGAATAAGAATCTCCTGTGTGTAGGATTGTTTCCCCTTTTATTTTATTTCATTGTGGACTACACTTTAGTTTGTACTTTTATACATTATTCTTTTTTCCCCATCTACTTTTCATATCATGTCTTTTAATAATCTATCAGTCTGCTCCTGATGATTTAAAGCTCTACTCATTCCCATATACCAAGCGTTAGCTTAATTATTAAAACTTAATTATTTGGCTCTAATTAACTTAATTATTAAATTAATCAATAAATTAATAATTATTAATTATTAAAACCCAATACTGTTTTGTCACTTATGTTTATAATTATGTGTGAATACACTGATCAGCCATAATATTATGACCGCCTGCGACTGCGTACTATTGTGTAAGTCCCCCTATTTTCCCCAAAACAGCCCTGACCTGCCAAGGCATTGACTTCACTAGACTGAAGGTGTACTGTGATATCTAGCACCAAGACATTAGTAGCAGATCCTTTAAGGTCTGTAAGTTGTGAAGTGTGGACTCGGTGGATTGGACTTGTTTGTCCAACAAATTCCACAGATGCTTGATTGGATTGAGATCTGGGGAATTTTTTTTGTGTTCCTCAAATCATTCCTGAACCATTTTTGCTATGTAACATGGTGCATTATCCTGCTAAAAGAGGCCACTGCCATCAGGCTCTGCAAAAAATGCTTAGGTAGGTAATATGTGTCCAAGCAGAACATTGCCCAAAGCATCACACTTTCTCCTTGCCTTGTTCCCATAGTGCATACTGGTGTCATGATGTGTTCCCCAGGTAAGCAACGCACGCCCTGATTGGTCTGCGGCTGCGCAGCCCCATACTGCGATGAACTGTGTGTTGTGACACCTTTCTATTAGAACCAGCATAAAATCTTTCAGCAATTTGACCTGCAGTAGCTCGTTGGATCGGACCACACGGGCCAGCCTTTGCTCCTGCATCAGTGAGCCTTAGCTCCCCGTCATCCTGTTGCAAGTTTACCGCTTTTCCTTCCTCAGACCACTTTTGATTGGTACTGACCGCTGCAGACCAGGAACACCCCACGAGAGCTGCATGGAGATGCTCTAACCCAGTCGTCTAGCCCTTGTCAAAGTCACTCAGATCCTCATGCTTTTTTCTGCTTCTAACTCATCAACTTTGAGGACAAAATGTTTACTTGCTATTTGATATATCCCACCTACTGACAGGTGCCATGGTAACAAGATAATTAGTGTTATTCAGTTTATTGTCAGTGGTCATAATGTTATAACAACGTAATAACAGGTTGTTAACCTGGACAATTTCCAGTGTAGGATAGAAAAGGTTTAATGTCTTTCCCCTGGAAATGTTTGTCACTCTAACATCAATTACCATATTTAGTGTTTAAGAGTAGTCTATTAATGTATCATATAATGATTGACAGAAGCGGATTCATCCTGGAAATTAGTATCCCTCCATTACTGAGGTAAAAGTATTAATTGTTGTCCACATATCATTTTCACATAGTATTTATCATTATTATTATTATTCTTTGTCCTACATTTAGGTGAAATAAACCCATATAAGCGCATTTATTATTAGCTTTTTATCATACATTTACAAATGTCCTAGTTGGTAGGCACAGGCTTCCTCATATTATCACAATTTTCAGATTTAATTCAAAGTATACAACATTACTCTAGCATTAAATTTGATTGTGTCACAAGCATTTCAGCGCTATGTGCTCATAGCCACGCAACAGTTTTTAGCATTCAGCTTTGATACAAACTGCCCCGCCTGCCTGAACAGCAGCTGCAATTGATATGCAGGCCAGCGGCATGTCAATCTGACAAGATTCTAATAAAGATAAATAATATTGCTACAATTACATATTTTTATTGTGCTTGTGCCACCAGTCATGGCAGAAAGTCTGCCACAGACAGCGATTAAAGGGGCCTTTTTATTTCTCATTCTTCTGGCAAGGGAAGGTGGTGGTGGCGAGTGGGGGGGGGGGCAGCTGGCAGTTGGCTCTATGCCTCCAAGCCCACCAGAGGAATATAAAGTGTCTGTGGCTGATCTCCTCTGGGCTGCGCTCATCAATCATCCCATCAGAGCCCATTAGGGTGGCAGCCTCTTAAAATACACAGCAGCATACGGAGCTGAGGCAGCACCTGTGTCGAGAGCACATGGATGCCTGCTGCTGACAGACGTCACAACTGTGTTGGCTGCTGCAAACGTTAGCATGACTCATAATAACAGCAGTTATTATCAGACCAACCTTCGATGACAACAGAACTCCGGAAATGCCTTACACAAAGCTGTAGCCCTCACTGTCACCACTGTTTTATCACTGTTAATTCCCTTTATTAATTGGATTGGACAGTCACCCTGACAAGATGTAATAATAGTAACATGCTGGAGCTGTAGTACATAGTTTCAGCATGTTATAGAAGACGTTCTGGAGGCACACGATTCCACAGCCAAACATCCACCCTTGCGTTGCCCTTCCCTGAAAAGCTTGTTGGCTCTTACATTGAGAAGCTGTTCAAAGGCAAATGTAAAGCCAGACTTGTAATCTGTGGTTCCTTTAGCTTGCATATGCATGACGGCCTCCTTGAAGATCTTCTTGTTCCTAACATTGGCTTGGACCAAAGTCCTGAAGCAGGGAACAACGGCATCGGCCTTCTCGTTGAACTAGAAGGGGAAATATAAACATAAATCAGAATCAGAATCAGCTTTATTGCCAGGTATGTGTTCACATACGAGGAATTCGACTCAGGACGCACGTGAAGACACACGTGAGATTACTGTGTATGTATACTGGCTTCACTAGGCAAAAAATACCACAAATTCTGTCCAACTGTTGTAAGACTGTTTGTTTCTGAGTTTTCTCTATCATGTGTGCGTAGTTCATGGCGGCAGGATACAGACGTGGGTGTGCGCAGATGTAAGCTGCCCTGCTACTCTCTGGCTGGCAGTAAACACTGGTAATTACAACTTTCCACACAAAGAACAGGTGCACCTGAAACGCCAGTGCAAACCACCGAACAGAAACCCAGCCAAGGTAATATCATCTGTCTCATCTCATCCACCAAATTAGCCTAAAACTGTGTGTTTGTGCGCACACGGGCTCGTGTGCGGTGCATGGGCGTGCACGTGGCGTGTATTTTCCAACTTGTGTGCAGTGTCTATGCGTGATTACAATATTGGCAGCTGTAATCGCAGGTTTCAAATGCTGTTTCTTCTTGAAGGTCAACTTCAAAATCTACTGACATTTTCAGCACAGACTGATGTAAAACATTATGTGCGAGAAAAGCTGACATTTCTCATGGATTGGTGTCGTGTCACATTTAAATTGTCAGACAAAGAAATCAAACAAAAGTATTCAGAGCCACATATCCATCACTGTGCCACTTCCTAATATCACATCTATTGTGTTTTAAAATGTTAAGAAATACAGTGGCTGTGAAATGAGATTAAGGAAAACACAAGCTGGGTTAAATACACTATCTATCATAAATAAGAAATAAAGTCCTATGTAATAAAGTCTGTATTATCAAAACTAATTATATTGCCACTGCATAAATGAGGCCACAGTTTGTCATAAAGAAGTGTGCTGAAGCATGTAGACCCCAGAGACGGTGTTTGATGATTATTGTCTGTTAAATTTTGGTCATTAATGTCTTTTGTGTTTGCAAATAATTCACAGCAAGCTTTTGTAAGCCCTCACTTTCTTTAAAGGGGTGAAAATCAGATGCGTTTCCCACCCAGATTAACATGCTCATTTCTCGCTTTTAGAACTGGGATTTAGAGGCATACAGTGGCTAAGAGCAATGGATTATGAGGGATTACTGAAGGAAGTCTCCAAACAGAGCCACCACACCAAGTATGTGGACGTGTTTGTGTGTGTGTGTGTGTGTGTGTGTGTCTGTCCTGCAATATAGGATAACATTAATATTTCCCTAAACAACACTCCTAATGGAAAGCTTGGTAATCAGAGTTAAAGAGATAGACAGGCACAATCCCACACAGACAACGGTGGTGCAAATACAAAGCAAATATACTATAATGAGTTAAGTGTGACATTTCCGTTGCAAGCAAACAACAGTTTGAGCATGCGGTGCTGTTCACTGACTGCCTACTTGATTAGCACCTGCTTAATAAAAACAACAAATATTTGTGTCATTGTTGCTTTCGCGGTTGAGTTGTATCATTAATGGCACATAATGTTCTGCGAGCTTCTACTTACCCTGGCCACATTCACATAGTCGTCATCTGATAGTGTCTCCAGCATCTCCACTACGGAGGTTTTCATCAGCTTCAGAGTGAGTCCGCTGACACTTCCACTCCTGCAGAAAACATGCAATGAGGCTCAGTTGGGAGAAGACAGATCCTAATCCTGCTCATGTCCATTTTCCTAACTTGTGGAGGACATGTTTTGGATGGTGAGTAGACTTCAATTAAGATGAGGAAATGAGCAGTGATCGCCTTCCTCTAACTTTAGGCTTTTCTCAGACCAACAGGTGGCACTAGCGCCCTTTGAAGTAGACATCCACGCCAGGCAGGGGGAAATGTTGAAAGAGGAGGCAGTGAGAGAGACTGAGGAGTAAGATACTCACACATCCACAATGATGACCATGTCCTTTGGAGACGATGCACCTTGGATATACCTGCACAAAAGACACAAAGAATGGACTTTAATTTGTTCCCATAATCTTTGAGAATTGCACTGAGAAAGAAAGAAGCCAAAGTCACAATGAGCTGAGCCATGATAATATGGAGCGACCATGGCTGAGCCCACTTAAGCTACAGAATACTGAAAAGGCTTATGTGCTTAGAAGAGTTAATAAGTTGTGTTATATACTTCAGTGTTGGCTACAGCAACTGTCGGCTGACTTCAACAAAGATACTCCTCTTTACTGAATAACAATGCCTACTCTAAATAATTACTGCATGAGCCAAAGTAATTGCTAGTTTATGGTCTAAGTATATAATAACACATTCACAATAACAGCCTGCACACAGTCTTTTTAAAAGCCCAGAACTAAGTCTAAAAGGTGCAAAAAAATATCATCATCTGCATCAACAGAGGATTAATACAATTGTTAATCAGTACCAACCCAATTTCTATTTTTACAAAAGCTGAAATTTTTATGTTTTGTGTTTAAACAGGATTTTGGTTTTCAGATGTTACTGTTTTGCTAAATATTTATCTAAGATATATATTGCTTAAATTAACTAGTTTCTTCATTTTTAAAAGTGTGACATAATAATAATAATAATAAGAAGAATAAGAATAAGAATAAGAATAATCTTCATTGGTAGAGCACTTTTCAAAAACAAGTTACAAAGTGCTTTAAGTGTAAAGACAATAACACCCAAAATAGCAATAATACCAAAACAATACAAGATAAAAGCAAGAAAACATTGAAAAGACTAAAATACACGTTTAAGATAAATATAAAATAAGTAAAATAGAATAAAATAAAAGGGATAAAATAAAATAAACATTACGGGCCGCCATAAGCTGTGCTAGAGACCTGTTGATGTTGTTGGAATTTCTCCATTTGAGGTGACATTTAATCAAAGTCACAAATCATTTAATGTTGCCTAAACCCTTAAAAGTCTTTTATTAAAGATCTGGCAGTAGGTTTACACTTTCAATACCAATCAACATGATCAAATAGGTCGTCCCAAATCAAATGGGATTTTGTTGTGGTAAAGTAATCTACCTTATACTGCCATACTTGATTGTTCAGGATACAGATAACACTTACACAAGACACAAAAGAAACAAAAAAAGATTTTAGGACTTAAAATGAGCATTAGTGACGTATTAAAATTGAATTTTCTGCAGTCACACTATGGTGACTCATACAGTCTAATATGCTTTATATTTAGTCACTTGAAATTTATATAAACTGCTCAAGGAGCAGCCTGAGCGGTGTTGACCTGTGCTGTGGAGAGCCTGTGCTTTCAGTAAAATAAAATAGCTGATGTTCTGTTCCTTTGATGACTCATCAGTTGGGAGTCAAACGTATTATTTATTGTGGCGGTCCCTTTGTTGGGGGGAGGCACAAGCTGCTTAAGACCATTATGCTTCTGCTGCAAAGCAACTGCTAAAATAAGGCTGTTCTGGGTGTGTGCACAGCATAGGCCCACAAGGCAGAGTGCTGAATGCTGAACTAGCAAGGCCAGATGACTTGTGTCCTGGAAGAGGCGCACACATAACATCTGTCCACAGTTGATAGAGGATGACATACAGAGGAAAATCAAAAATTCCCTCATTCTGTTCCAGTGGCAATTAAAGTCACATTTACTCCCGATATAAAGAGAGCTGAGATTGATGGACATGTTAGGTTTTTCTATGGCACACTGGGAAGAGGGAGGGGGGTTTCAAATGTGAGTACTACTTTGACATTCTGAGGAGTGAGCAGGCAAGCAGTTAGCAGCCGTCTTAGGCAGAGGCAGAGTAATCATCAGGGGTCTCTTTCTGCTGATTATCAGCCGTTCCGCTGAGTGTGGAGAGAAGCCAGCTGCCTGTGGGCCAGAGAGGCTCTTTTCTTATGCTCGGCCAAGCTGATATGGAGGTAGAGCAACAGAGCCCCGGTAGGCTTCGCCACTGTTCCCGCAAGTCTCACTGCTCCCGCTCACTGGCAGGCGCCACTACAACCTGCAGAATGACCCCTGACCCTTGTTGAAGTGACGTCCCTCAGCACACTGCCTGGGCCGCTCAAATCCGTTTTTCAGGCACAACCTGGGCCCCACTCTGCTGAAAAGATGCCTGAAACCCCCAGATGGAATGGAGACTCGGCAGCAGCACTGACTCGCAAGAGGTCGATTAACTGAGCATGCCCAGAGTGAACATGGGCAAAATGTATGTGTGTGAGGCAGAGGGGGGGGGGATCCAATTATTTTCAATAATACAGAATGCCACATCAAAGGTAGAACTTCTGCAGCTCTCCACAACTGTGTGGCGTACGAAATCAGGTCTGGAACCATGAGGCATATTGGCATGCGTGACTTTTATCAATTTAATTACTGAAATCTTAATTTGAAGAAGTGAGAGGGAGAGGAAGAGAGCACCGAGACTCCACACAGTGGCGGCTTCTTTCATTCGAGTGGATGGGGTTTGTGAAAGCGATCATCGATGCAGGACGGAGACTCGGTCAGAATGTGGCCCACGTCTGCACTCCCTCAGGCTCATGGACGGAGACGGACCCTGTCTGGAAACTGAACGAGGGTCATTTGGTGACGGCTGATACCTACAAACCAACTGCAGATTTTCATTAACTTCCCTGGTCTATTTCTCATAGAAAAAGAATAAGGTAATCCTTTAATGGGACTCCAAGTTATTTTAAAGTGGCTAAATGTTAATTATAAAGCAATGGCTTCTATTACTAGTAGTCATTACAGGTCATCTTCCAAACCAAATGGAAAATCTTACAAAAGGAGCACTGTGCTAGCTTTGGCCCTAAAATCTGCTGAGAAAATATCACTTTCAAGCAGATCATTTCTCTCTTAACTGTGAAAGAGGCGGCATTGATCAGCAGTAATGGGGTTTAGGAGGAATGTGTGAGCAGTGATGGAGTAGAGAAGAGTAACACATGAGCCAGGATAGTGTCACTCAACACTGAAGCTATAGTGCTGCCATGGCTGATTTTTCCCACAGATTGTCTTGGTGTATCAGCACCGCTCTCTTTCTCTCCCTTTCCATTGCCTAAAGTACAATTGAATTTTCTCTGTGCTTCTGAGCAGAGAACATCAGGATCAGAGAGAGCGGGATGGAGTCAAGAATTTTCAGTCTCCAGGCTGATACGCAGTGCTACAGTTCTGACAGATAAAAATCACGAATTGAGGCCGGTATCAGCATATAATTCTCCACATTTTGACTCATGGATCCAGATGTGTTGTTTCTGCATGGATTCCTGTCAGTAATTACCTCTCAGCTTCTGCCCACTGATGCCATTCTTTCCCTGTCATTACCCAGTCTCCGGCGTGCCAAGGCCAGGTGACAAGCAGATGGGCCTGGCTGGTGCTGAACTGAACCCCATCGGCCATTCTGTCCCACCGTGACACGACCATCAGCCATCAGCCGGCAGACACCACATATCAGCCTATGGCTTCTCTGTCCGTTCACTCACAGTTATGGTTGGTATCTCTCCGCTAGTGCTGACTCATCATAACTTGTGAGAGCACTTTATTTCAGACTTCACTATTGCGTTTACATATGAGTGTGCCAGTTGTTCTTTACTCTGTGAGCAGCTCATTACAGTCCAACTTGTGATGTACTTGCTATGTAACTTGTGATGTATTTGCGCCCCTATAAAGCACTGTGGCATTAATTGTTATAAATATTATTACATTTTCTGTTCCCAGCTTCTCAAATGTGAAGATGTATTGCTTTTTAATGTTGTAATTGTTGCAGTTATAGGTTTTGGGCTATGGTAGCCTGTCTGTGCAGTGTCAGTATATATAAGTGTTTATACCATCACAACATGTACAATCAAGACAAGCCTAATTTGTGTGTGCAGTAGACATGTGCTCTTTACACTGAGGTGGAACGAGGTATTGCTCTAAATGACGGGAGATTAAAGCAGCAACATTCACAGCCACCACGCCCTCACAACCTGCCACCATCACCCATATATCTAAAAGAAATGCATTATACAAGCAATGAACACAATGACATATTCTGCGTTGCGGTGATTGTATTTTGCTCCTTTCGCAGCAGTCTGGTAAAGGGGTCTCATTGGAATTCATGAAATAGTTTTATCATGGCACAGCGCTGTAAAATCAATACATTAACTGTGCCGGGGGGGCTAACTCTCTCAGGAGATTGTGTTTATGCACTCTGACCGATTCCACAAAGTGTTGTGCATTTCATTTAAATTGGAGGAATTATCAAGTACATACATTTCAGACACATGCCATAGATACACGTAGCATGATCCATGGAGAGGTGGACTGCTACAGTAAGTGTACAGGAGCAGCAAGTGTGTCTCACGACTGTTTTGATTTGAACCACGTTTATTGGCCAGTGCATACAAATAATAAGTGAAGATGTTTGTGTGTGTGTGTACACATATATACAAACTAGGGCTCAATGATTTAAAAAAAAAAGATTGGTTGCAATTATTTTGATTGACATTGCAATTGCGATATGATTTACGATATTGAAGGGGATGATTTTTACATTATTCTCATTTTCATTGAAAAACATATTAAAATGATCATGGTGTGATTTTTGAGGGGATCTTTACCAAACAAAGATGTTTTCTTAAGTCTTTAGAACATGATGTGTAGGATAGGACATCTATGCAGCATGACAATATTTGATTTAAAATGGTATTGACACATATATCGCCTTTAACAAATATTGCGCATGCTCATGCGATTTGAAAATTGCAGCAAGCCATATTGCGATATCGATAACTTTTCGATTAACTGTTCAGCCCGATATAGTACCATCTGTGTTGTGTTTGTGGTCCACTGTAATGGTCCACTGTAATGTGTGAACTTTATTCACAGTGTAAGTTCTGATATGCATGCATTATGTACAGTAGATATATGCAGAGTAACTGCAGAAAAATGGGAGAACATGGCAAGACTGCTGGTGGGTGTGTATGTGCGTGTGTAGGTGTGTTTCTGTGCATGCTCCCATGTGTGCGTGGATTGTGTTGTGCTGATGGGCTTATTATTTTATGGACTGCTGCTCTCTTAGTGCTCCTGTGGATGTGGCAGGCGAATAAAGATTGAATTAAGATAAAAATATAGGAGGACGGCACCCAGAGAGCCTGCAGGAGAAAGAGATGTTGTCTGGCGTTTATTTATTCCACTTTCTGTTGATTATTGGAAGTGTCGGTACCAGGATTCACATTTCCATATTTTCGGTTAGAAGAAAAACACACAAAATTTTATGCTAAAATTTTCAACCACTTTCCTTTTTGAAACAAAGTACAGAATATTGAATTAATCATGCATACTGGAATACATCAGCATCAATTATTAGCAGACAAGTGTTAGTCTGTTACTGTTGCTCTGCGAGATGGAATAAAACGTCTCCTGCTGTGTCTCTCACATTTTGGCTCAAACTGAAATGTCAAATATTTTTTGGGGACTAAAGTTGCTAAAGCCTCATGTCACCTTCAGTCTCGCCAATAACATACACTAGTCTTTCTTTTGACTCTGCTTCTCCCTGAAATGGGGTGAAGAGAATGAAAGGAGGAGGATGCAAAGCTTCAGATATTGGGAATGGTATTTTTGGGGAGCCTCAGCTTCGAGCATTGACCAGCAGTCATAATATTTACAAAGAGGTTAGATTGACTTTTTGAAGAAATCAATATGTGATACAGACTACATGCTGTTGTGAGCCTGGGAGGTAATGGGATCTTTGTAACGCTTGGCTAACAGGACTCCATGCCTGTCTCTGGTTATTTCTCTCTTTGCCCTCACACTTTTCCATCTACCTCACTTCATCCTCTGCTTCGTTTCCCTTGATAACAGGAACAGACATTATAATGGACAAATGTTAATAATTAATGTCAGAGCAATTGGAGACAATTAAGTGTGTTGACTGGACCATTAATTTTCCTCGGGGTGTTGGTGGGGGAGCAGACAGGGAGAGAGCCCATCTGTAGAACCAGGCGGCCCTCCGATCTTTTTCCTCGGAGGTGCACCTGCTCAGCCACGCCGCCATCCAACCGTTGCAGGAAAAGCTACAGGTCTGTTACGCTACAAACTGGCCATGAATCCTGGCCACTAGTTTAGCTGTGCATAGTAAATCACATCTTTGACTCGGGGTCTCTTTCCAGAGACAGCATAAGTGCAAATGCTATTGAAGCATGTTTGTGCGATTGCATCTGTGTATTCCAGTTGCTATAGTGGTATTTGTGAAGCTGCAGTATCTATCTGCCATATCAGCACATGTGATCTGATGTATCTGTGAGTTTGTGAGGGGGAGTGTTGATAGGCGCGTGGGAGGATGTGGGAGACTGTGTGTGTTTGCCGTATATTATTTACTATAGCGTGTTTATTCTTGGTGATCATTTTGACTTGTGTACTTAATTAGTCAAAACTGTAATTACCCAAAAAGTGACTTATTTGTCTGCAATGACATGTAGCGCTCACTAAATTACTGTTCACAAGGGGGCGAGAATTGTTGGTACCACAGACAATGTCGGAACTGGTCACTTAACTGGTCTGATATCAGTGTGGGTGGGTACTATTTTTTGTAATATCACTTCATTCATTACTCCGTACAATACGCCGTACAGCTGAATTACTGTGAAACTTACAGAGTACTGAGGCTACAGGGCTGATGTTTGACAGTATCACCACAACTGGACCCATGAAAGAGAGACAGCTAACACTAGCGACACCCTCTTACTTTGTATAACACAGCACTAACCCTGCCTGAGCTGTCGATGACTCATTAGATGTTGAAATAACATGAACAAATAGAAAACATTTAGTGGAAATCAGTGCTAACGTTGGCAATCTAGCTTGCATTTTCTGAGGCTAATTAGCCTAGCTTGGTAGCTTTCACTTTACAAGTGGAATACAAACTGAACAGCACAGAGTGGATGGGTCCTCCAAAATGCTGACTGTTGTAAAGAGACAAACAGCTTAACTATGTAACTTTAAAAAATAACTATTCTCTTACGAATGAAAAGCTATATTATTAAGTAATATAACAAAACACATCCTGGCTCAATTCAGCATCCTCAGGGGTTTGCTGTTACAGCCTTACTTGTAAGACCAATAGCTTGTGTTGGCTAATGCTAACAAACCTACTGTGTTACTGACATTTTGCAGACTATGACTCTTCTGTACTTCTGTTACTGTAAAAAGCATTGGACACATCACAGCATTTACCTCTAGCACAATTGTCTCTTGTGGCCACAGTGATCGTTGTTCAGTAAAAGTTTCAGTCTAATTGTAAATCATGGTTGATAGGCATCGTTGTGTGGGCTCGTTGAAAATGGATAAAAAATGTTTTGTATCGATTTTCACAGGCAATTCAAAATGATGTGCTTTAGCCACAAGCCACGTAAGTTGATGGCGCGGCAATGCCGGCTCTTGGATGTCACTCAACTGCTGCCGTGGGAAAACACTCATCCAGACATTTGAAGCTTAGATGAGGTTTCCAAAAACATGTCCAAAACTGTTCTAAAAAAGAAGAAGTATTCTAATTTCAGTTTGACTTTAACACCAAGTGGATCAGTACAGTAGAGGACAGTTTTGTAACATGCATGATTGTCCGCACTCTCCAGAGGACGTTAGTTCGGGGAGACAGCATGTAGACTATAATCACACAAGTCTGACCTGACAGATCATGACACTCCCTGCCACGGCCTCACCACTCAGCGCTGCTGGGCACAAGTTGCTAAGCAACGGGCAACAGGAATGTCGAAGGCTCCGACATGAGGAAAGGCTCGACAGAAGTGACACACATGGAGGACCGGGGGGGTGACAAGGTGTTCCGCGGCACAACAAAATACACCCCATTCTCTGTGTAACCTTGTGACACACGCTGCTGCCGCTCAGAATTCCCATCATCTTTCTCTTCCCTTGTTCCTTCCTGTCTCCGGGAAGAGTCCCCACGTCAAAACACGTGTAAGAAAATTAAACTCGGGTATACTTCGGTTTCAGGCTGATGGATCCGAGACAGGATTCCTGTTTTAACTTGTCCTGCTACACAGAGCCTTGTGTTTTACAGCATTTTTCATGTATATACTTAGGTACTGTGTCAGTGGAACACTAAGGAGACTTCTGGTGTTAATTGTTCAGGGAACACCATGTGTGATGATTGTATTGTAGATAAATTCAGTGGTTGGGGCTCATTGAAAGGTACAATGTAAATATAGTGTCATATCAATAAGAACCTATCACTTTCAAACTGATCAAATAGTTCAGTTATATCTGAATATACCTTCAATTTACATGTTTCAAGTGTGGAGGATGTAACCTGCGATTTTATTCTTAGTTTGTTTTTATATTGTTGTTTAAATGGTTCTGTTCTTATCTATAGTTTTATTTCATGGGTATTTATTTTGTATGTTTTTGTAATTAGGAGGGAAGCACTTCCACGTTTTTGTGAATTAATAAATTAAACCTTGACTGGCCGTTAAATTCCACATTATTTTGAAAGATGACTGCACTCAATCTATTTCACACGGGGGTAAATTTGAAGGTGTCAAGCTTGTGTAATTTTTTAAATCTTGAGTTTCACACAAATTCAGCGTGCAAAGGCTTCTTTTGCTTGTCTTTGGTTTGTTTGGTCTGAGCTCGTTGACTTCATCTGACAAGCCTGGCCTGACCTCAAACAGCCACTCAGGTTGAGCTGGACCGAGACAGAGATGGAAAAGCGGGTCAGGTCTAATCAACATTGCTGTCATGATTATGTCCACTTCACTCCAACCTGTAACCAGGCAACAGGCAGGGCTGCCACAAAGCTGATGTGACAGTGGCAGGTAGATTGAATGAGGAAGGGTGGACAGGAAGCTTGGGTGAAGGGACTGTTTGGCCTGGTGCAGCCTAGTTCTGTCCAACCCGTCACACTCGCCCGCCCCGGCACTCTGTACAGGGATCAGCTGTTGCACTGAGAACTACGGGCAAAGGTGGGTGCTTTAAACAAAAACATTAGCCCCTATCTTGTTTTGTCCACGTAGCAAAAAAAACAATACAATCATCATTATCACCAACAAGGGTCAGGAAAACATTTTTATCTCATTCCATTAAACAATATCCTTTATTTAGCTCTGGGCTAGAAGGAGCACTGGAGGTTGACAGCAGCCAGAGAACAAACACTGTACAGGAATCCGAATGCAAGGCTGTATTTAAGAGCCTTTCTTTTGTACATGTGGCCACATTCATATCCTATAATGTGCAGACAGGCCTCAGGCAGGCAGTTTAAAAAAGGATATAATCTTTTAAACATTTTTCCTAAACTCGTTTGTTATAAAGTACCTGTCAGAGTTGTTTTTTTATGATCGCTGCATTGATGCTTACATCATTTTAGGGAAGTGCAGTAAAGTAAGTGCATGAAATAATTAGAAATACTTGTATGTAAGTAGGTTGCTCCATTTCACTCCAACACTGAGCAAAAAAATCTGAAAGTTGTTAGGATAAAAATACCTCAAATTATCTTAAATATAACAAACAAAAGGCATGTGCAGTGGCAACGTGTATGGACACAAGATTAGCCCTCTGCTATAACACACAAATCAAGAAGTAAATGCGTTTACACCATGTGTGTGCACTCAGATCAGATCACAACAGTTTGTCACCATTTTAAGACAGCATGACAGTGTAGCTGCTGACAGCACACAGGTGTGGCAATGACAAGTTAAATTTCTGCAATTTTCTGCACTTTTACTCTACTGGTGCTGCTGTTCTTATTGGTTAGAGGCTGTCCGCTCTGAGCTACACAATCCCCTTTACTCTTAACGCTCAGCTGAATTCATCTGATGACCAAAACTCATGCCTACCAATACTCATCTGGACTAGCATGTATTCTTTAAAAATGGCAAATGCATATAGGAATCTAACACATCTAGGGCTATCAAAATTTTAGCCTTTATGAGTAAAAACTGCCCATAATGCACTTGATGATATCTGTTGATGCTACAAAGTTAAAGTCAAATTTAAACTGAGTGTGTAAATCCCAAATCAGTGAGTATACTTCCCGATACAAAATGCAACTCTTCTTATTTTATTACTAAAAGCTGGCTAGAGCTTGGTTTCTTGGACGATGAAAGAAAATTTCTGAGCAACATTATTCAGAAGTACGGTACATCCAGGGTCAAGGACAAAACCAGTACAATTTGTTTCTATCACCATTATTGCCCCGGAAGACTCCAAATTTGCCAGTTCAGGAAATAAAAACCTCTAAAAATTATTTCAATGCTCAAAAATAAGCGTAATGGATTTTTTTTAATTCTTCCTAAAATGGCTAGTAGGCATTAACAGTGTAATAAAAGCACTGAATACAAATCACACTAATATTATGTGAAGACCAAACAGTTTGCGAATGCTTTTCCTGAGAAAGAGGTCACTTACCACGGTCTTCTGCGGACGTCATATAGGTCAATCTTGTTGGGCGCCCTCCATGGAGTGGCTGGAGAGAGCAAGAAAAAATAATTTAGAGGCCGTACAGTGTGCGCTGAGGGATATTTCAGATTAGATCAAAGTAATCATCATTTCATTCTGTCTATCGAGTTACCAGTACAGCCATCTGATAAGAGATTGCCAATGTTCTGCAGCTGAGGGGCCCTAGGGTCAATTTAGACTTTATCTTGCCATGAGTTATAAGGCAGACTGTTGAGTCTGTACACTGCGGCCTACCTGGGTAGTATCGTGTCACTCCTGTGGCACTGCCAAACACCTGCCAGCGCAGAGAGCTGTCCTCCCGACGGTTTTCAATGAAGACCCTCTCCAGCGCCTGGGTCCAGTTTAATTCATTTAGGATGACTGGGGCTGTAGGAACACACACAATCAGACTCCCAATAGTGACTCGGCAAATATAATAAAGTCTCACTGTTTTCTAGTTGAGCAGTTTATACAGAAAAATGGAGAAGATAAAGTTTAAGTAACAGTTTTTCACCCAAGAGGACACTATAAATTTAAATAAAAAGGTTTTCAGAAAAACTAGGTCCTATTGCGATGAGCACAACTCAGAATAGGCTTCTGGTTATAGGAAAAGAAATGTAAATGAGTTGCTGATTATGTGCCATAGTCCCTCAAAGTAAGTATGAAAAAATAAATGCTTAAACTACAGCCACTGAAAATAGCTTTATAATCTGATTTCAACCCAGTTCTGCATTATAGATTTTTTTCACCTTTCATTAAACACGTATAAAATGATTTTTAAATAAATAACTCAAATAATGAGGCCTAAATATAGTGTAAACAAAGTGCAAAACACCAGGTTTTTCTCTGTGAGTAACCCAAAGGTCAGCTCTCCTTGCTGAACAACCTTGTCCGTGCCAGCAGCAGTAAGCTGAGCACATAAGAATGGATATATGCAGGCAGCTCGGCCAGTGGTAGCCGTCTGAGCAGGGCTTCAGTCTAATCTGGGGGATCTCTGAGGAGTCCAGAGGAGGAATCTGAGATGACCTTGGAGGAGGTCATATGTCACTCGCAGCACGTAGAGGCTGAAGCCACTTCTGAATTTTTGATATCAGCGAAATCCAAACGGTTTCTAAAAATGTCCATGAACGTGTGTTTGAGCATATGAGGGTGCTTGGTGATTGGGAGAGAAGGGAGGAGAAAGGGGTGAAAAAAAGTACTGGCCTGCTTGTGCATGCGCAGCTTGATGCATCAACGTGTGTGTTCTGAGTTAAAACGCAGGGTCACAGATATATCTCACAGGTCAGTGGTACTGTGTGAAATGGATTTATGGTTGTGGAGAGGGGTATTCATCATCTAGTCAACAAGAAGTGGAATAACACACTACTGGTGGTGGTGGAATAACACTACGACCACGTCAGCATGTGTTGTTTCCTACCCACCTCAGAACTTATATTGTATTTAAACTGTCCTCCTGTTTCTTTGCTTTTTCTATCCTTACAACAGGAAACGACATGCCTTCACACACACACACACACGCGCGCCTTCAGTCTCTGTTTAATAGCTAAGCTGAAGTCAGAAGATGGGGAGTGCAGAGGTTTAATAGCCACCTGATTAAAGACGAAACAAGACGAGGCACTGGGCTGAGGAGAATTTCACTCGCTTCTCTGATTTAATTACTCAGCCAACCAAAGCTGGAGAAGCCTCTGAACTGACAAGTCCTGCTTTTCTCAACTCCTCGTTTGAATTTTGCACAAGTAAACGATCATTATCTACTGCTCAGCCTTCGATAAGCTGTCAATTTAGAGGTAAGCAATGCTCAATGACCTCCTTTACTGTAAGCTGAAGCCCTCTGAATAATCACATTCACATATGTGTACCTAAACATTATAATATTGTTTTTTATATTTTCAGCCCAATGCTCAGTTCCACTACGCCAAACTCTCACTCTAAAAGCGTAGCTCAAACCAAGAGAGTTTCATTACTCTCTAGCATCCTGTAAAACAAACGCACGCTAATACACACATGTGCGTACACTCACTACAGCAGCACTAAGCAGTGTCTGGAGGATAGGAATATATGAAAGCCAAATTGCTGCCATCACCAAAGGGAGCTCCCCAACATGTTTTTCTCAAAATTCATAGACATAAACACAAAGGAAGAATGGAGGAGGTTAGAGGCAGCCCTACAGATGGGGATAAACATAAAAACTGAGAGAGAGGGGGAGGACGATTGATGGAAAGCAACACAGAAATTAACACGAATGAGTGGCTGCTTTCACAGCTCAAAAAGGCAATTTCTCACCCACAAGGGAAGGAGAGAAAAAAAACAAACACTAAACAAGCTTCATTTTAAACTCCTAAATTGTATACGGCAGAATCTAAGACATGATTGAGGTCAAAGAATTTAAGTGTTTTCATATCTTGTAACAATGTCAGACCCACCTTAGTCCCAGCTAGCTGGTAAAAAACAGGTTGTATAGCTGGAGTCGTGAAGGCAGCTGAGGCCTCACCATCATTGCAAAACATCACTTTAGATTGATTGGAAAACAATATTCTCTATCTTGCAAATCCAATGCTTTGTCAGCTTTTTCTTGTGTGCTTATCTGATGACTCATCCCTGAAGAATGTGTGCCAGGGACATTTCTGCTACAAACTTAATTGCGTTCTGCCAGAATTAGAAAGTAAAACAGCTTTATCTTCCATTTCTCATAACACAGTGTTTACATTTGCCAGGAGTCCAGATGGTCTGAAGAACTAGAAAGACTGAACTACAGAGAGAGAGGGAGAAATTAGTGAGACTCTCACTGTCGCTGCCATTTTGACCATGAATTTTCAAACTTGCCGCAGTCACTCCCATGACTCCCGATTCACTGCAGCGAGACCAGTGACTATATTCTACTGATGTTTGTGTGGAGATTATCAGGGAACCAAACCATGCATTTCAATTTCATCTGGTGATGTGCAATACTCTGTGGTCAAAAAGCCATCTGATTAATGTGTAAAAAGTATTATCCTTTAAGCATGAGCTATCACAGCAGGTCGCTGCGGCGGCAGCCTGTGTGCTGTGAAGTCTTGGGTGCTCTTATCTGGAGAGGCACTGGGTCTGTAATGATAGCTGTCCCAGACAGGCCAAGGGCAAAGAGACACCCTGCAACCTCTGTTTAAAACTATCTCAGCTACCCTGACTAACATCAAGGTGTTAACCAAACTCTGGCTATGCAAGAAGGATTATCAGCCGCATTGCTGCCCAGGCCTGCATACGCACACAAGCTACAGTGAGTTTCCTGAAAGTTTGAGTGTGCATGACATCTACTGATGGTGGCAGGAAGTGTTGCTCAGTCTTGGTCTTTCAATCAGGGGTTATAAGACGGACCACAGTCTATGCGTGTTTATGTTGCCAGCTGAAACTAAACCAGTCAGATGGAGATGTGAGCCACCTTTACTGTCAGGCCAACTCTGCAAACACGCACACACAGCAACACACATCTGCAGGTGATCGCCACAGAGAAACTGGCACATCAGAGATAAGAGAACACAGCAAACTAATTCTCTTTGATTTATTCAGTGAGGCTAGGCTTTGACTTCTCGGGACAGTTGATAAAAAGACAAATTTCCCCTGGGGGGGAAAATATGCTCACACAGGCAGACAGGGCCTCCGAGCGCCGTGTTGGGCTCATCTTTCACGAAAATCGCGCCTCTCTCTGATATCTTTAAAAGGTAATTCATCAGCTCGCCGTTCCCCTGACAGTTAGAGCACCCTTGGCTTTGCCCCTTTATGGAGCAAGACTGCACACCAAGTAGGGAAACAATAATGAGTGGGATTTATGGAGCATCTCAGCGTGAGATCATTTCTCAACCCCCACCACCCAACCCCTCATACACATTACTAACAGTGATATACCAGAGATGAAGAGCCATCCAAACCGATCTGCTCCTTATGCCCTGTATTAATCCAACATTATATAAATAGGTTCATGCAGTGACTGTACAAACGGAACAGGAAAAAAAGGGCACAGTGGCCTGTAATCAATCAAAGCGGAACACAAGTGATCCCTCATAAGAAATCCATAATGGTGATGGAGATACAGCTATTAGCTAAGTCTCTTTGAACAGTCATAACCTTTACCATCGCCTAAACCTAATGTGTTTACATAGTCTACCTTTTAAACAGAGCGACTATGTCTTCCTGTTCAATTGTACTTACTTTGACATACAGGTGACATTACTCACACAGGTGGAGTAACACTGAGACAAATACAGCTTGTTTTGAATCTTAACGAGTGGATCTCCAGACAGCATACTTTTTCCCAAAGCTGTGTCTGAAAGGGAAGGCTAGTTTTCATACACTGTATGTTTAGCTAATGCATAAAAAAGAGAAGTTGCCATTGTTTATAATTCACTGACAATTTATAGCTTCCCAAACAATTTTTGTAAGTAAAATTGAGTAAGGAGATTAAAGTAGAAACATATTGGTCATTTCACTATTTCATTTTCTCACTTACTCTTATTGGCTATTCAGCTGTGCCGATAACTTAGATTTTTCCAGATTCTGAAACAATGGAGGAGAAAAGAACTGTTTATGGTGCTCAAAGCATTGAAAAGTGCCAAAATAAACAGCAGAAATTATTTCCAGCGACAGTGGCCCAGTTACGCTGGATAATTGGAAGACCTCACTATGAGCAGTTTTCAAATAACACTAAAGATAAGTGAGAAAATGTTCTTGTTGTAATTTAAATGAACCGACACTGTAAACAAGCACTTTGATAAACCCGCACTTTCATGCACAGTTCAAGGTCATTACAAACCCACGTCTCTGCATCTGCATGTATCACCTCCCTCTGTGTCTTTCTGTACTCTCAACCCAATTCCTTCTGCACCTCCCCTCTCTCCTGTTTCCGCTCCGTCTCTCCTCCTTTCCTCTTCTTTCATGGCTGCTTTGTGGCCTGGCTGAGTGCTAAAGAGCTTGAACCTTAAACCTTTCATCATGCAGAGGAAAAGGCGGCAACAGGAACTGGCAGCAGCTCACACATCCACAAAGGCAAGCTAAAACAAAGTCTAAGCCTTCCCTGGAAAAAAAACGTGTCTTTTTGTAGCTTTGGTTAAGAAAAAAATAAATAATGTCCAGAAGATACTGTATAGCCTAATTTGTATGTACAAAACAGTCTCCCAGAAAGCAGCATTAACTCATTTTAATTCAAATTCATGTGCAGGATTTCAGCAGTTTCACTCAGGAATACCATGTAGTGTGAATTATCCACTGAGGACCTCAGTTTTGCTAAATGGTTATCTCAGACTCTGAAAGAGGAGAGACGAATGAAAAATTCTCTGAGGAGGGATGATTATTTAATATAGAGAATAAGACAGGAGGGAGAGATTTCACCACACCTACAGAGAGCTCTTCCACATACTTTTTCTAATTAAAGAGCAGCAGTAAATAACAAACACATGAAATGTAATTTGTGAGCCTGGTGGTGAGTGAAGAGGAGTTTGCTGTGCTGACTGTTCTAATTAGTGTGCGGGTAAATGATAGTGCCCCTTCACTGGGCACACACTATAGGGGTGGATGGGTGAGGGGCAGAGAGCGAAAGATGGAGTCTGTAAGTCAAGAACGACCAGAAATATAGCCCGCAGTGTTTATACCGCCTTTCTTCTCTTTCGGTTTAACTTTAAATCCTATTTCCCTTATCCCCCCTCTCTCTATCGCTTTCTTTTCATTTTTATTTTGCACTTTCACTCTTTTTTCTTTTTTTTCCCTCTCTTTCCCAAATCACTTTTGCTTTTTTTCCACACATTTAAATCTGGTTTGATGTTGAGAGGGGCTGAGTTGATCTCCAATGTGCCGTGAGTTGGTTGACAGGGAAGCTGCCTACACTGGAAGGAACCTGGGGTGTGTGAAACGAATACAGGCTGCATGTAATGTACGTGCACAAACACAAGACACTCAAGAAGACAAGCTGTAGCAAATCTTAAGACTCACAGCGTATAACTTTAAGATGACAAGTGTAGCACACGGTAAAGTGGGAGCATTCGCTAATTGGAGCCATAGCACCTAATTCGACTAAGTAACAAAGCCTAACTCTCATCCCTATCATTATCACTCCCCCTTCCTTTTGTGAACAGACCTGAGTCTGTCTATCAAAAGTTGCCTTTGTCCCTACAGTACCGGGCGAGCGGACTTCTCTGCAGATCCATTTTAAACAAGATGAGAGACTTCAGAGGTAGTTCCACTCAAACGAAATCCTGCAGATGCAAATCTTTTTCTTCTTTTCAAATCTTATATGACACTGCATTGGCTTTCTATCTGCTGTATCCGTTTTTTGCATTCAATTTTCCATTGCACATTACATACACCCCATGCAATTTGCTCAGTTCACCTTTGCAAAAGGTGAACTGGATGATGCTTTGCCAGGAGCTTCCCAGAGGGATCCAACCACAGACCAGACAGTGTAGTAGCAAAATGGAGGCTAACATTCAAAGGGCAGGATAGTACAAACATGCTGCTGGTTTAGGCACTGTTTTGGGGATTTTTCTCTCGCTTGTTGTTAAGTCATACATAATTAAGTGTTTTAGCCTATTGCCTAGCCTACACATTGTTTTTACTTTACATTACCGCTGACCTCTCTCCAAAGCATAACCTTTTAGCTTAATTTCCTTCATAGTTCGAGATAGGCATTTCACAACAGTGAACATTTTCTTGCTTTCATTTATTTTTGGTTCACTCCCATCAACCCTGCATTTCTAAATACAGCAGGAAGCTGTTTATAGCACTAAACCCCCCCACTGTACACCACCTGCCCAGCAGTAAATGACAGACAGACAAAGTCAGCAACTAGCTGGTGAACATAGGGGAGCATTTAGCAGCTAAAGAGCCAGATATCTTTCTGAGGAGTCGGTGGAGACCAAAGACTACATGGAGAATGTATACTGGACTTTTATTAATAAGAGCAACAGAAGCATAACTCCAGAAGAATGCTAATGTTGCTCCGTATCTGCTGGGTGTGTGAATAAGCAACTGTTTGCTAACAAGGTGATAATTTGGTGTCAATTTTGGCTCACTTGTTTGTGTTGTGCTAATATCTTTTTTCCACTGCCCTTTCGTGTGAAATCATTTATTGTAGATTTAAGTTAGGGAAGTCCTGAAGCATCCTTGAATTAAACATGGGGAAAAAAGTTGCCATTAAAGGTAGAAAATCAATCTAGAAAATGATTATATGCTTTGGAAAATGTTGGTAATATGTAAATTAACCCTAGTTTTGTCATTAGTAGCCTAAAACATGTAAAGTCCTAAAACTAAGAAAGGAGCAGCAGCTGGAACAACTGGACAGCAAATATAGGGAAGGGTGATAATTTTGGTTGTGATGTGTGTGTGTGTGTGTGTGTGTGTGTGTGTGTGTGTGTGTGTGTGTGTGTGTGTGTGTGTGTGTGTGTGTGTAGTGTGGGTTAATCGGTCCATGCAAAACATTTAAGCTCTGCTCTTTCATCTGCGCACACAGTTAGCCAGTCCTCGCCATTCATTTCTGACAACCACGTTTCTCACTGTGCCTGACTACAATAGCAAACTGACAACATGACGTTAGGCCGCTGGAAAAGGCGTCCCATGCAGCGGATTTAAAAACTTCAAATTTAATGAAAGACTTCCCAAATTCACTGCGGTTTTTCTTTATTCCTTGGGAACACTGGCTGCTTATTCTCATACAAACACTAATGTAGGCATGCACCACATGTACACTATACACACATAATTACCACCCGTTTTAAAAAGGCTGATTTGTGTATATATTCAACACATTATCATGTTCATGCAACTGTAGAATGACCCAATCTGGCTTACTATCCTCTATCTACAGCGGGAAACTTGGTTCAATTACCAGCGAGATTCCACTAAATCTACAAAATAGTCCGCCAAAGAATAATTTGTGTATTCCCTCGCTGTTTTCATCCTTATTTTTCAGTGATTACTTTAAAAGATTATATTCCCAGAGCCCTTCCTCTGCAATTATTCAGCAAATCTGTGCCTCTTCCTCACCATTTCTGTAACATCCACTGGGAGAATAGAACCTGTTTCTCCGTAGACGACACCACCCACATCAATTTATTCCTTTGTGGCTCTGTTGCAATGTCCATTCTGTAATAAGCTATGATAATTAGAAGGAAACTGTATGAATGTTTGACCTAAGCTAATTAGAAAGTTTGCAGACTTGGCAGTAGGAATCAGCAGTGGGATAATGAATCATAAAATGGTTCATTACTGCGCTCAGGGAACACTCTCAATCTCAATAAACGGACATGGGGCCTAGCAGACAAATCAAACCAGGACGCATGCACTGCCTCATTTAGCTGCTGAAAGGATCACAATAAAAAAAGAAAATGCTTTTTTTGTTGCTCTAAATGGTTTCTATTATTAAAGTGTCTCTTCTCCTTCACTCTCGTCTCACCCGCTTTCTTTATATCTTTCCTTTTATCTGTGCCTCTATCTCACTCTTCTCGAAGGACACCCGTTTTGCTGTGACTGGCAATTCATGCAGCAATTTTAAGTTTCTTTAGTGCATTTACAATGTATACAAATCAAGCTACTCCAACAACACAGAACATGACTGCTAATAAATAACTATTAATTATTGTGCTTTACTTTGGACTGTGCTCCGTTCTGGCTACAGTTTTCTTTTCTCTGCCTTTCCTCTGGCTTTCCCCTGAGGAACGAGCACTACCCACTCACACTGCTTCTCTCCTGCTAATCCTAAGTCCATAGATATACTGTGGACGCAGACCTCTCCAGACCCAGAGGACAACAATCCGCCCACATTAGTTTCCTCAGACATCCTCTCCCTGGCACCCTGCAGGCTTCCACTAGCGGGAGCAGAGCAGAACACCATATACAGATAACAATCCCTTTTCACCATCTCTCTAAAGCAAATGCAGCTCCCTTTACATGATCTTGATGTACATTTCAGTACGATAAGTTAGATAAAAGAGTACTTTACCAGTTTAGTATTGCACTCATGTAACATTGTCAAAAATTTTCTCTGGGACAATTAAAAAAAAGGATTAAAAATCGATGCAGCAGAACAGGACTATGTCAAAAACTATGTGACCCACGATGCAACTCAACCGTCCGACATTCTGGTGTGTTATGCTAGTAGTGGCTAAAGCAGCCTTGAGCAGCTAGTCTTCAACCCCAACCAACACTCTATTGCCTCTAGACTTCACATAGTTCCCTCTGGAGCAACAAATGGCTGTATACAACTTTTTTTCACATACGCAGTACTTTGGCCTGTAAACAGACTCTGATGTGTAAAATTGGTTTAACTTCAACTTTGTCTCCATTAACATTTGACATCTGAACATTTCTAATATCTAAATTTCGTCTTTAAGAATGACTCTGTATTCGGGCAGCAACATGTTTTTCAACACTGTTTATTTACCACCAAGACTAAAGCACACTACGCATGTTCATAATGGAGTTGGCACAAAATCTGCAGTTGGCAATCTCAGCACAGCAGACCGCGCAATGGGAGCTAACTAAACAACATCAATAGTAAACATTTTCTACAGAAGAGAAATGAAAAAACTAATTCCCATGCACTGTACCCCTCTACTCTTCTGGTCTCCACCAGGCTCAATCAAGAGGCCTTTATTCTCTGACTCCTATCTTCAGACAGGGGAACCAGACCGGGCACAAAATGGCTCCGGGAACAATGTGCAGGCCTGATTGCTCCATTGTAAGTTAGCTGTGGCCTTTGACATCTCCTCCTGAACTGAGAGTGTCTAATTCAGACAAGATTTGTCTGGAGACACAGCTGGAGGCCATTGTTACAGACAGGTGCCATACACTGCCTGTTCAACAGAGAAGGCGGAGAGCTAGACAATAACAGAACAAAAAAATTGCCACTGTGAAAATGGCTGTCTGTCTGCACATGCTCTGGGTTTTGAGTCTTTAAAGAGGCAGGCAGAAGAGTGTCCAAAAGGTTAGAGGTGGATAACAGAGGGAACATGCCAAGTGAAATCAGGGTCCCGGAAGGTACGTGTGTTCCCGTTGCCCATTTGGCAGCTGCACACTAAGGAGGGTGTTATGTCCGCAGGGAAGCATGGTGCCAGGCAGGAAGTGCAGGGCCCACGAGCGTGGGAGACCATGCCCACGCAGAAACCAAAAATACAGTATGGATCTGGTGCGAAAGACCGTCTGTCATATAAAATCATGTTAGTGTGCTAAAGTGTTGGCTGATATAAACGGAGGGCAAGATTGAGAGGACATACTGAGAGACAGGGCAGAGGTCAAGTCAACAGAAAACTGTCATCTATTCACACAGCCCAGCAGGTCTGTATGAAAATCAGGAGACATCTTGGTACATGCGCGATACAGGTAGAACTGCTGATGGCGCCAACAATCTCTCTATGTGCTCCATATATTAGAAATACATTATGGTATTACCATTTTCTAACACGGGAGACAGCCAGCACAGAATCCAATAATGCAAACAAGATTTTTATTTAGTCCTACACATGTTTGAGATTCTGTTGCATACAGACATTCGTCAAAGACCCAGTGAAAATTCCTAGGTATGTGTCATCTCTTGGTGTATGTCAAATATGTAAATGTATATGTATATTCTTGTGCAACATTCATATCATATTTAGGTGTATTGCATTAATTCTTCCCTCACTTTCTGATTCTCCAGAAACTTCATGCAATCCAGTCAAATCCCTGCACAATCTCTGATTAAATGTCTCTGGAAATGATATTTATAATTCTGTTTTCTCACATAGAAATATGTCACCAGACGCTCTAAATGCTGTTTCACTGGGTCTTTCATGGAACAGCTCAGCTAAGATCAAGCTGTGTCAGTGTTTAAAACCATATGCTGTGTGTTGCAGGCATTTTAGAGCCATTTTCTATGTAGTTATTGAGTGCAATACTTTCTTCTCTTTTTTTTTTTTACAATGCACATTTTTGGCCACAAAAAAGGAAATGCAGTTTGAGCTCACACAACAGTAACTATGGCAGAGGGCTTGCAGCATGTGTCATTTTTAACTATACTAGCTTATTCAGTACAGGAACTCTTTTGATCGGCAGCTCTCTTATTTATGACACAATTCTCCCAGAGCACTTTTGCTGTTAACAGATTACAATCAACCTTTCAGCAGAAAACGGAAAAGTAAGTATTCTTGTATACTTACAGCCTTTGTATATGTCTGTGGGAATCTGGACTGCACTGGAAGAGTAGTTGACCTTGTTTTTAAAATTGGGAGCATCCACAAACTCCAGCTCCAAAGACAACGAGCTCTCCAGCGGGTTCTCCTCTTCTCCATCTTCCGCCTGCAGACACACATGCACGCAGACACACACACACACACAAATTTGAGTGAGCATACAAATAAAAATGCGTGGACAGAAAAACAGGAGAAACATGCAAATATAGCACAGCATTCTGTCACCTCCCATATTGTGGCTTTACAGCGCCCATCTGTGGCTCTGGTACATACAGTACATTGTCTCTCTCTCTGACTCATACATAAAGTAACACAGTATTTGGATAATGTTAAGCACAAAAATAGCAATTATTCCACCTTTTGTCTGGCTTTAGATTTGGGTGGATCTATACTCTCCTTCTCATCAGAGAACAACAGCAGGTATCAGAGCAGACACCAAACACAGAGACTCATTAGTATCCGAGATGACTATCACAGACACATGAGGTGCCATACAAATTAACCCCAACAATAACTAGCAACAGACACCACTTAATCATTGTTTAGTCTCCCACCCACTCGAATGATAGCATATTTCATAGAAGACTGTTTCTTCTCTCTCCCTTGTGATTTTTTAAACACAAAACAGTGCTCATACTGCATATTTCTTATTTGCTGTGGCACTTTTACAGCTTCTCAGTCCTGCCATTGTACATGATGGGAAAGCCTGACACACACATTGTATTAGGAAAGTGTCAGATATCAAAAAAAGCCAGAAGATTAAAAAAAGCAAAACTGGCATTTAAGCTTTTTATCTTGATAAGTTATCAATGGAGTACAATCTGTGCCTGTTCCCACAGGAGGAAGTGATTGTACGATGTGAAGTAAAATGGCAGCAAGATATAACCCTACTCTCCGGCTCAGTTTATTAGCTTATTCTTGATTTGATTTCAGTGCGTATCCTTAGAGCGCGCTAAAACCCTGTCAGACGCATCACATTTACAGACCAACATTCAGAAATGAACATGTAGGAGGTTGACTTACGGTTGAGCATTTCTTAAACAAACACAGTCTAATTAATGTGTGGTCATGCACCAAGCTCTTTGATACACTGCCATACAGAAGTAGCCCACAGCACAGTCTGGCGTCATGTTTCCACCATTCTTTCTTTATTAGTCATCCTTAATTAGCCTTAATTCATGGAATATTTGTAAAACAAAACTCATATCTCTGATCACTCCTCATGCATTCTGACTGCTGAGGAGCAAAATTTGAATTCAAAATAAATCTTTGAGTGCAGCAGATTTGCAACTTCAATACGCACTTCTCATTTTAATAAAGCAGCATGGATTAATTGGATCTGACATGATAAAAACTGTTTGTTTTTTGCATAAATTAAATCAAAACCCCTTGTCCATGGCAGAAATTGATTGATGGGCCAACTTTAATTAACTATTAAAATGCAATTACAAGCTGTTGTTGGGACGAGCGGGGGGATAGTTGTGCCGAGGTCCCACTGAAAGTCAACAAGAGGAACAATGCGGTGTTATGACAAGAGACCAGTTCATTAGAAATGTCTCATTTCTAATTTTTACATCATCATAATACAGGATATGGCCATAAAGAAATACGTTAAACAAGTTTAACAATGAGAGAGATTTAGGAAAAATCTGGTTAATTTAAGTGTGCAGTCGACAAGACTGGTTAAAAAAAACAAGTGAACATTACTTTTTCACAAAAACAAAAAATAAGTCATACAGTGACATTTTTGGAGGCGTTCATCAACAGACAGTTCATGCTAGACGTTGTGAGGCAAGAACTTGGTGATATTTTAGTTAATTACAAATTGTCCTTATATAAGTCAGTTTATACAAGATCTATTTTAATTAGTTTCCGCCTGTTGTTTTTAGTGCACACCTTTGGGACCTGACCTGAGGCTGCAATCTGGCAACTGCAAGGCTAAAGACATTTCCTCCTTTAATACATCTTGTTCTTTAAATATCTAAATATATTTGTAATCAGCTTCCCATTCCATAACTTTATACAAGTTGTGGAATGGGAATGACTAAAAAGGGTAGCAGCTTTCAGAAAAGAAAATATGAAAATGAATGGCTGTTTCCAGGTCATATCTGCTTTTAACTTCATAATAAAATATCCCTCTGATTGTAATGATACCAAAGAACACAAAGGCAAAAAAATGTACTGCTGACTACAAATGCTGGAAAATAAAACTAACAGTGGTGCCTATTTTTAATATTGCTGTTGTTTTACAAAACAAAGCTTTGGTGAAAAAAAATGTAGTCGTTAAACAACATGATACTCTCAATTTGGGATCAATGCTTATTTTGTATAGATTTATTGGCACTGTAAACTGTAGAGAAGTAAATTTGAAAGGGCTTGAGATATTTCCATTAATAATAAACCTGAATAGGTTAGGGATGCTGGCTTTTCAACAGCACTAACTGTGAGGTTGAGGTGTTTGTTTATCACTCAGCCTGACACTAATTCTGTCAATGTCGGGCAGGGAGGTTTTTCTTTTTTCTTTCTACAGAAGAGCCCAATCATAATTAACCAAGGCAGCATCTAATTAGGAGCTGAATAAATCCACACAGGAAAGACTGATTGGTTCATTTTCTTCAACCATCTACCACCTGTTTTGCTCGATTCATTACCCAATTTGTTAATTTTATCTCCCAGTTCTCAAGGTTTAATTAAAGGCTGAAGAGGCCAGAGATGACATTTTGAAGATTCTTTCATTCCCACCTTCAGCCAACCAGGGCTAACCTGAAACATGTCACTTATGACCCTGTTTGTGTGTGTGTGTGTGTGTGTGTTTATTTGAAAGAGGGGAATGACTGATATAGAGCAAAACATCCCTTTAAACAAAGATTCATTCAGATAACATTTCAATTGTTCAGTCGCTTTAACATATTTAACATGTAGTATGCCACAACTGAAAAACAAAAAAAAAGCTATTTATGTATTTGATTGTTGTCCTTGTAGTAAATTACTACCTAGGGATATGACTGACAATATTGTTCTACCATAGAGAAGTATAGCCATAAAAGTGGGATCACTCAGACCAAAGAATATTTGCATTTTCATGCAGGACACATTATCTACTCCCTGCCGAAGCGTACGTTATAATCTTTTTTGGGGGATGAGGCACGTGGAGGATCTTTTTTGCATAAATACATGTATTTTACCCAAATAAGACTTGAAAGTCATAATATTGTTCAGGACAGGACAATCCAGAGAGGAAGGCATTCAAAACACATTCAAATCTGTCTAATTAATATAAGGGACCCAAAGGAGGCTGGTAGGTAGGTGAAGTAATATAAATAAAATAAATCTTGATCCAGTGCACTGGACATGCTTTAGCACATGGCAGTTTAGCCTTAAAATGAAATATGACATTGTACTTATATCAAGGGTATAGTAAAAAGATGAGGAATTAACAGGTACAGGGTACAGGATAAGGAACAGAGGAGACAAGGCTAGGATAAGAGAGCCCACCAATCACTTACCTTTCTTAAAACTGAATTCTTTTTATATCTCTCTAATAATGCAGGATTTTCAGTCCAGTGGAAGAGCCTTAATTGAAAGGGGTCATCGAGGGAGGAATCAAGATTCACATAGAGGAGTACTGGTGGGCGATTGCAGAGATGTGGAATGACCTCTGTCGCTGTCATTGGGTGGTGTGGTGTTGGTGAAGTAGGGGTCAGGGGTGTGTTACTGGCTCGGCCTTAGTGTGCCATGTTAATGATGACTGATGTTCTCCAATTAGATGTGCTGACAGGCCCTAAAGCGCTGTGTCATTAATCACAGGAGTGGCGTGCAAAAAGAGAAAATCACACCATGATTTATTGCTCCTCCGCCTCCCTCTCTCAGTCTCTTCCCCTCTCTATCTCACTCTCTTCCCATCTTTTTGTGCTTTGGTGATCTAAGGGGGATTCTTGCACTCCTCCTTGAAACTTAATCAATCAGCAGGCACGGGTTCCGAGCATGACCTATCCTAAGGAGGAAATACAGGCTGCAGCCATGGCGGTGCCATGGTGAGACCAAATGGAAGTGACTTGCAGGGCTTAGGAATCTGTGTTACCAGGCCTGCAGTTCTTTCCTTGAATGCCATTCATATGAATGACACACATGATAGAAACGGTGTCCTGGTGTATGAAAGTGCGATATGACTAATGTTTCGGTGAGCTGTCTTGATGGGCATGGAGATCTAACAACCCCCGCAGGTCAGGTCTGCAGTCGACACAGTTAGGGGGCCATGGTGGAGGCAGAAAACTCTGGATAATACTTTAGTGGGGTAGGACAGCGGAAGTCACTGTCACATGCACGTGAGCCTGCCCCTGCTCTGTCACACCAACTCACCATAAAGCAGTGTCACCTCACTAACACACACAGACAGCCCAGGGGCTGTGACCGGCGGTGGGGGGCATCATCAACACCGAGGAGGCCAGGGGAAGGCTGGAGTGGGGTAGGTTGGGGTTGCAGGGAAGGGTGACAGGGGTGGGAAGTGGAGCGGGTAGGAGTTGGGGGTTTTAAGGCAGGCAGACGGGGGAGGAGGGAGCAGTCCGTACTGTACTCACATAGTCTGAATCCGCTTTGGAATCGTAGTATGAAATGGCATTCTCCTGTGCAGAAAAGAAAAGTGAAAAGACAGGTGATGAGAGAAGATATAGCAGTGCCTATATCAGCCCCGACTCCTCGCGGTGGTCAGCTAGAGAGAGTCATGGTTATATTCCGTCACACTGTTCAGCATGAGAATATAATCAGCATCACAGAACACAGGAGGAGTAGTGTGATGTGGAATGACAGTCATGAGAAGGCGAGCAGTAGCTGTAGAGATACTGAAGGATGTAATGCGTCCAGGCGATGTGCTTTTGTTAATAAGATGCAATGTATGTGGTACATGTTCGAACTTGTGTTTAAAACACTGTAGGAACATTGTCATGTGTTGTGGGAAAGTGTGTGTGGCGCTGTGATATGAGCTCAGATGTGACATGGAGTTTGCAGTGAGAGAAGAAATAAACTCAAAATGGGAGTCTTATCAACCCCGGCTGGTTGTGTTTTCAGTCTAGGCCAACAGCTCTCACAGGAGGAAATAAACAGGAAAAAAGAAAAGGATAAAAAAGTAAATGTATGCAATTGTGTTACACTATTTAGCTCCTATTACTGACTAAAGTTACCAGCCAGGAGCTGAAACCTTGAGATTCAGCCCCTCACAACCAAGCTCCAGGCCTTTACCCCGAGCAAAGACCCCATACCCAGGATGTTAGCCTCCCTGCCGTCCTCTTG
Organism: Lepomis macrochirus; assembly: GCA_024633595.2. Classification (NCBI taxonomy): domain Eukaryota; kingdom Metazoa; phylum Chordata; class Actinopteri; order Centrarchiformes; family Centrarchidae; genus Lepomis; species Lepomis macrochirus. Next base: position 21,859,373 of record JALXJV020000004.1, on the reverse strand, counting down.
TCCTCTGAACTGGCGTCCTTATCTCCCATGGAGGCAGGCGCGAGGGCGGGCAGGGGCTGCATGCAGCGAGCAGCGGTCGTGGGGCCTGCCTCATTATCATGAGGAGGCTGACTGAGGACGCGCTCTCAAGGGCACCACAGTGACTGACTCGCCCGCACTGAAGGAGCTGTGGTCACGGTCCGATGAGGGAGGATGGCAGACAGAGAAAGAGAGCGTTTACTTTACAGGTACAGTGAATCTCACCCACGACTCACTCAGTCAGACTTATTTTCTCTCAATTTCTGTTTGTCACTTGCTCTCTTTGCCCCGTTTTGCTCTTCACTGTTTCTCATCTTTTTCCTGCTGTCTCACACACACACACACACACACACACACCTCTCTGCATTTGTTTAACTCATACAATAACACACACACACACACACACACACCTATCTCTGTTAGCCCCGATTTTTCTCTCAGTTCCCTTTGGCGTGAGAGACTCTCTGCACACCACGACAGGGATCTTAGCTGGCCTCCAGTGCTAATCAGAGAGGCAGTCATCAGCTCAGCTCAGTCCTGAACAACTCACCATCAACAAAAACCAGTATGATCAAAACTCACGCTGACACCAAACATGGGGCAGCTTGTGTCTTGTGGGTAATGAGCGTGTACAAGACAGAGGAGGAGCAGAGTCTGCCCCTGACACTTCTCCTCAACTTACCAGCACTCCCTCTGCCTCCCCAGCTCTGTCAGAGAGATCAGGAGTGAGGACGGAGAGAAAGGAGCTGAGTGGAGGGATCAGAGCAGATCGTTCAGGGAGTACATTGGGTTAAGTTGGCGGGTTAGGATGGAGGCTGAGGTCGGGGCGATATGAAGGGATGAATTGAGAGGAGAGAGATGGGTGGTGGTGGTGGGTGCAGTGGGGAAAGAGCTGCCAGAGCTAAAAATAGCCTGTGCCTCTGCAGAGAGAGAAAAGGAAGAGGGAGAGAGGGAGAAAGAGAGAGTGTGTTGTTGTGTCTGCCAGCAGCATTGATCTGGAGCCCAGTCCTGCTTAGACTGGTCCCTCACTCCTAAAGAGTTTACTCTCACTACTGCGGCATTACAACTCATTATTCAGGACTGCTTCCTGTAAATAAACGCTTGGTTCCCTGCACCCAAGGGACACCGTCCAGCAGCTTTACACAAACAAATAATACACTCAAAAAAACATACCACACATTACTGAAGAGAGAGTTTAGTGAGAGGTCCAACTCTGCAGCTCCCTTGCTTACACTTCATCAGTGCACTGTTATTTTGTACCTATCCCTTATTACTGCTCTTTATTGCAAGTAATAATACAGACAGGCGATAAATCCATAATCTGTAATGAATGCAGGTGTTTCTGTAAGGGCAGAAAATTGTATTCTTCTTACACTTATTATCCATTTATGCAAGTACTTATAATAGTGCTATTTTTCTTTTATTATTATTATGTCTTATACATTGTTTAACCTTCAACATGTTCCTTTTATTATTATTATTCTTATTATTCTGATTCTGCTAGTCTGTCCACAGCTGTGTAGGGTTTAAGTCAAGGATGTGGAGTTGTTTTCTGTTCTTCTACCTGTTTTGTCTGGGACCAGGCAGAGCAGGCAGAGGATCCTTTTTGTTACCCAAAACATAGATACTCAGACTGTGTAAATGACTATGCATCACTCTGTTCTGGGCCAGACGTAACAGACTGTCTTAGAAGACAGACCTCTGGTCCAGCTGATTCTGTTGTAGTACTTCTCTGTTTATTCTCTTTTGTTAAATAAATTCTTCAAAGACAACGGTTGGTTGTAACTCCATTATTTGCCTAATCTCTCACCAGGAATCTAAATTTCCACGACAGTTTCAATACATGGCACAAAGAGTGAATGCTTGGTTTGACTTGCATGAGAATAATGTGAATCAATTGCTATGGCCTTTGTAGTCAAAAGATTTCAACCCAGTAGAACACACACTGGTTTTGGACAGACACGTAAGACAGCACTCTCAGCCACCATATGAAAATACAAAAATAATGGGGAAATATCTCTAGTAGAGTTGCTCAGACTAGCAGATCTATTTGCAAATAAGCACTGAAGCTGTTCTGGTAGCTAGTGGCGGCCCAACGCCTTTCTGAGTGATTTTATGATGGTTACGTTTCCTTTTATTTGTCACCCTTCTGTCACTGATATCACGTCTGTTTGCACAGCTGGACAGCTGTGTTTACCTTACTGTTTACCCAGTACATATCACTTCCTCGTGCTAAACCATGCACATACAGGAATCACCACTTAGCAAATCCTATCATCAATAAAAGTATTATTCCTCCTTGTGCCGCTGTCTTTTACTAAATTACCAACTGTCCTATGAATACGTCTTTTATATCTCACAGCTGTTTTACTATATGTGTAAAAGTTGTTGCCTTTTGCAATGTGATGAAAATAAAACCTCTAAACTTAATTACACAAGCACTTAAGAGTTACACTGATGCCTCTCATGAATGCAGCCAGCCTCTGCCTGCAACTACACACTCGCACACGCACCACACAGACGTGCACAGAAGAGGTGGCTCCATGTGGACGAGTCCTAGGCCACCATGACCCTCTCAGCTGCCCCCAGGGTAGCACGGCCATCTGCTGCGGCTGGTCACAGGTCTCTATGGGCTCAGGGTCGGGGTTAAACACACATCTGATACAACACCAAGCCAGCAATTATCCCACGTTCGTCTCACCCTGTGACAATATCATTGCAAGGTCTGATCTTTCCAAATAGTGTATCAGCATTTTATAGGGTTAAACTGTTAAAAATGTAGCTGTAAGACCTGTGTACCCTGCTAGTGTGCACATACAGACACACACACAGACACTGTACGCACTATTGAATGTACATACAGAGCGAGCGCACGTGCAAGGCCGAGTGCGCACACCAGGTGCACACAAAGAAACACACAAAGTCAGAGAAAGTCCCACTGACACAAAGTGCTATCACTAAATTAAATCTATCATGCTGAGTGGACCAACAAATTCCAAACAGGAGACAAACACTGAGGTCAGGTGATGATCTCCAGCCCCTCCCTTACATCAATCTTCCGCCGCTCATCTCCAACCCCCCCCTTCCCTCTCCTCACCCTTATCTCGATCTGCTTCCTCTCTCCTGCCTTTGCCCCATCCTCCTCCTCCTCCTCCACCCTGCCCTATCTTCATCTTTCCCAATCTCTCTATCCTCGATGCCAGCCTCCTCTCCCCAATTTCAGATTTCAGCAAAAGCAGCGGCGCGTAGGTTAGATGTCTACTGTTGCTATAGAAACCGCCCCTCTGCTCTAGATTACAATGTGACTTTGTCTCCTCGCCAGGGCTACAATGTCTGCTCGTTTTTATGTCTGACCAGATACATGCCTGCCTATCTTTTGTTTGTCTGTGCGCCTGTCAGTCTGTCTGACTACGGGGTTGTTCTCCTGCCAACGCATTTTCTTGTCACTGGTACATGCTCCTTGTTATTTTAACGTCATCTATTGCTTGTAGTTACACATTTAAACTTCAAAATCTCCCTTCAAGTAAAGGTCAGAGCCTTTAAAGCTCAACATTTCTTGATATGTGAAGAGGACCTTGACAAATGATTTGTACAGTAAAACACAGGCTAACAATAAGTGATTGGAAAACCGCTGGTACATAAAGGCTGTCATATGTAGGGGTGCATATAATGACTGAGTGTGGTCGCTGGGACTAAATCTTTTGAATTTGAATCTGTGAGCTCTCTCAATGGGCTGGCTGAGACAGGTTGACATTTGAGTGTGAGACAAGCGCTCCATCATGGGTGGAGACAGATTACAGTCATATTCATATCTCCTCTGGACACCTGCTAATGATTTTATAATTACAGAAAACACTTGGTGCCTCTGCCGTGCCCCTGGGGTGTGCACATAGGCAAGGAGGAACACACACACACACACGGAGCACCTCTCTCCTGGCCCCGATAGTCTAGCAATCATTCGTAGCACCAGTTTCCCTAATGGAAGCTGACATTATATCAAACACAATAAAGGATTTCATTTACTGCTCTTCATTAACCCACGCACATCAGCCCATAAGGTACACACCAACCAACACACACAGACACAGACACACACACAGAGCTTACTTAGTGTAAAATGCAACCAGAATAAAGAAGAAAAAGCTAAACAATGTGATTTGGCTGCAGAGGAGAACTGCTTACGTAAAGTTTGAAGCAAACCTGTTATGGAGCTACACATTCTAACTCCTTCTCTTATCTCCTCCACTCCAATCTCCCCTGTTGTCTCTACCTATCGCTCCCTCTGTCTTTCTATTTCCACAGCATCCTTATATCCCATCTCTACGTGTCAAACGGTATGAAACTCAAGATATTCGAACTAGATAAACACGCGGCCATATTAGCTGGTGAAACCTCTCCAGTAAGAGGGGGAAGGCAGTCCTCCGGGCCCAGCACACGCTCGTACACTTTGACTCCGGTGTACACTCGACTCGCATGTTATGTATGTTAAGAGCGAAATGATTGACATACAATTTCAACTGGAAATTGAAATGTAAAGGAAATATATACACAAGGGCATTCACACTAAAAGGAGCAACGTCAAACTGGAACGACAATACATCATCAGAAACCAATTTGTTCAGCTCATTTCCTTTAGTTTATATGGCCCACAGGTTTGCACAAGTGTGAAAAAGGTGAGCTCATGAAATATGCTTTTCAAACAGAGGGAAATTAATCGTACACATCAAGAAATTTGTCAGAGATCTAAAAGCCTGTTAACCACTTTGATCTTGAATAGTAGGGGTTGTCTGTGAATAATATATGAATTCTTGTTCTTTGGTGGAGCCTTTTTGATTCAGCAAATGTTAAATCCTATCCTTTACAGGGCACAGGCATATTGCTTATTCACAGAAATGCAAAAAATACAGTATGTGGACGGTTCTTTTTACTTGTATTTAAATGGCACTTAGAATTAAATGGGGGATCCAGCTGCTAGCAGGTCTAAACAGCAGAAATAAAGTTGAAATACAACCTTTTATTGAGTTGCAGTCAAATATTCACTTAGTTGCCAGTTTATTAGGTACCCTAAGCCAAAACTAATGCAGTCTAATGAAAAAGTCCTGTAATAAGCACTTCCTTCATGAAGGTCAAAGTGTTAAATTTTTTGTTCAAACTCTTACAGAGAGGTATTAGTGCATTCATTCACTGTTATGGTCATGTTGGAGGCTCTACCTTGTGGTGCTTTCAAGTTGTACAGCAACTTAGTGTCTGACATTTTTTCAGGAATCCTGTGGGTCATGGGATTTCAACAGAATGGGAGCCAATTTCCCTATCATTCATCAAGGGGACTGGGATGGGACAGGAATAAAAGTCAAAGGGAGCAGGCGTGGGGAAATTTTAAGTTTAATTTAAATAGATAAATATCCATTTCTAATATGAATGAACACTATTTCCTGATATTTTTATTGGGTACGTGATGAAACGGGATTGGGATGGGACAGGGTTTATTTTGTGGTAGCAAGAGTGAAAACTCACTCCTGTGTCACCCTCTACTGAGAGAGGAGTCAACCCTAATGGTGAGGACAAAATATTAGAAAACCCTCTCAGTATGATGCAATACAATTCAGCAGCACCACAAACTAGTTCTTCTAGTTTTTCTTCAACCAATTCCAGTTGCCCTTGACCTCAACCTTCGCTGGACCACAAACTACAGCAGTCAAACAGGTTCTACAAACACTGCACAATATAACCGTGAGGACTGTGTGTACTGCGATATACTAAAGACCTGTCCATATCTGCTATTTCTTTGCATGATCTTCATCAACATTGCTCAATAAACAAACTCAGCTGGCTGTAATGGCAAACTAAAAATATTCAACAGAATAAGAACAATAAAAAAAGCCAACAACAGCTTAAATGAGCAAAGCTCAGACAAGCATTAAAACAACATGCAAATTGTTCTCTGATGATATCGACATGTATTTTAAATGCAGATGTAGAAAAGTCACAAAGAAAGGGAAAAACAAACCAACTCTCCAGAATTACATGTAGATGTAGAGATAATAGATAAAAATATTATTTTAATTTTCATAATACAGAGTGTATGATCTGTGAAAATAGGTTGCGGCAGCTGCTCTTCACTTCATAGTGTTTTCTTTCCCTATATTCAAAAGTTGATTTGCCAAGCAGCGATCCTCTATATAATGGAAGAAGCCATTTGGTGCCCTGTCACATCACTTTACAAATAAATGCAGACATGTTGTTTAAGGTGCCTGGGCTGAAAAATACGGCTGTTGTCTTAACCACTGAAGGTCACTAAAATGCCTCTTTATAATGTCAAGTCAATAAAGAGTCAAACAGCAAACTGGAAATTAAACTGTTGGCCTGGAAGAAAGAGAGCGAGCAAGGGAGAGCCCTATCGAGCTAGAGTGAAACTCAGATAAAGGAGTGCATGACGGAGGCCTTGGGCGCGGCTGCCTCCCTCTCTCTCTTTCTCTCATTGGCATGCTCTGCATCTCTGGGCTTTTAAGCGATTAGCGAGCTGCTGAGACCATGGCGTCCAAGCATAGCTCCATGCAGATGTTCATTTGTATGCCAATAAACAAATGTGCCCCCAGATTAAAGCTCCAATACACAGTGCAAATTCAGCAAAGTGAATGACATTCTCCATGCACATCTCATCAGTGTCTTGCTGCTCTTCAGACAGAGCACCATGCCTCCTCTAACTGCGCACTCACTTCAGAGACTCTCACGAAGATGGGCAGAAACCCAAGAGATAGAAGGAGGAGTAAGGGAGGGAGGAAAGTAAGAGGGAGAACAATTGAGGAAGAGAGAAGTCTTGATTATTGCAAAATTCAAAATACATAATTTAAGAAGTATTAAGGTTACAAATGCCATGCTTATATTTCATGCCCCCAATTTCACCCATGAGTCTGCAATTTCTGCTCTTTAACTCTTTCTTTGTAAACATCCTGCAGGTCACAGGATCCTATTTTTCTCTTCTTTTCCCTCCCTTCCTCACTCTCTCTCCCATCTCTGCTGTGCTGTCTCACCCGCTCAGAGCCTGACACTTCCCCCTTGGTAAAAGCAGTTAAATCAGTCTGTGAATATTCCAATCCTGTGATAAGGAAAGAAGGCTTTGTCCTACTGCACTCTGGGTAATGCTGCTCTCCATTGTTGGCTGACAGGGCTCCATTGAGGAGCAGGTTTTAACGCTGATAGCATCGCCACACTGCATGGACACGGTGCCAGATAAAAAGCCTATCCAACATGACACACGCATGCCAACACCTCCCAAACAAGCCCCCAATCTGATCATCAGAGAAGCAGGAAAGAGGTGCTGTAACACCAAATAAAGACAAATAAGATAAACAGGCCATGCCAATATTAGCGCTATCATTGGATTCCAGAGGGATTTGATAAAGAAAATGCAATTATCCACGTCTAACATTTTAACGCCATGTGTAGTTGAAGTGACCAATCATAAATGATCCGGCACTCAGTCTGAATCCCCTGTCCAATCACACTGCAGCTTGGTATGACACTGGCGCTCCACTTATCTGAGGGAAATGTTTCCAGGTTCCCTTTTTCCTGGAGGGTTGAATACTGCTTTTCATTTCACTGATGTTTTTTCAGCCATTTTACGACTGCCAGTCCACAGAGTCCTGAAAAGTTCCCACCCCCTCTTTACCGGCTGGCTGAGAGTGGCCAATCAACAATCAGCACCGACCAAAGGAGACGTGTTATTTTCGACCCCGTAATCATTTCCATCAGATGCCTTGCTGTCCCTCACAATGATTTGAACATTCAAATGACAAAGGGAAGCCTGCTTTAAGATATCTGCAGACAGGCACCAAGGACGGGAAGGACAGAATACACCAAGCAAACACTAAAACCCAAGCAGGCATCTCACGTCTGCTACCAGCCTGTCACCACTCACAAAATGACAACCTGGCCGCTCAGACACATCACTTTTCCTGGAACACCTTGGTAGACTAGAACACGAGGAATCCTTGGACATAAAATATATAGTTGTTTTTCTGCAGCAGTCCCTTTTAATTGGGACAAAACAAGACAATATAAGTTTGGAGTGAAAGACGAAACAATTCTTTCGGTAATTAATCATTCATCATCTCAAGATGATATCTTCAAATCTTCTCCTTTTCTTTCCAACCAGCAGTCTAAAATCCAAAGATATTCAGTTTGCAATGAGAGAACCCAGCAGGTTTTTTTGGGCATTTTTCCATCTGCAATTACAACAATTATCTCAATTACCACAATGTCCCCCGTTCAAGCTGGGGACCACTATTATTGTTGCTGTCATGTCATTTTCCATCTCCCTCTCTCTCCCCTCATTCCCTGTCATATCTACTGACAACTCTAATAAAAGGCATCAAATGAGCACCCCCCAAAAAAGTTCACTTTCTGTCAATGAACAAATCAAATGATCACCTAATGATTTAAGCTCTAAAACAATGTATGCCAAAGTCTAATATAAAAGAGAGAAAATACTGAAATGCAGAAAATGGTGTCTTGAGTGCTGCTCTAACCAGAAGGGCCTTTAAAATATTATTTCATGGGTGTTGGCCATGTGTTGAAATGGGAAAATCAAGGTCGGCAGCGTGGCTCGGTGGATTTCTCTGACTATTGATTCCCATCTCCTGTGAGGCAAAGGGATCGATCAGTGGGATTTAGACATGGGGCCCACTCTCTCAACCCTCCCTCCTGGCAAGCACACAGTACCACAGTCGGCTAAACTCCTACTGACTAAAGGCTTACTGACACAACTGAACTTTTCTCCTCCTCTATGTTCTTTTTATCGGCACGTCTCCCATTACCTGTTCCCGTACTTCAGTGCTTCTTCCATTCTGAGACATCTTAAACTTCACCAATGTCCCTCTGCTTGAGTGTAGAACAGCATGTGTTTTTCAAGAGGTCTCTCTTGAAGCATTAGGAGAAAGAAGCCACAGAAGAGGTGGTAGAGAGAGAGAGAGAGAGAGAGAGAGAGAGAGAGAGAGAGAGAGAGAGAGAGATGGAAAGCAAGAAAGACAAAAAAGGAGAAAAGGACATTTCTACCTTGGAGAGCACCACTTAAACAAATTACAGCGGTCTGCAATCAAGAAGCTGAAATTACCAAACTGTTGGTCACCACAGCAACCAACAGCCTGATCAAAGCTGTGAGAAGAGCAGCAGTTGCTAGAAACTGAGGAGAGGCAACAGGAGGTGAGACAAGTTGCTGTCAAAATGGGAGATTAAGGTGACGTCTGTATTGACATAATACTCATTGATCAATTGATCAAATGTGGCTCGATCCACACAGAAACACACATCCGAGCTTTCACTCTTCTGCTGCGCGTGTTAGCATCCATTACAGATGCATCTAGTGTCGAGTATAAGCAAAGCTAGGTCCAGTTTCTCTTGAGGCACACACACCATCAGATACATTTGAAAGGGAGGAGGCTCTGCTAAATTGTAAATTGTGTAGGAATTTCTCTCCACAGAGCCCCTCCTCATTTCTTTCCCTTCCAGTGGCGAGCAGATGGAAGTCCGTTCCATGGCTCAGGATTCAGTGATAACACTGTTTATGAGTTCCATTACGTGCTCGGCAGGCTGCAAGCACTCTGTCTCAGCACAGCCATAAGCAAGTAAAAAAAAAATGCTCACAATGAAAATAGATGCAGTTTATTTGTGATTATACAATGTGGCTATGCTTATCAGTGTTTGAAATAAGCACTGTGCATTTAAAAAGGGCTCACATAGCTATATTCCAGCCTCCCATTCGTGGCCTCCGCTATAGAGATACTTTTGAGTTTTGCTTGTTGTGGTGCTGACAAAAGACAGCTGGCAGAATCAATTTTTTTTCCTACCTCTGATTTAGAAGGTCTGCATCTAATTGTCAAAATGAGGGACAAATAAGCAGCTCAGGAAATACAGAGCAGGTAAAATGAGCACAACATGATGGTCAGTGTTAAAACCCCCCCAAACTAAACTGGTATGAATCACTTGCAGATAAAACACCAACCGCTTGTTCTATCCATACTCCCCTATTGGTTTAGCACAACTAAAGACTGAAAATGTCACAATTCAGCAGGAAAATATTTTGTTAATAAATACTGAAATACACACTCTCGGACAAATGGTCCACTGCTGCCTATTTTTGTTAATCCAGTGAGAGATGAAAACAGGGGTTTGGCAGCATTTCCAACAGGGATAACATGTGACAATGAACATGTTGAGAGTAGAGCAAGATAAAACAAAACCAGAGTGAGGTGTCCTTTCATTTCTGTCTCACCAGAATCTGAATTTGAATCTGTCAAAGTCAGCCCCACATAAGACTAATGTATTCTGTAGCTAATGGAGCTGGTAGCTTCGAGGGCTGGGCTGAGAGTCGCCACAATGGTTCTCACTCATTTCCTCTGAAGGGCCAATTATCTCAAATAGAGGCATTATGAAAGGAGCCAAACTTGGTCAAGTGAACAAACCCTCGCAACTCTAGCTAGTGCCCCTAGAGCTTAAGGTCATGTTACACCTTTGAGGGGAGCAATTGTGACTTTAGGGCAGTACATGTGGCTGAAATACTGGCTAAATGTTGCTAACATTGCTCCCCACTAAACTACATGAGAACATTTGTAGTTTCTAATTCTAATGATTGGCAAAATATGATTGAGAACAACAAAGACTATTAGCATCTGGGCACAGCAAGCTGTGTACTGTAAGGATATGAATTTGTAGGTATTACAAAGTTACAGATGAACACACGTGTGTTAAGAGCAAGAAATACGTCACACAATGCCACTGTGTTATGTATGAGAGTGGGTGGCTGAGTGGAGATGAAGAGAGAAAGAGGCAGAGGGAGAAGAAGAGATTGTGTTGTCCTATGATGAAAGGCTTGATTGATTAGAGAGTGATGATTGCAGTAAATGGCCTGGAAGATGGCTCCATCTCTGTTTCCCGTTTTCTCAGTCTCTTTTACCTTCTTCCCACAGTCACTTGCTTTCTCACTTACACCTCTCTCTCCCTCCGTGGCTCTCTTTGTCACCCCCTCTCCATGGTTTCATCATGGCAACCCATCAACAGAGTGCCTCTCTCTCCCCTAATGGCACAGCTATTAGCACTAATGCATTTCAAACGTACAGCAGCTGCCACATCACAATCTGATGGAAAGTACATGTCTTCCTCCAATCTCCACAATCTTCGTCCTTTCTTTCATCCAATCTCGTGTCTCTGTCCCAATGTGTTGCACTACGTGTCAACCCGCCTTCAGCTAAGCGACACTGGTCATCATTTGTAGCCAGTATATGATGGGAGATGAGTTGGTTAACAACTGATTGATGATAATGTAGCTGATAATATATTGCTGATCATATCATGAGTTTTCAAAGTGATACCAACCGTAGATACTTTTTCATTTTGTTTAATTAGAATCATTGTTTGGTTTTGAATAATTTCACTTAAGTTGCCAACTTAATGAGAGTCACAAAAACTAGCTGATTCCATGTTTATAGGTGCAGTTTGGAGTCATTGTATGTTGAAAGGGTGAAATTGTCTAATTTCAGCTTAATCTCTGAATGTTTACAGGATCTACGGCAGCTCTGTGAAAATAAATCACATTATAACCTACATGTACATGGCTAACGTTAACAGTTGCCTGTTCACACATCAACCAGATACAGAGCAACATTAGCATTATCTGAAGTTGTGTTTCTGGCCACCTGACTTACAAACAGTAAGTCCTTTTGTCCTTTTAGCTCTGTTTTTGGTCTCCACCAACCACTGAGAGATACATCTCGTCTCTTTAGCTGCTAAATGCTCCACTAGATTTTGTAAACTCACATATTGCAGGAGTCATTAATTTCACTAATAAAACTATTTTGGTTGCTATAAAACACTGTACCTACATGTTCCCACAGAGGGAGGAGTAGTCATATTGATTATGTAATCGGTAGGATATTGTTTGTCCTAAAGATTTGTTAAGATAGGCTAACCATTACAAAGTGTTAAACCCTCAGCATCAGTCAAAGATCCATACACATGCATGACCTTAGTTAAGTCAGGCCAATCTCAGAATTTATAATACATTCAAACGGCATGCAGGGATACAAAAGAAGCATCTGCGAGTTCTTTAGGATAAGTCAGGACAGAAAATACTTCAACTAACGCTTTAAAGAAGGGCCCTGACAATACATGGCAACCTACTTTAACATACAGAATCCATAACAAATGCATAATGGAGTCACAATTACATTGTGATCAGTCTGGGCAATAATTTGAGATATCTCCAAAGATATCTTTACTGGGTAGAATTCCTTTTAAGATACTATATCTATATTAAATTATTATAGATGTCATCAAGCCATTTGATCATATATCAGCTTGACTTCACATTGGAGATTTAGATTTATAGACTTTAGCTTAAAATACTAATTTGTCACAATATATTAAATCATAGTAATTAATGTTAGAACAGCTTGCAATAGACAATAAGCCAGTTCCAGCTGGCAATATCACTGGTGGCATATGGTGCACAAGTCAAATCTGGTGTTACTTTCTCCACATTGTCTCTACCACCAAACTATTTACTGAAAACCTAGCATATTTAGCAGGCCTCGCCATGAATATCCACCAACATCAATTATTATAATGAAAGAAAAGTGATATCTACAAAAATAAACAGCAGCTGGCTTAACATTGGCTAACTTATGAGAATTTAGTTTTCACAGACTGTAGCAGAGAAGCAGAATTTAGATTTCAAAACTTAACGAGCCTCTGTGTAGGATTTATTCAGTGTATAAGGGAAGTAACATTTGTAAGGTCAGTATTGTTTTTCTTAATAGTAATCAGTGACAAAGGCCTTGGTTGAGTAAGATAAGTAATTTTATGCTGCCTTTTTGTCATTTTTGTGGTCTTTTTTTAAGGAGAATAAGATATTGGTCAATATGCGTTACTTGAAGATAAGTGCATGAGTGCATTCAATCTGTAGAGGAGCAATAACACAATCATATATATATAATATATATTTTTCAGCGGCAGCTTAAGAAATCGCTAACATGGGTGTTCAGTGGTGTTGTGGGAGAAAAAGTATTAAAAGAAGATAAACATTTTGACCTGGCAAACACCCAGGTAATAATATCACCCACAGAAATGCACTTCTGCTTTCTCTACAGCTACCAGGTCAAAAATGTAGGACTGTTTCATAACCTGATTCTGAAATAGAACAATTAGAAATAAGTGATATGCTGACACTATCTGGAAAGTTCTTAAAGTGCTTTACTTTCTGACTGCCATTTTCCAGTTTACAAAACAGAGAAGTTTTGATATTTGGCTCTTGCTGGTTCTCCCTCGTCCCTATGAGAATGGCTGTGCCGCCTTGGGATGACTCTGTTGCCAGCACAATAGTCGAATGCCACAGAGGGATGGGCACCTGACCTTGAGAAATCAGTGACACCAACCAATCCAACACTTTAATATCTATTTCACACACCATTTCATTCCAATGGATTTAAAACCCTGAACGACCAACACAACAGTTGTTACGATCAACTCTTTGACACCCATAATGTCCAGCAGTCAGGATGGTCAGAAAACTGGCTCTGCAGTTAGACCAGGAAAACGTTTGAGTGTGTGTGTGTGTGTGTGTGTGTGTGTGTGTGTAAGACAGAGAGAGAGAGAGAGTCAGGTCTTCCCATTGCTACAGTAACAGCTGCTATGGCAGCCGCTATGAGGAACAGGCGTGTCATTGAGTTTCTATGATGTCACCAGTTTGGCGAGGTGAGCAGATGGACCGGGCCAGGTACAGAACTTGCCGTTAATAAACACATACAAATAAATACCCGCTCACCGACAAACGCAAACAGCCACATTATGCTGTTGCAGCCCCACACTGTAGCGCACACTGACACTCACACACTCACAAATTCTATCAAACGCACCGTCTCTCATGCATAAACACCTTTTCTCTTCATTTGACAGACTGCTCCGCCCGCTAGTTTAAGATGCGACGCATTTCTCCTAATATGCCCAAAGAGCATGCAGCCCTAATCTAATTAGAGTGTCAGTCAGCAGAGTGTTCACCCAAAGAGAAATTAGGAAAGCAAAAAATCTACAAACAGCAAAAATCTTCTTGCAAGGATCTGACAAATCACCCCCACACACACACACGCGCACACCGCTACCCCACCTCTTGATAGAGATTTTTTTTAATGGTTTCACAGTCGCCCCTGCTGAGATTCATTACCTGGCCTGATTATAAAGGCAAATGAAATCAGCTCCAATACAATATTAATAAAGGAGCACTATTAGGATTCCTTTGCAGTATTTGCAACAATATGATATATTCCAACTGTTTTCATGCCTGATTAAAGACACATACAGATAACAAAAAATGTATGAGTGTGATGGAGGTGGGGCGGGTAACGGTGGGTAAAAGACCGTGACTGGACGGAGAGACAGAAACGGGAAGAGAAAAAGAGAAAGACAGAAAGAAGAGGGAGAGAGGAGGACTTTTGGCAGGGGCGGGGTGGATTAAAAGAGAGTGCTGGCTTTTCCACTTGAGGAGGTATTGATGCCATATTGGATGCAGCTACTTATGAACAGGTGTGCTGTGTGTGGCCACTGTGACCCAGGCTCCACTTCCTGCATGGCTAGGCATCCGACTGAGGGGCATCGGAGCCGGGCAGGGAGAGGCAGGCATCAACCCCCCTCAGGCCTAAGATGAAGGGACAGGCACACTGCAGCTCCCTCCCTCAGACCAGCAGGGAGGGGTGCAGCCCAGCTACCCCAAGACTACAGCTTCAGAGTGTAAGCAGCCGTGAATAAAAATGGACTTTGCAGGGAAGTAGGGTTCATAATTATTCGTTTTAAATCAGTTAAAGCCTTTTCTCAAATATCCCCCAGGAGGCGCTAGGTTAAAAATCCATTTGCGGGAAGTGTACCATGACAGCGAGCTCGTCTCCCTGGAGACAGAGGATATGACAGTAGGCAATGTGTGTCTGTCAGTTGAAGCTATATGTGTATGTGTGTGTGTGTGCGTGTGTGTGCATGTGTGTGTGCATCAGTATGCATGCATGTTTGTGGGGCATTTGAGGGTTTGCAAATTTGAGAGTCAGTGGAGCACGCAGGCTCACAAACACACACGGACAAACACACAAACCAGAGTAATACCATTTCTACTTTTTTTTTTGATTTCAAGAGCGGATCTCTAGTGTTCTTAAAGGTCAGCTGCGAAAGAATGTAATGTTCAACTTACTGTGCCCTGTGAAACAAAACGGGCCAAAGGCTCTTAGGTAAAACTGAAAACCGACCATGTAAAAACATATCAACCTCAAAAGTAAGCAATCATGGTGTGCGTGCACATACTGTGTTTGTGTATATTTACCACATTGTCTCTGTGATGCTGATCACATTGTCATTAAAGAGTTAAATAGGGGAAAATAGCTAAATTGAGAGGGAACTGGAAAACAGATGGGAATGGGCAGACGAGAGGAAGATAAACCAGTTTGCCTGGAAAAGAAATGGAAAAAAGAAAGAAGGTCTTGGAGAAGGAGGGAGAGGAGCGGGTGTCCTACTTTACCGTCACACCGTCTTGCCATACATGCTCCTTCTGTAGCTGCTCCGCCTCCCTGGCCAGTTTCTACAAGGAAACACAAAAACAGCAGTGTGAGTGTCAGAAGTCAATAGGACTTTGATTTGGGTGTGTGTGTGTGTGTGTGTGTATGTAAGAGAGAGACAGACAAACAGATAGGAAAATCGGGACGGTGACATTGTTCCCTTCAAAAGCGAGTATAGCTGTAAATGAACTGGATAATTCAGAGGATTAGAGAGCGCCACACCCAACAACACTGTTCTCCTTAAAGTGTTGTTACATATTGCTGAGATGACTGTATGTGTACTTGTCTGACAGCTGAGCTGGCTGGGGGTATGAGGCACAATGTTAGCAACTTCCTAGTAACAAGCTGAAGTGGTGTAGATCCAGCCAAAATCCATACTGTACGATCTTGAGCTTTGCAGGTTAGTTTTTAAGCTGTGTGCACTTTTCCCTGCTGGTAGTTTGTTTGCCAACAACATATTTATCCATGCTTGTAGATAAGAAGCAGACTAGCTATAAAGGTAACATTTGTGGTGATTCAAAAGTCACGGCTATAGGGTGCTGTCAAGTTGTTAGTAAGTGTTACAAGCACGTGCAAATACACATTTTTTCCCCAATACATGGTTTGATTAACTATATGATGGCAATCGAAATGTTGAACCATGACTTGTACAGAATAATTTATCAAATCTTTTTTAAAAACTGATATGCACGTTTTCATTGTTTAACAATATGCACCAAGCACAGCTCTTACACAGATAACAAACACCAAATTTAGTAATGTATGCACAGACAAGGGGTGCCTTCATGAGACTAACAAATATAAGGTGAATTTTCTTCTTTTTCACACACAGAGGAGACATGACATCTAATTTACAGAGCAGATGTAAATAATGTCATGAAAAAGTTTAGTTTGAGTGAAATTTCAGAAATATTTGTATTTTAATGTCAATCTTGTTCTGAATTACATGTAACATGAAACTTAATATTATCTCCTCAAACCAGTATCAAACATCACTTCCCACTGAATTTAATAGTCTAACATCATTTACCATGATGTAGCTCAGGCTTATCTCTGAAGAAGCTTACTGTATGTAGGCTTCTCATAAAGGAAATCATCCAAGTGGCAAACATAGTGAAGCAGTCTCTCTCCCTCTCTACGTCCCTCTCTCTCGTGCTACAGTATCTAGGTTTCCCCGAGCCTCTAGGGGGCGATCTTGTTCTTGTCCCGGAATAGTGTGATCAGCTGTAAAGGTCCCAGGGCTATGAAATTACTATTTAGACCCCTCATTCATTTGTGGAGCCACACTGAAGGAACCAGTCCCCTACCACAGGAGGCCTTTTATCTACCAAAAACACACAAGACATAAACTCTCATTATAGTAAGAGCTGCCCTATTTTCTATGAGGAGCCCCGCCCACCTCATCTCAGCAGCAGAACCTTCCACTCACGACCACACAGCTGCAACACTGCTCCACCTCCACAATATCAGTTCTCGCTCTCGTTCATATAGGGACGTCGGTACAGCATAATAATAGTTTACTAGTATGTGCGAAATCACAAATCGAATTTGTGACATAATCTGGATAATTTCGAGTCCTCTGTGTCCCTATGCTTTTGCATTGTGCCTTTAATCACCTGAACAAGCCTTAAATAATAATGATAAGATTTAATTTATTTCCTAATGAGACAATAGGCGACTGAAACAATGGAATGTGGATCTAATTAGGCCATTGAAATTATTACCAAAGAGTCCATTACAAAAGCCAGTGATTGTGTGGTTTTTCGTTAGAGAGGGTCAGCCTTGCTAAAGGACATCGCCACAGTGGTAATCTCTTGGTGAAACTATACATTTTTCAATTAGGGATAAGCATTGAGCAGCTGAACAAAAATCTCACTGCATTTCCCGCTTAGGATGAAAATGAAAGCCATGTTTCACTCTCTGACCCAATGTTCTTTATTATTAAGCAAAGGATATAAAACAAATAAGTTGCATTTGCAGACCTGTTCCCACACTTTTTTCCCTCCAATCCTCTGCCATGATCTTTGATCTAGCTACCCTTTCACCCCCTTGGCCTGAGTCTTTTTCTCATTGTTTAATCTGTCAGAGAGAATCTCTACTTTGTCCCTTTAGAAAATCCATTTTTATCCCTTTGAGTATCCCGCAAATATTTTCTTTCTCTTCTGTTTCTTCAGCACCCTCTCCCTTGGTATTTTTTCCACCTCCGTGTAGGCCAACATTTCTCTGGGACCCTATCTCTTCCCTAGCAGCTTAATGCAGTCCCCCCTGCTCCTAAACAGCCATGTGTCTTCATGTGTCTTTCCTTCCTCTGTGTTGGCCCAGATGGATGGGCAACACAAACAGCCAATGAATCAGAGTGAGAGATGTGGGAAGGAGGGGGGCAGGGATATATCATCTATGCTGGTGGCTGGAGCCCAAGCAGCTTAGAGCACTGGATGAGCATAGTGAGATCAGCACAGTACAGCACAGATAAGCTCAGTACAGGCCCACACAACACAGCAAATAACACTACAGCATACAGGCACAAAGACGCCAGAAGAGTCGACAACATGAGCACGGCCCTCTAATGTCATTGCCATTGTAACCTTGACACAAAATGCATCACATGTTGGGCCATTTGTCACCGAGCCTTCAGGCAAGGTCAAGAACCATAAACACACTCTGTAATGGATAGTGGCATGTGACGTGCCTACACAAGGTCTCCAACCTTAAACAACACACAGTGGAGTCTGTCATGTATGCAAACGCTGCACATAGTGCAGGTGAGAGTGTAGTTGCACAAACAGCCAACAAGCAGGCTGCGCAGCTTGGTGATGTCTCTTCTGTCCCAACCCTCACTGTGAAGGCGCGGAGCAAGGAGACAGTGGGAGGTGGGAGGGGGGATAACAAAAAGCTCTGCATGAGGCGATTAGGATCTTTAATATTCATAACTGTTCAGTTTGCTCTGTTCCAGAGGGGAGCAGTTTAATGACAGCACACCAGGGACGGACAGCGTCATGCTGTGGTGAGCGTCAACTCAACACCGGGCCGCCTGTGTGATTGCTGCAGCCTGTTAGGCCCTTCCACTGAGCATTAACTTAAAGGGCACTCCACGCACCACATTGTCGTCTGTGTGATCTGGAGGGACACTCAAAAACAGCCCTACAATGTGTGTGTTTGAGTGAGAGGGCACTTGAGAAAACACGACACGGTCTGTACGTGTGATTGCAGCCTTGAATCGAGGTACTCAACATGTTCCAAACGACCCCCTCAGCTCAGTTTCTGGGAACACTTAAGTCACCTTGGGGACCAAAAGACTGTGAAATGACTCTGCTGAGGTCACTTAACCTTCTCAGAGTGACTACCACTGCGAGGGAAGACCCTTGGTAAAATTTTTCAGTGGTTGGTGACTGTGTGGCAGTGACAATCATAATGGTAAGCCCATAAGCTCTTTGCAAAACGGTGTCTTAATATAGAACACCTGTTTTAAGGGTCATTCCCACATTGTTGAATTAAATATCCAGACGCAGCATCACTAGAAACTAAATCTTCCCTATATCTACTAACGCACACAGGATCAGGAAGATTAAGATAAGAAATGGCATGTTTACCCAGAGACAGTGTAAAGACCATAAACATTCGTAATAATCAACAGACATTGAAAGGAGCATTAAAAGCTGAGTGAAAACTGCTGTGTTTCATAAGTGCTAACAAATTCATGGTACATCAAACTGTCACCACTGTGTCATGGCTTTAAGAGCGGCTCATTGTGCTGTAGTAGTGCAGAGAAGTGCAGTGTCATGCAGCAGTTAGTCCATTAGGGGGCAGCAGGCTGAGCGTACCAGTGAGCCCCAGCAGCAGCAGCAGCAGCAGCCAGTGGAGCCTGTCAGAGTGGGAGCAGTCTGCTTTAAGCTCTTCATTCTGTCTTCTCCACTCGGCCGGGATTAAGGCCAATCATAGAAATCACTGAGTCAGAACCGTCCCACAATAACAGATGGAGGGACTTTCCACTCCAGAATTTTAAAACATCACAGACAAACTCACTTCGCCTCACACCCTCGCCGCTGCCGTCATCCCCACAGCCACCGCCACCACCTTTCATTCTTTCGCCATCCTTTTATCTCTCCCCTTCACTCGGCTGTTTTATCCTGCCATCATATGCTGTACTCCATTTCTCTCCATCTGTCACAGTTTACTGCCCTCAAACTTTCTCCCTCCTCTAGAACCATAATAATTCCAGCAACACGGTCACAAATCAACTTCAAAACAGTTTAATTGACTTCACAGAGCACAGGACTCGTCATTAACGTAGGGTGAAATGGGAAGTAGCTTGAAAACTTATGGCATGTTTTTATTGCTTGCATTATTACACACTCCTGAAAGGACAGAACATCCCATTTCAAGTCCCAGTAACAAAGTACTGTGAGGAGGACAGCAATAATAAGAATGGGTTCTCTTTAGAGTGGACGAACAATGTTGAAGTCCATAATCAGGAGAAATAATGACCCTTAATTCCAGGTCCCTGGTTGGTTTGCTACTGGCAGCTGGGTATTGTAGTCCTTATTAGCTAACTCTGACACAGGATCAGCATGGATGGGTGGGAGACCCTGTCTTTGTTCTGTGATCCAAAGCACCCCGTGGCAGACCCGTTTGCAGAGGCTGTGTGTATAGTGCTATTGTAGCATGTGCTGAGATAATCCTTGCCTTTGTTCACCCCATAATCTTCCCCTTCCACAACGGAAATGTTAACACTTTCTTTTGCATTTCCACACATTCCCGACTCTGCTGTTTCCACGGAGACCGGATCTGGGAGACACGAGCTGTCACCTACCCACAGCAGCAGCAACTCACCAGCTTTTCAAAATCAAACACCAGCTTTCTACACTCCACACAGGCCTGCAGAAAAACCACATTTCCACTGTAGATTGCCAGCATTGTGCTGAAGCTTCTGTGTGTAGTTCAATGGGACAAGAAAGGCAGCTTTCTTTACTTTGGAACAATACAGTAGCTCTCTGCAGCAACTAAACTCCCTCATAATGGTTCTTCAGAACTACGCCGAAAATAATCGACCTTGATCATAAGCTCTTGTGTACTAATCAGTCTGCTTGTAAGTTTATAATATGGATATAATCAAAATGCGATTATGTTAGAAGCAATGTCACAGGTGCAAACGAGCTAATTTAATATATTACTGACTGCTAAAATATCTCCATAAAAACAATATTAATTCTCTTCTAATTGGGGCACTTTTTGTTTCATTTGAGATACTCCATTCAAAATAATATGCATTTCGCTCATTAAACCACAGAGCCTTTGAAGCTAAGTGGCAGTCTCATCATAGCACAGAACGGGGCCAAAGACCATTGTACTGCACATTATCATTCACTGGAGCAACTACCACTGTAAATTCAATTAAACTGCCTATGAGATGAATGCTACAAACAGCTCTATCATATCGTTTACTCACAGGCACACGAAAATCATGGTGCAAATATCTGGCAAAAATTAAAAAGGCATAAAAGGTCAAACAAGGTCACTGCACTACATGCAGTGAGTCAACATCACACAGATCGGCTGCCGTGGCTGCTCACAGGTAGCCAAGTGTCCTTCATACAGGAGCCAGCAGGGGGCTCAGAGTGATCGTGCCGGAGGAGTGGTGTGTCGATGGCGCCAGGATCCGCTCGGTGACATCAGAGTGTCTGGCTGGTTGGGCTCACTGTCCATTGTTTGACAGATAGTCACAGACATGCCCAAACTGCTGCCTGGGCTGATCCTGCTGTTAACTGGCATCAAGTCACAAAACAGAGGCATGGTGAGAGAGGAAGGGAGCCTAAAGGCCCCATCTACAAAAAAAATAAGATTCAGATGTCTTGTTTCTTCACCTTGCAGGTGACTGAGATGGAGAAAATTGCATACCCATTGTCTGGAACAAGCACTAGCTACAAATAAATAAGTCAAAGCAAGCCCAGTGACATTCCACTAGAAAGAAACGGAGCACATGTCTGCTCTTTTGCTTGGTACATCTGTACAACAGGTGTGTACGATTGCCTGGATGACCTGCTTGTTTCTACCGCCTCCTCAACAGGCTGAGTGGGGAGGAGCAGAGAGGAAAGGCATCAAGATGCAGGGCTAGAGTCTCCTTGATCAGAGGTGAGACTGACATAAACACGCACGCTGCGACACAAACGCAACAGAACGAGACAGAGCTGATGCATGTACTCCGCCACACACTATATTTCAACCATCTCCTATTTGTGTCACATCTTGACAAAAACTTCTGTTGCAGAAGCTCAATAAGTACAGGTTGGCTGCTCTCAGTTATAATCGCAGAGTGTGCATCTGTTAGAAATCACTCCCTATGTTCCCCAAAGATGCAGTGATCCCTGAGACAGTTGATCAATTTACTGCACTTGAAGGCAATATAGACATTGTGTGTGCGTGGTTATGAAAGATAAACAATACAAGGTATCCTTTAATAACAGCTCACTCCTAATAAGAACACCTGTAATGCAAAAACACAGATTACATGAAAAGAAATGTTATGAGCTGGGAAAAAATAGCAGTGGCTGACACTCCTTAGCGTCTCGTTTGGAAGGCAAGCATGATTGTTACAGCTCGAGTGTGTGTCTGTGTGTGTGTGTGTGTGTGTTTAATGCATATACACAAGAAGACACACTCTCAATCACCACCGGTCACATATTACACCCACATGAACCCCACTTAGACGTACAAACATACTGTACACTTGCAATCAGCTCAAAAGAGCCCTTACTAATCAACATGCAATCAATTATACACGTTTGTATTCTCTGTGCCCTTTCCTTTGGCAGGCTAAAACTGGCTGCTGAGCTTGGATACAAATATAGTTGTTAAGGCTGGGACGTGTATTGTCAACACAAGATTTTTGGGAGTTAGGGGGTGAAATCTCCTTTTGGTATTTCAAATTGATATACTGTTTGCACTATAAGATTAGATTAAGATTAAAAAAAAATGTTCTTCAATAATGTGTGATCAGGAATTTTCAGAGAGCAGCTATCACATTTTTCAGGAGGTGAGAATCTAATGTTAGTCTGTAGTCGTCTACAATGACAAGCAGCAGAAATGAACAGACTGATTTGGAGATGGCCAGTGCAAAAAAGAGGCGGTTGGGAAAAATGAGAAAAGCCAGAATAGGAGGAAAGTGATTTTTTTTTTTTTTCACAAAACCTTACCGATATTATCCTCAGTCCATCAGCTTCCTTTCACCACACATCACCACAGCATTGTCTGCAGTTCAAGGGCAAACCGTTTATTTGTGCTGTCCATTTTTTGCCCTTTACTTCAATCATCCCCTCCCTACTTCAGATTGCTGATAGAATAATGAAAGCAGTTACACATTCGGGCTTACAGGGGAGTTATTATTCAACTAAAAAGGTCATGACGCCGTGTTCCTAAAAAAGATATTTCGTGATGTCTTGCACATTTACCTCACTCCCTTCCCACTTCTTTCTCTGCTTCAAAGAGAAAGTCTACGGTGTCGGACAAAAGCGTTGTCAAAGTGCCAGAGAGTCCAGTCACAGCAGCTGGTGTTTGACAAAGTGTATCATTGACAGTGTGTGGCCAGGCAATTGTTCAGGATTTCGACACGCATGCACATATGAGTACACACCTTCAGTTATATTTGTCCAGGCACACACACACACACACACCCTATCCAGTATTGCAGCAGCAGACATGAGAGGAAAAACATGCAGACACGGCCGTCTCTCAAAGCAATTACAGCAGATTGAAACCAAATTAAATTTGAAGCCTAGAGCAACACCAGCGACTGAACGTCTATGACAGATATGACAGGGGAGGAAGGGGAGTGCTGTGGGACCAAAGGGTGGAAGGGATGCTTGGAGAGAACGGCAGGTGTGGGTCATAGAGGAAGAGAGAGCTGCTTGGATAGAAGAGCAAACACGGACAGAAGTAGGGCAGAGAGCTGGTACCATACAGAGAACATCAGGAGTGCTCTCTGCCCAGATTTTAAGGACCATGCAGATGATTTTGCATGTTTTAACTGCATTTTACGTAAATGTTACTGCCGACTGATTTCAAAAACGCACAACATGTTAGTAGACTGATTTCCCTTCAGGGCGGTCACTGGTTTACATTCATTTCAGGACAGAATGAACTTAAATAGGTAATCTATCAAAGTAAATGTTTTGCCACCTTTATCATATGTCATGTTCTGACATCTCTAAATGGAGAGTTGCAAACTTTTAAAGGCAACAAATGACAAAATTCCCAAGAAAATGAGAACAAACAAACAAAACCCAAATCATAAAGCACAAATTGTGCAATATGAACAATTAACATACAGTAGAGTCCACTGAAGTTGATTTTCATATTGTAATGAAATTAAACAAAAATCCATGGCTGAAAATGTATCTAAACCATTTGGTATGCTTTGGGAAGTCGTCAGGAGCGATATAAAGAAATAAGCAATTTGCAGTTAACGGCATTAAACACGCATAAACACTGATATGTGCTTTCTGAAAACAGGATGTGGTTTACAATGCCTGGCTATTCCATTGAGTGAAAAGGCAACATTTCAGCTGTGTGAATTATGCTACATTTAGTAATATCTTGAAAAATGTGCAGTTATAATGAATCACAGAAGAATAAATTATGAATAAAGAAAAACAGCAGTCATACTGCCAATAAAAGGACCTTTTTTCCAGTAATCACACTGGAAAATTATACCACGTGAGCAGAAATATACCACAATCTGTAGACCATTTAAAAATCACAAACATGTGCTCGTTACAGGCATACAGATTAGCTCAGTTTCCAGTTCTCCAAGAGATATCATTTCTCCATTTCATTATTCTAGTCCAAGAAATGACAGGATTAGTTGTGGCGGCTTTTAAACATCTGATGTTATCTTCCTCTCCTGGGTGAACAATTAATCCCTCTCACTTCCCTTCTTCTCATCACCCCCTCTCTCCCCATCCATGCTTCATCTAGCCTCCTTTTTACTGTTCCTCTCTTCTTACCCCTTCCCACCATAGTGTATAGCTCTCCTATAGGAGATTTTTTTTTACTAGAGAGAAATGAAGCTAAGCACTCTGGCATTTAAATAATTACAATGTACTGTGGATCTATATGAAAGAGTACAGTGATGAGGTTTCTATAATCACTAGTCTTTTAGTATGTGGATGCACCAACAATTCATTACTATTTTTGCTTTTTAATGTTTAGGTGACCCTGTACGCAGGATAAGCGGTTGAATTAACTTTTACATCATTGTCTTTGAATGGGAAAAAAAGTGCAAAGCAACATGTCTAATAATCAGGTTTTTAAAATTCTTGTGAATGTTATTCTCTAAATGTGTGACGTGCATCAGTCATCCAGACTTATATCAGTCCAATAAAGAATTCAAGTTTAGATCCAATTCAAACATTTTATTTCCATTAGCAAAAATAACTTTGATCTATAATCAGTTTCAGACTGAAGATACAGTATCCATCACTTATTAGGGCTAAACGATTTTGGAAAATAATCTAATTGCGATTTTTTTTAACCAATATTGCGATTACGATTTAATTTGCGATTAATTTTTAAGATCTTGACCTTCTGTAATATTCAAAACGGACAAGCAGTAAATCAGTGTATAGTAGGCCTATGATATTAGATAGATTAAACATAGACTGTTCTTTCTTGTGGGTCAGACCTGTGTTATGGTGAATTAGGTAGAATTATTATTATGAGTAACCTATCATTTGAGTTTCAAACATGCCTCTCGTGTTTAATAGACAAGCTTAGTAATTCTCCAACAACACCGGAGTCCCCCGCAGACTCCGATGCTGGTGAGCGGTGCACCGGCTTTAACCAGGCTGTAACTTCGGGACAGACTGGGCCTCTTTCGAACTTAGGCGTTTAGTTTGAAACGCCAATTTACAGATATTTCCTGAGCTGACTGGTGCCTGTGTGTGTGACGCAGGCACCGATCGCCACAATACGGTTACCTTACTACACGCGTCTTTCTGTTGTGCATTTTTCCGTCCATCAAAGCCGTGGATAGCCCAACCACCAAGTTACCCGTGGTGGTGGCTGGTATACTTTCATTCCATGTGACATTAAAGTTTAAGAAGTGTGAGCTTCTGTCAAGCTTAAGGGCATTTTACAACAATAAAGCAAGATACAGCGTAACGTGCAGACGAAGCATTAACTTCGTCAGACTGCTTTCCGCTTGGGTGTCATGTGACCAGAGTATAATCGCCGCCTTTGCAATTAGGAAATACATCGTGATAATATCGCAAATGCAATTAATCGTTCAGCCCTAGTCAATATGCCTTTTGACTAACAAATAAAGTTTTTATTGTGTGGAGAATAACTAGTTTGCTAGCGTGGTTTCATGTTAATGCTAACAATATCTGGCTAACAATGTAAATGGTTGATCACTCTGCTGTGTCCTCACAGTCTCAGGGTTCCCACTCTTTTCAAGAGATCATTTTCCAGAACTTTTCCAGGATATTTTCAGTGATGATCTAACTGGTATGACAGGCAGGGATCATGTCATACACTAATATGTTCCTTTCTGTATAAGTCTGATTTTGAATTCTTATCCATGAAATCATCTATCATGCGTAGAAATTATGACAAATTGATCTTTAATGCTATGTGTGCTTTTTATATGAATTATATTTTAACCACTGCTGCCTGAACATCAGCAAATAATGGATTACAATTTTGCCTCCTAACAAATCGCCCCATTCTGTTGAAGCTTAGCTTTCCAAAATCACTGTGGTCCTCAGCCAAATTGCAGTGTAACGGTACAAAAAGTGCTGTTAGCTGATTTTTGATGCACATACAGCTGGGCTCCCATTCATTATTTTGACCCTGACTTCATTCTTATTCAACTTTCTCAACAATACCCAGAACACATTTGAAACCATTGCTCCTAGCCAGAGTTGAAACACAAACCTTAAAATGTTAACCAATTTATAATTAGTCAACAGTTTTAAACAAATGGAGAAGAAAACATCCTATAAACCTACTAAAAACTACCACAGTTACCAGCCAGCAGTAATGAACATTTCTCTTTGGAGAATAATCCAACACACATTATTGGGAGTTTCAGTCACTCGAATTCGAAAAAAACCCAACAACATAAAAACACTCAATGTTAAAATAAATTTCCAGGACAACACACAAAGACACTTTTGACTTTTGACATATTGCAGGGTCTTCAGAATGGGCTAATGTATAAAATGTATTTATGTCTAATAGATGTGTGCTCTATTTTCAGAGCTGCTAATTCACTAGAGTGACTGGTAATATGTGATTTTATGTTATTGCTGAGATAACAACTAGGGTTCAATGCACCATCCGAGAACTGCCTGGACTTAGTTACACCTTACCACATGTATGTTTGTTACTAACACAGATTGTATAAACATGATTGCTACATATTGAGGAAGAGGCCTTTTCCCCGTCTTATTCAGAGTAAAATGAAAAAATGAATCTTAACGTCATATAGCCTTGCAAAGCAAAGAAATGTCTTTCAAGAACTTCTATACTGTCTGTATCTTGTTAAGATGACACACAGAAAAATTACATGCCAAAAGTCTTGTCATCACTCAGTGAGGCTGCACTTTGCTGTAACTTGCCAGAAACACAACCCAGCTCACATACAGAAGGACTGGTGACTTGTTTGCTTGCTAACAATATAAACACGTCCAATTTGAAAAAGAGTATTTTTCACATTTATTAGATCAAAGCTAACAGTTTCCCCCTGCTTCCAGTTGTATTTAAAGCCACATGGTTGCAATTGAATGTGTGCTTAAAAAAGACTGGATAAAAAGAATAGATGATGGAATTTTTCAAATACACACTGCAGCACTCACTGTTAAATCCTGCCAATAAACCATAATGACCAAAAAATTAAAGTGTCAAGTTAGTTG
Organism: Lepomis macrochirus; assembly: GCA_024633595.2. Taxonomy (NCBI): domain Eukaryota; kingdom Metazoa; phylum Chordata; class Actinopteri; order Centrarchiformes; family Centrarchidae; genus Lepomis; species Lepomis macrochirus. Next base: position 21,831,862 of record JALXJV020000004.1, on the reverse strand, counting down.
GATCTAAGACACACATGAAGTAACCACAATTTAACCTTGTTTGAATCCATCCAGGAGGCTTTTCTAACATGGCTTCCCCTCTACTGTCCTCCATGTTGGCTGACACAAAACGCTAAATGACGCATGAAGACAGAGGAGGAGACAAATTTATTCAATATATTTATTCACATTCATGCATGCTAAGGTGAGATAGATATGAAATGCCCTGTTGCGCTTGTTTAATTCCTACATTGGATGCATGAAATTGATGCGTTCACCTGACCGTGGATAAAACAAATAAGGGCCAGACTGCACCCAGGAATTTCTTATACATCAGTTAATTTGTTTAATTTTATGGAATTAAGTTGTTTGTTATTATTTTTATTATTATTATCATTATTATTATTATTATTGTCATCTTCCGTGCTGTATATCCCTGGGATCAGTTGCAGTACCCAGAAACAGGAGCGTCAAGGGTAACTGCCACAACATACATAAATGCCATGACGCAAGTGATCTTTTATGAATCTTAAAAGAAGCTCTTTTTAATTTGTATGGAGAATTCACTTCCATGCACAGTGCCTGTGATAAGTAATGTGAGACAGAAGAACTGAGCTAATTAATGCTGACCTTAAGAATAACGCAGTGCTCAGGATAAATGACAAGAGACGACAAGAGGTAGAGCCCAGGGCGTACAAGGCCGTTCCCAAGTCTTATCATCCTAACAAGGGTGAAAACACACATTCAAGACGTCCTAAACTCAAATTATCAATTTTAAACGTATGCACACATGTACGGACTCAGAAGCACACACACACACACACACGGCACTCATCCAGTACAAAGAGCCACATAAGAAGACATGGCACTCGAGCATCGTGGAAGGGCAGAGAATGAAAATACCTTATTTAAATCGTTCCAGAAAGAACAAACTCATTTTCAGCTTCAAACACACAGCAGTCGGCTGGTATATTCAGTTTCATTATAGACCAACATTGGTCAAAGAGTTTACTGTTCTGTCTGTGTGTATGAAGTCAATTTACCAGATGGCATTTTCAGTTTCTCATTGGTATACACCATGCGCGCCTTTTATCTCACCTATAATGTGCTCAACTATATCTCCTGTTAGGGAAACAACTCTTTGCACGAAAGACAGCTACATAATATAAAAGAGCAATGAGGAATATGTAAAATTACAGAAAAACCCTTGCAGGAGAGAAAGAAATGGTGAAAGATAAAAGGGTAGACGAATTTAAGAAGATGAAGAAAGCATAAGTGTGACAGAGGGGGAGAGAGAGGAGGCGAGAGCAAGGCAGCACTGAAGCAGTCTAACCTTGACAGAGAGCATCTTCTGACAAGCATCTGCCTCCTGTAATAATTTAGAAATAATCTCCATCCACAAAGGCCCAGCAGTCTGGCAGAGCAAATGCTCTGTGCCTGATCGATCGCTCCGATTCAGCCAGCTGCTGGTCTCTGTTTGCGCAGGCCCAACATCGATCTCAGACCTTCTCCCTCTCTCTGCTGTACACAGTGGCATGATAAAGTGAGAGAGGGGTTTGAAAAGGTGAGAGAGAATGGAGATGAGAGTGATGTCAAACAGAGAAAAACAAAAAAGGATAAAAACGAGAGATTTGAATGCAGATTTCTGAAAAAAATAATAATAGTGTAGGGTAAAAGAAAACAGAGTGGAAAGCTATTGGAAATCGCAAACAAACATTTTATAACAAAGCAATGGAAACATCTCCACAAACTACAGTACAAACTGAATCCAGCTTGTTATGCAGCTCCACTATGATGCACTGCTTCACAAAAAATATTCACAGGAAAACAGATTTTTGCAAGGTACAGTAGGTGGCTACCCAGTTTGAGAGACATGAGGAATATACACCAGCACACGCAGGCACAACCCATCAACACATCCAATTACTACTTAGCGTTGTGACAGCATTAACTGCCACTGTGCATTTGGCCCCTAGCAATTAATTGACTTTTAAATAGTCTGCCATTAGCACCAATTTAAATGAATAGATGTACTCCTCCGCCTTCACTTAGCATACTTTGCTGTGGCCGCCTTTAAGAAGCAGCTCCACTGTGTCATCTGAAATGGTAGTGCAGCATGCAAGGTTTCATAAACAAGGTGAGGACCATGCCTCTAAAATATGTCATTATCATGCACACAGACCATGATTAGAGTATCAGCACCAGATTGGACCATTACACTGAAACACCTACGTACAGGTGGTATAACCGTTCTGGTGTTGGTTTGCCTGCTCCCTGTTTTATTTTGTAGTAGTCTGTATCTGGTTTCACTTTATTTCCTGTCTGTATCTCACCCTCAATTACCCTACTAATCCACCCCTGTTGATTATCCTCCTGCCTGTGTGTGCATACTATATATTGCCCTTAGTTAGGTTCAGTCTTTGTTGCGTCATCATCATTTGTCAAGTGTTCCTGCGTGTCTCTGCGTTTCGCTTTACCGCTGGATATCGGATGTTTGTTCGGTTTTGGATTTATGCTGTTCACTTCAAAGACTCCAACACATGTACACATAGTTTCTGTTTTGTTGCAATAAAACCTGCCTAACTGTATCAGGACTCTCTTAGTGTCTTGTATTTATGCCCTAAAGTTTAACCTAAAGTAATACGACAGCAAAGAAGGATATATGTAGCTGCTGTCCATCAGGGAACTCTGCCCTGTCCCAGAAACACTATTTTTCAGCAGAGTCATAAAAATTAAGAAAGATTTTCATTGGACACTAAATGAATACAGGACCCACAGTGCAGAATGATTCATCAACATTTTAAAATCATTTTCCAAGAAATGACACACACATACAAATATCATCAAGAATACCTACAAAACAACATTTTTTGTAGGGCCAAATCCTTCCTTATGATGTATAGGCCCAGTGCAAGGCATTTCATATAAAAACATTTAAACACTGATTTTGATTTCATGGTTAACTGATTTAACATTCTAACTTATGAAGTTAGCTGTCAAACCATCATAACCTCTTGTATTATTTATATTGGCCATACTGTGCATACAAAGAGGTGAGCACCATAAATGAAACCCAAAGACACAAAAACAAGCATAAATAAAAATAAAATAGAAGTCTGGCAGAGTAGTATCAGTTTGTAAATAGGTCCAGTATACCCACCCCCTATCACCCATTTGAACAAGGTGATTCCAACAAGCCTCATTGCTATGAATTGGTAGTTGATGAGATCTGGCACAGTGATATACACGTTCACCATAACCGAAGGTCGTTAAAGATATTAAGTTCAGTTGAGATGATCAGTCTCATTGCATTCTGCGGCCTCTGTGGATGAGAGAATATTCTTTTTGACATAGGTCATAGCATTGTCCGGATCAGTGAACTCCCTTTCTTCGCCTGTGTACATGACCCGAAAAAGTGCTGGAAACAAGATCCCGTACCGGACTCTCTGTCGGTCGCGAAGCAGCTTCCTCACCTCTGTGAATGCAGCCCGAGCTTACTGTGGCCGTGTAGTCCGGGAAGATGGTGATTGGTTCCCCGTTGAAACAGAGCGGACCCAGAGTGCGACGCACGTCGCAGTATCTGAACATAATCTTGGTAATAATGAAGCTTCTTTGTACCTCGGCTCCGGTGCGAGCGATCGATTAACGGCTGTTTATCCAACTGTAGCATCTCAGTTAGCAACTTTGATACAGAGGTTGTAGTGCTGGAGTCGGGAGTTTCGGGTACTCCAATGATTCTTACGTTACATCTCCTCATCCGCCCTTCTATATCCTCACACTTCATTTTCAGATCTGCCATTTCTGCCTTCATCTCACTCAGTTTTTTGTAAAGTAGCCACTTCATCTGAACATGCAGATAGCCTCCCTCTACCTCCTTGATGTTAACTTTCACCTGGTTGATCTCAGACTTCAGCGCCGCGGTATGGTTTATTATCTCCGTTTTCACCGCCTTCAGCTCATTCTTGAGCATTTCAAAGTCATCAGCGAGGGCATTTTGCAGCTCAAAGAAAGAAGGATTTCCGATTTTAAGCCTTCAACGTCCATTTCTCCCGAAGCAGGTGAGGGCGGGGTCACTTTAGCTGGGCTCTTGGCAGCACTCTGGTCCTCTGGTCCGAGGAGGAATTGGGCCTTGTTTTGGAGGATCCAGCATTCTAACAGCGATTAGCATCACAACTTTTACAAGCGGCACAAAATTGGTATTGTATTAGTATTATACCATAGTATAGGATTAAATCGTATCATTAACGTCAATTGATTAAGTTAATATTGTTATTAGGTCATGGGCCTTATTCAATTTAAGCCATCAGCCTCTTTTTATCTTTTATCTATCTAACATTTTCTATCTAATCAAATCTGTCAGGTAGGGAATTTGTAACTATTTTAAAGGACCAAGTATTGAGCAACATCATGGAGCCTCCTCCAAAGATGCCAGTGTTGAAAAGACATCTTATCGAAAGTCACCTTTTAAAAGGAAATGGCATCAAACTCTTGCAGATTGTCTTGCATTATAAGATCGTCTAGATCTAAGCTAAGAACACAAGTCATTACAATTCAGTCAATTTATTTATTTTGTTTTATTATTTCATAGCTGGTCCATAAGCCTCCATCTCTACCTCCATCATTGCTATCATCCAAGAAGCTGATAATGCTGATAAGTTTAGTAGAAAGGATACATTAAAAAATGTGATTTTTTAATCGACATTAGTATATTATCACAAGGAACACAGCAACAGCAACAACAGTTTATCAGAGTACCATTCATTTGGGAAGCTCAATAACCAGTGTCATAATGCAGGAAATAGTATATTTTCAGTTTGTTTTGGGGGTGTTTTCCCTGTTTTTGGTGGTGGTCTGAAGAACCTCTTACTTAATGTAACCACCCCCAACACCTACACACACCTGTGAAAGCTGCATCCTTCAGTATAGCAGTGTAATGTATAGTGTTCAGTATTATAAACTGTACAGTATGGGTTGTGGTGAGGTGGGGGGTTCAAATGGTAGAGGCTTATTGTGATAAGCTGAACCTGAGCTTGTAAATTTGTAATCAATGATAGGGATTAATGCGTGTATCAAAGACAAGAAAAAGAGCCAGGTTGCTTTTATCTGAGGTCGCTAAGATTACAGGAGCAAAGGACACACATGAAAAAGAGAGAGAGAGCCACGAGGCGAGCGAGAGACCGTAAAAGCAGGCAACAGAGTGGAGGAGGGGGAGAAAGAGAGGGGGACAACGTGAGATAATTATTATCATAGAGGTGGTTTTCCAAGGTCAATATTTGAGATTCTCCTCAACTGTCTCTCTGAAGCAGAACACCGCTGCCCCCCAGCACCTCCTCTCTCCGCCGTTGCCTCAGGCAAACTCCTATCTTCCCTTCCCTTCTTCTCCCTTTGCAACACTTCCCCGTCACTCATTCAGCAGAGGAAGGCAGTGTCCCGTCCCCCTGGTCACCGCCAGGAATGAGCCGAAGCTATAGCCGACAGCTGGCGGATAGCTTCTCAAATACAGAATTAATTAAATGGGCGATAAACAAACAGTCCTCCTTTCTGTGTAGTTTGTGGAGCCACCTGTCAGTCAGCGAAGAAACAAGGTAACTGGGCATCAAACCACATCTCCCAGCCATTACCTCATTGGCCTGTAAGAAAAACACCTGCCAATCATGAAAATTGTTAGGTCATTATGTTTTGACAGGCTGTCAAGACTCAAGACAGTGGGGTTGAAATCATGGATGGGGGTTGCGGAGGGGGCACCAGGCTGCAAAGCAGAGGCAGGTGAACCAGAGTTTGACAGTGTGAACTCAAAATTTCTCCCCAGGACTGGAACGTACGCAAGACACTAAGATCATTTTAGCTGAGCAGTCTTTCAGTTGTAAAACATGCTAACAGTTCATAAAAAATAAAAAAATCAATAAGTGCATGTATATGCGGATTTCAAGAGGTTTTGAAAATTTTGAGACTTTATGGATTTGGAAAGTCTCATATATCCATCATCAACCGCTTATGCACATACATAGACAAACAACCAGTCACACTCACATTCACACCTAAGGACAAGTCACCAATCAACCTAGGCTGCATGTCTTTGGATGGTGGGAGAGAACCCACGCAGACATGGGGAGAACATGCAAACTCCACACAGAAGGCCGGGGCAACCAGGGTTTGAACCCGCAACCTTCTTGCTGTGAGAAAAAAGTCAAACATTATCTGGTACCAGCTTTTCTAAAAGAGATTTTCTGTTTTTCCCTGTGATATACCACTGTGAGCTGAATATCTTTGGATTTTGGACTGTTGGTCAGGCAAAACAAGACACCTGAAGATGTCACTTGCTTTGGGACATTTTATCAACTGAATTAATTGATTAATTGACAGATTAATTCATTAATAATGAAAATAATCATTTGCAGCTAACTTTGAAAGTCACTGAAACGTCCTGAATCTAATGTGTGGGAGCCCTGAGTTGAGTGCGCGCACCACACACACACACACACACACACACACACACACTATGTCTACACCAGTGCCGCCAGGGTGGCTCTGGGCATTTGCCTCTGCAAATGTTCTCTAACACCAATAAAAGCCCTGTTTCTTTTTTTTTTTTACATAACCACGATTGCAGGCCAGTGCCACTACTGATATGAGATGATGCAACAAGCTGAGACAGACTCTGAACGGCTTCCACTTAAGAAACAAACACAACAGAAGAACAGTGACAGCACATGGCAAATTAATGCAAACTTGGGAGAAATGGAACGGGGAGAATAATTCAATCTTCTGCCACCTCCTCCAGTCAGCCAAGGAGAACTGAGCTGAGGGAAAGGCGAGGGGAAGGAGGAGGCAGAGGAGGAGGAGAGAGGGCTGAGGCATGGGATGCCTTTCTCCCTGGGCAGGGCTAGGGTGGCAGGCGCCCAGATAAGCTGGGGCAGAGGAAAGATTAACTGCTTGCTCTGATGGAAGAGCAAAATGAAGGCAAGCCAACCTCTGATTCCCTTGGCCTCTCTGTGTGAGTGTCCTGACTCTGCAGGGAAAAGCGGTCAGGATTGTTTACATTAACCATGATGAGAATGTTTTAACAGAGTCAACACCAGCTCAGGCAGAAACTAATGCCATCCCTCCTGTGAGCATTATCAGCTGCATGACCTCTCATATCTGTTCTCATCTCTTTTTGTCTTTCACATAGTCAAACTTTTCTTTTACCGCAGTCTTACGTTAAAGACTTATACAATAGCCTCGGTGGGCGCACCTGCAGAGCTGGGAAATGGTTTTTCTGAAGATCACTTCTAATTGTGTCAGCCAATCCAGCTGCTGAAGCACAGGATTACAGTAAGACAGAGCTTCCCTGATGAAACCAAGCTGTTCTGCAAGATATGTAGTGGTCTAGTGAAGTTGATTTCTTGGATCATTCCAGTGTGGTTGAGCTCAAGTGCTAAAGCTCTGTTAGCTCAGCAAAGAATGGATCTGTCCTATTACCACAGGTACTTTTTTTCTTCACTGCCACAGTTTTCCAGAAAAGTCAGAAATCTGAAGAAAACCACCATTGGCCACTCAAATATGTTTTTAGTGTTTCATTCCTTTGTGTGGTGGTAGTACACAACTGTTTTTTTTTTTACTTTCAATCATTTGGAAAAGGCCCATAATGCAATAATTACAAGAGCATTTATCTACTCTACATCACTGGATTGATAAACCAGTAGTTATTTGTGCAATCACTGAACCAATATTTCTATCTAGGATGAAAAAATAGATTTTATGCATTTTGCAAAAACAAATCATTATCCAAATATCTGCAGCATCTTCTCCAATTAATTTAGAATCAGAATCAGCTTTATTGTCAAATAGGTTTAAACGTACAAGGAATTCTTGAATTTTGGTGCAAGAAACATAGTAGATAGAAAAATATAAACAGGATAAACTGCAGGTCAAGAAATATAAATATAAAATATAAAATTGACTAAGATATGAAAATAATGACAAAGAATATGTACAATATGGCTGCTGTTTAAAACCATAAGTGTGTTTCCATATGCTTAAGTAACCAGGTCACTACTGTGTGTTTCTACAGTATCCTTCTTAAACAGGAAAACCAGTTTCTGTAATTAGGGTATGGGATCAGAGAACCCAAATAAAGACATCTAGATTTCTGCTGGTGAAAGCTGATTATTTTGGCCACCTATTTGTGGACGAAACTGGGTTTCTGCAGGGTTTAGATGAGCGTAGTTCATCAGACCTCAGACAGAGAATGTATCACTTAGAGAGCAGTGCAGCCAGATGAAAGGAAAAACCATTACGTGTGGCGGATCATCTTGATATCCAAAACAATTACATGCAAAGTTTGATGTCTCACTGTGTCGCTGATCTAAATGCTTAAAAATATGGTATTCTAATAAAGAATTCTGACTGATGGACTTACCAGCATGTTTATAGTTACCTGCAAGTTATTGTAATACATTTAGTTCCTTCATTCAGGATATAGGCTACTCTCTGTTGTGAGGGTGATACTCTCAAAACCCTCAACTCTAAATTATATAAAATTGATTAGTCTCTCTATCTGTATGCTTAGCAGTGGAGAAAGAACAACTTTACAAATACATAGCATAAAACACCTTTTTGGAGACATTTGTTGATAGGTGTGAATTTATGTGTTTATCACATTATGTAAGAGCGCCATACTGTGAAAACAGCCCCTTCCTTCCGATCAATGGTCTGTCAGGAACTAACAGCTCCTTTTCAGTCCACAAGCCCCTTATTTGCCTTGTCCATTCCACAAGGGAGAAAAGAAGGGACTCGCTCAAGCAGAACCCGACTCTGCATCGCACTGGAATTAAAGCACAGCTTCCCTGGGTCAGAGGCAAGCTATGGATATCAAGGCCAGAATTCAGATAGGGATTATTTAACTTACCACCAACAGCTACTTCGCCAACAAGCAACCACTGGCCTCTCACTCCTGATCAGGTTGAAAAGAAATACCTTTTCATTGACAAACAAGATAAATACTTGTATTATTGAACCCAAATGACCTTTAAAAATTCTGCATTTGCATGAGTAATGTGCAATTTCACTGCTACATAGATTCGTATGCAATGAACCGCTCATGCAATTAAGCAGTGTTTAATACAGGATGAACTAGAGTGCACTCAGTAGGGTGAGGATCTAAGCCAGGTGTGTCTGGGGGCATGCTAGTGTGAACAGGGAGCACAGGGCAGGCTGTGAGTCCAGTGTGTAAAAATGAGAGAGGGGAAATGTAGGGGAGAACATTTTGATGAAGTGTCTTACTGTAGTGGATCATAACATATCAGGTATCGAATTAATCTGCAGATGCTCCGGTTCAAGATGAGACCAAATGTTTCTGTGGATGTCAGTTTTTTTAAATATGACACTGGCCAAAATGTGCCCTACAACAGGCCAGGTAAGCCTTGTTTTAGCCTAGCCGATTGCCGGAAACGCCTCTTGCCCTGACGTAACGCGTATCATAACATGGCAAATACTGCTGAAGCTTTACGATAGGCTCAGTCAATAAAGCATTTTTTTTATATTGTCAATTATCGCAACCATGTCCACAGCATACAGTCAAAATGTGCACACAAAATATTAAGCTGATGGGTAGTGTGCAAAATTAGCTGCCAACAGATACATTCTCACACACGACCAAACGCATGATCCCCTCCAGGTTGACGCCTGACAGAAATGATTAAAAGTGGGAGGAAAAAGAGCCTTATTTTTCTATCTCTGTGGTCTGTATCCACAGAAGTTTGCACATCAGCTTCCTCCCATGGGAACCATTTTGTTATATGGCCCCTCAGCTGATGATGCTGATAAGAGGGAGCTAGCAGATAATCGCGAGGATGAAGAGAAGGTAGTGGAGGTGGGCAGATCTGATATGGTGGCGGACTGGGGGATTGGATCTGGGGTGGATTTTGACCCGCTTAGAACAGCAGACCATAATAACATATTTTATTGAAAAAATTATTTTTCCATTCTACAAAAAGTACTCACTAGGAAAAGCAAATGGCAACACTGCGTTGTTTTGTCATTGAAAATGCAATTTTTGATTCGGACAAGCCACTGCTCAGTGCTTACTTCACTTTTTTCCACCACACGGCAGTATAACATATATTTTCTATTTGATTGCTGAGGCGTTTTTCAAAAGCCCCTTTCATAAAAGTGATCTTTTTCAATTGTGCCTTCTAGGAAAGAAAACAACTAACAGACAAGTACTGAAAAAAAAGAAGAAACGTCTGTGTGTCAGCACAGCAATTCCTGATTCAAGGGTCTATATCTCTCTTTTTCTCTTTCCTCTTTGCAGATACAAAAAAACGCACATGGGAGACTAGAAATATATGTTTTATGCAGCTTGGAGAAATGGCTGCATAAAAGCACAAAGCAGTCATTTCTATTCATTTGTCTCTCGCTGACGGGGAAATGAAGGAGTGAAGCAGATGCTATTGCTACGTGAACAAGTTCTTAAACACAGAAAGCATTTTTTCCTTTCAAAAAGAAGTTGGATAATTAGATGCTGAATCAAACCCCCCCACACTTCCTGCCTGGAACCCATATTGTCACTCAAATGAATGATTGTGTGTGAGGCAGGAACACGGCACAAAATATAAATCTTCTGCTGTACACTGACATTTGTTTAGGAGAAAAAAAATAAGTGAAAGCAGAGCATTCAAATGGGGCTGAAAATGGTACATTCAGAGCTAAAATAAATGTGTGCATTGAAGATGTGAAGGAAAGTGCTGGAGGCAGCATACTGCCATGAAACAGATCGGGTTCTGACATTTTGTCGAATGTGAAACTCTGCCAAGGAACAGTGGGTGGGATGTTGTGACCTTTATCAGTGGGAGTGATAGAATGACCCAATACTATAGATAGAATAATCTAGATACACAACAATCTGTTTTTACAACACGATGCTGCAACCTATCCCCACGTGTGTGTGTTTGTAATGACCTACTACTCTGTTTAGTGTGTGTGTGTGTGTGTGTGTGTGTGTGTGTGTGTGTGTGTGTGTGTGTGTGTGTGTGTGTGTGTGTGTGTGTGTGTGTGTGAGAGAGCATGATGGTTTCTGACTTTCTGACACATCTATAGCTTAGTGACGCTATTGCAGGCAGGTGTGTACAGGCAACGTCTTTGAAGGTTATACAGGTGGTGCTTCAACAAATTCTCTCAAGGCTTAAAGGAAGTTAGTCGGCCATACGTTCAATGAGGCATGTGCGTCCATTCATATGTGTGTGTGTGTGTGTGTGTGTGTGTGTGTGTATAAAGTGTAATAGCTTTGCTGCAGGTTGTAACAGATGGTTGCTAATGGAAGTTCATAGATCTGAATGACAGGGGCCAGGGGAATGAGGAGGAGATTATTGGAAGGGATGTGTGATTCAGTGTGTGTGTGTGTGTGTGTTTGTGTGCGTGTGTGTGTTTGTGTGCTTGAATACATCCATGTGTTGGAGTGTATCTACCTCTGTGTACATATGCTCAATCAGTGTGTACATCACTAAGAAATTAGATCAACTAATGCTTCTAGTCCTTGGCTAAAGTAAGAAAAATGTTAATGATAAAATCAGATGTTTTAAGCCACTGTAACTTTAGGGGTAACAATATCTGTCAGTTTGTGAGTCCACACTCCAGACTGAAATATCTCAACAACTACTGAACAGATTGTCAAGAAATTTTGAACAATTATTCATGGTCCCCAGATGATACAGCTTGACTTTTCATCTAGCAACACCAGCAGGTGGAAGCTCATTTGTCCAGTGAAATATCAAAAAATCTACTTGATGAAATGAGTAACATTCATGGTTTCCAGATGATGTATTGTAATCTCTTTCGTGATCCCTTAATTTTTCCTCTCGAGCAGTGGTTCTCAACCTTTTTGGGCCAGCACCCCCCTATCCATTATCCAGGTCCCTTACCACCCCTCATCAAAAAGATGTTGTAGATTTGCCCTAAAAAATTGTTGATTTTTATTATTAGTATTAGTTATTTTTGTCTACTGTTATTAAAAAAACATAATTGAATGACAAACATTGCTTTCCCAGGGAACAAAAAAGCCATGTGAATAGCACTTATATTTAATTAATAAGTAAATGTTCCTCCCAGAAACTTTCTGTGAAGCCAGAGACTGTTTTATTGGATGGAGCACTTAATAAGTGGGGGGTCTGAGGGTCCTGCCCCAGAAGGTTTTGAGCATTAAAGACTTCATTTCCTGCATTCTGGTGGAAATTTCTGCTACAATATCTGCAACATTTATGGTGGGAATGTTTTTATATAAAGGAAAACACAAAATTGAGGTGACAGATGACAATTCAAAATATAATAGAATGGAATATAAAGAAGTAAAGCTCTCAGCTTTTAAATATGTTTCTACTGTAGATCAACTTAATATCATTTTGCTGAGTGAACACACATGATTTGGTCTTCCCTCCTCTTTTGTGTCTTTTGTTTGGGGATTTAACCTCTATACATTTGTTTGAGGCATGAATTCATTTTCACCTCAGTGATAAATGAATTCATTTTAATTCAGTTTTTGACTGGATTTTAATAGCTCATCTGTTTTAGCAGGTTTTCTGCTCACATTCAAAACTTTCTGCACATTCAGAATCTCTCCCACATTTCTGTGATATGTCAACAAAAAAAATCAAGACAAATGACATCATTTAATGACATTTTTGCTTCGGTAGTAGTATCCCCTTGACCGTCTGACAGACACAGAATTGGATGAGACAAGGAGGTGCTCATGCAGGGGGAAAACGAAACTAACTGACAACACCTGTGATCAGGCAGAAATCTCACCACAATCCACACACATGTTAACTTAGCTCCGACTTCAGGAGAAGTCCGACAGTGGAATATCCCTTTTGTAAATGTGTAACCACAGTGATTTCACGGTGTATTCCTCTGACATAAACGCTTTTCTTTGGCATTACTAAGAAAGAGAGCGTTCATTTTCCAGAGTTTACCCGGTAAACGCCATATAGGTGAAATTTTACAGATGGTATTTTGACTTCCCGTTCTCATGAAGGCAGCACAAAGCTGTGCCACAAGTAGCTGACAGAGAAAATACACACCGTCTCGCCCAGTCACAGTGGGATAACTAGCTTTAATGTTGCAGACCACGTTTTTTTTGCAAGTAGTTGGAAGTTTAAACTCCCATTGTTGTGAATCTTTGGGGTAAACTTGCCTTAAAATTTCCAACCAAACAAACGACCCCTAAACACCCCCCTTTCCAAAATATTGCTTCTACCGCACCCGTTATACTTTGAATGCCCCCTGGGTGGCGGTACCACACCTGTTGAGAAACACTGCTCCAGCACCACCAAGAGGTTGACATTTGTGGTTTTCAGTGAAGTGCTGCGACAACTATTGCCATGAAACATCACATAATAAAACAGTCCTTAAGTTTGTATCATCAGGTGTACTGAAACACTGCACAGACATTTGAAACATCAAACATTTCTCTCTGCTATAACATTACATCTGAATGAACTATATAACATTTTGCAGTTGTGTCAAGGAATGCCAAAACACCATTCAAAACATCAGTTTGAAGGAACAGTCCAGGACCCTAAAGACACAGAATGATACGATAAACGGTGTATGTCCTCAGGAACCTGATGGAATCTCTCTCAACTACACATACAGAAATTTGATGTGCTTTTTGCCAATCAGTGCACACTGCAAGTTGTAAAGTTTTCTCTTCTATTTTTACCCAACTAGGGCTCGGCCTACTTCCTCTGTTCTTCCCTGATGGGACCTGAGAGTTATAACTGCCTCTCCAAAGGCCTACAGGAAATGGAAAATCAAATTACTTTGTTAAGAGTCTCACTGTGGTAGTGGGAGGGCTGGGGTTGTAATGTAGCTATGTCTTCTGCAACAGCATATACAAAATGTTCCACGCATGTTAAAGTTCTGACTGGTGATTGGGTTCATTAGTTATTCAAACCATCTGACCTCCCCACAGCACCACTCAGACACACTCATTACAAAGCCCTTGTAATTCATTAAGCTCCCTAAATTAACACAAGCCATACTGAGGGGTGCTCACTTTTACTGAGTGGCATGCTGCGCCTCAGAGAGGTTAATAGTAAGTGTGTGGATCACCTTTTAATTCTATAATGATATGGGCTGGGTTGAACATTAACAACTGACATCAGAAAAACAATGGGTAAATAGGTAAATAAACTGCAAGGAAGTAAAAATATAATAATATATATAAAGATATATTTTGTGTCCATACAGACTTAATCGAACATTAAGTGCTTACTGATAAGTAAAATAACCTAATCATGACAGTAAATAATACCGGGATGAAGAATAGACATACCTGGAATAAAATAAACTTCTATGCAACAACCCTGGTGATAATGATTATCCTAGCATTCATGTATTCTCCCAAAAATTGACTTGATTGTTGCCCCAGAATGAGGTGTGAGGGGAGTGAGGCTGCAGGGAAATCTCGCTCCCTCTGAAAGTGAGAGACACCTCCTTCATTTGTCATCGCTTTATGCCAACAGGAGGGACATAATCACTTGCTGCCGGTGGTGTAATTCATTGTGGGCACACCAGCTGCTGTCGTACCGCTGCTGTTGGGAATGACAGAAACTTAGAATTCAAGTGTTTCAAGTGATTTAGAAAGCCTGGCAATATTTTTAAAGATCTCTTTTAAAGGATGTACACAGTTTTTTGTCAAGCTACCCGCACAGCAGGCAGTATACAACAGTGAAAAGAATCGCCAGCGGTCGTATCAAAATCTGTAACCAGACGCACATTAGACAGAGCTTCACTTTCCTAATCCTCCAGCTCTAGCACACTCTACCACTGAGGGCCAATTCAGACCCGAGTGACAGCCCTCACTACTCACAACAGCTTCACAGTGGTGTGATAGCAGGGGCCTCATTTTTAGGGCTGGTGGCCCTTTAAAATACTGAGGGCTAAATTTAGCGGTTATAAATTGGTTATTTGTGCCGGATGCCTGTTCAATTAAAGCCAGTCGCTGAGGCGTCTGAGATCTCGCTGGGATGACGACACAAGTCATCAACTACACACTCCAAGGAGGTGGTTATACTCCCAGTGTTATTGTTGCAGTAACAATAATTAAACTGTTGATTTCTTGTTGCTTTTTGGCCCACCATTAACTAATAAGTGGATGAAGTATGGCGTATCATTAAAATGAACATAGTTACTGCCTTTTCATTTATTTTCAAATTACTATCATTTCACTGACAGATATGACAGATGTTTTGTTGAAACATTGGTCTTCGTCCTGATAGATATGCATCGGAGCAAAAAGAGTGCAAGCAGCTTCACCTCCTTTTTGTCTTTATAGATTTTTTGCAAGCCAGCACCTCATCAACCAAATGTACGTTTTCACCTCACTTGTTCAAACCTACATTTATGGGAAACAGTAAGTGAACTAAAAAAAAAGTCACTCCATGAGTGCAGGACATTCTGTGAGACCACTGAAAGATCTTACGGCTCTGGAGAGATCAAAACTATTAGTAAACTGATGGTTATTCAGTTACAAAAAGACATCACAGCAATGAGGCTGTTTGTATTATTTTGATGTGTTCTCTGTCACAGAGAGGTTTATAGAGCTGTCAGAATGACTGACTTGAAAACAAGACCACAAGCAAGCACACCGAGTGCATGACCGACAGCCTGCTGCTACCGTTTTGCAATTTGATTACTGTTCAATGTCAGCTCTAATTCCGGGTTTCTTTAGTGGAAATACTAGTGGGCACTTCAGGTGTCATTGTTAAGCAATGTAAAAATGTCAGTATACCGCAGCGTGACTAGGTCGCAAAGTTTACAGGTGAGTAGATCCAAATGTGCACACCTGTGCAAACGCGGTGCATGCTCACACTCCTTTCAGCATGCATGTTGGCTGTGCGTGCCACATGCGAGAGACTCTGTCTGAGTGAATTATAAATGGATGTAATGTGATGACAGATGACTCAGAGCGGCCCATCCCTCCCCATTCCCTGACCCGGCTGTGTCGTCTTGGTGTCCATGGTCAGCGGGAGACGGAGGCCCACGCAGGCTGATTGATTAATTCTGTCAAGCACACTTTTGCTGTCCCTGCACAGTGTCCGGTCCGAGCTCTTCCGCAATCTCACACAATCACTATCAGCATGACTGCAAAGTCAGAGAACATCTCCGTCATTCCTGAAAGAGAACCCCGCCCACCGTCCACCATTTCCTTCATTTTATATTCTTCTCCAATCACAGGCCTACCTGTCATCTCTCATTTGTAGTGTGAAAACTCTCTTACTAAATAGCGGCACATCATCAACCCAGGTTTGTTTACAGTAACTACAAAGGAAGCTCAGTTTACTTTAAAATTAACATTTTGACTCAAATTCTTTTTTGACAAATTAACATTATTATTAGTGCAGTGTCACCATTAAATTTTTTAATTGTGATTAAGTAATAGATAAACAATGCGATTAGTCACGATTGATCGCATTGTTAATCTATTACTGTTTACTAAATAGGACATCAGGACATCAACAGTAGGGAATTCGCATGGTAGAGGATCCCCGCAAAACTAGATGAAGGCCTATCAGGTTAGCCTATAATTTTAACATAAGTTAAATAGGCTACAGCTGTGTGGTGCACAAAAGCCCTTGCCATGGTTACCATCCATAGAGTGCCTGCTGTTTACTCGCAGAATGCTCCCGTTCACCTGAGGAGCGCAGCTGGGTGGGGATGATTCTTGTCGCTAGTCGACTTTATCGGAATATAGGTTTGTTTTTCACTGCTTGAGAAGAGTAATGTGTGGCGGTTAACGCGTTACCCTACACAGCGCAATTGAGGGGTCAGCTAGCACTTTGTGACTGAGAGGATAGAGGGACCTGTACCGTGGGAACGGGTAAGCTGCCAGCCAGTGATGGTGATTATTACAGTAGAGCATGAGAAGATGCGCTCCGGATGGACGGTTCAGTTGGTAATTTGCTAATTGATAGTAATAAATGAACACACACACAATCCCTTTTGTCCCCGATGCGTCCCAGAGAATATTTCTCTTCCTCCCAAACACATTTCCTATAGCCCCCAGGACGACAGGACAGCGTTAGTCTTGAGACATGAATGCGTTAACGCGATAATTATAAAAATAGAAATGAATATGACAAATTTTAACTTGAGTTAAAGGATTTGATTAACATTTAGGGAAATACATTAATTTCCTTTCTCGAGTTAGATGAGAAGATCAATCCCACTCTCATGTCTGTGCGTTCAATATAAAGCTACTCCCAGCAGCTGCTTAGCTTAGCATAAAGAGTGGAAACAGGAGGGAAAAGCTAGTCTGGCTCTGTCTTAAGTAAAAAAGTAGGAGAATATGTTTGCATACCAGCAAATTTAATTTTACTAATTTATAGGTGCTTAGAGATGTTTCCAAGGTTTACCTTCAATTGGATTCAGTATTTTGATATTGATGGCACATATAATTGTGCAATAAATGGAGGTACATAAGGGTAAAGGATCAAAATGCTACAGTATGTCTTTACATACCAGAGTGAGAGACAAGAGAAAAAAAGGTGATATTAACTTATGAGGGAAAATATACGTATGTATATTATGAATATTGTTTCATTAAAAAATTATAAAAGATAAATGTTTAGAGGCTTTCACTGTTCAGCTTATTTTAACAAGACATCAAGGAAGCTACTGGGTTCGGTACAAATATGCCTCAGGTGTGAACATCCCAGGTGCAAGTGCACTACACGTCAGTTTCACTTCTGGTCTAAAGACATTTGCTGCACATCTGCCGTTGCTGGGCTGCTCACAAGCCTCAGAGTGAATCATATCCGTTTATATGGGTCAATCTTTTCCCCCGTAACGGTGGAATGAGCCACAGATCTCAGCATGCACACTTGTTTAACTAAAAGGCCTCAGTGCAAACAGTGTTTTTCACATCTATTTGAATCAGTGTACCTGCTGCTAAGGTTTCCACGCTAACTTGGGTTGCTTGTTACATTTACATTACTTTACATTTATCCATTTAGCTGACACTTTTATCCAAAGCGACTTACAACTGCTATATATGTCAGAGGTTGCATGCACGCCTCTGGAGCAACTAGGGGTTAAACGTCTTGCTCAGGAACACATTGGTGTGTCACAGTGGGGAACTGAACCCGTGTCTTCCACTGCGCCATCACCACCACTGCTGGTAGATTTCCTTGGCTGTGTTTTTAAACAATATACATCCAGGCCTCGTCCCTTCAACTTCCTGCCTAATCTCCATGGTTTGATCCTGCAATCACGTCAATAACCAGTAGACTGCTGCAAGCAGCCCAGAGGCAGCCATCCTTCAACCTGTAAGTGGTATTGGGATAGTACTGAGATCTGGGTAATTGGATTAGACCAACTTTAGTCCCCTCTCTATTCCACCAGTCCCCTCTGTGAAATCATAACTTAAGAGCTTTGATAATGGTAGTTTTGCTGTGCAGCAGCTGATGGGAATGTAACATGATCTCTGTCTGTAGCTTGTGGCCTCGTCTTCTCTCCCCGAGGCGGGAAAGTCCCAGCAGTGGCCTGACTGACAGCTCGGCTGTGCCTGGCTTTGATTGACAGCGAAGAGGATGTTGTACAGTCTCAGATGGTTCTGAGGGGTCCAACTGATCTCAGGCCTCTGTGGTGATCATATGGAGCATCACAAAGACAAGCACAGGAAAGGACGAGGGCTCACATCAGTCAGGGAGGTCTATCGCACCTGTTTGGCTTTATACACATGACAGGTTACATGGAGGGCTGCATTCTCTATGGCTGCTCTGGGCTAAATGGCCTGTAGGACAGACACTCGTGCAGCATCGCTCAGGTGTGAGCGATAATTTGGTGCCCTTGAGACACATAGGAAGGTATAATGAAAGTACAAAGAAGCAAACGCAGACTAGCGCATGTGATGTGCACATCTAAACATCACACTGCTACCACGGACGTATAACCTCTCAACTAACATGATCTCAGATAACCAGGCAACAGATTGGATTAGTATATATTTCAGTGTGGCTAGTGGCTAGAGGGAAAGTGATACCTGTGTATATTTACCAGGATTATTCAGTCTTATGGTTATTGACCATTGGATAGTAGTTTGCAACTGTTCCACAGGTATCACAGGACTAAGCAGTAGAAATAGTGATATTTCCAGAATTTGAGAATGTTTCCTAAATACTTACCTGAAAAAATATGTATGTATCCTTGCTTATAGACACATTTCACATTTTTGCACATTTAGCTGACCTGCTGTAGACTGATCTAGACTAGATCTAGATTGCAGTCACAATCAACTGGAAGAAATTAATTGCAAATGTTCCAATCATGTCTGTTTTTCCTATAATCAAAACTAAACGGCATTAGTTTTTTTCCAGGAAACTTTCTGGAAATCATTAGGATATATTTTGATAAGAATGGATTCGTAAAATAAGAAGTCCTCTAAAAAACTTCACGAGGGCATGACTTGAAGAACATAACTTTTAATTTCCTGCTCAAACGTGCCTTAAGCAAAAGATGGGTATAACGGAACTTGCACTGAAAAAAAACATCAACAGACAGAAAAACTCAGGGACATACAGTAACTTACTAAATTCAAACCTGATTGGCTTCAAAGTCAAAGCTCATCTTCCCTTGAATAAAAAAAGTGTCAGGTGTCAGCTGCAACTCACAGGGCCACTGAAGTAAGCAGAAATTTTAAAACTTCAGAGGAAGCTATCCTGAATCATATTCTAACCTGCCTCAGAAAACAAAAAGAGATTTATATAAAGTGTCCAGAGGCAACATGCAAGCCTGTCAGCACAACAGGGTTTGTGTTACATTTTAATTTTGGCACCGACCGGAGAATCAGATCATTGTTTGAGAAGACGTCTAAAGCCGGAGGCAAGAAAAGGAGAGCAGACAGGGACATGGAGTGGAGGAGATTAAGACAGGGGAAGGAAAAGAATAAACATTGGGAAGGCTTTTGACAAAAAGTAAGACAGTTTTCTATTTTTAGAGTGATGGAAGCATTAAGTTCACTTTGAGTATATTTTATAGATATTTAGACAACTAATTCGATAATGGCTGTGCGAAAACAAGTCTACATCACTGTAGTTGCGTCAAATGTGGATGTTATTGTTATGCAGGATACAAAAAGACTGTTAATTAAGCTGTCTTTTCTAACTGTTGCACACCACAAACTGTCTTGTTCATTGCAGTAATAATGCCAGCTTTAGTGTGAGCCCAGGCAGGTAAACAAATAAACACTCATCTAACGGATTTAGTTTTTCTTCCCCACCCCTTTTCGACTAGCACAGCATTTAAATGATTAAAATGTGTCGCTAATTTAGGAATTAAGGCTAAAGCAACTAAATCCAGAGCACTGAGAAATGCTTCCCTCCCCACTTTATATCAGTAACTGAGTATTTAGAGTCTATGTGTATTTTCTCATTAGTAATATAAACATGAATTACAACGAATCACCCCAAGCAGTATTTAAATAGGTTGCAGAAGAATAATTTCTTCCTGCATGCGCGCACACACGCGCCTCTGCACACGTAGACACACATTTCCTCTTTTTTAAATGTGTGGTAGGGAATATTCGGGACTAAATAACCATTACAGGGGGTAGAAACAGGCTGGAATATAAAACGCTGTCAATATGGTGCTGAGCGGAGTTTGAGACCTTCTTATCTACAGACTGCATTAAGACACGGCTTTCACTTTTCTCCCTGTATGAATAATAAGTCCACGTGAATTTATTCGCCTACAGTCTTGAATTTGTAGTTTTTGTGAAAAAAAAAATCATAACTTGCTTAAATGAAACATATTAACTTGTTGTATAGTTTTTGTTAAGGTTTGTATTCTATAATAACATAATAACTCCGTCTTTCTTTGCATTTCTCATTTCCTTTTGCAGTTTTACCATCTAACTCTTTTTTCCTCTCCTGTCTGCTTTCTTCTTTTGATTTTTTCCTCCAAACTCTTTTTTCTTTCCTCCATCTACCCCACCCCCCACCCTCCCATCACCACCACCACCTCGTCCCTCTCTACTTCCCTCCCGCTTGCTGCTCATTTTTAAATCTATGAATTTCTGAACATCATTTTCTTGATTTTTCCACGCCCCAGGGAGACATTCTCATTCCAGCCCTTCTCTTTTTTCACCTCATTTCCTCCCTCCTGAGTGAATCTCCCAGACAGGATGTGAGGTGACAGTGTGGCCTGTGGAGGTTAGGTGGGGTCCGAGTGTTGAGGGAAGTGGAGGGGGGGTATAGTACTGCCTCACCCTCTCCCAAAGAAATGGGGGTGGAGGGTCAATGCCATTGCAAATCCAATCCTACACATGATCACAGGAGACATACAGTAACGCCTTCTTCCCTTTTAGGATCCAAGCTGCAGAATTAACCATGCCTTTGAGGGACCTCTGCTCCTTGGCATGAATGTGTCTCATCCTGCAAGACCTCATGAGCTTAAAAATATACACTTCTGCCCCTTTTTAAGGCTTCAACTGTGTTGAAAAATGTCAATGCATTCGCTTTGAGTGGACATATCTGGGCAGAAACAGAGCGAAGAAAAGTGGACAGTCCCCCATTCGCCCGCATTCTTAAATAAAGTGCAATGTGGATGAGGTTCATACTACACCTTGCATGTATTCACCACATACTAATGAAACCGTTACACACAAATAAAACAAAAGGCTCAGTGTTCATTAGTGTAAGCCAAAGATTTTATGACATGAATGTATAGCTTTTCTAATATGTTAAATGAAAAATTTAAAAAAAATTGTGCATAGACTAAACTCATT
Organism: Lepomis macrochirus; assembly: GCA_024633595.2. Lineage (NCBI taxonomy): Eukaryota > Metazoa > Chordata > Actinopteri > Centrarchiformes > Centrarchidae > Lepomis > Lepomis macrochirus. The sequence continues at coordinate 21,810,120 of JALXJV020000004.1, read as the reverse complement.
AAAAGGAGCAAAAAGAAAAAAATAATTTAAATAGCAATAACTATAAATTATATTTAGGTAATTTGGGAATTATATGCTCTCATCGTGTCCTGTAATTTTCATTTGTGAAGATGATTTGAACAACTAATCAGGGCACCACATTTTGATTTTAAAGCCCATATTTCCTGGATTAGCACAAATGCTCTTTTACTTTATCTCTCTCTCTGGCTTTTAAAAAATTAAAAACTGATTGTGTCTACTTTTCTCATTTCCCTCCTTGCTGCTCATCTTTCCTGCCCCTCTGTATCCCCCCTCCCTTCTCCTGGGGTTCCAGGTTCCCCACTGTGAGAGCGAAACAAATTTTTAACTAATCACAGGCCTGTCTGAGCACAACAGTGGTAATAATTAGATCCCCAAATGCAGGGCATTGAAATGATAACCTCTGAAATAACCTTTCTTCTCATGCAACACACGAACTAAGCATGTTCAACAGAAAAAAAAATCTCAAAACTAGCGCTGGGCAAAAAAAAAAAAATATAAAGATGATTATCTCCATTTTTTTGTCATTGACAAAATATAATCTGCTTAAAATTGTATTTCAACTATCAAGAGGAATTAAACTGCTTTCTACTTTAGTACAAAATTGAAGGAATAAAGCTGATCCTCTTCCATCATTTCCATCATTTGTGAGTCCACATGGAAAAGAAGTTATACTAAACAGAGAAAGACAGGAGGACTGCAAAATTAAAACTATTAGATGATTGGCGAGCCAGCACAAGTTCAATTATATAGATCATACTGCTGACAAACAAAGTCCCTGCCAGATGTTTGGCATTATTAAGATAATCAATGGTCTCACACAAAACATGTGAAAGTTCACTATAATATATTAGTTATACATCAAGACATGACTCAGCTAATTGGGCCATAAGCAGAAGATTCTTCTCACAAGTATATTTTTTGAGAAGCTAATAAAAATAAAAGAGCACCAAATCAAAGCTCAGAGACTTTAATTACAAAGTTATTGGTTTTTGTATTAAGCTCCCAGGCACTGTTTTAAATATATCTGGTAATAAAACACAAAACATGCATTTGTATGAACAGCACCTTGACTTTCCAGGAAAGTCAAATGATCCACCATGTATGTGTGAATTTGAGTATTTTGCGTGTTTGTACACAATTGTTTTAATAGTGCAGCATCATTCTCTTACCTCCAGGGCTTTCCTCTTACTGTTGAGCAGCTTGGAGATGTCCCGTGCCACTCTCTCCACCAAGTCCTTGGGGTTGTTTCTCTTGATTTCAAACTGGCTCTTCTTCTCATTATAAATCTGCAAATAGACAAAACAGGGAATCAAAGGTCAGGTTATGGGAGCCATCAGTGTAATTAAGAAGATCACAGAGGAGCTGTTTGCTTATTCTCAGATGGTAAACATTTACTGTAGAGCAGGCAGAATGCAGCCTGCCATTATACCCAGAAGCCCCAGCACTGTAGCAGAATTAAACACAGAACAGAGCCCTAATGGCAAAGCACTTAGCTAGCCAGCTGCAGTCTGGCAGTCGGGATCAAATTAAATAAACGCAAACTCCAGCAGATCCTCACTGCTGCGTGAACACCTTGCATCTCCACGATGTTAACTCCTTTGGAACTAAAACAAACAGCTCAGCAGCAATATATTGGCGACTTAATCCAATGCGTTACTGAAGGTGTTCCTAAACCAAACAGGCCATAGAATTTTTTCAACCTATGGAGGTCTGTAATCCTATACTATAAGTGCAATTAGAAACATTTTCAAGCAGAAACATACCATGCACTCGTACTGGGACATTAACAGAATAAAATCAGGTAAGAATCATTAAATAGACACAGATTTTACAAAGCACAAAAAACAAGTAAGAGGAATGGGTTTGGGATGCCACAAGGGACTGGGATGTTTGGAAAGGAGGGGCATCCAGAGGCAGAACGACAGAAGCTTGGGCCCTGACAGAGGAAGGTACTTGGGAGATTAGTCTGGCCCTGTGGAAGATTTGTGAAGGCTGACTCAGCGGCCCAGGCTCTCTATAGGATCTGTAGTCTACAACTGAGCACCGCCCGAGGGATTACCACATATCCTGCTGCCCTAAGACACTGCAAGACCCACTTTCACACCATAAAACCATTTTGTATAGTTCTTCTGTAGAGAACCCTGGCAATCCTGTTGTTGTTGAACATTTTAAAGCAATTAGGGGGGGTTTAAATATTAAATGTGAGGCTGAAATGCTGCATTTACTCTTAGGATGTGTGTCTAGTTAACTCCCTTTAGTTTAAAAGGTACTATAAACTCACTTCTTCAAGCAATCATGTAAGTAAGAAATTATATACACTTCATATTGAACCATTCATACTTGATGATATAATGTAATGCACTTCATAAAGAATGACTACAATCAAAAACAAGTAAAATCAAGAATAAAAAAAGGTGTTAAGCTTTAATTGAGTCTGAGTAGCAATGGGGAGTGTGAAGTCACAGCAGCTAAAGGAATCCTTAACAAATTACGTTATACTTGTTTAAGGTGTATCTAATTAGTGTGCAAAATACTAGGTGGTTTGGAGGACCTTGGACCCTATACTTAACGCCAAGGACTCGCCACAGATGTCAACAAGTCTATTTTGGGGTACTTTCAAAATTAAGCTAATTATTTTATCTATATTGTAAATTGTATTTTCATGTTTAGATATTGAAATGGTGAGGGGCAGCACAGAAAATACGGCTGATAGGCAGGGGACACAGGTACTGGCACCAGAAATAAATCTGCAAACTATACAATTAATATGGGCAACTAATCATAATTTATGTCTTATGTTCTTTTTTTATCCAAGACAAAAACGTTCTTAAACAGTTCTGTTTTATTTATCTCTTTACTTTCGAACATTTTGTTCCTTGTTGGGTGACCTTTCAGTTTTTTTCCTGTACTGCTCAGTAGCCAGCTCGGAGCAGATTAGCCTATTAGTCGCAAGTCACATGAATGTGCATAACTGCACACTGAGCGGCAGGTTTGGAAAACCAGAAACATGCAAAACTCCGAACAATTTAAATATTAATATCTTTTTTTCCTGCTGCATTCGGGATTAACGTTTCTGTCTGTTAATGCGTGGTATATTTAACAGACTGTAGGTGAATGATCTCAAGTTTCTGGTGGGAGGATATTTAGAGGTTATGTCATTATATACAAACACTGACTGAAAATGAGAAAATCTTGATATCTCTTCTAAAACTAAAAATTAAACAGCACAAAGACTTAGGTCCAATTAAGAGGTTGATTTCAGGTTCCTGTTTTCTCACCAAGATTGGCGCTTTCATTAACAGCAGTCTGTTAATGAAAGCATGTTGGTTTATCTGACAACTATTAAAATCTATTTATGTCGTTTGCGGAAATCACCACAGCTCTTTTCAGGCCTGAGCATTATTCCAACCATACAGTAGATTAATGTCACATATTTAGTTAATGAAGGAGTCTAGTCCAATATTAATTCAATTCAGTTCAATTTAATTTATATAGTGCCAATTCACAACAACAGTTATCTCAGTGCTTTTCATATAGAGAAGGTCTAGACTGTACTCTGATATCTAGGAAAATAATGATGTACAAATACAAAGATCTTTTTTTTTTTTTTACTGCCAATGATTTAACTACCATAACCTTTTCATTAATGTTAACTAGACTGGAAGGTTCTGAAAGGTATGAGTATGTTTTAGACCACCACTATCTAACTGAGAACAGAGTTTGCAGTGAGATCAATCAATCAATCAATCAATCTTTATTTATCCTAAACCAAATAGATAAACCAAAGCAAAGCTGTATCCGTTGTTGTGTTCTAGTGTCAGCACAGTCAAACCAAAAGACAAACTCCATCTGTGAAACAATGCTTTTTTATGTGCCTTTAAAGGGAGAGCAAGTGATTCTGCAGAAAGATTGTTGATATTTGAACTTAACTGCCAAACAAATACACCCCTCAGTTCAGCACTTCCTCAAAAGCTCTGTCCCCCATTTCAAACCTAAGAATTTCAAATCTCTTAGGTTTCTCCTGTGTTGAAACACTTTCACCTTTCCCTGGTCATATAACTTTCTTCTCTGTTTATACCCTTTTCTCTTTAGTGGTTTCTCAGCCATCTCTACTTCTTCACAGTGCCAGAAGTCCAATGCGTTCAAATGTGCCAGTGTATAGAACTCTCTCTCTCCCACTGCTCTCTTCCCCCCCATCACTCCTCAGCACGAGCACTAACATCACCTGTTGATGACTGACTAGAACAATTTTGTGTAGAAGCTCCACACCACTTTCTTTGTTTTCCATTTACAGAGCCAGGGCTGCACTCAAAACGGAGAGCTTGCAAACTGCGAGGAAATATTCACAGAATTTAACAAAAAGTGTATTGGATTACATTGACTTGCTATCCCTTTAAACAGCTAGAAAAGCGGTAGATATGCTATACTTTTTTATCCAATGTGTCTTTTAGACACTGAATTAAACAGTGCACATACACCACCCCACACCATAGACTGACCTCAGAACTTGGGATGTCACTCAGACACACATTATCCTATAAGACTTGAGAAAACCGGGGGAAAACACCTGACAACAAGCTGACAGGGGGCCTGTACATTTTGCAAAAGAAACTGGAGGTGAGTATTTGCTACAGTCCAGCCTGCCAGTCTACTGCAGGACCCCTGCTATTTGTGGACTGATCAGTTGGCTTTGTTCACAATGAGCAAGTCATTGTTTGTATTTATCATGCAGTGAAGGTTATGAATTAATTAAGCTAGGCTATTGTGGCCTTGGCTTTCAGTGACTATTGTGTTTGAGATTCAATTGGTGATCAGCACACAGTACAGCACACATGTCAGTTAGATTAGACGTGACTGAAATCAGCACTTGATTCGGAAGTCCCACGACCAAATGTTAACAAAACATTCTCATATTTATTTTAAAAATAAGCCAGAATCCCTTGCTCTGTTATGAAATACAATATCTGTGGATTGATGTTTTGATGTGGGGCAATTAGGAAAGGAAAACACTGGCGTCCATATGATGAGTTTCTGTCGAGCTGAAGGCTGGGCAGGCAGCCAGAGGCAGTTTCCTTCCACTGGCCCACTGCACAGGCAAACCTGGCCCCAGAAGCTCGGGCCATGCCAACCAAGCACTCTGTCGCGATTGCCTGGTGTCTCATTTTGGCCAGCCTCTCTGGGATCAGGGATCCTGCTTACTTTCAAACAACTCTTTAAACTACTTCTCAAAGTAAAATGTCAAGGTGAAATCTGCATGCTTCATCATGATGCAACTCAAAAAACACCTTTCTAAATGCGTTTTAATGAGAGAAACAGGTGTTTCAATTCTTTTAAGTTTTGTTTCTTTCATTTCGTGCTTCAGCTACTCATCCTGAAAAAGTCATTAGTCTGCAATTCAACAGTCCACACAATCACACACAAATTAGGAATCAGTCATTACCCATCAGTTCTGAATGGGGCAGTCCGCAGACCTGACAAACCAATAATCACGAGCGTATTCACACACACACACACACACACACACACACACACACACACACACACACCCACACACCATTTCAGAGGGCTTTTTGTCAAGGTGGAAGAAGCCATTAATGGAATCTTATTAAACCATAAAACAAAAGCAAAGTTTTCCTTGCTCCACTGACAGACTACAAACCCCTGACTCTTTTAAGCAACACATTTTTTCAAGTCGATTTAAAAACCATGTCAAATTTGTTTTTCAAATCAATATTCATCCCCTTAATGTGTGGTAGTGCTCTCTGGGTCTGCCTCTCTCTGAAGATTCACGGCAGTCTCGGGGACATTACAGGCAGAGCCTTCTCTGAGCTTAGAAACAAAACACAAAGACAGAGATCAATAAGACTCATATTGGTTGTGGGAATTCCAAAACATTTTTTATTTGTAATAATACCCAGTAAGGTCCACTTTGTATTTTTGTAAAACCTTTAAAAAACTAGCTCAGGGGGCATTCTTCAGGGAAACAACTTTCTAATGCAACTTCTATTACTTCCTGCACCCTCCCTCTATATTTAGGGATTTAAAATGATTCCAATGTCCTGCATAATTGTATGTAGTCTCTGCGACTACAATCATCCTCAGCCTCAATGTAAAATACATTGCTTAATTACCTCCTCAAAGCATAGAGCCAGCAAGCCATTGAGAAATTAAATCAACCACTGTCATTGTGGTCCAAAATGTATGAAAATTAGCTACGGCAACACATCCTCAGTTGGTAAATGCAAACAAAGCATTCAGGTCTCAAACAAAAGCAGTGAAACTATCAAACTGATTTATATAATATCACATGTATGGACTCTGCAACACATAATATCTGCTGAGGATACAAAAACAAAATACAAGGGGCTGGACATTAAGTCAATGTTACCATTTATAATCACTTCATATAACTGTGTGCCAGAATTTGCATATTGAAATACTGTGTTTCATATTTCTGATGGCTAAATGAATTAACAAGTTAATTGAACTTGTAAGATACTGATACATATTTCCAGCTTTGATAGTTATTGTCCATGTTGCCCACTAATAAATTTACATAAGTCTAACGGATGACAGATCAGTATCATACAGCTGAGCTCCCAAATGGGCAGGACACTAGTGTACTGTATCCACCTACACAGTTTATACATGTCTCCAGTGACCTAGGTCTATAGTACATCACAGACTGCCGCATAAACAGTAGTGGTTTCAGCATCTCTGCCACTTTGTGTGTGCAACACTATGGATGTTTGCCAGAGGAAAGTCGGTTTTATTCTCACTCTACATGGACTAATAAAAATTCAATGAGAGACAAATAAAGATAGATAGTACTGTGGGGTGCTCCTCTATCTGACAGGTTGGCCATTACAAGCTCCTGTAACGGGCAGATGAGGCCCCCTTCCATTCTGAGAGAAGATTGAGCTGTGCTGTCAACCAGGAGAGCTCCAGTCCAGAAACAAGCAGCCGGCAAATGAGCATTAGGTTTGGAGGAGCACTGGGTGCAGACCGACAGCACATGGTAATGCCAGCCACGATAGGCCTGAGGAGCTTTAAATCCCCTTTAGCTAGAGGTTGGAGATGAGTGACCATCATTGCTGAAGGGCCATAAGCACATCAGCCCAGCCTGAAATTATATTTGAGGGCTTTAGAGCTTGACTCACTCACAGGTAATGGGGCAGGTACAGGAGAACAACTAAGCACTGTGGTAGGCAACTTTACTGATAATCACATGCGCTGTGAGGCAAACTACTTGTGGGTACTGGGTAAAAATAAACAGCAGGAACAACAGTTTTGTAAAAACCCAACATAGAGCTGAACTGTAAATGAACATGTAAAAGAAAATGTTGCTGTCATTATATGTCTAAATTCAGTATGCTTATATATCTGACTACTCAAGTATCATTGGAGATAAGTAATGGATTTCAGTATTTCATTCGTCTGCTACAATATTCACAAAATCAGGAAATACATAGGGAAGTAGCATTACAAAAATTACTATGTAACAAAAGTTTATACCATAAATCAGGAACTATACACATACACTTACAAAAAGTGTAAAGGTCCTGGCAACAATAAAAGTATTAAAAGTAAAAGTACTCGTTATGCAGAATACCCCGTCAGTATAACAGTCAATTCAAAGAAACTATTCTAAAGAGAAAAAATACAGACAAATGTATTCATTTATTTAATTAAAAGTATGTCTGTGATTAATATTGAATAACACACTCAAAGCAGAAAAAATAATAATAAAATGGATGTGTGTTTTGTGGTACCCATGCTTTTTGTAAAAAGGAATGATAATTCATGGATTGGAAAGGCTGTGGAGCAAATTAGCAGTGTTCATCAGTTATGCTGTTGGCTCGAGGCTGTGACGCCTGGACAGCTTTCTGTGTAGGCCTGTCATTCTCTCTCAGAGGAAAAGAGGAGAGGTGGCTCTGCAGAGAGCCACTGACGGCCAATCAAAACCTTCTGCTGCTAACACTCACAGGATACAGCAGAAGTAACTATGCCAATCGCCACCAATATGCTTTCTTTGGCAGTCAGGACTGTCAAGTACACACTGAAAATTACAAACACACAGTACACGCGCGCAAACTCACATTCACGCCCTCTGTGCAGCTCATACATGTCACACATACTCACGTTGTCATCATTAGCCATGATGACTGGTTCCATTCTGCCAAGCTCTGAGTGTCACTGTAAACACACAGATGGGAAGACAGAGGGTGGCGAGACTCCAGAAAATTACTGTTAAAAAGTGGTATGCAGATTCAGCTGGCTCCCAAGGCTCAAAGAAGTCCACTGTTTTGCAAGTCAATCCCGTACTTGAAAATTTGTTAATGCTGCATAAAAATTTAAAAACACACTCGTGTTATCACACAAACATTGGGATTTTTCAAAATGTTCCTCCTGTCATCAACACAGCAGAGGAAAGTCAAAACAGTAAAAATGATAACAAACGAAAAAGATTCTGCTTCTGCCACTTTGTATAAAGATGTATTTGTTGACTTTTTCTCAACATTCACTGGTAGTGTTGATGTTCTTTGGTACTACTGATGTTATTCTCCCTTCGTCTGTGTATAAGAGAGACGACTGCTTATCTCTCAGTGAAGTCAGCCACAATAGGCCGCGTCTGGCTGCTGCAGCGTGGAGGTTGACAGAGACAGATGCCACATCATTAAGGAATATTAGTGGGCTCTGCCGAGCAGACCCAGCTTCCACGGGCCCCAGGAAGAGTTCAATAAGAGAGAACACATAGGGAACAGCAGCCCTTCAGAGGAGCTCGATAAGACACAACACACCAGAAGATTCTCGTAGTTCAGTAGCAATGGAAGCCTCCAGAGGAGTCCAGTCAAACTCAGAAAAAGCAGAAAGATTGGCTGCTATTGTGAAGTTAGTGTCTCAGGGAGGTTTTCTGTCCAACTGATGTGGAGGAGAAAAAGAGAAAGATGAGTGTGTCAGCAATGGACAACATGTACAGAGCTGCCACCTGCTTTGATGGTCTGTACTACTTCAGACTGTCTACCAGGGCTTGGTACTGCTTCACACAGAGAAACCACCCAGTGATATCTATGTGAAGTGTGATTATATACCAGAGCAACATTGTGAGGAACGGATTTTTGTTTTGTCCTCTAACAAAGTGCAATTGTTACCAAGTCTGGCTAACCTGCTTACCACCAACAGTAGTAACCTAGCCTTACTTCTAAGGCTAAGAAGCACATCACTAACAAACTAGGTTACATTAGCTTGAGGCTTACAGTTTACGTAAAATAAAATAAAAAAATGACTAGCACATCCACTGTGTATATCCGTACTGTATGGTAGCACAACTCTGGTCCTGAATGTTGTCAGAGACAGGCTAACATTAGCAGCTCTGCCAAGCTCTTTACTTGGGGAAGTTTACACAACAGCAACCACAGCCAATGTTACCAAAGAGGTTGTGAGATTTGTTAGTCCTCATACAAAGAGCCTTTTCTCATCTAAAAGTGATCAGTTTGAAAATACAAACAAGTCTGTAAGTTAAACAGAGTTATTCTATGATCAAATAAAAGTCTGATATCCATATCAGATAGAGCTGAAACGATTCATCGATTAAATCGATAAAATTGATTAATAAAATTCCTTGACACAAATTCTTTGCATTGATGCTTTGTTTAATCCATTTAACTATACAGCACAGTGTTTCACACAGACATTTATTACTGTTGCACATCATGCTTACACTGTGAACACGACATGATTATGATCGTGCTGTTTGCAAAGTGAAGGAAGACAGAGAAAATAGGGAGGGACAAAGAAGAAAGTGTCCAAAGTATGGGATTATTTCAAGCTAAAGAAAACAACAATTCTTATGTCACCTCGGCCGGTGTTTTGGACCACAGACAAGGTAATGTTAACAGTAACAGCAACTTTACCATTTATCTGAAATCATGATTGATTGTTAGCTGCAGCCCTAATATCAGATAATACAGGGAGTAACTAGATTAACAGTGCAATACAATATCAATGCTGTTTCCTATTTCCTCCTGTTTTTGGCTTCTAAATATATCATTAACCTGAGAGGATGTTGACTTTTTGTCTGGGACATTTTAGTACAATATCATGTAGAATATGCAACCATCAGCTGTATGTCATTTAATTATTAATAATTATTAAGCTTAGTTATCTACCTAGCTACAGGTGCAAAATTTGCATGCAACAGTGGTTATTTTATCAGTCAAAAATCAACAGTTGGCAACTAATGATGAGACACGTTATTTTGTCTACTTCTGTCTGAAAACAATCCGATCCGGATCTGGTGTTTAAAAAATCACTATCACTAATTATTATTACTATCACTAATTTTGAGAGCTAAATCTGCCACCATTACCAGTGTGAACTGCATACAGTTTACAGGGCGGGAATGAAAAGCTTGACATTTAACTGTAACTGTGGGGGGCGGGGCTTAATGAACAGCCAACTGATACTCACACCCAATAACCACATTTTAATAGGAAGCCAGTGTTTTAAAAGTACATGCCAAAGAAAAAGATTCCTACACAGTCTCAGAGGCAACACAGTGTGCCAGTGCCAACACAAAACTGCTGCATCCGGGCACTGATCACAGGAAACAAAGCCTGGGCTAAATATTTACATACACCCCTTGGGTAGCGATTGAGATTAGAGAGAGAAAGAAACAAAAAGATGACATGGAGAGGAAGGGGGGTGGAGTGGGTTGGCTTCTGTAACATTATCAGAGGGATTGTCAACTGGTGATACAAACAGGTTTGAACATAGCAAAGCATTATTTACGCGCACAAGACCGTAACCACATGAACAAACACCCCACAGAGACAGGACTTTGCATACACTCAGCCTTGTCTAATCTCCACGCTGAAATATTCACCTGCAGGTACTGTATGGTCTCATTCAAATGTAATCAGTGTATTTAAACTTGCTGCCATCACTGCTTCATTGCATCTTACCAACATCGCAAGTGATGTGATTATCATCTTCATCCAGGGCTCACTCGTGTCAAATTATACAAGATCTTGAGGCCGTTGAAAATGCGTGTAATTCTAGTTTTAGTGATTGCCGTGGCTTGGAGATTTGAATTACAGAGCCATAACTGATTCATCATTGTAGTCCAGCTTAACTGGCCATGAGACCATCAAGATCCTTAGTATAACTGACCTTGAGCACACATAATTGATCAATTTCTGCTCCCAAATGACAAAAAAAAAGAAGAAAAAAACCTGACTGAAACTGATAAAGCACGCCAGTATGACAGTGTGAGAGGGGATATTCACTATGCCAAGCCACAGACGGCACAAACCAATGGGCAAACAAGACCAGCTGCACAGATGGAGCCCAGAGCGATCTTTTAACTGCCCGGTTTTGTATCTATCCATTAATTAGCCCTGTCAGCAGAACCAAAGGGTCATGCAGAAGTGCTGTGTGATCGCAGGATTCAACAGGGCTTGGTAAAAAAACAAAAAAACAAAAAACAAAAACAAAAAACAGCCAGTCAGTTGGCAACTATCAAGACAGGAGGATTCATAATAAGTGACTTGTTGGGAGCGGGGAAGGACGAAGGGAAATGTGGGGCAGGCTGCCCCCCTGCTCCTCTCCTCCCTTCCATCCTCCAGTCAGGGTATTTGTCTTTTAGACAGAGATAAACTGCAGCCTTTTTATTAACTTGCTGATGGTAGGGAATTGTTTTCGCCATCCACTAGGTTTTCTCAAATAGACAGCTGCAAAAATTTCCTCCCTATAATTCTTCCCACCACTATTTTCTCGCATTTTCCTGACTTCCTCAACCCCCCTCGCCATCACCACCCCTTACTCAGTACTTTATGTAGCTCTAAAACTGCCTGCATGTTGTCCCAGTAATATCTCAGGCAGGGGCTGCTACATATCAAACATACAATCATCCAAATTTCATCTCCCATCCCATCACATTAAGTCACAGCAGTAGCAAAATAACACGTGATGATTGTGCATCTATGTGTGAGAGCGTTTGTGGGCATACAGATTATTTCTTGGGGCATTTGTGCTCCTCGTTTGTGTATCTAAAAGACTTGTAACGTGTGAAACTGTGCACATTATGTTTTGATATGTGTGTGAATTTGAGTGGGCCAAGGAGGTCCTCCTGCTGAGGAGACAGATCCCCAGGGGGGTTTCTCTCTCTGTAGCGTCTCCTCCACTTCCTCCTCATTTGACTAATTACTGCGCCACTTCCACGCCACTGATGAAGCCTGGCACCTGTCCATCAGTTTAAATGTGAGCTTGGCTTGTTTCAGTTTATTGATATAAATGGCTAGCTAAACAGCATCTCATCCTGTGCTCCCCTCTAATTTAGCCTACTCTTTCAAAAGCATTTTGTACTGCCTCTTGATTATATTAAAGATAAGACAGGGTTTTTGGTTCATTATGTTTTTAAATAATCAATGTCCAATTGCATTATTTTTGGTTTGCAGCTCACTGCTCCCTCTCATAATGTTGGTCGTAGGTCATCCGTGCCAGAAAGTATAGGCACCGCTGCTCTTTCACGCCATCTGTCTGCCCTCTGCTGCAGCTCATATCCTCATCATCTCACCCACACTGCATATAACGCTGCTCTGCACACATCTGACCATCTCTGCCAAGTTTTGGCAACTAGGTTTGAATCCTAAACTATTTTGGTCTTTCTGTTTTTAATGTGTTGAATATTTTTTTAAATACTGCTTCTCTGGCAGCCTTACTGCTTCCTGTAAACTCTCTGTAAATAAGACAAGTCATCTTAAATCTCCGCTGCTAAGTTCCCGCTTGTAAAACATCAGTAAATATGAAATGGATAATGAGCTGAGAGAAAGCAACTTGCAGAGCCAGAGCCAGCCGAGTGTGGATCAGCTATAATTTGGAGAAGAGACTTCATAGAGGTATTAGAGCAGCAGAGGTCAATGAGGTGTTATTATATAATTCAAATGGGTGAAAATAGCGTGCTTAGGATGCACAGTAGTGGAATACAGTGCTCATTATCCAAGCATACAGACTTTAACAAAGCTCCACACTGGGAAAAAAATCCTTGTCTTAATCCCCTGTCAATCCAAATTTACTTAAGTGTAATTTTCACAAATTGTTTTTTTTAACCTGAAATATGCCTGTATTAGGAGCAACTTGAGGTTCAGTGTCATGGTCGAGGACACAACTAACCTTACCATTAACAGTGGACCCATCCAACCACCTGAACAACAACTAGTTCTGGCAGCAATCTGGCACATTTAGCTTGTTTTAAATTAGTGTTTTTGGAAAGTTCCAAAAACAAAAGGAAACTTTGCCAGGAACAAATAAAAATGAACAATCTCATTTGCTTGATGCAGTTCCATGTTTTAAGAAAAAGCCTTGGATAAACAGATCTGAGATCAGTTAACTTGTAGAGAGGAATGTTTTTTGCAGTGAACACATTCATAAAGCAGAATCATGCAGTCTCCAGATGTTGGGTTTGAAGTACCTTCCGAATTTATATCAGAGATAAGGTTGTTTTTTTAAGTATAACAAGTATCAAGTATAACATATAACTTGGCAAGTTTTATGTCTGACTCTGCAGGCCCAGCACATACCTGAGTGACAGTCACGATGACAGCCATTTTGTTCTGGCCCACTTATCTCTTTCTTACCACAGGCAGAACAGAGCAGAGAGGGAGGAATCCAAAGACAATTTAAACCCACAGTGCAGATTACATTTCAAACCTCCCAGACTGAATATTTAACCCTCTTGCCTTTCGATAAGCGATAGGGGGATTTTCACTGACTCAGGAACTCAATTTAACCTCCCCTCTGAGGGATGAGGCTGCAGAAAGTCCTATAGGCTTGCCCTTGGTGATGGCCGAACCCTTTCCTCCCTCCTCCCCACTGTCTGACATGAACAGTGGCTGTCTGCTGGGCCTGATAGAGAACAGCTCCATGCTAAGTCATTACACACAAAGCACAGCCTAATTACACACAGACAGCCCCCCCCGTGTCACCTGCCAACAGGGTCACTGCTCTTAGAAGTGACGGCATTACAGGAACAGCTACACAAACCCCGGTTGAGAGATAAGAGACAGAGGGGACGTCTTCAGCGTGCCATATGTATGCATTTGTGTGGGTGGCTGTGCTCCCTCAACAACCTTCCATATCTATTCCTGCTGAGAGACGTTGGCTCCATCCTTTGCTCTGCAAAACGTCCGGGCTCTCTGCAGCACGACTCGCAGCCCTAACAGGTTTGCGACGGCACACTAAACTGGACAAGCTCTTGGTGGAAGAAAGATAGTTCTCCATATTGAACATCACAGGGAGGCTTTTACAGCATGCCAATTCCTGCCAAACTGGCTGTTTCCATGGAAACGTAGCACTTAATGACCGATAACAGAGAACGACCTGGGAAGGAAAAAAAGAGAGAAGAAAAAGAGAGCAAGTTGAGGAAGAGAGAGGAAAAAAGAAAGACACTGACAGAGAGCGATGGAGAGAGAAAGACAGAGATCTTGTGGAACAAAAGAAGCAATTTAGTATCGGAGGACAGCGTGAAGCCTGATTATGTCGTCAGTGTAAATGATCATTAATTTCCCTCTGTCCAGCTGGGCCAGATTAATGCCTACCCATTCTGCACTGTAGAAAGAGAGCTGGGGCTTAACCATTTCAACGGGTACCCCCCGAACAGCAACCATGCCCTTAATAAAATACTAAGCTTGGACCACACCAACGTCCAATGCTATAACTACATATTATATTATACAATTATACAAATAAATTTTTAACAGTCAGAAATAAACTGAGCAGCCGGTTTTCTCATAAGCTTAACTGTTTATATATATATACAGTTATACATATTTATTTATTTATTTATTTATTTCTCCATCCAGTATAACAGGAAATATGAGGAAAAGCTGACTCTAAAAAGCAATCCAACACAAAACAACACCACAACCCACAACCACATGACAAACCTGAACAGGAGAACAAGGAGTGTATTTAAAAATACAACATTTTCCATGTTGTTTTGAAGTAGGCTTCTGGTGCATATCCACATCAAAACAAAAGTTTCAATTTGGGCTCAGGACTAATTGGGTGACCTGTATGGTATACTACTTTTCCTTAAATTTTTATACATTTAGCTTATGAGCAAGTCTCTATATGCTCTTAACCACCGATCAGAGCAGTCATATTTTTTTGGGTGGTCAAAATATTTGAGGCTGGCTTGTCCCAGACTTCAGCCTCGAAAGCCCAGGCTAATGAAGCCTCTGAGAGTGATTTCAACAGTTAAATATCTGACACAATAGGCTCGTGTGCAACATATGTCAAACCCTCATTCCACAGACTCCAGGTCAGAGGTGAAATGGCCTGTGTGATCACAAATCAGACGAGACCAAACACAAGACCGATGTGCTTTGATGTCTCTCTGGGGAGCTCAGTTGCCGGCTTCCACATAACCGGGTCTGATCCCTCTCAGCAGAACCAACACGCCGTTTGGCTGCTGAAAGCCCACAATTTCACTCCTCTTTGCATGCTGATCTGATTATTCATAAAGCAAGCAATTATATGTCCATTAAACCTGCAAATACAAAAACTGGGATCAACAAAAGTGTCATGCGGTTCAGGCCAATTACTGAAAACATCCACAACTTCCATAATACAAAACACATCATCCAAAGTCATGATTGACTGACAACCAATTAAAATCCAAACACACTTTAGGCCTTTACCATCTTAGGACCAAATGGTGGCCAAAAACAAAAGGCCACATCTAAAAAAGGTTCAGTGTTGAATAAACTAATTTCCAAAATGCACTGTACCTCAAAATACATTAAAAATGTTGGATTTCCTTACAGGTGCTGAAAAAGCTGTAGCCTTATGCACCACAATCTCCAAGATCATGTAGAATTTGCATCAGATTTGAAACTTCACTCATGAAATACAACAGTTTTAAATTTAACAAACTGACAATCTCAGGTCTGCTGAAGTCATGTGACAGAGACATTTCAAACTACAGGTAGACTTACATTAGACTTAACAAATATGGTTGATGTTAAAATACATAAAGTACGCCTTTAATCCACTTAGATTTACCATCCTTGACATTAAAATACAACATCATAAGTTTTCTTAATGCAATATTTCCTCACACTAACAGAACCATGGTAACCACAGAAATTATTTTTGCTCACAAAAGCAAAACAAAAAAAGCAAAATAAACTAATAAAAGTCAACTAACACTAGTGTACTGTTGCAGTCTTGTTAGCAAAAATTAGCAGCTGTGGCTAAGGAGGTAAAGCGGGTCGTCCACCTTTCACAGGGTTGCTCCTCTGGCTCGCTGCCATCAGTGTGTGAATGGCTGAACAAGAGGCAAACTTGTAAACCATTTACCATTTATATACACTATTTCCAAGCCTAATAAAACTAAGCATAACAACCTTCTGCTCTTTTGGTATCTACAACCTCATGCTTTTAATTTTTGGTATTCATTGGCATTCGGAAAACCCTGTCTCTAGGAACATTAGCACCACCTGCTGAATGGCGGTCTGGACCTGTAGATATTACAAACCTTCTCCTAAACCTTTTTCTTTTGAGTAAGTAATTCAATATTGGTATATTTCAAATCAAGCCTTTTTGAAGATACTTTCTAGCATGACCATATTTAACTTCCTTCAGAGATGATACTAGTTTCCTCCCACTACTTTTCAATAAGACAGGTTCAACTGATTGTAACTGATCGCAGTGTGTGTACTCATGTTGGGTGTCTACCTGGTTTATGAAGTGTGTAATTGAGCTTTCAATGCCCTAACATTAAATGGGTAATGATAGCCTCCTGCTTCCAGCCTCTACTCCACAGTCTTCCTGCATCACTGTCTTTCCAGTATTCTTGCCACACTTATTTCACTTTATTGAGTCCTAACTTAGTTAACTTTGCTTTACTTAGTGGACCTTGTAAAGGTTTGCATTGCTTTCCACATTAACATGTATAAGAATATAGGCATTAATGCAAAAACAAAAAAATGATACAATATATAACACCAAAATATTTTCTGGAGGTTCTTTCAAAACAGTTATGAACAAACCAATATGGATTATTTATTAAAATTCTGCACATTATCCAGTGAATGTGTAAAAATTTCAGTTTTTACCAATCAGGGGCAAGCAGGACACATATTGCACTTAAAGCCCTTGTTGGAAGGACATACACGAGAGGTGACATCTCAAGCTTTTAGTGTCCTTTGTTAGCCTGACAATTCTGACTCTACACCAAAAAACTCTCACTTTAGGAGTCAACAGTGCCTGCCATATTCTTTTCAACAGAAACCCAATTTGGAGGCAAGACAGTTTAGAACAACAAATTCACAGCAGCAGAGAGACGGCTTCAATCTCCCATAGTTGTGTGGCAATAACAAAGACAACATTCAAGAAAGAGCAGTCAATCAGCATTTGCACAAAGTGTATGACAGTATGACTATCAATGCCTTGAGCATGTGGGTTGCTATTTGAAAAGCTCCACAAACACACTATTAGACTAGAGATCAATACAACAAAACACATCTAACACAATCGTTCAGAATCAAAGCTAAGACCTTGAGTAATGAGCATGTAGGTCTATATCTGCAGTGTGTCACGTCCGGAGAGTATTTTACTTCACAATAAGACACTGCTGTAATATTCAATTTATCATATATATTTTCACAAAACAGTTGCGTCTCTGTAGGATTAAAATATTCCCTAAATTGTTCTTAAAAAATCCCAATGTCAAAAGAATCCACAGGTTACCAAAGTTCCGCTAATCCCTAGTGTAAGGCAATTCAGGTACTTTGCATAAAATAACAGTACTAGAGTAACTTACATAAACCTGCACTGTAGCCTGTAAAATCTGTTTTGGATTCACACAAGGTCAAAACTTAAATTTGAAAATGTGGGTCACGTAAACATTCAAAATAATACTCCCTGTAACAGAACATGTATCACATGTGTAACATGAAGGAAATAAACATAAATATTAAGCAAAACATTGTGATAGAAATCATTTACCTTGGTTCTAGTGAATGTATCAACAGTACGCTAGATTCTAGATCAAACCCCTGTAGCATGGCACAGGGCTACAGAGACATCCTGATGAAAAATGTCCCTGCTTCATCATTTATGTCTCAAATGTATGCTTGAGTGTTTGTGTGTGTCACAAATATTTGAGGCAGAGGTACTGTGAACCAGCCTGACTGATGGCTGAAAAGAATGATCCTCTTTAGAGCCAGAAAAGTTTACACTTTGGCGCATAAATTTGCAAAGCTACAGTACAAAGGAAAATGTTTCATAAAATTCTCATTCTTCAAGCTGTAAGTTTCAATTTCCACTTTAGTGAGCCTGTCACTGTGGTTTCTTTATGTCTGTGAGGGAAAAGCTAGACGCAAGAGTCTGAGCCCGGCTCTTATACCTGCGTTGCATATCTTCTCCTCATATATTAGATAATTTCTCCCATACTGCAGGATAATGGGAAGGAGAATGTGGTCATTTAAGCACAATGAATACCAAGGCAATATCAAACCAGTTACATGTTTAATAGGTCTCCACTTCTGAGATAATTTGCCCTTTTTCATCTGCATTTCAGCTCTTACATTACAAACAATCAGTAACAAATAACTAAAAATGATCTGTATGTCTATTAGTATGCTCTTGTATATACATAGGCTACCTGTTACATTAATTGTTAGTGTAAGCTATCTGGAGTTATTTACCACTAACCAGTGCCCTTTCTGATACACAAATCTCTTTAACAGCATGCTTAGTTTAACTGTAAAAGGATTATTCATCAGTGAAAATAACATAAATACATTGTAAACAGTATTTGTAACAATATATAATTAATATTTCATTCAACTTACCATTATTTCTTTGTACAAATACCAATGTCGCTTAAGATAAACAGAATAAAAACGTGATTATTAATCATTATTCATGTCTATGACTAGCCTACAACAGTGAAGCTAACACTTACACAAAGAAAAAGCACAATTTTCCATACAATAAGTTGTGTGTATGTATTTTTATGCTTGATGTGTACCTCTACTAGCTTCATTGTATCTGGTCGTTATTTGTCCCTGTTGTACTTCTGTTATACTGCTAATTATGTTACTTGCTGTGGTTGTGACAATATTTCACATGATGGAGTGTTGAGGTTTGTGGTTGCAGTGCGAGTTAAATCAAAAGTATGTCTAACGCACAGAGAGAGAAGTGCACAGCTGACCTCAGCTATCAACTCACACAGAGGCTGTAGAGTTGAGTCACACAGAGAGCTGTGACTAAAAGCTGCTAATTTGAGTGCGGCAGTCTACTAGATACAGAGAGAGTCTAACTGTGTTAGACACATGCCTTTTGAGACAATAGTCGACCGTATCTTAACGGCATAAGAGCCATAGAGAAGCAAGTGACTAACAGCCAGTTTGAAAATAGACACGTGTAGACGTGGTTATAAAAAGATATAAACGGCAGCTGAACCTTGAAGTGAGTCGAGCCCACGGAGTCATTGTGCAGTTTGCATGTGTGTGTCATGAGCTTGTGTCTACTGGTCTCATTGGTGGAGCTGAGGTTCTGAGCAGAGTCCCAGCAGACAGTTTCATAACTCCACACATTTAACAGTGAATTTCACATTGCAGACCCTTGAGGCCATCATTGGCAGATGAGACTGTTACAAACCCCCAACACATACCAACATACTCCTGAGCCACCTTCAATGCCAATCGCTTCACAAATACAGCCCACTGTCACTGTCATTATACATGTGTCTCCTTCCTTATGATACAGTTGTAACTGAATATTTTTCTCATGTACACAAACATACACCTGAGCTCCACACAGGCACACACACACTAACATATACACACACGCCTCGCTACACTCTTGTATCCTTGCATCGGTATTATATTATGAGGCTCAATCAGTCCTGGATGGACTTTATCCTCCTCATTTGACGCTAAATCCTATCCAATACAAACAGCTTTATCCGTTTTCCCGCTCTGTAGACCAACAACATCATCTTTATCTGGAGCAGCTACAAACACACACACACACACAACGTACAAATGCACCTAGATCAGTTCAGCTGAGTGCAACTGAATAATTCATATGAGGAAAATTTACAACCAGCCGTCATTATGGGCAGAGATAAATGTTCGTTTCAGTATGGTACAAGAACTGCAGAACAGGTCTTAACTACAACGCCACCTTTTAAGCAATGACCCATTACCATTTTATTGACATGCAGAAATAAATTACACTGAAATCACTCTGAAATTATTTCTCCAAGGCTATAATTGCTTTCTGCAGGAGTCTAAAAACAGCACAATACATGAGCCGGCATAACTGATGACTGCCATTTAGTAAAAGGTCCTGACACAAGTGCCAAACTTTACAATGAGAGTGCAAACCTCGTCTGAGTAACAAATCTCTATGTGCTAGGTCGTGCCCTCCTTTCGATATCACAATGATCTTTAAATTTTGAATGATGGTTGGTAATGAACCATTAGAGCCAAATCATTCGTTAATTTGAAATTTTATTTGCAGAAAGGGACTCTTATTTGTTCTCAACATGATGACAGAGACGCTATGTCATTTACTTAATCACTTTGTAGCATAGCTTTGCACTTACTCGCACAGGTGATTAAGTGCAAAGCTATGCCACTATCTTATATTACTCTTTATATAGCAGAAACAGATAATGGATAATTGATAAATACTGTGGCTCCAGTTGTGTTCAGTAAGTGTGCTGTTGATAGGCTGAAAATATAAATGAGCTTTTGGTAAAATACACCTTCTTCAAAAGATTCAAAATGGCTGAAGATCCATCCACTGGTAACTGGCCATCCTGTCCTTTTAAACTTCACTAATTCAGCTGACAAAACAATCTCAACTCAAGGTCCACTTACAATACTAGCATGTTCCAGAGCTTTCCGCCAGATCACATGGTCAACTTTTTGCTTGCTCAGTTGTCATTGAACTGTAGATGTTCAAACCTTGCATTAAAGCCCTTGTCACAGCAGGAAAGGCACAGCTGTAAATAATGAATGATGGCTGAATTCCATTTAGTCTCTAAAGTTTTAAGGGTGCCGTTGTTATTCACTGTCAAGGCTGAATACAACAGAGTTAATGTTATTTTTAACACATATGCTTTACCTATTATGACAAGACAAAATGTCTGCTGTAAAAACTGTGAGCACATTGTAGACATCTTGTCCAAGTTGTGCTGATGAAATCTCAGGCGAGTAAGGACCTTGACATGGGTTTATTTTAAATTAGGAAGGTTTAAAGGATGGATTTGCACACTGTGGATCCACACCCAGTACCTGTAACACACATATGAACCAAACTCAATTCATAAATTTGTCAGTACAACAGTCAGTGTCCACTGGATGGGTCTTGAGTCATTTTAATTCCTTAAAGAAGTGGTTGACACAGTCAAAAGCTCCAGAACAAGCAAGCAAGTAAGTGCACCTTTGAGTTGAGATTGCTTTGTCAACTTCCAAGGTCAAGAATGAACTGTCAACCTCAAATTCCCTAATTCAGTCTGCGCTTGTAGCGCCGCCTTCAGGCCTGCTAGAGTTATGTAATGCCGTTTCATCCATTGTATTTTGTCTCTTGAAAAGCTGGTGCAACAGTGAGTGGGTGAGCATGTGAAAAAATATACAAAAACATATTCCAGACATGACAGACACATAACACCTCTACAGATGTACAATGTAAGAAAGGAAAAAAATTAAAAGAGAATGAAGGTTTTCCACTTGTTTTAAGTAGTTTAGTCTAACAGCTATTGTGTGTGTTAGTGTCATGAACACCCCTGTGTATGCTTTCACTGTAAATACAAGCACAGGGGTGCATGCATAAAGTGTGTGGGTGTATTTGAATTAACAGTGGTCCTATACACTGTTAAATTTAACCGTCATACACTCATGAAGTGTATGCCAAACAACCACGAGAAAAGACTTCCTACTATAGTACTTACAGCAGAGTGCGTATGTGTGTGGGTGCAGGTAACACAGTAGGATGAGGTAAGGTCTCAGTGGATTACTGAACAACCTCTAGAGGAGACAATAAGAGGCCGTCAGGGGGAGGAGAGGGGAGAGGCCAGATTAATGAAATATGAATGTGTTTACTGAATAGCTGTCGTGGCAGCCTACTGATGGCGGTGGGATATTAAAAATACACGACGCAGCTGATGGCTTCACCTACACGGCGGCAACCCCAGCCATCTTTACACGCTGCTCTAATCAGCATACAACTCATCGCAATCACCCACAGAAATTATCATCATCACATTCTTCATCACCATTCCCATCCTCGCCATCTTTGCCTCTTCATCTACATTATCGCTTTCATCGTGCAACAGAATCACGTCGCTGCAGGAAATTGAAGTTGGCCAGATCAATAAATACAATATAAAATTAAATTAGCTGCCAAGATGAGGTGAAAATGTGAAAATGAGTGTTTGGAGGCAAAGGGAGCGGTAACGCTATCCAGTCAAAACAATCAAAAAACACATTTTGGACTCGCAAGCAAACAATATGGTGAGACCACTGCTTCCTGTTATGGATTTAAAAGTGAGTTAAAAAGGGGTGAGGCACATACGCTTTGATGTGTGTACCTGTGTGTTTGTGTGTGTGTGTGTGTGTGTGTGTGTGTGTGTGTGTGTGTGTCCATGACATCATTTCTGCAGTGTCTAATCAAGGAGAAAGCCAGCCGGCTTTTGCAATAGGGCTGTAATGGAAACACAAGCGACCCGCTTTAATAAGAAAAACATGATACCTGCACTTTGCCCACACTTTCACAGAGACACAGAACACCTTCACCTCACCTGTGACAACTCGCAGCCTAACCACCTGCAAACAGATCCCAATGTATCTCTACTCTTTTGAAGTTTTATCTTCACTCAGTGAAGGATGGCGATTCGGTGCGTGGCAAAACTCCATCTGTTCATTTCAATATGAATGGGCATGTAAGTTTGGTGCCGCTGGAGCGGCAGAGATGTGAAATTGCGGATGGCATGCAGAGTGGCCCCGACACGCAGGGTTAATTCAAACCGCCTTTGATGTCTGCCTGCGTGTGAAATGAGCTGGTGGTCCAGAGTTCACACAAACACACGCCAGCACCACACATACATGGGCCGTCAACGCACACACACGTGTTGTAATCATTACACCAAAAAACTCAAGAGACCACCAGTGTGGGCCACGTGAATCCAAACACATAAGAAATACCTCAGCTCGTATCACATACTGTATAGCACCGAAACACCAATGAAAGCTCAACTCTACTGTGTCAGTGAGTCTTAAATCCATTGCACTCTTCAGGATTTAACTCCTGAGCATCCCCAAACATTCACTCACATGCCATCCACATCCGCATGACAATGGAAGCTAAGCTGCCTGTAGGCAAAACACAGACTGCTGGCTTACAAACACACAATACCTATGTGAAGCAGATACTGCAGCTATAAAGCAATGAAATTTTAACTCTCACGTTGAAAAAAAAATTGATTTTCAGTAGTCAGTAACTTTACATCTTTGATTTTTTTCTTAAACACCTGTATGATTGACTTCTGTGTTTCCCAAAGATCTGCAGCCTTCAAAATTACACCTACCCAGTCATTAATGTACTTAAAAAATCACTTAAATCACATTAAAAAAATGTATTTGGCTTGAATTCAATTAGACCGACAAATAGACGCTGAGTGATAGTGATTACACTGTTGACGCTAATGTAAATAGCAATTGCCACAATGGATTACTACATCCACACTGGTAACAGAGAAAAGTAAGCAAGAATTCAATCTGAGGAATGCCTTGGAAGCCGAATGGTTACAACACACATCACAAGGTCACAAGAGTCAATTCTATGCCAGTGACCTTTGTTGCATGCCATCTCTCTCTCTCTCCCTATTTCCTGTCTACTATCATCTAAAGGGGAAAAGATGCCTCCTAAAATGAAGAACTTGGGTGCCACACTACATATTAATACATAGGCTACACCTGTGTAATGAAGCTGTGTAAAGTGAAGCTATTCTTGAAACAACATAAAACACAGCAGCATTAAACAACACGCTGTTGATTGGTTTACAGGTGATGAACAGTTTAAGTTTGAAAAAGAAAACTGTAATACTGATTGTGGAAACAGAAACATTTTTCATTATCTTTCAATTCTGCTGTGAAATAAGACATATAAGGAGGTAATGATGTTCTCTTTGTCTCTAATCGGTCCAATGTGTGAATTTCAAGCCTTTTACTCCATGCTGCTTTGAGCTCCCTCAATATTTTATACTAGCCTGCACTGATGAGATTCTTTGAGGTCTATAAGTTTTGATGGTCAAAAATGGTGAGCAGACTGACATGTCCTTGTTAGTTTATGTAAAATTGATGTTGTCTGAAGGAGCAGAGTTGTGACTGCATCAGTACAAACCATTTGCTGTACATTTACAAATTTTGTGCATAATGTAGCTTTTCTCTAAATTACGTTTACTTACTTACATACTGCTGATTTGTTTTAGCAAATTTTGAGGGAAACCCAATAATACTGCTTGCCAATATTTTTTTCCGAGTAATGTAAGCTCTACTTTTTTGTACCGCACACAATTTGTAGGGAGGTGGTTGGGGTGGGTTAGTTAGCGCACAAACCCACAAACCACTCTGGCACTGGAGTTCACACCCCGAGTCCTGTGCAGCATTAGGTTTAGAAAACAAAAGCAGGTTAAGGTTAGGGAAAGACTGTGGTCTTAGGGACAGGACAGGACACAAAATGATTCTACGAGACATGGTTGGTATACAGTTTAGGTGAACTGTAAGTGAAGTACAAATCCCATCAAACAACAGAGCCCTGGGAAACGGGCCAGACGCAGAGATGAGAGTGAGTCCACCAAAGAAGGGGGGGTAGACCGTGGGGGGACAGGGAAGTTCTTTTCCAGATATTACAAACAGAGAGAGAGAGAGAGAGAGAGAGAGAGAGAGAGAGAGAGAGAGAGAGAGAGAGAGAGAGAGAGAGAGAGAGAGAGAGAGAGAGAGAGAGAGAGAGAACTAGGCAGAACACACTACGATCTTCATCATTATAAAGATGTAGCAAGACCCCTCTCCGATGGCGGTAGAGAGTCCTTACAGCCTACATGATCAAAAATGTAAAAAGCTTTTCCACAGTGGTTCTGCATTTGAGAACCACCCACTGCTGAGGCAAGCCAATTAAAGTTATTCAGAACTGTGACCAATCAATCACAGACTAGTGCAGGTGGAGGAGGAAGAGAAGAACAGGACGACAAAAACCTCTGAGACTTCGGCGCACACCCAACCTCTCTCACATGCGCACATAACCATAAAAAAAAACCTAAGTACATTTTGTTCACAAAGGAAAATAAACGTCACACCTACCACTTCACAAATAAAGAAGCACTCCCTCTGCAGTGGAATGAATAAAGCACTTCACACCTGGAATTTTCTAGGGCATTACGCCACTCTACATTACCACTGCAACCCACTCAGGGAAGTTCAGTTCTTTTCTCTCTGTCAAGCACAGATTGTACCAAAGACAGGTAATGCCCTCTCTGAAACATCAAACAGAAGACGGCTGAAAATTACACAAGCATGCGCGCACACACACACACTCTGCAAATAATAGTGTAGAGAGACACAGACAAGGAGAGAAAAGATCTGCAGCGTAGGCAAAATAAAGCATCTTCCTCTGACAGGGCTGGAGCTTTAGCAGACCTCTAATCCTATTTTGACACATGCTATATTGTCTTCTTTTAAACAAGCAAGCCCCCTGAAAAAAAAAACAGTAGTAGCACGAATGCACTAGCTCTTTGTTTTCCTTAAATTCGTCGAGCAACAATTAGTTACACAAATATAGCCCCCAAATGTACGAGAGTGAATGTCAGTGAGATTCAGACACTCCGACCATCTCTGTTTGTTCTGTGCTGACACTTAAAGGGTTGTCCCCCCCAACCCCACCCCACCAGGCTTTTACAGCTCCATCCTGGTAATTCACTGCACTGGAATCAACAAGCACAAACACAGTGATATACTGCAAGATTTTTCAAGTGTGTCCAGAGAAGACGTAAAGCCCTGCACACACAGCATGCACCGGGTAGCACTGTGTCTTTAAAGACTGCATTATTGATTTCAGTCAGCCGGCTTTACTCTGAGACAGAGCAGTTGAAACCCGAAGAAGGTAAAAATATAAATAAATAAAAAAAGAAAACCCTTTTGTTTCAAGGCGGAGATATCTAGGAACCGACATGTGCAGACAGCTAAGATGGCATATAACCTAATTCACAGAATTCTCCTAACATAAATCCTTTGTGGATGATTTATTTTAGAAATACTTATCATTATAAAATGATATAAGTATAAGTTCATTTCCATTCAAATTCAAATTAAATATGATCCAATTCTGGAAGTTTTGCAATGGTTCAGCACAACAAAAACTTTTTCTCCATATTGGGTAAAATATCAGTGGCAGTTACGTTTACAAACAGAATATAAAACTGGGGACAGGGCACTGACACTATATAATCTGGTTCTAGTTTTTCTAAACCGCCACATTTTTATTGCAAAGCTATTTCAAGTAATTCCTTCTTACACCGACCCGGAGATATCTGCATGCAGGGCTGCACTCTGCAGATATATGTATTTTCATTTATATAAACACCGCCAACCAGTGCCAGGCCATCAAGCCGGGGAGCTGAGGAATCCTTGTAACCTTCCCCAGTGTCAGAAAACCAATAAAAAGGCAGAAATATGAATACAGTGTGTTTGCGTGGCCTTCTGTTCTCCTGTCAGCCCAGGAGAGACTGAGGCTGGGAGTAACAGGGCAGACTGGCTCTTACACTGCTTAACGTTCAGCTTGCTACTGGTTTTATGTGCCTCTAACGTCCACTGGTTATTTTGTTGTGTTTTATTTTGGTTTGGTTTGGTGTAAATACACAGGAAATGCTGGAGTTGGCACACATAGAGAAATGTGGATTACACAAGGGTTCCAAACTAAATAAAAAAAGTAGTTCGCTAACAGACCATGTCTAAGCTTCCATGACCCTGATGACCCCCCACCCTTCTCTCTCCTGGGATTGGCAAATGGGATGTCTGAATGGGAATGTAGCCAGGGTTAAAAACTGGGCAGTACATCCATCCAGCATTTCCAGCCCCCTCAGGTATTTGAATCAAGCCACCACTGCTGGTGCCCACACAGAGGGCACCAGCAATACAATACAGGGTCATCTGGCAAAAAAGTTTAAAGTGGCTCAACTTTTGCCTGAATACAATGCGACACCATCGATCGGGACGGAGCTGTGTGGGCCAGTCAAACTCATGCGCAGCTAAAGATCTCTTAATTTTCTAGAGCAGTAAAATGCTTTCTCATAATGTTTAGCTCACTCTGTGTTTTGGCATCTGAAAAGCCTCCAGATGTGGTAATCTATCACTCAAACTGGTCAGATTTATGAATCTTGTTGGCTCTTTCAGTGACAAGAAAGTTGAATATAAATCAAATACATTTGACAGTTTTAGACTTTTTTCCATTTAAAGAGTAATTTTGGCATTTTAAAACCGGGGTACTATTTTTATTTGGGGTCCAAATTAATAGTAGTAGGTACAAAAAGTAATGGAATGTGTGCAGTGGGTCGTTTCAGCCAGCAGCCGCAAACTGTGGCTGCAATGTATTCCTTCAGGGCAACTTAGCCCATCAAAATTAACGCCCACAAAAAGTGCTCCTTTTTGCAACCGACAGGCAGGGACAATTCTCGCTCTGACATCTTGTGAGAGGTGATTTTTTGCGAGAATACGCTGGTGGAAACGTGAGTCAAGTTTGAGAGGAGGAGTTTGTTGTGTTGGAGTAACGTTAGGAAATAAAATCTTGCTAGCGGTTCCTCTATCTATAGTTAACTTTGACTTCTTCTGTGGAATTAAAGAGAGTTCTGTTTTATATTTCTGTGAGGTATCGAAGAGCCCATAATCATTAATAAATTGTAAAGGTGGTGACACCAGTGGATACTGATGGAAAAAAGAGAAACATGCATACATTGGTTTCAGGAGGTAAAACCCCTCTAACCAACTATAAGTTGAAGTGAGTCCAAACATGAAAATGTTTGAGTTCCTAAATGTCATCATCGTCGGTTTGGGAGAAACTTTGCAAGGTCTGTTGCTGTTGTAGATGTTCTAAAATAGCAGTAATTATTTACTCTTCATTTTAAATTAAAGACCTCAATATGTGTATTGATGTGTGTTACACAATGACTGTGGGATAACTAAGACAAGCCGGCAGGAGAGAAAACCAGAGCCAGAGAGTAAACTATCTATCCAGCAGAAATAGCCTGTTATGTTTCACACAGCCAGATAACAAGCTGCTGTTGTGTAAAGTCCAGGCCAGAAGATGGAGGGAAGGGGAGGGGACGGAGAGCTGAGAGAGGAGGCCTGAGAGCTCTCTCTCTCTGTCTCTCTCTCCTTTAAAGGTAACTGCTCATGGTGGGAGGAGGGACCTTCAACTCTTCCTGTAAACTGTCTAAAGGCGTAAGGAGCTATTAAATCAAGAAACAAATGGCTCTGATCAGTCCTTGCATCATTGTCTACTGATGGATCAGTACACTGAGAAAGAGGGGAGAGACAGATGAAGCTGACATCAGCTGTACAAAGTGAGGAGGGGGGTTGTGGAGTGAGAGCAGGGGTGATGTCTAGTATAGCGCTGGGCATTTGAGACAGATTATTGGAAATTTCTGTAGTCAGCGATAGTGAGTAAATCCACCAGCACATTTTATAGAGATATCTGTTTGTTGGGGCCGGCTGTCTTGGCCTTGAGCAACCTTCTTTTTCGAGGAAGCAGGAGGGAGGTTTGGAGAAGTACGAGACACATTTGGAATCGTGTTCTGCCTGCATACAACGTCTCCCTCAAGTCATAAAAAAACATACCTGTGCAGACCAAATTGAACCAGGGGCTTCAGCAATGTTAACGACAAAAAAATAAGACTCACCACGCGCACACGCACACAGTCAAAAGCATGCACATGCATACTGGAGGCACCATGGTCTGTGCTGGACTGAGATAAACCTGCATCCAGCATGTGGTCAGCAGGCCGACTGATGTAGTGTGTTCACCACCCAGCACAAAAAGACACACAGAGCAAAGGGCAAAAGTGAAGGGAAAGAGATCAACAAAAACTTAATTGGTCAAATATAAAATCTCACATAAAAACTGGATGCATCCCACACCCAGTCACTGGCACTGTCTCACTGGCACACGCTCTGCTACCACCACGTGTGGGTATATTGATCGTGACCTGCGTTGTTCTCACATTCCCAACAGCAACCGGAAAGAGGAGAGGGCGTGGAGGCGGGGAAGACAGATCCTCACAGTGCAGAGTTATAAAGTGCCATGCCAAACTGAAGGGTTTCAGGAGCAGTCATCTGCACCAGGCTAAATTATTCATGCTGATTAGACTCTTCTTATTGAAATGAATTTGAGAGAGCTCAACATATGTTGCGCGGCACTGCCATTTAAGAGGCTTGCTAAATTGAAGTTGTGGAAATTGCAGTGACTTTATTTGTGTATTTATGTTTTTTTTTTGCAAGTCAATGTGCATAAGTCAGTGGTGGAAAGTGAATTTACTCAAGTACTGTACTTAACTTGAGGTACTAGCATTTTCTGAGCCTTTATACTTTTACTCCACTACATTTATTCAACAACTATTGTTACTGGTTACATTACAGAGTCTACATACAATCTAATTTCATAAACTTGTAAAATACAATGTATTGTTAAATATTAAACTATTGACTCCTTACAAAAAAATAGCATCTAACTGGGTCTCTGTGTCCTGTTTCAGATGTCTATGAGTTTTTAGTGGTTCCAACAAAAAGCAAATTCCCCATCAAATGTCTCAGATGGCTTCATTTAAATATCAGTTTAAGGCC
The DNA here is from genome assembly GCA_024633595.2 of Lepomis macrochirus. Lineage (NCBI taxonomy): Eukaryota > Metazoa > Chordata > Actinopteri > Centrarchiformes > Centrarchidae > Lepomis > Lepomis macrochirus. Next base: position 21,780,190 of record JALXJV020000004.1, on the reverse strand, counting down.
CACAGAGCCCCAATTATAGAAGACTAGACCAAAGTCCAACAATATAACTCAATGTATGCAGCAGAATTCCTTATGTTTCCTACACCATCAATCATCTCATGACCCTTCAGGTTTATCATGTGATCAACAGGCAGGGGCCTGACCCCTAGGTTGGGAGCCACGTGACTAACTAACCAACTGTATAAAGTAGTTCAAACTAGCTTCCCTTCAACAAGCTGCAACAGTAAAAGGCTGGTAATTATGTATCAGTCACAGGGGATATTCTGCTGCAGAGGAGTAGTTTTACTTTGGATATTTCTCCCCCCACATCTCTCTGCATGAGTATGGTTACATCTTACAGCTACAGTAAGTACAGTGAACCACCTGGTGTCTAAATATGTACATAGTAATATTATCTGTCTGTATCTCTGATAAACCATCAAAATCACTGTAATGACAGTATGTGGGTGTAGGCACACTGCTCATGTGTGCCTATTAAAAGTGTTCTGAACAAGCCTGAGGATATAGAAACAATGCCAGTGTCCACCGTCGCCTCTCATCACCACATATTGTAACACATCAAACACAGCAGCACACAGGATAATGAGGAGGATAAAGACTATAAACAGCATCCATCTGCTCACATTTAAATTTACCAATTCTCGTCCTTCCCCTCTATCATTTCATCCATCTTAAGTAGTTTGACTCTAAATATAAACACAAAACAGCCTGAACATCCATCTAAATTGTCAAGCCATTCTTCATCCTTTCTCTCTCCATAAAAAACCCTCCTCTGCTCTAAAAGCCACCCACTCTCCTTGTCTATCCGCGCTCCAGTCTTCCATTCGAAACTTCCAACTCCTCCGATACATCACTCACCCTCTATCTTCCTTTCACTCCCCTGTGGAAGAATAACGTCTTGACCAAACCTGGGCAGAATATATTAGAATGTGATTTTAAACATTTAAATAACTTGAGTTTGTTTCATTTTTGGAGACACTCGAAATTTGGGAGCAGTATGCACAAAATAAACCACATCAAAATATTGTATGTCTGTGTTGCTTCTGAAGTCGACAAATTCAAAACATATTCAGCTATTTTTGTGCTGCCCTGTCTTGGCCTTTCTCTCTCTTTCACCCGCTACCTCGCTTGTCAGAAAAAATAAAATCTCAACCCGAGAGGAACTGCGCAGACCACATTATATTCAACTTACTTCCTTGTCTCTTTCCATGTAAGACAAACTCAAAAATAATTTGCACACACTTTACATTTTTTTTGTCTGTGAGAATAAACTGCGCATGAAGAGGAAGGGGGTGCAGAGGGAGGCAATCTTGTTACCAGCCGGCATAGCCCTGGGAAGATTTCTATCAGACACACGTATAGAGAGAGGCATCCATTTAGAAAATGGCTTTTCTAGGCATGCTGGGCCATTTAGCACACCCTGTGACGACTCCTGTTTGGGGCCATGATAAATGTTCTCTCACACCCGCCCTGCGCACACTGTCAGGCCAGCACAGCCATGCACACCCATCCTACACAAGACATAACTGGGATGGACATAATATTTTTAGAGCAACTGGCTTTATTTGGCCTACAGAGAAAACTTCAGCGACATGTAAATGATCTTAAATCCACAGAATTTACACACCACTCAGCCAGAGATGGGAACATGAGTTTGCGCCTTGGATGCACTTAAGTCGCACACACTTGAGATTTTACTTCAGATTTGTTTCCAAAAGACTTGAGACTCGACTCAGACTCAAGATTTGGGATTCACGAACAATCTCTATTTTATGTTCTTTTTTTGGGCACATTGACATTATGGAAATGTCTGACGAGCTGACTGTGCTCAGCCACAGGTGACGATTTGTCACCTTTGGCTGTAATAACGTAACACAAACTAAAAAAAAAAAAAAAAATCACTAAAAGCATCATCTGCCTTATCAAATTATAGGATGCTTAATGGACCACATCAAACCTGAAAAGGCAGATCGGTGTTGGCTAATTATTTTGAAAAGATGAGCGAGTGTTTGTTTGCTTGCCACACTTGTTCGCATGCTGGCTTTGCAATGACTATAAAACTGGTCAGGTTCTGCTGCCACCATCTGCTGACTAAAACCAGGACCACGTTAATTATTAACGTTGGCTACAGGCAGGTTACAGGTTTATTATTTACCACATAATGGTTTGAGAGGCTACAGGGATGTCTTAATTTAGAGTAGTTTATAAGCTGTCATTAGTTAGACTATAGTATTATTGCATGCCTATTAAAGTTAGCAATATTTTCCTGTTAGCGTGAGTACCGTTGGTCTATTTCCATTTTTCAGACAATACTTCTATACAGTCTATATAGCTATATTTTCATGTTACAAGACAAAATACAGTTGTTAACTTTAAAGGAAAGCTTTCATTATCTGTCTTTTCATATTTCATTACAATAGTTTAAATTTATCAAATATCTAAACACTAGTCAATACGGATAGTGTGTGCTAAAGGATAAAGGAGTGACGATAGTACAGTACATACTTTGAATTATCTATGCAGTGTTGTAAGCAGACCAAATGGCATGCACTAGATGAACGCTCATTACAGAGACGTGACTTGGACTGTATCTCAAAGACTTGAGACTTGACTTGTACTTGCAAAAAATGATGTGAGCATTTCTGCACTAAGCACACAAAATCATGTCTATGTCACATGTCAGCTCTAAGCCTCATTATCATACTTAACAATAAATACATAACAGCGCTGAAACAATAACTCAATTAATTGATTAGGCAAATGACTTAGGAATTAATTAAGCAAAAATATCAAGAAGTAACAATTCACAATTATAATTTCACCTTCTCATTTGTGAGGATTTGCTACTTTTATTTATCTTATGTGAGGATAAAAGTCAATATCTTGTGGTTTGGGACTCTTGGTTAAAACAAAACAAACAATTTGATCTCAGCATCTTGGCCTTTACGAAAATGTGATGGACATTTCTCACTATTTTCTGACATTTTATAAACCAAACGATATATCAATTTATCAATAAAATAACAAATGAATCCCCGCAATCCTGTACGCAGGATAAGCGGTTGACGATGGATGGCTGGATGGATAACAAATGAATGAAAGATAATCATTACTTGCAGCACTTATGTATATATACACATATATATACACTTATAAATACTGTACATATACTATACTACCAACTGCTGTATGTATAATGAGTTTTTATCATATATCCAATAAAAAGTTTTTAAAAAGTAGTTGAAGAAGAAGACTTCTACAGGAGACATGTTGTGACCTTTAGGTGAAAACAATGCCTCTCCTATTTTAGTGATATTATTTTAGTTTCAGGTATGTTGGAGGATGACATGCTTCTTCATGGGTTGGGAAAATCTGTCTTCCTCCTTGGCTCCTAAAAGCCTTTCTGAAAACATTTGGGTACCCTCAAAAGTGCACTGTCACCAAGATTAAAGTAAGATTGGTTTTCACAAATTAAGACATTTTGGAGATGCATACAGCAACAATATGCTTTCACCTTGAAACCAGTAGTAACATCATTTTACTAATGCACTGCTCATTGAAAATATTTGCACAAGCTGCGAAAGGCAAATATTTTGACAGGTAAACATTCTCTGTTCTGTATTGTTTACACTGGGTGAGTGCTAAAAATCAACCTATCTCTATCAGGCAGTCTGCGCGTCTGCCTGTTATCCACTAATGGTCATTAACCTTTAAACCAGCACGATCACTGTCAACTCACTTCCTCCTCTCTGGGATCCATCAATGTTGCCACCACACTAACCACTGCTAGCATTAAAGCCGCCACAGGCAGCGTACCGGCTGGATGAATCACACTCACCCATACAGCAATAATGAAGCATTTATCTCAGGGTGCATTACAAACTCTGGAAGCCCGGCGAACATGCGCACATGGCAGAAATATGATGAAACAGTGTCAATCACACTCGGCCCAACCATCTGCTCTACCACAAGATAGACACGTGTTACACACAACCTCAAACAAGGATGTGCACACAAACAACCAATGACATATTTGGGTATATGTGTCAGTCTTAACCAGTAATTTAGTGTTAAAACTTTTAAAACAGATGCTTCTTAAAAACAACTGACAAGGGTTTGATAAATTGTTAAAATCATTTCACATTTTTCTCAGTATATACACGTTAAAACACTGATTTCATAGGTTAATCCAGAAGTATATGGAGTGAGATTTGGCTCAAGGAAATATTTGGAGAAAAAAAGCTGATTTCCACTGGGGAAAAAAGTCTATTTATCTCAGACTAAAATATCTTGCAAAGATCTACATTTTTTGCAGTGCAGTCATACAAAAAAAACAAAACACATTGCCTCACAGACACACACACACACACACTTGGGGGCTTATGTTGTACAACCTATCCCAGTGAAATCTTACTGATTAATAATGCAGGAAAATGTGGCGCGTCACATGCGAGCATGATGTCAACTTACCGATCTCATCTGCTGAGTTCCGGTGACGTGCTGCAGAACCTTTTCCAGCTCCTTCTCAATGCGTCCGGCCCAGTGAATCATTCTGAAACAAACAAAAAAAATATCAAGAAATTTCCAATCTGCAACACTCAACATTATCATCTGAACATGTCATCACACCAGCGTTGATTTCTCTGTCATTGCATGTTGAGTGCGTGTGCTTGTAAGACTGAGACAGAAAGAGCCTCTCCCCATCTTTGTGTATATCTCTTTTTTTCTGTTGTCACACTGCCAAACTCTCCCCCTTTCTGAATTCCCAATCTGTCCCACCTCTCCTACTGTCGGAGTTAGTTGCATCTTGCATATATCTGGTCAGCCCTGGCAGGACAGGCAGCGAACGTGCCTGTCTTGGACCAACTGGGCTCAGCAGCTCTGCAATAAAACTGCTCAGGTTGGACAGAAATGCAGCCTAAGCAGGAGCTGATCTCCGTTAGACGGAGCCAAGTTTGGAATTAAGAGATCAAACAGCTCGAGCTCATCACCATATATCTCCCAGCAAGCAACAAATGACTTAATGGATCAAGCTTTTCACTAGATCATTTTAAAAGCAGCAGCAGGGGCTAAACTGTCAACCTGGATGCACGCTGAACAATCCAGAAGCATAGCCAACAAGAAATTCTCACTAAAAAAAAATTTATGAAAGCTTTCAACAATCAGATGAATAAATGTGTTTGTGAGCCAACCACTGACTCCGTGCCAACCTTTTCCTTTCAGCAGCCAGCAGATAGCTAATCACTAGCATCAACAGCACAACACAACAGAGTTGTTTGTGTTTTAATATGATGATGACGGAAACAAATGTCATCTTTAAATGTCAGATTTGCTCAGAAGACAAGAGGGAAGACAGATTTATTAAATTGCGCAAATCTGTGCTGCGGTGACAGCACTTGCTATAATCACCAAGCTGGAGCAGGCCCCATCAGGACAGTAAGAGCAGAGCAAACGTGCCAAGCGAGCATGCGCACTGGCTGTGTTTGTAGACAACATTAAGAAGGGAAGAGGGCCTTCGAAAGAACTGTGCCGAGCGGGTCTGCTGGGGAGAGGCCGCCGACTGTGAAAAGGTCACCTCAATATGAAATGAAAACAGAGAAGAGCAGAGCAGCGCAGGACGAAGTGATACTAATAGTGAGGGACAATACCTCTGCCCCAAGCCAGGCAGACTTCTTACATAACTTCATTACTCCACACACACACACACATATACACATATATATATATATATATATACATACATACATACATACATACATACATACATACATACATACACACATATACACATACACATACATACACACACACACACACACACATATATATATATATATACACATACACACACACACACACACATACATATATACATACATACATACATACACACACATGCATACATATACACCTTTGACAGAACTACATGCAGTACAAGGGTCCTACGTTATGTATTATATTGTAAGTGCACATATCGTGCAGTTGGGCTATACTGGTCAGATCAATACTGACCCAATCAAACACAAGAATATTTTAGATTTGGTATTTCTCGTGATGATTTGGGTATTACTGTTGGTGATTTCATGCAATATTTAAGCTAGGGTGGATGCAAATGTCTATAATGTGGACTTCATGGGCAAGCAGGGAGACCCTGATGACTTCACTCAGCTAAGCTAAGCTCACTAAGCTTTGCAGTAATTCAGTGATATAATAGTGACACAATTTGCATATGGAGATATATTTTTTTAACAGATTAGTAAATTATTGTAACATGTTAACAGCATGTTTTTTTAAATACTTAAAAATACTTGTATTTTATAGTAATATATAAATCCAATATCACAAATCTGCCTCAAATTTCAACTTCACTTTCACCATATATCGAAAAAGCAAATGTCAAAAGATAGTGTTATCTTGATAACAAAAAGCGATATTGTGTCTACGTTACCCACCCTAGACAAATATAATTGAGAAAATGAAATGAGTTTGGATGGCCACACACCTTCGCTATGATCCTTCTGCTCCAAGTGCAACGTTAAAATATCTTGAGTGGCTAAAGCTGGACTATTGATCAGTCCAGTAAAAATCAATGAAAGACAGCCTTTAAACTGTGTCATGATATTTCAATAAGAAAAGATCTCAGACGATATTCAGTTTCGTATCACGATAAAAGTATTACATCCATCTACCAGCTCTACAGACACACCTGCATTCAACACTCCTCCTGCCTTCTAAATCTAAATTTCATTACAATGAATACATCAAGTATAAATCGACAACATACTTTAAAATGTGCAGACCGATATCCACGCACCAGTGACAGGCGGCAAAAAGTCAACCACAGAGCGATAATACAACTGACCTGCATCCAGAAAAGATCACATGCAACTGACCTCACAACATTTAAAGGCATGATGTGTAAAATGATGACTTGAGATTCATGCTGGACAAATTGTAATTCAAAGGAGAAAAATATTTCACAGTTCCAAATATGCAGAACTCTCCATTCAGTAACACCTACACAGATATGAGGAGACGCTTGTTTAGTAAATTATATACACTATTGTGTTGCTCAATTAGTGCTCGGAGACCTTCTTTGTAGTGAAAGCTGTGATCTCTCTTAAAGTTGTCATTGTGCATTACACATGAAAGCCGGCTGATGCTCTCTGGCTCTTTCTAGTCCGATGTAGTGTTAAAACTTTGCTATTTGGCACCTGTGTTTTTGATGTATTGTCTGTGTATTATGATTTATGTTAGCAAAACAGCCGAAAATGTGATGGAAATGAGTTTGGATGGACCACCTGTGTGTTTGCCACACACAGTCACCATGTTCAGTCTGCTGCAATGGATCTCGTCAGTCCAAGTGCAACGCTGAAAATCTTTAAGGGCAAAAGGTGGTTTACTTTCGGATGTGTGCAAATAACTAAATTTGGGGGAAATTGCTTTGAATTTCATATAGACGGAGATAAGTGATGATATTTTATTTTCCAAGAGAAGATTGTATATCCGCCCATTTAGATACGAGTTATGGAAACAGGTTTCCTCCAAATAATTTAGAAATGTGGAAATAATTTCCCCATGCACACACCTTCTTCACCTACTCAAACACACACATACACACACACACACACACACGGGACTATACACAAAAACAAATCTGCAGCACAATAACTACACTGAAAACAGACCCGGCTTTTAGGTGGCAAGGTGTAGAAAATGTAGACTATCTAGCATATTCCCTCAGCTAGACCAACACACACACAAGCTCTACCTGTTGTAAGTGTGTGTCTGTGTGTGTGTCAGGCCTATACACCCGACTGACAGCCAGAGCAGCTCACAGTCCCCTTCAGTTAGTTAGCTGGCAAATAGCACAGTGACATGGGTGACACAAAACCCAGTTTTGAAAAACGCTAGAGATAATTGAATATAGTAAAGACTACCATGACCAGACCTAGAGTCTTCATCTTTTTTTTAAAAATCTGCTTGAATGAGGAGGCTTGAATAACAAGTAATGAGATAAACACTGTTTTGTTACAATGGTAAGTCTAATCTAGTATATTTGCAAAAAGTAATTTTGAAAAACAAAGTGTATTTGGAGAGAAAACTATCATAACCAGAGCATTTAATCATTAACTAGATCAGAGATAGATATTCATATAAAGCAAATATAATTTCAACATCCCTTTGAATCTGCTTGCAAAGTCATTCAAATGTGAAAACAAACAAACAAACAAAACATCACTTTTCTTTATGGTTCCTTAACTGATCAAATCAAATATCCAATCCTATTGTTTTAAGTCAATCAAGAGTTGCAGTACATAAGATGAGTGATTTTCCTTTGAAAGTCACCTTGGCCATCAGGAACAACAAAGCCCTAAAGATTTCCAAGCGATCATCCCATGGACGCATCGAGTGGAGGAATCATTTAGATTCTTGTCATTTCGGTGAATCTGACTGACTAATCATCACTGCAGGCTACACACCATGTTCACATCATCACGTGGATGTGAGTGAGGAACTGTTGCACGCTGGCTGGTTTATTACTGAACAGCAAAATGTAATTTTAAAAACGAAGCAACATTCACTTAAAAAAATCATAATCATCCTTTCTGTTTTAAACGTTGCAAAGTTGATAAAGTCCTGCACGTGCAGACATTTATTTCCGTCTAGCTCCGTGTGCCATTCAAGGTGAAATTGCTATTTTTCGCGTTTGAGAAGAAACTGCGTTTTGACTTCAAATATTATTGCAAAACTATTTCCAAACAGTTGTGCGCTGACAAGGTCCAACAGTTTACACAGAGCTAGGGGCTCTGATATCTTCTCTGCATGCGGCCAAAAAGCTACACTCTGACAGACAATAATGCGAACTGCGTCTGGATTTCTACTATAAATGTATCTACAATAAAAACTTCAGTTTTGGATGCCTGCAAAGAAATACCTCGTATCAATCTGGAGGCCACATTACTCCATTTGTCTGCGAACAGAGTCTAAGCAAGTAGTTGTGGAGTTTGGCTGAGAACCGAGCATCAGATTTTACCTGAAGGTTTAATACCAGGCGCTCCTGTTGCATTAACTAATTAGTTTATTCTAATAAAAATGATCCCGTTAAAAACAACTGTATGTCCGGTAGGAGGATATAGATGATTATAGTCACGGTGCGTGTGCACTATCCAGTGGAGGACTTTTTAAGACTATAGCCTGCTGTAGCTCAGCGCATCCATCATGCGTAAATGGGATATTCTTCCCCCATGCAGTGACATCAAAACAACACATCGGCTATTATTATTTCGTTTTATCCCTACGGATGTTCTAATAAATTACTGCTTGGCTGGCTTATTCGCCAATGGCACCTGTGCGTGCTCAGAGTAGCCCGTTTCCGTGTTGACTATGAAAAATTTAATAAGGCTGTGGGTATTAAATGCCTCTGTCCAAAACGACAACAATACAGGCTTCGTGAGAGCGAGATTCATAACGTTTACGCAGCATCAGAGACGGAAACTGCGTGTGTTTGAACATCAGGGACAGCAGCTCCTCTCGCACTAAGGTACACGGCGCTGCATGTGCAGGCTTGACGGGGCCACCTGTCCTAGTTCCGCACTCCGCACCCCCGGTTTATCCCCCAAAAGGTGCAGGGTACTTACGTGTAGTGCTGGGGGAAGAGGTGGGTCCCGTCTGTCGGCGTGGAGACGCATATGATAAGTACAGTTTGGATTGTCAGAAGGCAGAAAACACCGTACGACTGCGCGCAGATCGCCATTTTCCATTAAATATTCAAGAAACTGGGATAAATTAGAGAAGGACCGGAAGGACAGTCTCTCGCAGATGAGCTAAGAATAACCGAGCTTCAGAGAAAGTGTGTGGTGGGAGGTGATGGTTGGCGGAGGCTTCTGGACACTTCAGCCGGCAGTGAAATCTCAATCAGAGACGCACAGACGATTGGCAGCTGAAGACACTGGAGATCAGGATCAGGAAGATGCTCTGCCGCTGTTGCTGATGTGTCTGGTTGCCTATTTGCGCACTCGCTGTCCTCCCTCCCTCAACGCCGCCGCGTACATTTGCTCCTTTTCTCTCCCACTCTCTTCGATGTAACAATCCAATCAAGCTGATCACGACAGCAATAGTGTTTCCATCCTGGTTTTCAAAATAAAACTATATTTCGTTATTAGGCCAGTTTATAGCACGAACGTGCCCTACAGAACTGCAGAAAAGTGTCACAAATCAAATGTTAACTGTTGTGTTATATAGGATACCTTAATGGGAGCACAGTGCTACTACATGACAAAAGCCTTAAGTGATCAGAAGTAGTGAATCAAACAAAATTTGCCAGAAGGGCAACCGGGAAAAAATGGCTGCTGGTGTAAAATATGCACGTTTATGCGCACAGGCTCGTCACAACATTCAAGCATTAGTCCGTGGGTTTTCATTAGGTGAGCCATTTTATTTTGAACGTCCAATCGCCCAACTTCCTGTATTTATTCAATCTATCTGTAGCACTTGACTCAGCCGTTCGCACAAGCGGTCCTTCCTCCGTTCAAACGGCCTATTCCTGGGCGACAGACGGGGGCGCGCATCAGGCCACCTCCTCTTCCTCCTCATGTCCACTCTCCTCGCTCTGCGTCCTCCTCAAACTCGGGATTATAAGCAGAAATCAAGGCTTTATTTTAGTAATTAGAGGCATGACTCTAGAGGGGCGGATTGTATTAACTGGAGTGTAAACATTCAGCAATCACCTTGAGGCTGCTCTCCAAGTACATTTGTTCTACTTATTAGCACATCTGCCAGTGGATGCACAATTAAGTGAATGCAGGGTGAATTAATAACCTCATATTTGGAAATACCTAGCTATTGTTTCATGCTGTCAGCAGCTATTTAGACGGCAGGGTTTAAAGTGTTTGAAATGTAACTTTACAGCAGGGCAGGGCATGTCTACTTCTATCTCACAACTGGGAGCCTCTGAATAATCATACACTTGTTAAGGTGTATTTTAGTGGAGCACATTTTCCTCTGGACATAAGTCAAATACTGTTCATTTTAACGGTAAACAAGGAGGAGAGATGCACCAAAACCTCAGAGTAAATCTAATTCAGCATGAAGTTATCCCCTGGAGAAGTGAATATCTCCCTCTATCAGCTGTGTGTTTGTGTGTGGCTGTGTGCATATGTGTGTCATTGTGTGTGCACATGTACCTGTCTTATTACCTTTTCCTGCACTGCTGTTTGTTCTCTGATCTTCCCATTTCAACTGGAGGGCACAGTATAGGCGTGACGCACTTGCACCTAAACAAAACACATTTTTCAGGGTTCATCTGTGCGATGGTAGAGAACACACAATGAAGATTTAAAGCTTTTTACATAATGTGTTGCTGTCGCCAATATTAGAAACAGGCAACACACACCTTTGAAAAACACAGAATAGGGGTGAAGGTGCTTGAGGCTTTAGGTTTTTTTCCAGTCAAAGCCTCCCAGTCAAAGCCCAGGTTCAGGACACTCGGCAGCTCTTTGGCGAGTCTTACATCTCGCAGCTCATTTGCAAGGCACAGGCAGAGACTGCCAGTCTTGTGGCGTGTTGTCCTTGGCTCAGTCAGTCAGCAGGGAACACGCAGGTGTTCTGCTGCAGAAAGCCACACAGCAGTCAGCAGGGTTTCTGCACAGCATTTCGGTCTCTTCTCTGACAGCGAAGACAGGGCTGTTTTGGTAGAAAGGACACACTGCGGGGCACAGACCTCAGCAGGATGGTAAAAACCCACCTGATGGCGGGGATGAAGAGATACAGCAGTGGTAACCCTGCTTATGTACATAGATGCCATGGATCATTCAGTCAAAACAAATATCTAGGCTTGTTCCTCAGGAAGTGTGTGTGTGTGTGTGTGGGGGGGGTCAGCTTTTACTTCCCCTGAGCTACAAATTTTTGAGATATATTGAGCGACTCCCTCTCATCCACCCAACCAAACAAATGTGGGGTGGGGAAGCAGGACAGTCGTCGTTGATTTATTATTATTCTCTATGCGGAGAAAAATAACCTTAATTGATGGCTACTCTTGCACATTAATTTAGTGTACCTTAGTTCCCATCATGACAGTGATAACAACAAACAGATACTGGTAGAGTGATGTAGGCTGGCTGACTCACACTAAGCATTTCTGCTGACTCACAGCCACCCCTTGTTTTCTCCTTCCATTCAAACATACATTAAGCGAACGTATCTCTATTTACTGGTTCATGGGGCCTGGGGAAAGAAATATGAACGCAAATTAAATTTTCAGCTAATGCACACATATGTCATTTTTCACTAATGGAAAGACCTGTCCAGAGCAGAGAAGTGGTTTTATCTGTGCAAACAAAACATCAGTGGATAGAGGTCTATCTGGATGGATAGCATGTCTACAGGGTGTTCTGCAATTGCAGGGACCAAGAGAAGATTGGAAGCCAATTTACGCAATCATTTGTGATGTGTGGCCTCGTCTCATTCGACTTCTTCATAGCAATACCTTAAATGCAAATTATGTTTCATCTGCCTGAATTTTTGTTTGGTGGTGGTTGTGGGTGAAAGAGTGGCAAGAGCTGATTGCCACCCAGGGGGCTTTGGATCTCATTGAACACACTGCAAAGCTTACACAGAATCCACTCATTATTAGAGCTAATCAATCAGGCCTGCTAAAGGATCCGCTCAGTGAAAACACACAGATCAATGACCTCAAGCTCGGCTGATCCTCCAAATGGTGAGGAAAACAGACAAGAGGCGGGTCTCAAGTGCCCAGGGTCCCGCTCTCATTGGCTGTGCAGTTTCTCCTAAAGAGAGTGACCTGCCAATGTGTTATTGATCCAGGGAGTGGAGCGGACAGGCCTTGCTGTTCTGTATTGGACTTTCCAGGGACTGCTCCCCCAGACAGAGGCCAAGTAGGTTGGAGTAAAATTAATCACTCCTTGTTTCCACTGTCTCCAGGCCTAGTGGAAGTCAAGGCACACCCCACACATCCAGACAGACACAGACACACACACACACACAGACACACAGACACACAGAGACACAGAGACACAGACACAGACACACACACACACACACACACACACACACACACACACACACACACACACACACACACATCTTGCTTTTCCTCCACCTTATCCATCTTTCTCTCTCTGCCTAACCTCCTTCTCTGTCTCTTTCTGTGGCCTGTATGCTGATGTTCTGCTGCGCTGGACAGAAAAGTGAGGCTTCACACTCTGTAAAACGTAGTCTAGTCAGCACGCTGAATGCTAAGATTTTATATTTCTGATTAGAGAAGGACTGTGCGTCGCATTCACCGCAGATGATACAGCCAAGCTGCCCTTGAGAGAGAGTCCCGAGGCTCTCAGCAAACTTCAATGATCCTCTCAAGTGCTCTCTGTAAAAACAGGAGCATGATATACTGTCACTCATTTACCACACACTTTTTTGAGGGCTTTTTTTTTAAACGCACAGCAGAGAAGAGGCCGTGTGTCCTTGTCCTCTACGGGGATACACTGAAGCGATCGGGAGAGTGATTTCACCAATCAAGGTTATCTTCCCTCTGTGTCCCTTTCAGCTCCCTCCCTGCTCACCTCACAGCTTATCATCCCATTTAGTTTCATCCACTCACCGGAACAGGCAGATCCCATCTAAATAACACACAGACCTCCTTGTTTACATAAATATTTGCATGTCCCACATCCCCTCATTATTTGCTTTGTTCTGTAATGTGATTATTACCTACATGACCTCAACGCTTTGCTAATATCAACAACAACAAAAAAGGGGATCTCATTCAGACCATAGTGCTCTGCATACCTCCTTTACTGTAAAATACAAACATACCCAGCGATGTTGGGCCGCAAGGCACTCTGGGACTTTCGTGCTCAAATGTCAGAGCGTTTCATCCTGATGATGATGATGATGACTCACTCCCCTCGCTCTGCATGAAAGAACAACAGTACCAATTAATGACCCAACCTCCTCACGTGCAACAGTAGAAAAACAACTACTAAATCAAATGTTACAACAGGGAACACAAACGGTTCTATTATGATGAATAATACAGATATTTGTAATAGAAATATACTGTATATGTTTAAGGCTATATTTTATCACCCCTGAGAATCCCCCACCCATCCTACTCACATAGAAAAGTGGCTGCATGTGAAAACAGAGCAAGACTCAGCACTCATCGACATGCTCTACTAGAGGCCTAATGGCCCCTGGGTAATGGCCTCTTTGGTCTTCAGGAAATCCTCCCTCATGCATACATCAAAGCTGGGATTGAGAAGGATAGAGAGTGGAAAACAGAGAGGAGGAAAGAGACATCAGTGCCACACAGGGAGAGAAGAGAGGAGATGAAGTTAATACATTAAAGGAAGCTCTTAAACTTATAGGTGTTCATTTTTTTGGAGGGGGGGGGGTTCACAGCAAGATCCATCAAACGTATATTAGACTTAAAGTTCCCAGCAGCGTAGTATACCAATGCTACACTTGCACTCATCAAATAGAAACCTCAGTTTATACAAAGTTCTCCTACAGCTCTCTGCATTTTGACTACGGCTTCTTTTGTTTTTTAGTCTATTTTTCATAGCATCCTTGTATCCGTACCACAACCTATGTGTCTTACCGACACTAGAATCAAAACATTTCAAAACAATACTCTTCACATTTTCACCAATGATTCATGCAGTTTACCCATGCATTATTAGAGCTAAAATGATTAGTCAACTAGAATGGGCATATCCTTTAGAAAATGTGTGTGAGAGCTGCCAGCTATTTTTTGCGATTGCTATCGCTGTCGGTGTAATGTGCGGCTCCATCAGCTAAGAGACTCAATGATGTGCTGCACACTTGTTCTGCAAACATGTGTGTTAAGTTTGGCCCCCTTTTCGTTAACATGCTGTGAGCAGGGTTTTATCCATCAATCTCTGGATCCGGAGCAAGAGCAAGACCTCAACCACCAGACCACTCAGATACACTGTGAATGGAAGGCTTTCAAGTTTCTTTGTCAATCATGTCTTATTCTGACAAAAAATGTCTCCTAAGCACCAGTAGAAGATGTGTTTTGCTTATAAACATATTTTCTGTGATGCCTACTCCGCTGTTGAAGAATAAAATAAATGACAGCCAAAGAGTTGTGCTGTGAAAGACTTAATATCATGTAAACAATGATTGCATTTAGAAAGACTAACAACATAGAATTTTGAAAGTAACCACTGAAAGTCAGTAAGGACTCCACATTTTGTTAGCATCAAGTTCAAACAACAAACAGCTCCATAAATTTGCAAGCTTTAATATATTAATATCGTGAATCAAATCTATGTCAGGCACAAGAAGTGGTACTCTGAGGACTGTCTCTTTACCACTACGCTATTGGATCACACAGCTTTTTGATGGTAAAGTGCATTTGCCTTAAAAATTAAGCTTTTCAGCTGTTGTTTGTGCAATTTGAGTTACAGCTCGAGGAGCTGAGCACAAAAATATAAAGCACGGGTCTTCACCACAATTAGAGAGAAAGAGAATACAAGCTGAAGAACTGGAGGAACAAAGAGGAAGATATTACTACTAGAGTCCACTCAAACCTGGCTGCAGGCTAGCTATCAATGCAGCCATTTTTATCAAATGAAACAGGCACTTCACTCCTGGTTTCAATAATAACCCACCACAAGAAAGACAATTACCAACAAAAAACACGATTTTCTAAGCAGATACATTTAACTAATACATAAATCACAAAGTATTTGTTTTGTATTTCAAACAAATAGGAGACTTATTAGCAAATCTTAGCAAAACTTTCTTCACTGCCATGCATCATGGGAGCTGCAGCTCTCACACTAATTACCCCATTGGTAGATCGATAAGAAACTCATATGAAAATTTGATAACTTTGATAATCAATAATCATTTGAGTCATTTGTCAAATTGCCAAAAATATAATGTGAATTTCTGCTTTTCTTTCTCTAAACTGAAAACTGTTGTGTTTTGGGCTGTCAGTCTGACAAAAGTAATTATCGTTAGTTGTAAGTTAAAAGCTGCACTAATTTATCAATTAGTGATAATCAATTAATCGGTTTGAGTAATTAAAAGCGAAAAAAACTCCTTCTTAAATGTTAATGTTTTCTGGTTTCTTTCCTCCCTTTATGACAGTAAACTGAATACCTTTGTTTAGTAGGCAATCGAGACACTTAAGAACGTTATCTTGGACTTTGGGAAACACTGATTCACATTTCTTCACCATTTTCTGACATTTTATAGACCAAACAACTAAATGAGTAATAAAGAAAATAACCTACTGATGAATTGACAATGAAAATCAGCATTACTTGCAGCCCTATTGTAAGTTAGATCTCTTCCACAATCCACACCTCTATTTCTCTCTGCCCATTTACACACACTCTAGTCATCCCTTTTCTTCTCTCTGTGCTGACACACAGCATCCCAGAGTTGTCAGCCAGCTGCTATAACAGGAGACCTGTGGTCCATCGCCCCACGACACCCCCCACCTCTCCTCACTGTCCATGAGCCATCTGCTTAGTCTGCATATTGCAGATCTGTCAATGCTATCTAATTAGAATTCACACAAAAGTGTTCACTGTGACCCTGACTGCGTTTGCAAAAGTTTTGTCTTACTCCATATGTTAGGTACACGGAAGGCACCTGTCTATATGTGGCTATGTATGAATCTATTTATGTGTATGTGGTCTCTTTCCTGTGAGTAAATACAGCAGAGCATTGCTCAACCACATTCAGAGAAAGCTGCGACCTCTACATGTCCTACACCATGCAGCAGAGCTTGTGAATTCTGCCCCTCGCAATGATTTCCAACTCATCTCTAAGGTCAAGCAAGACTCAGAACGCCTCTTTTTCAAAAGCTTTGAAGCAGTAATATTGTTTCAAAAATGATATTGGAATAATCTGATTTAAAATGGATTGAATTTAGCTAAAAAGCAAGGAGGAGTTACTTTAAGCGGCTCCACAGTGGCATGCCGACATCTCATTGGCTTTCAATAAGTTTGCAGTGAATGAAGTGTTAGGTGTCGCCATATAGAACATACTAAACTATCTGCGTTAAAGAGGAAAAACTAACAGGCCTGTGGCGCCTTTGTGGCTTGATAAGGCGAATGGGTGGTCCTGTCTGGACGTGGTCTACTCCCCTTCTCTTGTCACTGCGGAGTGTGAAGTGCACAGTCGCTTGCCCGCCCTGCCGTCACATTAAAGCGCATCTTAATTGGCATTAAAAGTGGTGATAAGGGCTTAATGAAGGAATTAATAGATAACACACATTCTGGAGCTTATTCTCCACAGTCACACTCTGACAGACACATAAACACACACAGCTGTACTCAAACTGGCAGATTTTACAGCTACAGACAGAGCGAGTGAGAATTCATGGGGAAATAGGTGGCCTGCAGCAAGAGGCAGGACCAAGACTGAAAGCCTCTAATACATCACATCACCTTGCATGACAAAAGCTAACCTTCTCAGGCTCTGCAGATGGAGCTACTGGCTTGTGCAGTATGGTATACACTGCCATGACCGAGCTGGTAAATGGGGTTTTAATCAAAAAGTGATTACTTTGTATAATCAATGAGCAGCAACTATTTTGACAATCACTGAAAATAAATAAATAAATAAATACATAAATAAATATTTATGTTTTCAAGCATTACCTAGTTCCAGTTCCTCAACTGTGAAGCTACTTCTCTTTGTCTTATAGTGAAGTGATAGTGAAGTGAATATCTATATAATATAATCCAGATTCAAATTGAGTAGCATCCCACTCATGATCCATTTGGTTCAACTTGTGATCACTGTTCATTCCTGTCAGTACAGTCTGTCTGTATTTAGCATTATATATAATTCACCGATCAGCCATAAGATTATGACCACTGACAGGTGAAGTGAATAACACTGATTATCTCGTTACCATGGCACCTGTCAGTGGGTGGCATGTATTAGCCGCAAGTGAACATTTTGTCCTCAAAGTTGATGTGTTAGAAGCAGGAAATTGCAGCAAATTGTGATGGCTAGACGACTGGGTCAGAGCATCTCCAAACATGCAACTCTTGTGGGGTGTTCCTTGTCTGCAGTGGTCTGTACTTAAGTGGTTCAAAGAAGGAAAAGCGGTGAACTGGCGACAGGGTCATGGCCAAGGCTAACTAATGCACATGGGAGCGAAGGCTGTCCCGTGTGGTCCGATCCAACAGACAAGCTACTTCAGGTCAAACTGTTTAAAAATTCATGCTGGTTCTGAAAGGTGTTAGAACACACAGTGCATTGCAGCTTGTTGAGTATGGGGCTGCAAAGCTGCAGACCTTTCAGGATGCCCATGCAGTGCCTTGTCCACTGCCAGAGCCTCCTACAACGGGCATGTGAGCATCAGAACTGGACCAAAAAGCAATAAAACAAGGTGGTCTGGTGTGATGAATCATGTTTTCTTTTAACTATTACGGGGATGGCCCGGTTGTGTGTGCCTCCTTACCTGGGGAACATGTGGCAGCAACATGTTCAAGTTGTTCACTTGTGTGCAAATTCCCCAGATCTAAACCCATTAAGCATCTGTGGGATGTAGGCTACTGGACAAACAAATCTGATTCATGGAGGCCCTACTTCAACTAACCTCACCTCCACAGGTCAGGGCTGTTTAACAGCAAAAGGGGGTCTGACACAATTTTAGGAAGGTGGTTATAATATTATGGGTTATTGGTGTATATAATTAATGAGTTTTTTTTATGTTAGATAGCATATTAACTTAAAGTAGCCTAACAATTAGTTACTTACACATTCAGCATACAGAGGTGTTCAACAATCTGCTTAAAAACTCGGCTGGTTGTGGCCAGCAGAGGCAGGTAACTGTTGACTGCATCAAATCTGCTAAGCTGAAATAATTATAAGTTGTTTCATCACTACACAGGACAATGTTAACAATTCGCCGTCAGCTGATTCGGTGTTTATAATTATTGATTAACTGAATATTTTGTGTTTGTTGGCCTTCTTACCTTACCTTATTGGGCGAGTTCAATCTCAAAACGTTTTGCACCGGTTTGCAACGTTTTCTGATTGAACGACATGTTTCCTTGCAAAGTTCTGCAAGGGGCTTCGAGGTATGTTTGCTCCCATTTGGTGAACGTGTCCCAGGTGTTTCCCAATCAGCTGCCACAAGTTTGTAAACACAACGGCGTTAAAAAGGTGGGAAAATTCAGAGCGCTTGCGTACAGTGATTGAGTGTTCCCAACAGTACACAACAGGGTGGTCAGGGGACCACCGTTTCCCTTGAAAATAACGTTTTGCTACGTTTTGTCTGCGGTGAACTCGCCCCTGATGTAGCTAACGTTCGCTACGCAAGGGATTGGTTAACGGCTAGTTCAGGGCTTGACCAATCGGTTTCGTTGTAGGCGGGACGCTTTGCACGCAGAGCTTACCGTTGGCCAGTGTTAAATTAAATGTTACCCGTCGGGCAGAACCAGACTTGTTTACATTAAAAAAAAAAAAAATAGTGCACACTGTGAACCTGCCTAATCAGATATTAGAACCTATCTAATATTTGATTATTATAGGGTCACTAATCTTCTGGTTAGTGATTCTATCCAAAGACTGTGGGAACACTATTTTTTAGTAAAAGTAGGTTTAAATTTGTAGTTGCAAAGTAACTGAAATTCCATTTAAAGTCACAAAATCTGATTGGTTACAGAATTGGGTATTTTAGCTTGAGATATAATATCAGTAGAAAAAATAAGTGTTTACCAATAGTTATGCATTATGCTTCATAGATGGCACAAGTCGTCTAGCATACAGTTCACAAGCTAAGCTACAGACAGATGCTAAGTTAGTTCAACACTTAGAGCAGCATTTATCATTTATCATTCTTGCGTAGAAACGGGCGTATTTTTGTGCATGAGATTATGCTTACACTGTTCTCAGCGCCTGATTTATGAAGCTGTGCGTACTTTGAAATCCAGGTGTATACATTACCTGGTGTTGATAAATGCGGCGGCTGAAAACGTGCGTAATTTGAATGAAACGCCTCTAATTATTCAAGCTTCAGGAGGCTGCACCCAGGACTTTACGGCAGGGGCTGACTGCAATGGCAAGAAATACATGGTTTGAAGCAGGACATCCACAAGTTAAACTTCAACTTCAGAAACAATATTACAATATTATGTTGTTTTGACAGATTTAAATAAAGTTTAAATGTTTAGTTTCACTACTAGAGCCCCTCCCCGGCATAAATGTTCAAATATATCGTGCATTTTAATATTACTATATTTTTCATTTGGAAACAATTTAATAATTTTTTATTAGATGATTTAAACTGGACACATTTTTAACAAAATGTTCAACGCGCGTAAAACTGGACACGAGAGGTCAGATGAGCCATAAACAGATCAGGTCCAGCCCGAGAGCCAGTGCTGGAGTCAGGGGGACCACCGCGCGCTGTCAGCCTCGCTGGAGCGGACCAGTGCGCGCTGTCAGCCCCAGAGGAGGATGCGCTCATCCCGGAGGAGCAGGGCAAGAGCCTCTCGCTGAGCGTTTACTTTGATGAACGGAGGACATACGGTCAGATACGGGGCGGTTTACCCCCAGCATGCAAAGCAAACCTTCATAATGTTTTGTGGCTTTGGGAAACAGTGCTCTGCGCTGTCCTGGGACTATTACGTGCGGACACGGGTCTGGACGCGCACGGACTTGGATCTGACCATCCGCGGTGTAACTTTTCTTTTATGTTCAGAGTGAAACATTGTCCAAACACAATGATGAGCTGCACCACGTCTGTACCACCTGTTTGTGGAGCGCGTTCTGTGCAAACTAGAAGTTTTTGTCTGTTCCTAGAATTATAAATTGGTTCCAAGAGATTTAGCACTAAAACGCCCATAAAAGTCAAGTCCCAAATAAGCTCCAAATGAAAGAATGTTGCTCTGATAAAAAGTTGCTCCATCACCTCCGGGACTGGGCTTTACACACTGACCCAGGACTCACACATGAACAGAGATCAGCATGCCAGAGTCTGGGGACGCGGGGCCTTTAGCGGGGGTGTAGGTGCTCGCTGTGCGGTCATAATATAAAGTTTGTAAATGCAGGGCTTTGTGCGCGACATGTCTGTGCCAGCCTCACCTAAAGGGCGTGGGGCTGTGCCCATTTCGGCAGCCAGTCTCAGTGCTTCAAGCCATCCGCTTATGCTCTTCGTTGTTTTAACATTTTTTGCTTGTAGCCCTTTCATTTGAAGGTACACATTTTATTAAAAGCAAACCCAAATAAAAGGCACCAAAAGCTACGATAAAAGAGTCCAAATACAAATCAAGCATGTTTTGACTGGTCAATAGGCTGTATAAAGTCTGTGTTGCTCAAATATAAACACCAAAATTAATGTTTCAAACGTTGTTTCTGTTACAGTGGGTCATAATATATCATGTAGCCTATTTTAGATTGTCAGTGCGTTTTGTGCTATTAGGAAATGATTTCTGAGCATTTCGGCTCTAACTCAAAACTTGCGTACATGTACACCACCTCCTGAGCTGGCGTAGGATTTGAGCGTGCCGTACGCCAACGTCCATATTGATAAATCTCAAAGTCACCGTGGTTTTGGGCGTACGCCAGGTGTACGCTGGAAATTTGGTGTACGCACTTTTGATAAATGAGGGCCACGGAGTGGAAGTTGGAAGCGTAGGGTTTTTTTCCGACATTTTGGTTTTCCGATTCCTGGACAAAATCACTTGCCTGTGATCAAAGACAGTGAGAACGGCTGATGTTGGGGAGCCAAATGCGAGCTTATAATTATTGATTGCCATCCTACTGTATGCCTATGTGTACAGCATTATTGTTCAGTGAGCTCGGTTGAGGTCCAAATTTGTTTTTAGTTTTGATACATTTGTATTTTTGAAATACAAGTTTATATATAAATAGTCTTTATCAGGTTTACCTATTGTTATAATTTCTATTTGTTAGGGTTA
Source organism: Lepomis macrochirus (assembly GCA_024633595.2). Taxonomy (NCBI): domain Eukaryota; kingdom Metazoa; phylum Chordata; class Actinopteri; order Centrarchiformes; family Centrarchidae; genus Lepomis; species Lepomis macrochirus. Next base: position 21,758,249 of record JALXJV020000004.1, on the reverse strand, counting down.
ATTATGAACTATAGGTAAAATTTAACTGCTAGTAAAAACTTGAGAGAATTGGCTGGGGCTGAGGGGCGCTGCTGCAAATATATGAGTGGCTCCTCCTCTAACATACCTTTTCTCACTCCAAACTTTTTATAAAACTTAAAGGGGTGGTATTATGCTCATTTTCAGGTTCAAAATCTTAATTTTGTGTTGTACCAGAACAGGTTTACATGGTTTAAAAAAATTTGTACCCCGTTGTAACTGCAACAACTGACATAAACAGCCCAGACGTTACTAGTTCTGTGTATCCCTCTGGCTATACAAGTTGGTAGCCCTCAAGTCAGTCAGTGTTGTAGATTGCACTTCGTAATGTTTTGGCATTTTTAATAATAAATTTTATGCAGAAAAGATATACTTTTATACTATTCTTTACTGTAACTACCTACCATTAGGTAGCCTTAACAGCTACTTTTCCAGTTCCGAGTTGCCTGGAACGCAGCATCAGCTTTTTGACGGTATGCATTGTGATGTCACAAGTCAAGGAAGTGAAGGGCTGGACTACAAACATCCGTTTTCAAGCGGTTCTGAGCACAGCTTTCTGTGGGAGATGGGAACTCCCTTTGGGCTGGACTTTGGGCTTTTTCACTGTGCAAAGCTGTTACATGCACAAAAAAGATATACAACTCAATAAAGGTGAGGGAAAAAGCCAAAAGCATAATACTACCCGTTTAAGAGCCCTGGTTTACAGTAAATTCCAAAACTGTCAGAATTAACATTGACATTACCATGTGCTAAACAATGAAAAGTAATACAGCAGAATCGTACTGCATATGAACACACAGAGAAACTGTTTTATTCTTTGCAATGGTGTATTTTTTTATACTGTGACATGCATTGTGGTAAAACTGAAACTCGCCAGCCACTTGCACTGACTAGGGCTGCAACAGAGGATTATTTTCATCAATTTATCTGTTGACTCTTTTTTTAAAGAAATCTGCTCATTTAGTCGATATGCCAAAAAATTGTGAAAGATGTCCATTGCAATTTCTCACAGCCTATTGTGACATCTTTAGATTGCTTGTTTTGTCTGACAAACAGCGCAAAACCCAAACACATTGAATTTACAATAAGATAAAACTGAGAAAAAGCAGCAGATCCTCACATTTGAGGAGCTCGAACCAGTGAATGTTTGTTAATTCAGGTTGATAAATGACCATTAATTGATCAGCAAAATTGTTGTTGATTATATGTTTATGTCAATCAATTCATCAACTGATTGTTTCCGCACTAATGTTGACACCACAGTGCCGGTGGAGCACAGTCCCACTGAATAACTTCATCCTGGAAGGAAAGACTATCAACCTGGAGCCAGCTCATGCTTGTATGGTTTTTACTGCATGTTGTATTTCCTTCATACACAGCTCTCCATGGTCCAAAAGGCACCGATTCCCCACAGAGCACAATGAAAATTCCCTACCAACAAAAAAACTAACCAACCAGGTAAAACTGGGAGCTGGGCTCTTATTGGGGTTGCTCCTCCTGAGCACCTAATGAAGCCAGCAGTGTCTTCTCTTATTACAGCTAATGGTTTGTTTATATTGTTATTTTACCCTGGGCTTAGAGAAATGCATAAATCATTATTGTAATCAATAGTATTATTACATCACCTCCAGCACATGCAGACAAGCAGCATATCAATGTAGTTCAATCTAATTCCCTATAATATACAATGAAAATTATTGTGCAGACATACATTTGTGCAAATAACTGTTGTTTTTGTTCAGATGTGTGTGTGTGTGTGTGTGTGTCTGTGTGTGTGTGTGTGCTTTCTCCCCCTCCTCCTGAGCCGCAGGTTTGGGCTGTTTTCCCAGAAATGTGTTAGACAGACAGAGGGAGGCAGATGCTTTCCTGTCCTCCCAGAGGAGACTGCAACACATGTGGAGACTGGCTAGGCTGGTCATATTAAACACACCATGTGCACCCTGCATGTGACTGTGTGTGCCACGCCAGTGTGGCCTAAAAACAAGCACAGAGTGAGACATCTAGTGGCAAATGCACAGTACTTCAATAATAATGATAGAAATCACCCTTGCAAACTGTGGCTTGTTGTATTTTTAAACAATGAAAGCAAAACTTTCAATCTGTGATATGCCGGATAGAATTTTTATGGGGGAAAACTGAGCTTATCATTTGTTCTAGAGCTTGTGTGTATTTGCAGTCACAGTGTGCTCGTGTGTGTGTGTGTATGTGTCTATGCATATCCGTGTGGTTGTGTTAGTCAGATTGTGGATATTGCTGTGGTATGATACCATCTTTTCTGCTGTCATAACAATAGATCTTGCAGTTGATGGTGATGTATCATTTGTCAAACTATCAGTGCCAGGACATGGTCTGCTGGTCCCAGGAGGCTGCAGACATGATTCACCACAGTTTTTATGGTGTCTTCTTTCACCTCTGGAGTTGCCTCTGGGCCGCTGGGCTGTCTGCTTTCACTGGGCTCTGCCGAATGCTGTATTAACCTTGTACAGCTAAGCGCTGATTATTTGTGCAGGGGACATTCAGGATCTATGAGCAGCGTGGCAAAGCTTATCTCTATTAATCTAATGGCTCGGTAATCAAGACATCTGCACACAAGTAAACAGGCCTTGGTAATCCCTACATGGTTATTAGTAGTAAATCATCAGGCTTTTACAATTTGGATCAACATCAAACTCTGGTTCATTTGCCCGCAAAGTCAAACATTTGGTAAGCCAACCCTTAACTTAAAAAAGCCACAGGTTGTCAGTTGCTTAGTATGATGATGAAGAGCAATATTCATTTATTGATACATTCCCTGCAAACTGAGAAGTGAAATCAAGCAAACCTCAGTGGTCTAAAAGAGGAATAGATTTTGCACATCAAAGTCTGTTTACAGGCCTGTGTAAAATCTTATAAATTGCCACATGTGATGTCATTCGAGTCAGCACTGGTTGGGGGTGAAAATTTAAAATTTCTGATGTTGTGGAGACCTCTGTAGCCTCATCTCTGCTTAAGGATTGAAGCTCCAGGCTACATTAGTTGCTACCAGCAAACCACACCTTAATCTCTGGCTGAAACTGTCAGCACCGAAGTTGCATTGTGCGTAATGTAGACCCCAGATTTTGACAAGGAGGAATGAGTCCAACAAATTTTTAGGAAGTCAACGCTATATCAGTGAAGCACTCTTTTAATTGGTAAACCTGCCATGTCTGAAGCTCAACATGTTTTTAACATCTTTCCCCGTACACAAGTGCATGGGCACCACGGTTACCACAGAGATAAACAGGTTTTATGATGCATGCTGCCTGTTTGAGCCTCTTCACGAATCTCCAGCCTCTTTGTTACTACTAAGCTGGGAGGCGGGATCTGCCAGTGGAGTAGCAGACAGGAGATTAAGACCTGAATCAAAAAGCAGATTAACGTGCCTGTGTGTTTGTATATGTGTGCGTGTGGATGGGTAGGTTGGTGTATGTGTTTTTGTGCGTGCATGCTCTTAACTCCTACAGATCATCTAATTGAGCCATTGTGTCTAGGTAAACATTAAATGCACTTTGCCAGTCAGGGATTCAGTCAGGGATTAAATACACAAACAAGAGACCACTTCTACAAGTCACACACATCAGACACTCTACCAGAATGTCATTTTAAAGCGTTGTTAGCAGATGCAGTATAATCCCCAGGTCCTGTGATCCTGCAGATAGTTTCAAACATTGCAGCAACAATGTGAAAAGGTGATTGTTGAGGGCACTAACATATCATCCATCAGTTTACGTCGTCTATGCGCCTCAGCCCTCCTTCGCACTCAGAATTTGTGTGCCGACACTGTGGTATCGCAGACCAGCCTCTGTAATCATCCCCAAGTGATCAGTAGAGATAACATCAAGGAAAGCTCGCTCTGCAGGACGACACTAACAACAAGTTTGCCACTGAAATTGGGTGATAGAGCATAAACAAAGGCACACCTCGAATTCAAATCCCTCCTCGGATGTTGTGATAATTCAGTTCAACTCCATTGAACAAGAATAATGATTGTGGAAGAGTGCTTATCAAAAACCCCAATGTCTGGGCCACCTGAAGCATGTCCGAGGCTACAATAAACGCAGAAACTCAAACCTCACAAGAATCCTCTGCCCTGCAAATGACTGTGCATCTAATTAAGATGATGGAATAATACAAGACTGTCTTTAAAGCTTGTCTTTAAAGATGAGCTGTGATGCTATTTTTTCTTCTTCAACATTGCTCTTATTTTTAGGATCGTTTTTATGTATTTTAACCATCATCCATCCATCAGATGACCAGATCAGTTTGTAATCAAGTCAACAATTAAGCTTGATTCTCAAAAAATACTTTATTTGGAGGTAAAACCAGAAGTCTGCGCAGTTGGAACTAGAAAATCAGTCTGTGGATTTTTACATTCACCCCAATTTACGCACAGTTAAGTTATCATTTTACTGATTGACTTTGTTTTCCAGTTAAATTTGGCTAACGTGGGAAACACTTTAAATCCTGTCTAATCATCTGACATTGTGTTTGTTGTCCTCTTTCTTTTTAGCAGCATTACTGCATTCCCAGATCTCAATAAATAACTTGGTGAGTACATTGTTGTTGATACAAGTAGCAATGATGGACATGTTGTGGTTCCACATAAAGTAGTTGGGTAAATAAAAAGAGACATAAAAGAGACATAAAATATCTTCACCAGGGTTATATTTTGAAAAGCCTCTCACCGGAGCCACAGAAGAAATTTTACCCATACTGTTTTCACTGGTGCGTATTTTTCATGACAAGTAAACATAACTTCAAGTTTAAAAAATTGGTGAAGTGCCCATTTAACTGAGTGGAACAAAAATAGAATGCACAAAACCATATTTTGCTCCCACCTAATAAAACTACAAAGCTGTAATCAGAATAGATTCATAGTTTAAACATGTTCAGGATTCCTTCACTGTGGCAAATAACATAAAAATGAATGTACAGAACTGCCCAGCAGGTTCAAACAGGAAGCGATTTTTCTTTTTGCTCAAATAAACACTGGACCTGAGAGCTGAGGTTAGGACTCATTAATCCACTCTCAAACTCTCTACATGACACCAGAGTCGACACTGTTGTCAAGGCCAGTGTTGTTCTTAAATGTGAGGCTTTCTGTCTGTGTTTCTGAGCTTTTAGTATGCCTGACTTTATTCAGCAACTGTAGATCACTGTGGATAACGCGAATATCTATCCTCCCGTCAAATCTTGCAGACGGATGAACAGGATGTGGAAAGGCGACTGGCGCTGACTGGGCTGAAGATAAAGGGAAGAAAACAGCAGGATTTATAACAGGATGAGAAATTAGAAATTAACCAGCTTGTTTTGATATGGGGTTTCATTTTTATAGGAGATGGAGCATTGATTTCAGGTTGGGAAAAGATGGAAAGAGATGAGGAGGGATTTCATCGCCGTAAAATCTTTGCCATATGTGGAAAGAAGATCAGCAGTTGCAACTTGCAAATATTTTGTTAAATATATTGAAACAGAAATGTCTACATGTGCACATGTGTGTTTACAAACATATCCCTGCCCAGAAAACTAAAATGAAGAGACATTCACACGTTTTTCCATCTGCTTTGTCCTTGACTTGTCCCAGGAATGGGGAAGAGATTTTCTCCTATTTGTTACTCGAGAGACAGCAACTGGCTGTGACTATAGCAGAATTTAAAACAGTAAATAAGGAGGTAATGGGCTTTGAGCCTACTGTCATCTCCAGTCTAGCTCTGGCTATCACCCAGGATATTAGCAGATAAATCTGAATGGCTTCCATCTTAGGCAGTGCACAATGGTTATTGATCAGACAACTCTGTGCAGAGTGGGGGGAGAGGAGCAGAGTTTATTAATTAGGGATTGACAGCCAATTCCCTCTTTTTATTCACAGACGGACAGCTCGGGAATCCTGATGAGCTGTGCCCTCTATGCATTTGTCAACGCTGAGCTCCACACTGCTTGCAAACACAATAAAGCTGCACCATTACAAGCATACACAGGGGGAATCGGGCCGATGACCTTGCTCAGTGCTCATACGGTGTAAACCTCAGCACAATGAGAGATCAGCTGGTTATTCAGGTGTAAAATGACCAACTGACCCCCCTGCTCAGATCTTCATTTTCTTAGCCTTTACTGCTGGATGACCCCTGAATGTTAGCATGAGGTTATAACTTTCACTGTCTGCTTTCAAGGTATCCCGATTGTGAATTTACTCACGATTAAGTTACTTGAGTGAAGTAGTTTCTTCAAAATATATTTAGCATTTTCTCATTTCATTCCACCTTCCTCTCCATTCTACCTTCCTTCTCTCTGTTCTGATGGCTATATGAATGTCTTATTGGCTGTTCTCCAGCAGCTCTGCTTCTCCTCCCTAAACTTGAATCTAATAGGATACAGGGCTTTTCCACTGATTGGGTTGGTAGAGAATAAAATTGGCTCTTAACTGTACCTCAGTGCTGAGCGGCACCCTAATCCAGCCACCGCGGGCTGCCAGGCTCCGTTGTTCTCCCTCAGCTCTCCCGTATGCTCCGATACGGATCTGATCCCCTGCACAATTTCATGCCTGCTTTGCCCTCTTCTCCTGCAGCAAAGCATCAATTACCCTCATAAAACAAATTCTGCCCCCTTCAGAAGCTTCAGCCAAACGTGCCCCCCCTAACCCCGCCTGCTCCCATATCTCCACAACCACAACTCTCTTTAAACTTTGAGCTTGTTGAGCAACTCTCGAGCCCTTCTTAAATATATACTCGTTTGAACATCACAAAAATAAATGTTGAAGATAACGAAGGTAACAACTTCAAGAAATACCCACTGTCCACTCATGCAAATCTGATGCACTGATGCGCAACTACACAAATACCCTTGAGGTAAAATGATTTTTGTTTTTTCTCCTCACAAATATAAGAGGGAAGCATTAAGTTTCAATTCAGGGCTAGGAAACCAGACTGTGCAGCAGGGCGGCTCACTTATTCCCTGACCCTTGACTTCCATCTCTGCCAGGCTAATCCCAGGTTAATGACTGAGCCAAAGAACATCAGGAGGGGACATAAGAGTCATCTTAAACACACAGAAACACACACAACCGCATACACATTCATGGACTGGAGCAAAACCACTGTACTTATACTGTGTATCAAAATAATATAAAACAAACAGTTTTCAGAACCTGGTGGAAAAAGTACTTATTTACAAGATAATCTCATAGTAGCAGTATAAACAATGGAGAAGTAAATGTAATGCAGTCCTATTACCGATGTATTGTCAGCATAATGTTCTTAAAGTAGTCCTCCTTCTGCAGAAAAAATGTCCCCTGTGACTGATACATGACATTATTAGATCGTTAATACATTGTCCTTATAGGCGTCTTTTATAAAACATCTCTGATGCATCAGTGTGTGAACAGAATTGTACTGTTGTGGCTGTTCGAGGTGGAGCTACTTTTAACTACTGCGTAGTTTCATCCACTGATTCCCAACCCGGTGGTCGGGTCCCTCCAAAGGGTCACAAGATAAATCTGAAGAGGTGAGATAATTGATGGGTTGGGGGGTGGAACAGACACATGCCTTTGGTTCAAGTCCGCACTGTGAGACATCCACCAATGTGTCCCTGAGCAAGACACTTAACCCCTAGTAACTCCAGAGGCGTTCGACCTCTGACAAACAATTGTAAGTTGCTTTGGATGAAAGCGTCAGCAAATTGAATAAATGTAAATGGATAGGAAAGAAGATAAAGCAATGTTCAAATACACACATTACCAGTCATTTGAAGGAAACTATCTGAAAAGAGAGTACACTGCTTTATTTTGTTGGGGGTCCAGAAATGTAATGGTATAATCTAACAATGCATTGTGTTTCATAAGATTGTAGCATTTTCTTATATAAAGTCTTAATCGATGAAAAGTGACCAGTAATAACGCTGTCACTATTTCCCTCTGAATTGTAGTGTAGAAGTAGCATAAAGTGGAAATGCTTAAGTAAAGTACAAGTACCCAAGAATTGTCTCTGCTTGAATAAATGTACTTTGTTACTTTCCAACACTGCTGTTTTGACACCTTTTGTATGCGTATGTTAATGTTACACACACATTCACATGCACAAAACCAAACGTGGACTGTTTATCTTGTTGTTATCCTTTCACTGTGTCCTTGCTCACATCTCAACAGTTCAACACAGTCCTTCCCATGCATTTGCACAGTCATTTTCTCAAGAAGATATTCAAATGATATTCAGTGTTTTATTTTATTTTTTCTATGAAATGCATATTACTTATGGGAGAGGCTGGATGTGCACAGAACGCAGAGCGTTCTTATCTCAGGGCTGCAAAAAGAAGGACGTTTGACATTTTTTTCAGTGACCCAGAGAGCTCGGCAACAGAGTTCAGGGTTGAGGAAAAGAGGGCAATGGGGTTCAAATGTGAAATTAACCATCCAAATTTGGTACTTTTGAAACACTGAAGTGAACTCTGAGGGCCACAACTCCTACGTATTAATTATGAGTCAGATGTGTTTAAAAACACTATATGGTCTTATGTTGAAAATTTTAACTGTAAAATATATTTAATGAGATTCTACGCAAAATTTAATATACAACCACCTACAGTAAATAACCAGCAGGGCAGAATTTTATTTAATTATAATGACAATGCATCAAGGTCAATGGCAATTCACTTACTCTGATTTAAACAGCCAATCTCTCTGCAGTCGGTACTTAAAAAGTGAAAAAGAACTTCTCTTTTTTTAAAGCACTCACTGGTCAACATTTTCTTTTAGGTTTCTGTTAATGACTTATTGAGTATTTTCTTTCATCAGTTAATTACCATTCAAATACTAAAGGTACTTAATTTCAAAGCAATTATCACTTGATTGGCTGGCCCGCATAAAAAAGTCGCCTGCTCTCCATTCTGTTAAATCCTTGTGGATTTCTGCATGATGATGATTTACCTGTGTGAGTGTGTATGCGTGTATCTTGATGTGTGTGTGTCTTGCTGTGCTGTGTTTGTTCACAGATTGTTCAGTGCAGTGTATATGCGTGCGTCTCTGTGTGTATATGTACAAAAATACCTCCTTGACTGCATCCAAGCAGGTCCTTGACTGTTTTATATTCTCTCAGTCAAGCGGGCAGATACCAAGTAGCAGGTGGACAACATCTGCTGTGCAAAGTGAGCATCTAAATAGAAGGAAACATTGCAAACACAAGGTATTCCATCAATATAATTACTTTCACACAAATGCACACAGGCACATTCACACACACAATGTGGATGTATAACATTAGGCCTTCAGAGGGCTCCAGGATCATGCTCTTTCTTGTAGTGGGAAGAGATAAACAGGAAATGCTTTCTGCAGCAGTCAGCTACTTCATCCTATCAGTCTCTGCGCTGCATTTATCTGGAAAGAATCCCACGTACACACGCTGCAAAATGCCTTGAGATTTTTAAAGTTAATTACAGCATCAAATTAAGTGCATGACAAGTGCCAATAGAAGGCCAGTGGAAGGGTCTTTAATCCTCTTTGCTCCCTGGACTCTCCTCCACGGCACCTTGAGCTCCACCTCAGCTCCTGTTTACTAAATTAAAAGAATCCCAGCTGCAGAAGGCAATCAACAAGCGCGTGGATTTACACAACTCCATCCCCCTCACTTGTTTGTTTGCGTGTTATTGAAAGGAAAGTGATGTATGATTTAATTGAATGGGGTCCCTTTTTGCAGCCAGTTTAAGGGGTAAATTTGATTTCAGTTTTAATTAACCAGCATACTTCGCCCCTTTCATCGGTCCAAGGGATTACAATTATGAACACAATGAAGCAGCAGTCGTGTGGTGATTTGGAAAAGGTGGCTGCAGTGGGAGTTTCTATGGGCACTTTTAACCCGGGCTGCGTAGACATGCAATGTGCAAAGCTGCAAATTGTAAAAAAAAACAAACAAAAAAACAATTAAATGTTATTATGAAAATGTTGAGAATGAACCTCTAATGTGGTGTTTAGTTATTTATACAGACAGGTTATTTTATTTTAAGTCCATGTGCTCATTAATTGTGTTGCTTTTCATTTCTGTGACTCATTTGGATTTGGAAAGATGTCTTACTAAGAGCTACACTAAAAAAGATTGTAACAGAAATACAAATCTTTAGAAATGAGATCTGTGGTCCACCAGTTTTCCTCTTTCATGCACCAGTTTTTATTTTTTCATATTTTCATCTAATGTCCTCTTGTGTGTTTCTTATTACTTAAAGGTATCCTATATAGTTTTTGACCACTAGCCGTGGAGTGAAACCCCATTTCATTTGCTCTCTGTTATGTGCACGAGCATTCAGGTGGTGGAATACACATTCCTGTCAATGGCTTTACGCTATTGACCTGATATACAGGTGGCAGCAACATGCCAAGAAGTAAAGCAGCCAAGAAACACGTGTCAGCAAAGGCAGAGAAGGAGAAGACAAACAGGGATGTGAACAATGCAGGCTCAAAATATTTTTAAAAATGCCTTTGCAAAATTTTTATGATGCTGAAATGCATTCAACACATTTTTTAGTCCTCGAGGAAAGTAAACAGAAAGTTTGTTTACAGGAAACTCCACAGGGAACCTTCAAGATTGTTTTTAACACAATTTCACAGGCCCATTGTGCCCTGGGAAGAACTATTTGGTACTAAATAGAGGGACAAATATGTCCTTAGACCAAACTTTTTGTTATGTTAATTTTTCAAAGAACTGCTCCATTTAAACTCAAGTAAATATTCATTCATTTATAATTGGAAACTTAATTCTTTGTATATGCTGGATAGTATACTAGCCTGTAGACAAAGTCCACATTGTTGCAGATTCAGATGACCTGTACTGATTAAAAGATTAAGTTACACTAGCTTAGCCATTAATTATAATAAAGCAGTTGTCATTGTTTTACCTATATTTAATGCCAAATAGCACATGGCGTTCCTGGAAACTTTGGAGGAAATTATTTGGAATTCACAGCCCCATAAAATAAAGGAGCAATAGATTGCCCCTTCTTGTTTGATGCTAAAATATTGAAATAGTAAAACTTTGTCAAAAATTCAACATGTGGAAGCAGAGATGGTGATTTAACTGATCTCCATTACTTAAATGATATTGTCTAACATTGTAGTTTGCTTGGTTGGGTATTTAATGTGACTCAACGGCTTCAGCATAGAAAAAATATGAAATAAAGAAGCCTTGAAGTTATTCAGCCATTTCCCTTGTTCTCTGATTGTATTTATTTACATATAATGGGCTGTTAGTTAGTGTATTGACTTAGATATCATAACACAAATATATAAAATGACTTTACATGATCAAATAAAAACATTGGGTTCATACAATATTCCATTCAAAATACACTTGTCCATCAAAACATTTCTAAAAATATTTATGTCACAACATATCCAGGCAAGTGTGCAAACACATGTTAAACACATTAACACTTTACATTATAATGCTGTGCAATAAAACAACTGCCACATAAATGACAAGAGTTGAAACTTTCTGACAAAGTGACAACAAAAACTGAAAAAGACAAATTTTATCTTTGGGCAATCTTACATTTAATTTAATTCAACCTTTTCATCCACCTCCATGTTATTCCGTGTTTCAGATATTATAATTAGTTTGTTGCTTCTACCTCTTCATAATAATTTCTAGAGAGATGTTATTCTTAATATTCTTGCCACATATTGCCACATGCCACAAACATGTCTCTTAGTTTCCTCCACCAAACTACAAAGCAGGGATTAATTAGAATTTAAATTTAATGATGCTTTACATGTCTTTGTGTAGTTTTCCAAAGCAACTGCATTTTCTCTACTTATACAAATATACAATTAATTTCATCTGAAGTTCTTATTTTTTATAATGGAGGGGGTTGTTAGGTGGATTTGGGGTGGGGGAGATAGAACTTTTTACTGACAAAAAAAACAACAACCCTACATTGATGTGTGTTCATGGAAATGTAGACTGACTGATAAAAATGTATTAAAAAACCAACGTAATATTTATTGCAGCCAGGGCTGTATTTACTGAGGCAGAGAGGTGGTTTATTTGTGTCGACTGATGAATAGATTTACACTCAGTGTCCACTTTATTACGTGCACCTGTGCAGTCTAAGGCAATCCACAACAGCTCTGCCATAAAGATTTGTGAAGGCTTTAATATTCCATTTTGTTGACACTGTCATAGAGGTGTTAATTAAATTATATGTTTTAGCACTGAGGTCATAGTTAGTGGTGTTGTTGTACTAGACTTTTATTGAGGTGTTTTTTATTTTTCTGAATTTACACATTACTGAAAATGCGATCAAAAACTGAACATTATGATCTTTGTAAAGAGAGATGTTATGACAGGGCTGTTGTATTGGACTGTTAGATTGTACAGATAATTAAGTGGCCAGTGAGTGTATATGGAGCTCACAAATGCATAATGTCATTGGTATTTCACAATGCGTGCATTACAATTTAATATATATTACACGTGTTTACAGTACAGTGAGGACAGACAGGCCGAGCGAGACAGACCCTCCCCCATGACCCCCAAGACACACACACAGACACTCCTCTCTCCTCCCATACTGTAAATGAGCAGCACTGGTGTATATCAGCTCCTCCTTACCAAATGGGTTGTGTCAGGCTCACAGAATGCATCATCATCACGCTGCTTAGTTTAGACTGGCACTCCGCTGGGAGGAGTGAGCTAATACATTACACTCCACAGACACACGTGCAGCACGCATACATATGTAGATTACACACACACACACACACACACACAACACACACACACACACACAGAGTAATGAGATTAAATGCATTAGAGAGACAGAGGTCGTTGGAGAGAGGTGGACAGAATTAGATACATTAAAGAATAAAGTCAAGTGAAGGCTGAATTTCCTTGAGACTTTGCTCAACTCATTTGCATGCCTCATACACACACACACACACACACACACACACACATATATATATATATATATATATATATATATATATATATATATATATATAAACCCCCACTGATCTATACACTGAAAAACACTGAGGCACAGATCCAACATGTCCCTGTATACAAGGGATGCAACAAAACAAAATTTGAGGAGCAAATCTGCCTTTATACCCTCAGTCTCTTTCTGTTCTGTACAGGTTTGTGATAGGGCACAGGGCCCTGGTGACCGTGTGAGTTTAATGGCATACTGATGAGGTCAAAGAGAGAGGGGAGTCAGGTTAATTGCTGCTCAGCAAATCTCAGGTTGAATGATGATTACAAATCCTCTAAATGTTAACAGGAGGGGGAAAAAGGATAAATATAGCTTTCCAGTTCAGCTGAATGGGAATGTGGAGCAGTGTGACGACAGAAAGAGTCTTCCCAGGAGATGTTATCTCTCAGAATTAGGTTATGATACTGTAGTAGATAGAGGAAGGGACAATTATCGCATCTCCTCCCATTCAACCAGACTGAGTGATTGATAAGAGGCCCCATGGGCTCCGACTGTTTGCAACAGGATCAGACAATTGATTCATTCATTCAATGATCCTGATGTAACTGAGCAATTCTCTTGTGTAGTTTGGAGTATTTTTAAAGCCAGAGGAAGAAGTATTAAGTACATGTACTAAAATATGAGTACATTTCCTTAGACTTCATAATGTTTTATTCTAAATATTGTATTTGTTACAGTACTGCATTTACTCGATGGTCACAGTTACAGCAATAATTACATATTGATTTTACATCAACACGAGCTTGTAAAATGTTAACATTTAGAAAATATTAAAAAAAGGCTTGTTTTAGCTAAACAACACAGACAAGAATCGAGAACATGAGTTTTAGATAGGGTAAGAGAAAAACCCCAACTGATAAAGCATTTGTGATACGAAAATCAACATTTGAGTGTTAACCAATCATCTCCTCCTCCACATTCAACATATATGTCAACAAACATGTCTGATTTGGCACCCCTACTGTTTCAGAGTGTAATTCACCGCTGTCTTAAATAAGCTGTCCGCATGCATTTGTAATGTTGATGTGACTTATGATCAAGAACTAGCAAGTTGACAACTTTGCTCACACAGCCAAACGTCACAGAAGTGTGACAACACAAAATATAGATATATTACTTGTCTCACTGTGTACACAGACAGAACGCCAGCTCTGCATCTGTCTTGCAGTCTTTTATTTCAAGAAGCTCTCGTCAATGTCCGGCGACCCTCTTGTTTGATCACTCTCCTTTTCTCTTCTTAGCATCCTTCTTTCGTCAACGTCCTCTTCGGTCTTGTCACCTCTGCCATTAGCAAACGTTACATCCATAGAGGCTGCTGATCCCAGTTACGTTGCTCGCTCACCTGGCTCTGGTTTTCCTTTGGTCTATTTGCAGCTTCTGCCATCATATCCGTACTGAGAATATGGAGGTAGCTTCTACCAAAGAATTTACATTGTACATTATATACTTGTTGCTTCTTCTTATAACTTGCTTGCTGTAGAGTTGTGTTTTTTTTTATTTTACGCTGTTGTCGTGGTTAATGTCCTGCTCAGGATTTCAGTGTTACATTGCAGTAGATAGTGTAGAGAGACCAGAGTGGTAATAACAAAGACTTTTACTTCTTTTGAGTGAGTATTTTTAAGCTGTAGTATTGCTACTTACATTCAACCCTTATTTTGGGGTGGGGGGTACTTGTAGGCTCCTCAGATGGTCCCATTTCCTAAGTTATGAAGTTGTTCTTTCGAATCCAGTGCATGTTATTGTGCTCTTAAGTCTGCATGTGGAACATGGACACTACTACAAAGATTGTGTTGGATTAACATTATTGGAGCATATAAACAACACGCAGACATCTTGTTCACTCTACATGGACAGCAAACTAACCGTTATAACCGCAAAATATGTATATGCAATAAATTATTTTGCATGAATCAAAGCTCTGTATACTTCTTTATGTCCCATGTACATTTTGTTTCTCTTTTTTGCCACAAAGATTTAAGGAGGATAAAAAGACTGTGATTATTCCAACATCACAAGAATACACCATCAGTCACCGCTCGCCCCCTCCCTTTCCAAGCGAGCAGGAGAAGCTATGGTGCCAACAAGCTCTGTCAGCTCTTGTGCTCAATGATATGTGTGGGCCTCTATTTTTTCATTTCTCTTCTCACCAGACGACATCTACTACAACTAACATTACTTGTTCTTCTTTGTACGTATTCAAAGTAGTGACAAAACGCTCTCTATAGCGCCGTTTGTCCTTTTGGGCTACTGGGACATGGCTGGCACAACATGACAACGTCCATGTAAGAGGACACGTGGTGTATGTGGCTCATTCTAAGGTAATAAAAAAATAATGATTAATTATGTAAGGTTTTTAAACGCCACTGAAAACATAGTTATGGTTTATTATGTTGCATTTCTGTCAAGAGACCCTCACACTGAAACTTTAAAAAGCTATACAAAGATATTGTTAGTGCATGTTAGCATGTTAGTCGAAAACTTTTTTTCCCAGTGGGTTTGTCAGAGCCTTTTCACTAACAACAGTTGCTTGTTGCTGCCAGAAACAAAGTTGAGGAGAGCGGTGAGCCAAAACAGCAAAATTGTGGGCCACAAAATAAAAACAATGAGTTAAAAGATGCAAATGCACTTTCACATTAGCAGCAGTCTCATAAAATAATATATTATATATAAGAATAATGGAGCTTTAAGGATTTGAGTAGGCTGCTTCATCAATGGAAATTTACTTTCCACCTAAATAACCTTTTAACTAGAGCTGTGTGTTTCACTGCAGTTGAAGTCGCATCCATTAAGGGCAAAGATGTTCCCAATTATCTGTAAGCATTGGAAACTGAATTAATTTGCAATAAAGGGTCACTCAGCAAAGAAGAGAAGCACCATTTGTTTTGCTTACACGCTTTATTTTATGACTTCCAATTGTGCTTTAATCCATTTTGAACCTGTCCTGTTGGGTCGTAAAGATATAAAAATCTTCTCCTTTAACATAACTTTTAGTCTAAGTGCATTTTAATCCACCATTTACTTTTATTTACAGTATAGACCCTCTTGAGTAGGACATTGTAGTTTTTTATCCACTACTGGTCATTTATTAATTAATAAAAGTCAGAAAAAACAGAGAAAAAACCCTGAACACTTGTACCATATACACTCACTGGGGCTAAGGTGCAGATAGACGTTTGAATGAATATTATGCAAATACGAGTTATTCTCCTTAGATCAGCTGAAACCTCTGAGTGCTGCTTTTGCTGCATTTTCACAGAATCATCCATATGAATTTCTGCCCTCTGTTCTCCCGCTTAGAGGCTCCTGAGTCCTCACAGAGTCTGAGAAACATCAGTCTGCACCATTTCCCCGCAGAGATCTTATCTGTGAGAGGTGTTTGTGAAATGGCGTTTTCCAGCCTGGTCCTGCAGGTCACACTGTCTGGAGCAAACAGAGAAACAACAACTGAGGAAGAGTCAGAGAGAAAGGACGAGGGGAGAAAGGAAATAGAATTATGAATAGCAGGTTATTGGCCTTATCATGCTTACATGCTGGCTTTTCTGTACAGTGCCTTTCAGCAGGGTTGTGTTACTGAAGCGTAGACTTAACTGAGGGCAGGAATACACAAAATACATCAAGACAATTGTTTGATTTTTTTGTTGTTTTGTTGTCTTGGTAGAAACTGTGCATCTATTCAGATCACAGCAGCTTCAATTTTTCTTTTCTCTCCGACTGCGCTTCCCATGCACATACATTCACACCTACACCCACACACACTCGCAAAAATGTACAATTTATCCGAATACTTCCCACATCTCTCCACCCCCATTCCCTTCCACACAGAGATAGCAGCACATGTATAATTGCAGTGTGCAACAGTGCGCACCTTAGAGGAAATAATTACCACCATAAAAAGAGCAATTACTAACCTGGCAGAGAGTTGCAGTGGATTTTAATGCTTCTGCCAGTAACGTCTGCTCACATACCGCTCTTTGTTTGTTTGACTAATGGTTTCTTTTGAAGAATAAACGAGCCATATTTACCAATACTAAAATGCTGTCTGTTTTGTACACACATTTAGACGTACAACACAGCTTGCAGGTTCTGTGACAATCAGGGTGAGCAGTGAATGCTGGGAAAAGAAACAGGGCTGAAGGTTACTATGAGTTTCATTCATGTAACCAAATATTAAAAAGATTTATAAGAATTGACTGTTGAGAGAGAGGCCTGCTTCAATTCACTACTTAATATCCAGTTTTGATTAGCTGGTATAATTTTGATCCTTTTCATCTGTTACGAATAAATGCTTTCCAAACTGGCTGTCAGTGTGAGACACTTATTCATTTTCTTCTTAAACATCATTATGAGGAGATAACTAAAATGATAAGAAGGCCGGAGTGAGTGAGTGGCTTTGTGACATGCATTACAACCGCTCAGCTCTGCTGTCAGAAAAGATGCATTAATACGCAAAGTTGCGTACACACGCCATTAACAGAAAAAAAGGGGAAATAACTGCAGCAATTTTTTTACTAATTCCGGCAAATCACTCTGTTAGAGAATTAATCACAATCTGTCCCCTGCCTGCTTCAGAGAACACGACCATCTATCAAAGCTTTTGCTCTTCCTGACTAGACCACAGTATTCACTAGTCATCTCCCAACTATTGTCTTTAGGCTTCAATGGTCTGATTGATTTTACAAGACAGCTACTGGGGATAATCATTTGGCATTATATCCTGCGCGTAATTGCAGAGTATTGACTAAAAGTAAGTGCTGATGGGATGAGAACAATTCCTCAATCATCAGTGTTAAGTTGTTTAAATACAAACGTAGAAGATCAATGAGATACCTGCAAACCACACAAATCTGCAAGCTCATGTTTCATTTGCTCTGGCAGGTACTTCCTGCCCCATCCCATCCAGACAGATTCCCACCTATCCTGGAACCGGTCGGTCCAGTCATAACGGTCCATTATGGCGAGTTTGATAGGATTGACAGAGGAGCACGGCGTTACTGGCCATGGAGACATTTTCATAAAAAAACAAGATGGCTGCCTTGATGCGGAACTGTTTCTGTTAAATCAGCTATCACTTGAGTATATAATTAATTGGAAGGGATAATTTATCTAAAAGACGAATATAAGAAGAAGCATAATCATTTAAAGATTTTGTTGATAGAAAGATTTGGTAAGTTTATTTTTACCAACTACACTGCATCACAAGTTTCATTGCTCTGACTGGTTGTAGGTCCGTCCACTTACACCCGGAGGCATTTTGGTCTGCAAAGGACAACAAGGTAAAGGATTATCATCTAATTGGTTCAGTTCACACGTGTTGCCCTCAGCCTGAAATACAACTTTGCACCATCACTAACAGAGCCATGTCTTTATAGGTAGATCTAAAGAACCCCTGAAAGAACTTCACGCTGGATTGGACAAGTAGCTGAGAATTTTGAAGTAGTAGGTGAGAGTGTCGATGGAATGAATGGAAATGTCAGGCATGGTTGCATGTGGATATGGATGGTAACTGAGGTTAAAAGCAGTTAAAAAAATGAGTGGCACAGAAAGCCGGAGAATGCTAGTAAGAACAGGGATTCAAGTGGCTTGATTCCACAGGGCACGGCTGCGTCACGTGGCTGTCAAAGCTGATGAGACAATGATTGTGATTCCACCAGATGTGCTGCAGCATGTTTCAGAAGTAACCCAGGAGATGATCTCTGCACTGCTCTGCTCCACAGAAGCCGCGTCAAGCTGCACAGAGGAGCTGAATCAGGCTGGTCAGTTTCCAAAATAAAATACTCTTTGCAGACTGATTGAAAATCAGGATGGGAAAGACTTTGAAGGTACTGGTGATGTCTGCCTTGTCTGCAAGGTGTGTTCACACTGAAAGCAAATCCAGTGATTACATACAAAGTTAACGCAAAGTTTGTTGCAACATTTGCTGGTTCGCTCTAGTTCAAATTTTTCAACTTGGGCGAAAAATTTGTTTGACGCAATGTTGAGAAGCCTGTCAGCGGTGAGACTGTCACTGGTGGCTTTGGAGCGTTGTTTGGAGAGGACCAGGTGAGTGGTGTAATGACAATCCGCTGGCTGACAGGGAGCTGCTAAAGAACGGGGAAGTGTATGGGGAGAAGCGCTGCAGCTTTCGAACAAATAAACACCCATATTTGGTCTGGATTATGCTCTCACAACTACGCCATTTACCTGCGGGAGGAGCTCAGAGTTAACTGCTTTTATTAAATTAGCTTTATACTTTGGAATTACAATTTGATTTATCTTCACTTGCGCTTCTTGGCAGCTAGCTTCCGTGCATATCTGGTTCCACTGTTGTTGTCAGCATCAGATGGCACCAGACTTCTGCTGGACTACTACTTCATATTTTCACACTAACAAGACGGCATCATATTGTAGTTATTTCAGCATCAGTTTGATCCGTTTATTGCAATTAAATCGCAGAAAAGGATTTACTTTGGGTTCATATAGCTGTAGTATTCGCGGGCTGTGTTTATTCGCTTGTTGTGTGTGAACACTTAAAATGTTCAGCGGTCAAACTCGTGCGAGTCAAGCGAGGCAAATATTAATGCAGTGTGAACACACCTTAAGTTGTGGCATGTGTAGGAGGTATCTGGTATAGCTTGCAAAACTGGGTGGAAGCTGTGTGTACAACATTGTATGAGGAAGCTAACAAACTGGCAATGTGTTTCTTCAAGGCAGTGGTGAGTGCACTAATGGGGGTGCTGAGATACTTGCAGGCACTGTGCTTGGTTAGCAGGACAAGTTGGCCTGGCACTAGCTTTGCTGCAGAAGAAGCAGTAGTAGAGGAATCTGCAGCCTGAAGAGCTGCAACCTAGGTCATTAAAGTTACTGCTAGAGCCGGATGCAAGTTGCGTGGGGACCTGCATATCATATGGGTTCCGCCTCACTCTCATGTCAAAGGTCATAGCGAGTGTCGATGTGTACAACTTTGATGAGAGGATGAAGAGGAAACTATCTTTCTGGGCACAAAAAAAGAGAAAAATAAAACTCACTAAGAGTGAATTACAGGAACCGCAGTGAGTTCTCTCCTCAAAGTCTGATGTCAGCAAATACAGTCAGCTAATGTTTTAGCTGCAGTAAATCTCTCTAGTCTGTCTTGCTACCCAGCTGAGCAGCACATCTCTTGTTCTGTCTGTCTCTTGGTTGCTCGGTCTAGGTTTAGTCAGGTTTTACAACTCTGCAAAATGGAAAGCAATGGACTGACATTGACTGGTGACTATTTAATTTTTGAGTGGGCAATATGAATGCACATCTATTAGTAAATAATTATCATCACATATTCTGTCAAGTCATAGAATAAGTAGTATTTCACATTTGAAAACTTATTAAAGGAAACCTGGGGGTGCCGTTTTGTATGGGCCTGGTACAAATCCCTTTATCAAATCACACAGACCCAGAAGAAATTCATTATTATTATTATTATTATTATTATTATTATTATTATTATTATTATTATTATTATTATTATTATTATTATTATTATTATAAAATAATAATAATAATAGGCAGCCCATAAGGAGGTCAGCACTGGCTCAGGTTATTGCATACAATCCTCCCGGCCTGATAGAGGACTAGTCCTTTCTGGAAACAGGACGAAAAGTTTGGCTGAGGGCACGACTGTGGGTCCCCACCTTGACTGCAGTCTATGCAGCTGTGGTAGCTGGTAACAAGGTGTGAGGAGCTGAGCAGGCCAAAGTTGATTGGATAGTAAAAGCAGGAACAAGAGGAGAAGAAAGGATGCTGGGATGAAGGGGTGTATGTACTCGGGTTGTCAGTGAAGCCCGAGGTGGAATTGGGGAGGGATGAGAAACAGAGTGATTTTGATGAGTTTCTCGACAGCTTCAGTGATATTGATAGGTTTTCTATGTAATGAGCCACCACCCACAGGTGGTCATTTTAGTGGGTCCCCATTAAATTCTGTTTATTGACAACTGTAGTGTGATTGGTATCGTGAAGATATCATCAGTACTGCTACTCTTATTGGTTCGGTTCTTTGTTAGTAATCTGTTGTTTCAAATTTCTGAAAGTGATTTTTTTTTTAAAGAACAGTATTAGAATTGAATATTTTAAAAATAAATAAGATTTGTTTCTAGAGCAGCAACAGTAATGTTTACAACAGCAAATTCACTATGTAATCTATGTATACTATATACTGTTACTTATACAGTAAGGAGCCTAGTTGTTGTCAACTCGAGTAATCTTGGAGTAATATTCACTTCACCTAGTTCTCTTCTTCACCTGCTCTGCTGACCACTGACTTTGTTCCTTTCCAGGAGTTCTGTGATTTCAACATGGATTTGTTGTTCACATTGTAACGTTAGCATATTCACGGGAACGGTGTTCCCGAGCGTTCGACCCCATTTCCAGCACTGTGAGTAGCTACTGGTCACATTGTTTAGAGGTAAGCATTGTTATGAGTTGTCTATCACAGCTTATGTTAAAACTGAGTAAAAAGACAATGGAAAAGGTGTACTTAAGTACTTTACATGCGGAAATGGGATGAGTTCATGGCATGGTCTTTGTTCCTGAATCTAGTTATGAAATTTCATTAATAGAGAGATGAAGCCGCAAAGTGTCATTAAGTAGTAAGAGTGACTGTGAGCATGTGATAGTTTTGCCTAAGACTGCTGCTAAAAAAGTCAGTTTAATTATTTAGTGTGTTTATTCTTTCCAGTGTAATACTGTAACATCACTGTATGTATGTTTTAAAGTGAGTTTTGGTTTAGGAGGGAGGCCAGGCTTTAAATACTACAAGAGCACACTCATGATCACATTCCCACGATTCAGCACACTAACAGATTGCTTGCTTGGTTAGGGAGCGATCAGCATTACTCCTGCTAGCGGTTTAAGTAACACAATCTGGTGTCTAATTTCAAACAGCTGTCTGCTCCGCCACAGGACAGGAGTGGGGGCGGAGGGCCAGAAACACCTTGATGATTCATGGCCTGCGAAATGAAGATGAATATTTTATATAAACTGGCATTAAGAGGTTTCAACACAGTCGTCCAGATCAAACACAACAGCATGGCAACCCAGTTCTCCACTGTCTGTCTGCAAGGCTGCCGGCTGTAACACGGTCAATTATATGGTGGGCTGGCGTAGAGTTTTGGTTTTAATATGCATCAGGAGTATTTGTTCTTACTGGAAATTAATGACACAAGCAAACTGATGCCTATATTTTATTCAGTAATGGCTGGATTAATATGAAAATGCTCTTTTTAAAGTTTTTACACACTTGTATGCGCCTTTCAAAGAAGTGATATATTTCATTTCGTTACCTGAAACATATTCAATTTATTGAAAAATTAGAAATTGGGAGTGAATTTTTGTCTTGATTTAATGTCCTTAATTCTGTTGACTAATGTGGAGTGCATGTGTTTACAGGTGCTTGCAGGTCAGCGTACATACGTGTCACCCCACAGCATGTGTATTGGTCCATGCATGCTTGCTCCCTAACTACGTTCGCAGGGGTAAATTGAGTGTGTGACCGCATATAACTCTCAGAACAGCCCCATTTCCCTCTGCCCGCCTGCTTGGTCACACTGATTCAGTGCACCAGTAGCAGCATAAAATCCATACCAATAAATTTCACCTTCATGGGGCTGCGTGTACCATCAGCCGGGGATGCCCCTGCAAAAAACCAAACCATAGTTGGTTAGCCACAAGAATCGGGCTGCAATTGCCCCTTGGTGCAGATCTGAGGGTGCCTTTACCCTTTTTCCATTGTGGTTTATTGTTATGATTACCTAACCCGAGACTGTGCTTTCAAAACGCATCCACACTCATCTGCCACTGCCATCAATGTGTTTATAATATGTTGTTAAATCAAGGCAGACCCACAGGGCTGACTGCGTTGGTCATCTCATTTGGCCTGTAATGGCCGTACACTGTCTCCATGATTGATTCTCCTTATTTGACGTGTATCTCGACGAGGGTCACAGGTCAGGCTTGGACCAGCCACAGCAGTCAGACTTCAATACTCTGATGTGATGCATGCACCATTTCTACAAGCAACAATCTAGATTTTATACATAACAGTCTCTTCACACACCATTAACCTGCCCAGGGTCTTCATGTCATTATCGATTCTCAAAGGCTACATGGGCTGTAAACATTCCTGATGCCCTTCAGAGATATCACTCCTAATCATCCTGGGACACTCAAACGTGCAAGAAGAAAAGGCTTCACTAAGCAGAGTGGTACACTCCCTAATCTCATGCATTGCATGCTTTTGTGTTCATTCGTGTGTGTGTGTATTTGAGTGGGAGTTGCATGCAAAATGGCGGTTTGTTGACAAAAACTCTCTGCTATTACTGAAACACAGCCACGTACTGCTTTGAAAGTGAAGAGCCACTGAGGGAAACAAAGACAGCCAAAGTGAGAGCTGAGTGGTTTAACAATCTGTCTCAACGGTGGGGCCATTTTTCAGACAGGAGCCACCAGCACTCCCTCATCACTCGGCTGAGGTCCCTTAGAGCCCTTATTAATATTCACAGACAAGATTATAGTTTAGCAAAACATTATCACTGCTGATTAACGGGGGATTGCAGCGAGGGCCAGATTTTCTCTGGCATTTCGATTCATGTTTTGATTTTGCAAGCATGTGAACTCTGGATACGGTGCCTCACCAGGGCACTAATTAATGGTAATGAGTCTAACTGTGCACAGCGAGATAACAGCAATGTCCCTTTCTTTATATTCCCCAGCAAACCTGTCCAAAATAGTGTACTGTAACTCATAGCCTGATATCAAACAGATCCATCAACTCGGTGGAGTGGTTCAAAGGTCTGACTCCTGGCAAGTAGGACAGAGCTATAGCCTCACAAAGAATTACAGTGACCACACCGTATAAACACCAAAACATTACCAGTTGTTTTACCTATGTTGTTATTTGGCTGCTGTTTCTCCCATTCTTTGATTAATCCAGTCCATTAGCACCCTCAGTTGCCAGTTTCTGTTATTCTGTCTGTAATGCTCAGTTTGTTTTCTACAGTTGACTGTATTTGTGCATCTGCCTGCCCTCTGTCTTCTGTCTGCACTTGGATTGTATCTACCAGTCCTATATAATAATAATGTTATTATTTTTTACTTTAAAAACTGTTTGTTATTGTTAGTATGTGGTACTCCAGAATCAGAATCATCAAAAGTGTTGATAGTAGGTAAATGATACATGAAATTGACTTTCAAATGTCTCATGTCCATTTCCAGCCTTTTTCACTAGTGTATTTACGTTAGCCTCACTAACACTAATAGAGTCTCTAACTATTCCCAGTAAGAAAAAAATCAGGAGGGCGCCAATACAGGTCCCTGAATTGTGTTTAGCCTTATAAACTTGACTGCATCATGACCTTAAACCTCGTGAATGGCTGTTGCTTTGGGCAGGTCATTACCTTCAGAGGGAGAAAATATGGCAGGTCCAGCACTGAAAGTGATATACTTGATAGATATACACAGTTTTCATGCCGTCACTTGGTCACTAATGGACCAATAAACAGGATGATGTGAAGAGATAGAAGATGATCGTGTAAATGTCTCTTTTCTCTCTCTCCTGCAAACATGGTCGACTGTGTTATCACGGCTCACTTGAAATCCATATTCCTGTTATGGATGATATGCCTGACGTCTCCTGACCAATGACCCACTTAATAGTTAATGCTTATCTTAAGCTGTAGTTAATATCTCCATATAACATTAGCAGTAGCCTTATTGGATATAACTATCAATGCTTAAAAGTGTATGAGAATAGATGATAGCCTTAGCATTAATACTGAGGTCCACTTGTCATGTATTGATTCATGGTGAAAACTGTCTTCTATTCAATGAGGTTTGACCATGCTGAGGTGTGTGCCTTTATGTTTGTGTACTGTTGCTCAAGTGTGTGAGTGATGCAGCAAATTGTCCATTTGCAGTATATCCGATGGGCTCAGGGATGTCATTAGTCACAGCGTGCTCGTTCTCATTAAATGGCCCAGTCGCCATGGCAGCCCCACAAAGGCCAGCCCCTCCCCCCTCCAGCGCACGGAGAGTGACAGGCCAATTAGAGCAGGGCGCTGTGACATGCAGTCTGCTGTGATTACAGCTCTGAGGAGAGAGGAGCCAGGCAGGGGACACCATACACCGGCAAGGTCCCAACAAGATCCATCTCCAAACAAACACGATGAGCCAGGGAGGTCATGTCTGCTCCCAGACCGCGACATCCCCATTCCTCCATTACATGTGGCACCTGCCATCGAGAGCAGTTAGCAGCAATACCATTGGAGAGAGCAGTACAAACTACACCACCCAGAGGGCTTTGGACACGCATCAGACGCCTACAGGTTGACTGCCCTGCGTTATTCATTGTTCGAGATCTTCATCACTTGTCACACAGTGCACATGCTGCTTCGCTATAATCCTCTCAAGTCTGCATCTTTTGGGGGAAAGCATGTGACAATTCTGCTAAATACAAGTCATGGAGACACAGCAGGAGAGGGAAGAAAATACTCTAATCTTGGCAATGATGACGTTGAGTGTGGCATCAAGCCTGTCAGCTTTTCACTATGATGCATTCAAGGTGTAACACACACATACTGAGGCAGAGACACAAGACAACATAAAACAGCGCACAAGGTAGATTTATTTGTGACATTTCAAGTGGTTGTAAAGTGATACAGACACAGAACTGATATAAAGCTGTAATGTGATACTGAAATGACATACTTTACCCATTTAAACAAAAGAAACTACTACTTACTGAACGATCGTCATCAAACAGGCTGCGATAAAAAACAGCAGAATCTCGCCACAGGTTATATTGCTCTGTACTGGACAGGCTGGATGGATGGGCAAACTTTGTCACAGGAGATCACAATGAGTTTCCTGTTTCCTTCCATGTTGGTTTCTTTTAACGAAGACCACAATCTTTCCCTTATCAACTCATTTAAAGTTCTAAAACTAACTAAAGTGACCTTAAGTTTAGCACGTTTAAACACAGATGTGTTCCCAAGATGAAGAATGAATCTCAGAACGAAATCGCTCTACAATAGAATATAAATACTGTATATCTGGGCTACTGGTATGTTCACGTATATATAGACAGAGAAAATAGAAGAGTGTAGCTATAGGCCATGTCTGCAGCGAATAGAGGCGTTAAATGCCACTTAAAGGTTTTTTTGTGAGCCACAATAGAGAAAATAGAAAAAAAGAGAAGAAAAGAACACTCTGTCTGGGCAGATCGAGCCATTGGCCTCTTTCACTGCACATCTTTTGTGTTTCTGAGAGAATGGTTCACTGCCTTTTGACAATAAAAACCATGGGGAAAAAACACAATTTTCTTCAGGCAATGCTGTCTTCCATTTCTAGCTGCTACATGAACAGCCTCACGAAAAGCTGGAAATGCGCAGTTTGGTCGCAGTTTTGTATGAATTGCATTTCTACTCGAACATAAACAGCTTTTTCCCCCCCTTTCATCCCGAGGAGGCGGAGATTTCATGGTACAACAGGAAGGCTGTGACAGAGTAATGATTTAATTGCTGGCAAGGAGCAGAAGAAAGTAAATGTTGTGATTTTGTTATACGATATTTATCTTGTTGTCAAATACAATTACACCCAAACACAAGGCAATAACTACCACTGAAAGAGAGGTCACATCTTCAGCTTTTCTTTTTAAATGTCCACTTTTGACACAAACGTGGAATTATATATCATAATCATAGGCCTATATAAGTGTGAATTGATTTTTTCTAGCATTTAAGCATGATGTTAAGACATTTATATTTTATTTACACACTGAAATCAATACTTTTTCCCACATTGAACAGAAGAAAACATTAAACTCCAACAAGAACTCCATCTTTCTTCTTACTATGCCTTTTGCCTCTTGCACTGACACAGCAAATGTGCGCTGGACATAAACTGTGATCGTTGAAAATGAACATAATTCATACTGTGCTGTAGGGCTGTGAGTGGTTAACTTTACTATTCCCACACTAAAACACCCTTTCATTCAGATAAACAGGCACACCTATGCATCAACTCTCAAGTTGTCCAATATTATGCAAAACGTCATCCATTATGTTTGGAACTTTTTGCATGATTGCTATAAAGAACATGTCTCTCGGTCTTTTGCTCCTTCTCCCTACAGAGTACAAAAAACTGACTAAAAAGTGAGATGACAGGACAAGGTGGGAGCGAGGGGAGAAGATGCTCTAAGTGACTTAAGAGTAAGAACTCAAAAAAAAAGGGAGAGTAGCACAAGCCCGGAGTGAGAGTTGTAAGAAATGTCTTTGAGCGGTATAGAGCGAGGGAGTCTGGGGCTTTAATAAAGGAAAGCAAAAGTGTAAAGAGAGAGAGAGTGAACGAGACAAAGTGAAAGAGAGAGGACAGTGTTTGAAGGGTTAAGGGCAAAGTTGCAGTCTGTGTGACAGTATCAAAGCCACAGGAGCAGCAGAGAAAAGCTGTTAACGGGAGCTCACCGTGCCTTAATCGATTGTGAACTGTGCTGCAGAGCACAGCCAATCACAAGAGCTCCTGGAGACTTCTCTGGGTTAGAGCACTTACACGCTGTCTGCCGCCCGATCACGGAGACGACACAGGGAGAGGAGAGTGAAAGAGACAGAAAGAGAAAGAGGAAAAAACACAAAGAGATGAGGAGTAAGGGTGGCGTTAGTCAGGGAGAGGAAAAAGTAGGACTTCAAAATTATGGTTTTGCTTTTTCATCCTGTGACCTTGAAAGCCCTTGTTAGGGGAGGTATGTTGGAGTGAATATGCATCAAGTGTCCTTTCTTTTGCTCCATTTGTCTGTCTTGTATCTGTCTGCCAAGATTTCAGCTGTCTTTCCTAAAATTCACACATTGTATGCATGACCTTTAAAGGCATGTCACATGGCATCACAAGAAGATTTGGACATTTTAACAGCACATGACATTTTGCAAAGAGTGTCATCTTGAATGGACAAATCTCTCTGACATGAAACTTCTGGAAAATCTTGTTCTTGCAGACTATCTATCTATAATATGTGCGCCAACAGATACATTTTGAATCATCACAAGGAAAATACCCAGATAAAACAACCTTTTTCTAACAAACAAATACATTTGTAGATACAGCAAAGCTGCTTATATGTTCTGTCATCTTCATTTATCTGTCTTCATGTTTTGACATTGTAACTGTCTCATTAGTTTGAACAACTCACAAAACATCCACTAAACTCAACAATTCACCGACTGATGTGGCTTGAGACAGAATTAACTGACTAATCCAATAACGTCTCTTTGCAACAACTCCGGGACTCATTTTTATACAGCTGTAAGTCTTCAGTCTAATTAACTTGTGCTTGCTGTAATTGGAAATTTGTAAATGAGTGTTGTAACAGCTAAGAGATGACTCAGTAAATTGGCGCTTTCTGTTTATTTTGGGTGTGTTACAGTGAGATCCATATAGCAGCGTGCTGCCCCGGCTGTGAACACTGAATATATCTGTAGAGGAAGCTGCTCCCATCTTTTAAAAAACAGAGTTTGACCAAGTGATATAGCAGTAATTTTGGACAAACATGTCTTTCATTCACATTGTCATTTTCCCTAAGATATTTCTTTGAAAAGCATAGATAGAATAATCTACAGGGTTAATGAAGTAATAGCAAGTAAATATATCTCTGGATCATATGAATTAATGCAGTTTTGAAACAGAAAATATCTTTACCTGCAGACATTTTACAGGAAGTTAAAAGTTCAAAAAATAAATTGGGTCCAATCTACAGTATCTATCTAATCTATTTAATAACATTTCAAAAGCATACGTTGCCTCTATGGAAAGAACTAAAATTAAAAAAGAAATGGTTTCTTCTCTTTGTTCTTGTTACAAGCATAACTGCTGTATTCGATTCCCTTGATAGAGTGAAAAAGAATAGAATGGACATTTTGTAATTTTATATAACAGACTTGAAATGGATAATTCCCCTTGCAGGCCTGTTTCATGATTCTTTCTAGGGCTGCAGCTAACAATGATTTTAGTACTGGAAGCTTATTAGTCCTTTCGGAAATTCATAGTGTGTAATACAGAAAACATCAGACCAACAACATCAACAGACCAACAACCAGGCAACTGCTCTACCAACACAAACATCACCCTGACACGCAGTTAACTCGCTTGTTAGGGTGGAGTGTGGTGGTGAAGCAGGTTGGAGGACCCAAATGCAGGACACGGATAGTGCAGGTACAGTTCCAAATGTTTATTTACACAAACAGAATGTGAGCACACTTACTACAGAGTGGCTGAATCCAAAATCCAAAATAGCAATGCAAATAAACAGAGGGCTGTTTCACAAAACCAAGACAGCGGATTAAGCCGGGATTGTCCAGATATCCTGGCTGAATTAAACCCTTGACTCAGTTTTACGAAAGCAGTGGCACATAAGTTACCATGGCAATTCATTCTGTGCAACTAGCCTGCTCCAGACCAGGCTAAAAGCCAGGCTTAGTCAATCCTGGTACCTGATCTGTGCGGTCAGTGGTCACCGATCAGAAACCAATGTGTTTTGTCAGTTATTCTGTTTTCTCATCTACGTGTTTAGCGTAATTTTTATCAGCCTGCATTAAAATACCACAGATACATATTGGCATTCAGTCAAGTACTATTATTGTAACATTATTATGGTAGCCTACCATTATTAACTCTATAATTATCCATGTGGGCATTGTTACTGTTCAATTGTGTTTTTCAAGACTGCTGTTGTTCTAAGTTTGGCCTTTAATAGGCTGTTGTATGTGATGTGAAGATTAGAAAAATGGCTGATAAAGTATCAAAGGTGTTGTCAATCAAGTCAAGCTATACAAGTAGCTCTAAACACGTTTCGTCCTTTACAATGGCGTGCCCATTTTTGGATGACATCGTAGATGAAGCACTCATATTGAGAAGAGCTTTCAGACAGGAAAGAGTGTTTGGGGACAGGTCCGATCCGTTGCCTTTTCCCGACAATTACCCGTAAGAGCGTTACCGCTTTTCTGGGGATGGCATCCTCTACCTGTGCAGACTGTTGGGTCCCAAAATTCAGCACAGCACCGCACGGTGGTGGTTATGGTTATGCCTACTGTCAACTACATAAATTTATGTGCATTAAAGGACCTTAACACATCTTATTGCTTCACATGATCTGTGATGCTGACTGCATCTTCAGCAATATCTAGGCAAAGTGGCCTGGCATAGTTGATGACTCCCGAGTCTTTCGGTCCTCTACACTTAACCAACAAGTATCACAAGGTAAGCCACACAATTTGTTTGTACAAGCATCTTGACCATCATGACATTGTCAAAAGTTTTACTCTACGTTGATTTAACCATTACACTTTGTGTTCTCAGGTGAATTCTCTGGTGTGCTGCTGGGAGACAAGAGTTATGCCCGTCAGACATTTCTACTTACTCCCTCTGCAGACCCCCAGACCGCAGCACATATGTTGCCCATGCAAGAAGAAGGGCCCGAATAGAAATGGCATTTGACCTTCTTAAGTCCCGTTTCCAGTGCCTTCACCACCTGAGGGTCACCCCAGACAGGGTCTGTGATATCACTGTTGCATGCGCTGTCCTTCAGGAAGGAAAGGGCTCCTAGAGTGGCCTTGGAGATGGACTGGGACAATCCGTCCATATTTCCGGATATTGTGAATGGCAGACTGATCAGAGACCAATACGTTGTTAACTATTTCAGATGATTTATTGCTTTTTCGTGTATTCAACAAAGGTGAGGATGTCACAAAGTTTTTCTTTTAATGAGGT
The DNA here is from genome assembly GCA_024633595.2 of Lepomis macrochirus. NCBI lineage: Eukaryota > Metazoa > Chordata > Actinopteri > Centrarchiformes > Centrarchidae > Lepomis > Lepomis macrochirus. Next base: position 21,727,484 of record JALXJV020000004.1, on the reverse strand, counting down.
CACTGCCGAGAGCTTGGGAGGAAAAAAAAAAAGATTAATAAGTTGTGCAGGAGCCTACAGTCATACTTACAGCGTGCATTGAAACATGACTGACTTCTTTTTGAAGTTTCTGGATTTCCAAGTCCAGTTTCTATAGTGTCTTTTTCATTTCCATATCCAGGTCCAATTCCTGCAGTTTTCTTTTGTGATATGTGATTTGTATGTCTGCCAGTTCAATTTGTTTTTTTAAGTGTAAGCTCTACAGACCTCTGACAGTTTGTGAATCCTGTAAGATACATATCAATTAGCAGATCATGAATTGTGCATGGTAAGATGTCCTCTTGACTTGATTGCACTATTTGTTCAATCTTACTGCTTCACCTAGGTATTTATCCCATTGATGCTGCAGGGCCTATGTGTTAGTAGCCCTTACAAGTATTTATCGCTCATATTTATTGTTACTCATAGATCTCTTACTTTACTATTATTTGCATGTTGTTCCTCAAATGTAAGTTGCTTTGGATACAAGCGTCTGCCAAATGAGTAAATGTAAATGTTCAGTTAATATTTACTATGTTCCCGGATTGGCTTTTGGGCAGTACACCGTCTGAGTCCTGTTATAAATATGATATTTTCTATGAGCATCACATTAGCGACTTCTTTTCCATTCTGGATTAAATTAAAGTATTTCAACAAGAGTGGCATGATACCTCCAGCCTTCTTGAGACCACAGACAGAGTCTCCTCATCGTCTGCTGCAGAAGTTCTTTCACCCTGGCACATTAACCAAACTCATATTAACCCTAGTGGTGACAGGTGCCTAGCCTATATGCCTTTAATGAATAATACTGGATTAATGTTATCCTCTGGTAGCTCCACACGAGAAAGTGTGTTGCCAGATACTGCAAGACAATGTCAGCCAGTCCATATCTACATAAATGTTTGATTAGGCTGCCATGTATGAAGGGGGAATTTTCTATGGGTGGGACAGAGTCAGCAACACAAGTGACCGGGATCAGGGCTAATGAGGCAGGCAGAGAGACAGCATGAAAAACAGAGACAAGCAGGCAGGCAGAGAGACAGCAGGGGGGGACAGAGAGACACAGATGCAAAACACCATACATTAACTGGAACTCAAAGTATTTAGTGGACATGCAAGCAGAGGAATTACTGGGGGAACAGACACAGACAGACAACAACAAGGAACACAGACTGAAGAACTCAGATTAGACATGGGCAAAACACAGAAGTACACAGACCAGGAGTGAAAACTTAACACATGGTACAGGACTAAGAACTAAGATATGAGACAAGACAGATACTAAGTAACTTAAAGATGTGGATGAATAATAATAAAGCCTACACAGAGACTAGAGCAGAATGAACAAAATAAGATTAATTAATGACATTGGCAGAGAACATAAATGGACAAGCAGACAGAACTCAAGCATGATGGTACAGAAACTAATACATGAGACTGAAACAGAACTGAAATCAGGAAAATACCAAAAAACAGCAGACTATATAACAGATACTGGACAAAGGATAAAAGACAGAACTGAACCCAAAACTCAACAACTCTTAGACAGATAGTGAACAGATCAAAACAACAAACACTGAAATACACGGACCAGGAGTAAATACTAAGGCATTAACACCAGAACTAAGACATGGAACCAAAACACAGACTAAATAACAGATACAAAACCAAACCCTCAGAATCAAAACCCACAGCACTCAGGACAGGATCGTGACATAGCTTTGACGTTACTACTCAAACTCATGGCCCAACCAGGAGAACAACAAACACACAGGTACTTTTTCAGTTGAGGATTGGGGCTTACTTTGGCTAGCCTTCAACTCAACAATCAATCATGATTTCAAATGCTAAAGTTGCTGTTAATGTTACTTTGTCCGTGTTTGGCGGGCAGAACGCCGGGTGCTTTCTGATCAGGTGCTGTCGTGCTGTTGCAGTAGATGACTTAACTTTCGTTTTACGGTGAACGAAGTGTAACATTACAGATTTTCTTTTAGCTTGAAACAATCCCATTTTTGGACACTTTCTTCTTTGTCCCTCACTATTTTCTCTCTCTTCCTTCAAACAGCGGCATCAAAATCACGTCGTTTTCACACAACGTAAGTGCGATGTGCGACATAATAAATGTCCCTGTGAGTTACATATGTCAATGTATCTTTTTGTATCCATACATTGTTGTACGCTTTGCAACCTTCTCTGTTTTTAATGTGTATTTGTGTAATGCACAGCGTTAATAATATGCATATGGCTACATTTGTTGATTTTCATTATTTGGCTGACTGTAAACCATCATATGTAGCTGCTGGTTAATTAGCATTGTTGTATTCTTTTGCATGCGCACTCTCCACTGAATGCATCCATGCCTTGTGTGTATCCATCCATCCTCTAAATTATTTAGAGGATTAGATAATTAGATCACAGCAAAACTTCAACAACTCTGCTACCTTTGAAGTGTGTCTGTTCCTTGATTATTTATATTCCTTTACTCTTTAAGGGTCCACCAATAAAAAGAATCAAAACAACTTTTCATAAAATTGAATCCGAATTATGAAGTCCATCGTTCTTGGTCTGCTAACTTCTGCCACACTTCTCCCATCCTGCACTGTGTTTTTGTTTTCGTTACGTTTCTGTCTTCAAAATAAAAGCACATAAGCCGTCTGTCGGAGCTACATCAAATGAATGATGTGTATTTGATATTATTGGATAATTTAGTAAGTAATAATCTGTATGAAATAAATAAGCTGTTTCATAGTAGCTTATTTCACTTTTCTGCAAGAGGAATTAAAGGCCAGCCCCATGTGGACACCTGTCCCAAATAGGCAGTCAATTCAGTGATTTTAGCAAATAAAAGCCCGGGCAATTAATCAAAGTTTTAAGGTATTTGTAGATGCTCTGGAACCAACTCCACATAAAACTGTATGTCATCGGCATACCATTGAAGAGGAATATAATCTAACTCACATCAGAGGTGACTCTCCCCACTCACTGACTTTGACTTCTTATGGCGCACGCTAAATACTGTATATTGTGTATTAGCAAGTTATGTACCTTGTGTTTAGAGTGCATGAAGAATTTAAAACTCATCTGGAAGTGCGCCACTATCTGATGCATTCATGGGGTAGTGGTGCACTTGAACCTCTGAAATTACTATTACAACAACACTTTTTTACTGATGAAAACCCAGGCAACAAACAGGTAACAGGAAGGCAGGCAGATATAAGTCCAGGTAATGGTAATGGTAATCCAGCAAGCATGGCAAACAGGCAAATATTTCCTTCCTATTCCCGTTTGAAAAATAGTATCAAAATTACTCTTGACATTGAATTTTTTACAGCATAAGAGCATATTCATTCTGTTTTGTAAATCTCTGTCATTTATGTGAAATATCAGGTTTCTCCAGACTTGTGTTGCTATTGTTTTTGCTTGACTGCTTTCACGTGTTAGTGAATAATTTCACCATAGTCACCAATAAGAAAGAGGCATTGGGTTGCCTTATTGTGACATCAGGCTGTGTCTTGATGTAAACATAAAAGAGCACTGAGGGAGGCCACTGCCGCAAAATATCAGAGGAGGAGCCCCCCCTACGTTCATCTTGGGTGGTTTGATTTTAATTTGGCGGCATGGTGGTTACACTATAGGGGGGCCAGTGTCTACATAAACCTGTTGTCTAGTTACTTAACTGAATCCATTGCGGCTGGCTTGCCCCATACAAGCTGATTTCCCACATTTGGAATAAAGTACAATTCAAATCCATCCTCAGTGGAAATGTCTTACTGGAGTAAAATGCATGAGGCAAGGAAAACTGGAGCTTCTTCTGTTTCACAGGTTTCTATGCAGTTTGCAACTAGCGTTGTTTGTTCTTCAGCAACATCCACCATCGGCTGCCATGAAGGGACAGTGAGTTTGTAAAGAGCTTCAGTGAGAAATAATGAAACAGTCACAAGTTGAACCAAACAGTTTTCAAGTGCAAGCAGAGTGCTGGTCAAGGGCAAACAGTCAATAACCAGAGCCGCCCCTTTAAATGTCAGTTGTCTTGGAAACAGGTGCAGAAATTGAGGATTTGGATGGTGGCTGAGCAACCCGGGAGCCACCGTTTAGTACAACAGCATGCAGAGCGAATGTCACCCTGTGGAGCCACGCTGCTCCACTGAAGCACTGAAAGCTGCAATTCAAGCAAACTGGGGGGTAGAAGACCATGAAACACAGCAGAGAGACCGCCTGATGTTATAATCCTCATCCTCAGTATAATTCATGAAAAAGTAATTGTGGAACTCATGAAACATTCACTGCTTGAAAAGAATAGTTCCTAACATTGGCATTTCACATGTTTCTGTGGGGAAATATTCCTGCAGTTAATATTTCTAAATACCTGAATGTCACATTTAAGTTTAAGGATAAATAATGATGAAGACTTCCAATTAATGTTGAATTCTTTGTCATCTGTTGAAATTCTGGCACAATGGCTACCACAGCTCATAAATCTGTTTGTATTTCTAGAGGTTACTATCTCCTATATGGTATATAAACCCACTCATCACACTCCAATTTTATCCCTATAGAAGAGGGGGAAAATTGACCGATGAACTTGCCCAGAAATACTGAAAGAAAACAGTCATGTTGGTGTAGACACTGTCTCTCAGTAGAAACTCTATTCACTACTGCCCCCTGCTGTGATCATAAAAGCTAACCTGGCCTTGATGTACCACTTGTGCCAGAAGAGCATGGAGGACTAGAAAATCCCATCTATGTATAAGAAATGTTACTTCACTTAAAAAGAAAAGAAAAAACACTATTCAGTAGAAAAACAAAAGCAGCTCATTCTGTACAAGGTAAAATATGGCATCTGTACTGCCTCTTTACATTTGAATGCTTCCTGACTCCCTTCTCAACTCTCAAGAGGCGATGGCCATGTTGTCTTAACAAGGAAGCTTTCTCAAAGGTCTGACTTGGAAGATTCTGGGAAAATTCAGTGCACATTTAAAAAGAATGTCCTCACAAACAGCTCAGTTGTTAGAATTTTTGACTAGTTTGACTAGTAAAATTTCTCAAATCTATGTGAGTAAATGCTGAAAGTTCTCAAAATAGTTCAAGAAAAAGGTATTCCCTGTGGGATCTGTCTCACATATTCAGCAAGAGATGAATTTCAGAAGCTGGAGTCTTTTGAGAGTGTCCTCTCCACCCTCTATAAAGAATGTGAGCCTCTATGCTCTGGACGGAAATTTATAGTATCAAAGGATCTAACAGGGTGAGAAAGTCTTTTATCCCTCCTGCCACTGAAATGTTCATGAGTCAGCTGGGTGTACTCCATGTTTTATGTTATGTCATCCCTTGATGAACATTGTTTTATGTTTGCTAATGTGGTGGGTTTCAACGTGTCTCTATAGCCATGCTAGTGACAATGTGGCTCTGTGGATGGCAACGACAGTTGGTCAGCTGATCGATTGGTCCACCCTTTATCTCACATATCTATTGGATTGATTGCCATGACATTTACATTGTACACAACATTTGCTGTGGTTAACAACAGGCTCACGTGGCTGCTAATGCAGCTTATTCTTGTTGAGATGTTTTTTTGTATTTTATTGTGTGTTATATTCAAGTCTCTGTGTGTTCTGTGTTTCACCTGGCTGCAAGACAAACTTCCCTTTGAGGACATTTAAAGTTAAAGTAGGTCATAGTGATAACAGAACATGACCATAAATGATTTTTGCAATCCTTACTTTAGTCTACCTAATTATCAATGTACCCAAGAAAATGAGGACAGAGTTAAGATGGTTAGAATAATAGTTAAGATGCAAGAAAACATCCCTGCAGCTGCCTTTTTTTTAAACACAGCATGGTTTATGTAACTGCAGATCTTAATTTGTCTATCCAAGCTGACATCAAGGACATCCTCTGATCTCTGTGGTTTAAGCAAGGAGCTGGCATTGTCAGTTTCATAACTCATAACCACTAGTGACAGATACACATGTCAGCACTTCTGCAAACACATCTGCCTCCAACATCACCTACCATATCCTCTTTTCTTTCTCTCATATCCTACTCTTCTGCAATTTAGGTTAAAATACAAAATAAAAGAGCAGCTCAGATATGTCCAATATTTTTCTTTATGAAACCATTCTGTGTCATGTTCCTATACATCTGACATCCTCTCCAACAAAGAATGACCCAGCTCCTATTCTCCAGCCACAGCTGATTAATTTAGGGCAGGGAGATGCGGATACAGAGGGACAGATCATATCCTTGAAACTTTGCGACGTGCCGTATAGTGCTGGTGTTGCTGAACTGTGGAGGGTAGATAGCCGGTGGGCATCACTTGGATGGGGACCTTTCAAATCCAATCGCATCGCGTTGGTCCACGTCCCGGCCCCGGCCACGCTATCAGAGCAGATAACGTGCTCCAGGAAAGGTTACGACTCACCGTGACATTTGTGTTGAGACCCAGCAATCACTGATTCCTGCAGTCTAGTCTTGAATTCATATAAGCACGTGCTTTTGTACGCGCGTTTCCTTGCTGTGTGAGTGCGCGCATGGGCCCCCACACTCCCGTTGTTTATAATAAAAGTGGGTAAATCAAAATAAGAGTTACAGACAGTCGATTAAGATAGTGAAAGTGGAGTCAAGAATCCCATTAAATCACATTCCGCCTTCATGTATTTTAGGTTGCAATGTTTGCACTGGGATAATCAGAGACCAGAGAGCTTTCCAGAGGCAGGAAATGACTGTTGAACCACTTTGTTGACCTTATTCATAGATATAATAGTATCAAGAAGTGAAATCATCTATGAAACTAACATCTGCGCTTCTGTTTTTGCTCTCTTTAAGACAAGTTTTTTTCTTAAAATGTGAGAACAGATTTTTCAAAAAGGCAATAACTTCAGCAGTTATAAGTAAATAAATAGAGGTGACGGTGTCTAGAAGGTTAAGTTTGTTCCTTTTTTTGATGCATCTGAGCACTTTCAAGTTTCTCACTCAGAAAAATATAGACCCATAAAAACAACAATATTCTCACTGTCCTGGATTTCTTTTGTGTAGCCTACAGAAGTTACACAGGTTGGAATATAGGCCCATTTGTACATATTCCAATGTTTTGAATTTAAATAGAAGAAAATACATTTTAAACTCATATATTAATACATTTTGATGAATAAATTCACTAGTGTTGTGCACATATAAAATAGGCTATATTAAATTTCTGTATGGGTATGTGTGTGTCAGTGTGCGAGTGCTATGTCATGACATTTTCTGGATTTGGTTAAACAGTGCTTTTAAATGTATAGGCCTATATGATACTGACCAGGACAAACAATGAAAATCCTGTTCATCCCAAATAAATAGGTCAGAACACACTGTGATGTACTTCTTAGCAGACATGAGGGCATCAGGACCTATTAATGTATCCACTTGACCACACGAGGATTTACAGCTGTTGGCAAATACATTAATAAATGTTTAAATTTGCTGACATTAGTGTTATAAACAATTTGAATGTGTATATACCACCTACAAATGATAAATGAGGGTGGGGGATTAAAGTTAAGTGTTACTAACCTCAGCAGCCAGAAGACAAACTAGACTGTGGCGACTTACACTCTTTAATCCAACGTGGCGATTTTGATCTGTGATGCTTTGTGAAAATCCCGCTCGCCGCTCTTGACATTCAAACTTTGTCAAACAAAATGACAAATCATTATTGGTATTCTGCATTAGATTGAATCTGGTCTTTAATCAGCAATTTCCCTGCTGAGGTGACCAGTGTGACTCTCCTTAGTGCCACAGCAGTCTCCACTCTCATAACAAAAGCATTTTTCTTCTGAGATCCACTTCATTACCCAGACTAATATGGAGCAAAATGTTTATTCAAATGAGCCAAGATCAAATCCTATAAAATGAATGAGAAAAATGCTGAGATGGATTATATTCTTGCAGGAAAAAAAATCATATTTAAATTAATTACAAGCTGAAAGGGCGTCCGGGGTGAAACAAAATGCTTATTCTCCTTCCATTTCCTTAGTTATTTTCTTATTAGCTTGCATTATTTGTTCTCATCACCCGTCACTGCCCAATGTCATCAATATGTGTCCATGAAAACAGAGAATAATTACATTTCATCAGGATCAACATGACATCGACAGGCATTGTGAGAAACTGATTGGCCGTTGTTTCAAAGAGAAGGCACATTGTGAGCCTTTGATTGGCCGCTGCCAGAGGAAAGACTTTCTATTAGTGATTGATTGGGCAGTGTAATTTTCCACCTGAATGGCTCCCAGGCACACACACATTGTTATTGTGTGACTTTAGCAGGAGCCACCTTTGTATAGTAAGATTTTTCTTTAATCTTAAATGGTGTTCTCTGAGTGTTTTTGTGTGTGTGTGTGTGTGTGTGTGTGTGTGTGTGTGTGTGTGTGTATGTGTGTGTGTGTGTGTGTGTGTGTGTGTGTTGGAGGGGAGGGAGGGAGGGCTGTCACAGTATAAGTCACATGGGACAGTCTGTCAGGTCACCTCTCATCAGGAGGCATACAGCAGAAAAATCAAATCCTCAACAGCAATAACACACACATTGACACAAAAGAGACACATTGACCAGTTTTTGCTGCACACCTACACAATCTTTGCCTTTACACTGATTTATGTGCAAATACATTGATCACCATCAGCTTCTCTGCATCCAGCCATGTGACACATTTCTGCAGGACCTGGCTGCCAATGGCGCTGATTCTGCCAGTCGACAAACAGCCTCTAAGTGCAGGGATATCAGAGCTCCATCTCTTAAGAAATAGGACACTGTGACCTCTCTCACAGTCCGCCTTTTTTGCCTTTTCATTTCATGTCTCCGATTCCCTGCTCTGATTTCATTTACTTACACGGAGATGTGATAAAAGGTGATTCAAGGGCCCCTTTCCATCGGTTTTTACAGCCCACTCACTCACAATCAGTTGCTTTTAGTGGGAAATAGTGGCGTATCATTCCAGCTCATTCAAAAGGTGCTGCTTTAGCATTTGACAAATGCATATAAATGATTGTGTGGGGCAGAATGTTCCTTAAAGGAATAGTTAAACATTTTGGGACCAAGACTGGAAGGAACCTGGCTCGGGCAAAAGGTTTGTCTAATTCATTAGGTTTAGGCACAAAAAACACCTTGTTAGAGGAACCATGGTTTTGATTATAACAGCTACTTTGTAGGGGTTAGAAATTAACGTTGACTGAGAGCAAACAGAAAACGAACAGCGATCTTTCAAAACCCAACGTTTTGTTGACCCATTCACCCCCTCTGAACCACCTCCATCTGTGGACAACCTCCTCACAACAGAGACACGGTAGCAGGTTCCCCCCTGATTCCAGTCTTTGTGCTAAGCTAAGCTTACCATTTGCTGGTTTTAGCTTCATATCTACGGTACAAGAAATGAGAGTGGTCTCAATCTTTGTATCTAACCCTCACAAAGAACGCAAATAAATGCATTCCCCAAAAAGTCGAACGATTCCTTTACTCAAACATAAGTATCCTGCATTGAATAGCCTCATTAATGCACATCACCACTGCGCTGGTGACATGTACGCACATAAATCATGTAAACAAGTGTGCATCAGATCTTTAAGAAACCTGATCAGAGAGTCGAGTCCTCTGAAGGACAAAGACACAGAGCGTGACAAAACAGTTATTAAACCAAGAGCAAGCGAGACGATCTCTAGACCGAGCAGCAGGGGAAAGGGGAGACGTGACCATGGAGCGGTGACAGAGCGAGAAACCAAAATGAAGAAATGCAGAGATGAGAGGATAGAGAAAAAAGATAGCCTGCCAGACGTGAAACAGGAGGAAAAAGAGAGGACCACTCAAACCAGACAAACAGAGTAGAATGGCTCCTGTTTATATACGGTCAGTTGTGACATTGAAAGTTTTCAAGTTTGTAATATTGTTTTTTTAAAAGGCTGTTCATAATGTGTGAAAATCACTGTGTTATATCAAATTATAAATCTAATGTTAAAAACTTTCTTTCTTTTGAATGTTCATGGTTTAAATATGCACACAGGCAGACATGTTCAACTAGCCCATGACATTGCATTTTTGAATTTATATTTTTATATTGCAAACAAAACAAACTTTGATAAATCCAAGTCTATTAAAAACAACACAGCATTATTATAAATCCCTCTCTGTGTTTGGGCAGAGGAAGTGGGTTTTAGGCTGCCAGGGTGAAGAAAACAATAATAATGAGCAGACTAACAAGCAGCATTGAATGTCAATCAGTATAAGAGCCTTGTGTTTTTTCCTGCCATTATCAAGTAACTACAGGTAAATACAGTGCTTTAGGAGAGACGTTAAATTTGGTCCTCTGTCTTCGAAAGCCAATTGAGCAGTTTGTCTGGCTGAAGACAAACTAGCGTCTATCGCCTCCTCATTTCCTCACAATCCAGTCAGTAATGATAAAGCCGGAAGTAGGAAACAGCGGAGCCTTGTGGGACTCTGTTCTGCAGTCTGATAGAAATTACTATCACCAACACCAGTTTGGAGCAGCAGTGGCTATCAGATAAGACAACATACACAGCACTTGCAAATCAATCACAGTCACCTTAGCCTGTCTTTGGTCGCGTGTTCTTGTGGGTTTAAATCAACATGAACATTTCAGCTGCTACAGAGTTGGGTTATAAAGTCATCAGAATCTGACAAGACTACTGAGTCAAATATGTTGTTGTTCTCCACAGTGACTTTACTCTTCTTGTGATTACTAACACCTAAAGCTGTGACCTTGACGTCTACGGCCTTTCTTCCAGTTAGTAGTCCCACAACACCACCTGCTGGTTGTAAACCTTCACACATAATAAATGCCCCAGCATGTAAATTATGAGCAAGTGGTACTAAGATAACTCAAGTCTCAACATAATGTTATTTCGATAAATCTCCTCCAGGGAGGGGAAGAAGTATTACGATCCTTTACCCCAGTAAAAGTAGTAAAGCACCTAGTATTTTATTTAAATTTATCTATTTAAAGTAATAATGCACCTAAAGTATCACAATTAAAAATACTAATTTTGCAGAATAGCCCCATGATAAAATATTAAACATTTTGATTATTTTAACTGATGTATAAATTTGTAAGGAGCTTTTTTAATATGATTAGTCAATGTGGAGCCACTTCTACTTTAGAATTTAATCTCTAGCAATGAATCAGATTTTACTAGCGGATGGTATGCTTTGAATGGAAAAAAAGTTGTCTGTCACGTGACTGCTAACTTTCAGATAAATGCAAACAAGTAAAAAGTTCAATATTTCGCAGCTGAAATGTAGAGGTGTAGAAGTTTGAAGTGGCATGAAGTAGTAAAACTTTACAAGTACCACAAAATTAAGTAGCCTACAGTAGGCTCACCTGTGAAAGTATTTCTTTGCCCCGCCGGTTGTCTTTCTTTTAAATGGTATTACAATTAACATTACATACTCTCCAGACATGTTTTGGATAGAAAAATACTATTTATTACTTTGGGTAATGTGTGCCTGATATGATTATTTCTCAAACAAAAGTCCAACTAACTGCTTGAAAATTCTTAAAATCTACTACTTCCCCCTACAAAACTCAGACTCAATGAATATATAAATTTCTGACACAAGATGTCTCCAACTTTACTGTGAAGTCCATTCAGAGTGTGTGTCGCACTGGGGTGAAACTTGTGTAAGGTGCAAACATGATTAGCCTCCGAAATAGTTGAGACGTCGGTACTCACACGTAAAGAGTTAAAGTGGAGCGTCAAACACTCCTATTAGCTGACTGAGTCTGAAATTGGCACCAGAACCGGAGGCTGACGAGTAGGCAAGGGAACTGGGCTCAGCAGCCTCCGAGTGAACCTCACAGCCTCCGAGATGGAGGCCAGTTTGACGACAGGGAATACACTACTGAGGTCACATACAACGGCTCTGAGGAGAGGCGTCAAGCAGGAGTGGAGCAAGGTCGGGGCTAAGGGAGACAGTGACAGCGTGTAGAGAAATGTAATATTTCCTTTCTTGACATTTTGTGAGTTTAATTTGCTGCTCGCAATCCCAAGTGAAACTACGAGGCGAGGCCAGAGCTATACTATCGGACTATTGGCTCCTGAAGTACAATGAGGTACTAGAAGACAGAACGCAACACTTTACATTCTGTAGACGTCTTTGACATGATGTTAGAACTTACTTTTTCACATTCTGCAGATTTTTTTTAAGCTAAAATTATGGATTTATTAAAATCTTACAAATTGTCCCTTTAAACAATACATTCTTCATTTAGTATAACACAGTTGGAATGTAAACATTAGTCTGCATACTTTGATAAATGCAGATTATTTAAAAACATTATCTCCCATGAAAAATAAGGAAAACTAGAAAAGTAATTAATTAAGAAAATACATTGGTCAAAGATTTGGACATTTCCATTCACAGACAACCACATGTACTCGTGCAGATAAGGCTACCTCTGGGCCAAACTAGCCTCAGTCTTCCTTTGGGATGGTACATTTCCAAACTTTACCGCTATTTATTAGAATAACACGGTCACTGGATTACTCCCCTCAAGGAAAGTCTTTTATCCCTGATTTGGTTTGGAGCAGTTCTCACCACTCCACCCCGGGTAACACTTGCACTGAAACTTGGACTTCATGAGAGTCACCTGGCGTTTTTTCATCTGTCCTAAAACTCTGTAGTCATGTCCCCCCTCTGGTTTCCTCTCAGATACCACCTTCCACACAGCAGGGTCGAGGTGGAGGTAGTCCCTTGAGTTCGGGTCCTTCCTTTGGCATCTTCCATGAGAGGAACATAAGGTCTGGCTGCAAAGAGCGGCCGCTGAAGTGACGTTCACCAGGTACAAACCCAGAATCTTGTCGATGTAGGATTTGACTGCGTAACAAGTGGCCTAAAAATGGAAAAGAAATGAGAGAGTAAAATAAAGATGCACCAAACAATCACCAATAAAGCATTTATGTATGTTAGCCTATGTATTCATGTGACATATAAATTACTGTAGATACCAAGTAAACAAAACAACATGGCCTTCATCTATTTAGAAAGTTTTGTTTTGTTCTTACAAAATACTATTAAATAGAAAATATTTAAAAGAGATTAAACGACCACAAAACTTGTAGTAGCCTAATCAGTTTTGAAAACACACTGAATGGTTTCAATATTAGAACCTAAAAGTAAAGATGAGATCACATTGACAGTCAGTCAATCCACGTGAGCACCATAACAGGTTAGTTACCATACCTTAGATTTGGAGTAGGCACTGTCGCCCCAAAGCACTACCCCTGCAGATCCTAAAGCAGCGCTCTCTCCTATGGTGTAGACCAGATGCTCCTACAGGCGTAAAAACCCAACACAAGAGGCAAGCAGAGTATTCAGACCAGATCGTGACAATCCTTCAAAGGTGCATGGAGTTAAAACATCTGCTACTTGCCTGAGAGAGGAAATCTAACGAGTAAGTGTAGACGATGCGACAGTACGGGAACACGGGCGGCGTGGATGGGGTCTGCTGAGCCCCTACTCTCATCGTCTCCAGGATGCGGTGGTGAGTGTAGAGGAGCGCTTCTCTGCCGAGGTGGCGCAGGTTGAGGCTGAGGTAGATGTCAGGATAAAGAGCAGAGGAAACGTTCCACAACCACCACAGCTGGTTGTTCCTCGTTTTCTCTATAGCCGGACAATCCCCTGTGTAGTTTGTGCTCTTGTTGCTGTAGTAGTTGTAGCAGTTGGGAAAACCATAATAACCCCACAACCCTTCTGGTCTTTCCTGCTGCCCCAGTTTCAGCGTCCCCTCCATGAAGCTCCTCCCAGCTGCCTCAAACTCCGCCCGTGCAGCGGCTTCTACCTGCGCAGGGCTCCAGTCTGGATGCTTGGACCTCACTAGCGCTCTGGAGCCCTCCCAGTACACCTTCTTACTCTCCCAGTTTCGGATCCATACAGGTCTCCAGCTCTCCCAGTCCACCACTGCCAGGCCCTGGAAATATTTGTCAGGAATACAGGTGCGGATATCTTTAGTGGCAACTCTGAGGTGTTCCTCCAGACTGGCGTTCTGCGGCACTCCGCCATTGACAGCCTCTCCTTGGCTGGAGTAACTGGGATACAGGCCGAGCTTTTCAGAGTAAAAGATGGTTATATTTTCACCCATAAAGGTTTGGTTCTGGTTATGGACGATGTTGAACATGCCCAAGTCGAGGTCCACGCCATATTGAGAGAGACAGCTGGCGGTAGGGGCGTTCCACACGGTGAGGAATGGCACCTGGGGGAAAGTCGACTTTGCAAACTGCAGCCCTGAAACAAGGCTGATCAGTTTCAAGAAAAGCAGCGCCTCAGCAGGAAAGGAACTCATCCCTGCAAGGAAGAATTACGACACCACTGCTAATATCACTGAAGTCTTGTTGCGAACATTTGAGAAGATATTGCAACATTGTTATCTTCACAGAAAGTCTGTTTTTAATTTGTCCGGAACTGAAATCTCAAAGATCAGAATTCGAAGAAAATAAAATTTGTTTCTATTTTCAGAATCTGTGAAAGGCAGCAAGAATTTCCAGAGGGGGGGGGGTTCGGTTCAAACATGTGCTTTTCCTTATCTATTAGCCTAATACACATAACCACACATTCCTGTGGTGTAGCTACCGGTAGCCTATATGGGAAATGACTATATTGTAATAGGTTATAGTGTGAAATAAAGACAAAATGCGTTTTAGACAAAAGTACAAACAATGACTTACCTTTTTAACAACTGGATAGGGACTTTGGTTTGTACTCTCTGTTCTGGACGTACAGGGAAACGCAACCAGCAGTCTCATGATCTGAATCAGACATTCACCAGAACTAAAACAGATGTGCGCTCTAGGGTAACAACCAATCAGAAGTGTACAAAAGGTTTTCTAGCAACCAATCAGAAGTGCATAAAGAATATCTGACAACTAATCATAAGACAGGAACAGCAGGGCGGGTTTGAAGTCACAGACAAGTAAAAATGTCTTCCCATTAGTCTATCCTGATCTGTATGCAAAACTCAATAAAACATGTAAATACAACTTAAAACAGTTTATTGAAGAGACTTGACCTGCATAGCTAATATAGTTCTACTCTAAATGGCCGTAAAGCAAGCCATAATGAGCTCTTCATCCTCCAAATTTAAATATATGCCTTGCTCAACTCTTAAAAGCAGTATAAATAACCATTGGCTTAACATCACCCTACAATTACATGGGGAGGGGGTATGAGGCAGCAGCCTGCTAAATGTGTCCCTCCCTGAGGACTAGCTGGCTTTGACTCCCCTTAGTGGCCAATGATAACATGTTTCCCCCAGAAATCTAACTTTTATTGACCGAAAACAACAAATCCATACCTGTATTACCTGAAGACCAGTGTACACATTGTTATCCCTCTTCATTGTGTTCTGTAAATATTAAAAGAAACTAGGCAAGGAACAACAATAAAGAAATTTATTTACTTCAACAAAGTCTGATTTGATAAAACAGCATAAAGAGAGAGGAGGCCATTTCAGAGAAATTGTTTTATATATATCGTTTGTGCTTCTGATGTAAAATAGCTGCTGAAATACAGAAAAGGGTAAATCGAGTTATAAAGTGTTTTAAGAGGAAACTATAGTAGTCATGTTTTGGACATAAAAATTAGAAAATATAATATAAAACACCTAGAAAAACATTCAAATAAATATTAACTCTGTAATTGCCTCCATGAAAACATCATACGTTAGAGAGAGGTTGAAAAAAGACCAGGCACATGAAATATATTGTGCTGTTCTCAAGTGCATCAATTTCCACTTTCACCATGCAGCACTGACACACATCAACTCATACATCACATTTCCCCCAAAAAAACTTTCTCTCTGTGAGAAACATGGAATTTGACACTTTGGGAAACATTGACCGAGAGGAAACTGAGAGCAAAATGTAAACAAGGTCATTTCCAGCGAGTCAGTTTAAAAAAGATTTAAAAAGTTATAAACAAATATAACTTGCAATTTCCACAGTGTTTCTTAAAATTCACTTTGTGTCATCCATATCTTACACCAATAAAAGGGAAAAAAATGACACTCCACACTCCTTAAAGCAACATTATGTAGTAGATTTATCTTAAAATAACAGCTTTAAAATCATTATGATGGTACACTGACATGTAATAGGGAGAACTGCATCTTTCCTGGCTCGGGTTGCCTGGTATTTCACTACATAACACTGGAGTCCCAGGAAGGAAACCTAATATTGTAAAGCACCATGTCACATCAACAAAACTCTTCAGCAAGCGAACTATAGGAAGAAGCTAGCTTGGTATTCTCAGCATGGATATCATGGCAGAGGCTGCGAAGAGACCGAAGACAACGTGAAGAAGAGAAACAGAGAGAGTGACTAAAAGCTAAAAGGCGCTGACAGATCCTGAGCTGTTCTTCTAGATGTTGGACTAATACGTAATAACTTATCTAGGTAAGACCCTCTCACATTAATAACGCTACTGTAAGTGCTCTTGCATTGGTTGCTGTCTAGCTTTGTTAGCTAGCTTGCCACCCAAGTTTCAAGCAACAATATGTACCTTGGTTTTAGATTAGATCTGCTGTTAGGATGATATATCGGCCTCATGAGTGCACGTATCGGCATGTTCTGATTATCTCAAAATGCCAGATATCAGCACGATTATCATCTAACACTATTATTTCATAAAATCTTCCATATAATAACAGCTGGTGGCAAGCAGACAACATCACCTGGCTCAGCAGCCTCTATGGACATGACATTAGATAATGGCAGAGGCTAAGAGACTGAAGAGGACTTTGATGGAGGACAAAAAAAAAAAAAGAGTGACCAAGCAAGAAGCTCCCAGCATTGGCGAGAGCTTCGTGAAATAAAAGACAGGCGCAGAGCTGGCGATCTTTCTGTTTGACTGTAAGTAATATTGCGATGTCTTGTGTTGTGGCACATGCTTGATGTTTGGCTGTGTTATCAAAGTTGTTGCTTGTTTCTGATCGTAAGTAATGTAATTATAACAACGGCACGTGTACAGCTGTCCTTATTTGCGAAGGTGAATTACAGTCTAAAACGGTAGAGGCGCCAAATCGCACACTCAAAAAAAAAATCTTACATAATGTTGCTTTAAAATTCTAAACTTGTCAGCTGGTGTGCTCTATATTTAGACACAAAATGCTGCTATGTCTACAGTATTTACGGTGTATTAACAGAAGCGCAAAGAGATAATCAATAAGATCACACATTGCAGTGCTGATGCCAGGGTTTGAGATGCCGTCCCTCTTTGGTGCAGAGGGTCTGACTGCTCGCAGAGCTCTCCCTGATAGCCGCTGTAGCACTGGCACTGAAACTCTGTCTCAAAACTTCTCTTCTCTGCTTCGCCAAGCTCACCGGTGACGGTCAGCTTGCCACTCTGCACGATGATATGGTGGTGGAGGGGGTTCAGATGCAAGAAAACGTCGCTGTCCGGATTTTTACGCAGACAGCGGCCTCGAGAAGCACACAAGGTCTGGCTGCATAGCTCTGCTGCCGTGGAGACGTTGAGGAGGTATTGACCCAGCGGACCTCGCAGATACACATCCAAGTTTGAGCAGCTGGTCTGGAGAGAAAAAAATAAACACACAGCCATCACTCACCTACGTCAGGATTCACAAGAAGTCTAGTCTGCACTGTGGGACACCAAAACCTGCCCACATTTTAAATCACATTAATCATGAGTGTGAGGTTTAGGGTTGGTGGAGGAAGTATAGTAGGTGTAGGAAGTAAGTTTCTCAGCATTTTGTGGATGGAAGTTTGAGGGGTGCAAATGCCCCGAAGGAATGTGTTGCTTCAGGCTCCCAGCTGAAGCAATCTACTGCACAAATTTCAAAACTCTTTGTACCTACTAGTCATTTTTACAACAAAATACATGAAAGAGGAATAAAGAGATTTTGCCCACTGACTGACTGTCACGTTTAAGCTTTTATCTCAAATGCCCAAAATACGATCTGAGTACCTCGCAGCCTAAAAGTGACTGGAATATAAAACACTTCCAACAAACATCTCCTGTGTATCTGAAGATGTCCATGAGATGCCCTGAGGAATAACAGTTCAAATGACTGTACACATGACAGACAAGAGCAGCAGTTCAGAACTCACCAGATGTTAATGTTCAAGGTCAAAAATGTAAGTTGATTGATGAGTGATTAATGTGTTTAATAATAATATGTTTGTTTCATAATCAGTGAGTGGGAGCTTACTTTGCTGCTTGCGTACGCTGCATCTCCCCACATGATGATTCCTGCCGCGCCTAAAGCCACACTCTCCCCAATGGTGGAGATGAGGTCAGTCTGTAAAAGATGATACAGCATTTTAACATTTTACATTTCTAAAGACTACAGGCCAAACACAGGAAGAATTCAGTGCTGAGTATCACTATAATGGGGCCAAAATGTTAGTAGGGCATAAGCTACTGTGTGAAGTTCAGCTCTTATCTGTACATTCTCCCATAAGGAAACGGTCCATAGGGTGTTAGCGAGATTTTCAGCTTGAACAACACCCATCCTGCCCAGTCCACATAAATGAAAGGTATTGGGGTGTCTGCTGCTAGAACAGGAAAGGCCTGTGGCTGCCGATAAGGAAAAGCAGAGCTGTAGCTCCATGCAGCATGCAGGGATCAGAGAGGGAGAAACAGGTGTAGTGCTGTATGTTAAGAGCTGATTGTGATTGAGAGTTAATCTTGGAACAAAAAAAGTATATATCCTAATACCAGACCAACGCTGCACAGCACACATTAGTCATTTTAAATTTTGCAGGAATGGTGAAGAATAAGCAGGAAAGTTTCAGGAAGAGACGCCAAATTCAGGACCGGCAGGGTTTCTAAAATTAGAGCGTCACCTCTGTCAGCAATTCCAGGGAGTTGGCATAGGTGGGTCGGGTGTACACAAAGACAGGACGTGCCAACCCATCGCCTGATGATGCCAAACGCATCCCCTCCTTCACTCGGTTCCGCACAAACTGCCGTCCTGAGGCTGAGGAACGCAGCACGGTGCCCATGTAGATGGAGGGGAAGAGGGCTGTGCTCTCGGTCCACAGCCACTTCAGCTTCTCATTGCGGGCTATCTCTACGTCAGGACAGCGGCCTGTGTAGTTCTCCAGAGTGCGCTTGTAGTCGTGATTGTAGCAGTCTGGGAACAGGTAGAAACCCCACAGTTGGTTGGGCCTCAGGTTCTTGGCAAACTTCAGCGTCTCCAGCATGAACTTCCTGGCAGACATCTCAAACTCCTGCTGGGCCACTTTTGCCACCTGCTCTAGAGGCCATGTTGGGTTCTTCTGACGCACCAACTCACGAGAACGTATGCGATAAACATCTTTGGTTTCCCAGTTACGTATCCAGAGTGGGCGCCACTCCTCCCAGTCAATAATTGCCAGACCCGTGGCCCCTGGTTCCCGAATATACTTCTGCACGGCACTTGGCATCTTTTCTAGGTGCTGTTCGAGACTGACCACCTGTGGCAGTCCCCCGTTCACCGCCGTCCCATCTGGCTCAAAGAACGGGTACAAGCCCAAGCGGTCCTTATAGAAGATGGTGAGGTTCTGTCTAACAAAGCCCTCATTGGGTGAGGCCACAATCTGGAAAAGGTCCAGCTGAAAGCGAATACCATGCCGCGGGGCACAGTCCTCAGTTGGGGCATTCCAAGCGAGGAGCAGAGGCTTTTGGGAATAAAGTGGCCGTCTCGTGGGTTTCAGTCCCAAAGCACAGAGGGTGTCCCACAACAGAACAATCAGCAGCACTACTTTCCAGTCAGGCAGAATCCAGAACAACATGTCTTCAGATGTGAATTGACAGATGGGACTGTCACTCTCTGCTCTACAAGTCACAGACGGAGACTTAATTTTAGTTTTTTAGATTACTTTTCATATAAGTGGCAAACCCCAGTGCATCCATTCATCAAGGTATATTTTCAAAAGCCAAGTCTTTAAAAAGTATAGAAACCTAAGGCTTTAAATTCAGAATCCTGTGGGGTTTTGCTTTAGGCTTGTGCACTATATAGATCAATAATCAATATAAAATCACAAACTAAGAAGTTGCATTGATGAACAATGAATAAAGATAAAATTTTAAATAAAAAAAGATAAAAACTGCCAGAAAGTCACAGCTACTCTCTGCTGTAGGCTATAATTCACAGGGAGGGAAGTTTAATTTAATTTTGAGTTTACTTTTCTAATAAATGATAATTCACAGTAGGCTATAGTTATTTTATGAATAATAGTCTACTTTTAAATGCTGAGCCTTATAATAGGCTACAGTAGCGGTTTGTTTGCACTATTGCAGATATTTATTGCTAAAACACAGCCTAGATCAATAATGACCTAAATAAATCTTGTTAGTTAAATTAACCAGAGTTAGGCTATATATGTGCAGATGAATATTACTCTGCCAAGTCGGGCTTCAACATCTACCACGTTCTCTTAAAGTTAACATAAACTTACTTCACTTAAATTACAGTGTGGGTGTTGTTTTTTAGCAAGGAATGACCAAAACGTAAAGTCAACAGCAAAGTTAATTCACAGGAGTCTTAGCGCAGCTGGACAAACGTACCTTTACTGGCAGACACAGGAAGCATTCCCGAAAACCAGAAGCCGAGTTTTTGAGTCGCCTCAAAACAAAGTGGGAAAAATCAAAATAAACATTGCATTTCAGTAAGAAGATGACGACGGAGTGAATTTACAACAGCATGTACGTAGGATATCTTCTAACCTCCGGTGTCGGGGTCCCTGCCGTCGGTAAAGTGAAGAGAAGCGAAGTTGCCCCCCTGCGATGTTGTCAGTTGCTGCTCTCCTGCTCCGAGAGCCGAACCACTTTCAGGATGTTCCATCAGACTGGGAAAAGGGGGGGGAGTGGCGAAATAAACCGGACATCCTAATGGAGTCCGTCAGCGAGTCGAAGGTGTTACAGCGACGAGTGTCTTCACCTCAAACATACACATAACTAGTGTAAGTTGAGTGAACCTAAGCTTTGATTGGATCTTTTTTTTTTTTGCAAAGCTATCAATCACAGCGCAGGAATGAATCAGTCCAAGAAGTTTGCCACCACCGCCGTGAAACAGATACACTGTAAGTAACCAGCAATGTCAAGACTCAGAGAAGGTCATAGCAGGCTAGTGTGCCACATCCCTAAAATAAGATCATGCCCACAAATGACCACTGTGTTAACGTGACCTTTCAGCTACATTAGGCTACATATAGCTTATAAATACTTTTAGAAAAGATGTAAAAACTTTATTTTAAAATAAAAGCTGTATGTTGGTCCTTATAACACCTGAAAACGTGATTAACATATTATTTCTCTCTCACAAAACAAACACAAAAACAAAACAGCAAAAATACTATCAAACATAGAACCCCCGAAAAAGCCCTAAACACACCACCAACAATAATAAGGCTAATCTTTGACTGACAGATGCAATATTACCAGTCTGTCATAAGATTTAGAATACATATTGTAAAATTCTCATTAGTTGGTAGAAATAGCCTTTTTCTAGCACAATCAGTAAAAAGAACACACCCAAAAAAAGGCAAATACATTTTAATGTGTTTTCACTTGTGAGCAGAGTGTGTTCATGGAGGAACCAATTTCCTTTTATAAAATGGATCTAAAAACGTCTTTAAACCTGGTCCTACAACTCACGATGGACAATTCAAATTCAAAAACAATGTGTATTTTCAGGAACAGGAAATGGTTAATTTACTCAAATCTGCTGAAATTGAGTATTTCTAGTTTGTGAGGCATTTTACTCCACAACACTTCAGTGGGAAATTTTATTTCAGCGGAACTTATTTGTACTTCACTGTGTTAATTCAAAAGATATATTCACTTTGTAACTCATCTTTTGTACATTCTGCAAGGAAAACATAAAGCTCGTAACTTGTGATGCAGCATGTAGATTAGGACCAACCAGGCTAACTACAATCAGTATTCAGATCTTTTACTTAAGGTGGTAATAGCAAGACCTAAGTAGCAATACTACACAAATACTCAATCACTAGTAAATCTTCCATTCAAAATAATAAATAATAAGTAATAAGTATACAAGTAATAGTACACAAGTATTTACACAAAGTATAAACAGTAAAAGTACTCTATACAGCAGAAATGTTTTGGTGCATTAACATGTGAATGACATTTGATCTCATTTTCACTGCTTTATACTGTTTGGTTGTTTATATCATTAACATAAAAATACTGCTTACACATATTACATTAGTCACTTGACTGTGCAAGTCTTTTTTTGATCACTCAAAAGAAAATGGATACTGGTTTTGTTACTTTAAGTACTTTTACATTGTCCATTTGCCACTTGAGTGAAGGATTTTAATGTTTTTTCCACTAATGCTCTGAGCACACTTCAGACGGTGGGCACAAGGCATCTGGCATGCAGATGTCACCGCTGCCTGAGGCATGTGATGACAGCCACTGGCGACGGCTCAGTGAAGTAACCAAGTACCACATACCGTCATGTTGCCAAGTACAGCAGATAGGATGGTGCAGAGCCAGGGGGTTTTAGGCACGAGGGGCAGTGGCCATGAGAGGAGAGGGCAGAGGCCACGCACTGACACATAATTAACCAAATTTAACAGCCTGTTTTATACTCTAGAGGACTTTGTAAAAGCTGTCAAAAGTAACGAGTGTTGAAGAAAGATGTTCATCTGAAAGTCAAGCCTTTTTCTTTGCAGAAGCATGTGAGTTAAGGGATGCACATGATCGAGGTGAGGCGAGGACCTGGAAGTGACATGTTTTCCTGTGTCACAGTCCGTTCCGCTGCTTGTTTTCCAAACTTTGCTGACTCACCTCACCATGTAATCAGTCTCTCCTTTTCTCTTTCTCTATCTCTCCCTCTGTCTCTGTGAAATGTAGAGCATGTGCAACCCGTGTGAATGAAGAGGGAGGGGAAGGAACAAAGGAATGGCTTGGTTTCCCTCAAGCTTCCCTTTGACCTTTGCCTCCTGAACATTACATCAGCAGGAATCAGGGACCATCAGGAAGCGAAAACAATGGCAAGGAAACTGGAAACACGCCTGGACACCTTCACTTTATGTCCCATACACTTAATGCATTGCAATACATTTGAAGGACAGAGGAAATTTCATTGGAACAACTTGGTTTGACCTTAATAAAGGTTTACTACCTCATTTTCCCTGATTCTACGGATCAAAAGACCCAATTTATGTATGAATAAATTTAAATATGGTACCTAAAATGGGCTATGAGGCCCCAAAATAAATACTGGTAAATATATTTCCCTGTTGCAGTTCACAGCTAAAACTACTTTCACTAGGGTTTTATGTTTTGATAAGCTACACAGCACGCTACCATCAGTTTTTCTAGAGTGTAATTTGTTGTCTTTGAGTTACATTCACTTTTTATGATCACTATACTTCTGTAATCCAACTGTGCATTCAGATTAAACAGGCTACAGTGAGCACTGATGTTTCATTTTAAACAGCTACACTATGTTAAATTGTTCCTACGAAAACAACATCTCTCTTTTACTGTTTATAATTCAAAGCATGTTTAAATTATTTTTCAAGGCTGCTGATAATTTGTGACTCTCTCTCTCTCTTAACCGCAGCCACATGGACAACTTTACTCTTTTGGAAACACATTGTACACATCACAGAACACAGCGTCATATTCATGAAGATCATACTTTTATGGCTTGAAGAGAAAGGGTTCACCCTTACAGGCTGGACTTTCAGCAAAACATCAAAGACCAGTGGAGAGTAACTACATCAGTAGTCACTGACCTCTGGCCCCAAAAAACACTCCCAACCACATTCCACACAATTACAGACCCTGGAGGATGGCTGCAAAGGAAGCCCTGCCCATGTATTGTGGGGATTTGTCAACTATGCACACTGAAATATGTTTATATTGCCATTAAAATTTGATATTGTGCCAGCTGGCTGTGCCGGCCTCAACTGGTCATGATTTTTTACCTCACACAACATTTAAATACATATGCAGCCTTTTCGGAAAGTCTAACTGCGCAGGGTTATCCTTAGAGGTAAGAGAGTAAACACGTGATGCAAAACCCAAAAACCCCACCACATTTACAGTAACTCATTATAGTTAACTATTGGTGGCGATTTCTGCTGCCATCTAGAGTGGAAAACCTTACATACTATGAAGTGTGTAAATTAATTGTATTTCATGACATCAGCTGTCTACAACTAAAATGGCTTTAGTTGTAGACAGCAGCTCTCAAAGGCAGACTGATATTCAAGAAGACAATGAGGAAAAGCTAAAAATAAGGTGTAGTTCAAGCTGTCATGGAAGTAGAGGAATTGCTAACTACATTTTTTAAAAGTGACAGCTTCATTAAATGCAATCTGAGCTTGTCCATTCACTTCTAGCAAACTAAAACAATCGTTTCCATTCTAAAACTGAGGTTTTTTTCAGGCGAATGGTACTTAAAGGAATAGTTTTGACATTTTGGGAAATGCATTTATTCGCTTTTTTGTAAAGATCGAAATTTAAAGATTGATACCACTCATGTCTGCTTATGCATTCAATATAAAGCTGGAGCCAGCAGCTGGTTAGCTTCACTTAGCATAAAGACTGTAAAACAAAATTCACCTCCCAGCAACTCAAAACCTCACAAATTAACACATTTAATTACCACATTATATCTTGTTTAATCCGCACAAAAATCAAAGAAAATGAGAGTGGCATCAGTCTTCTTATCTGGAAGAAGGTGAATGGGCTTATTTCCCATGATGATATTTTGCGTACACAGATACTGCTTGGATATAACTCAATGGTAATACGAGGCCATAACCAACATAATAATAATTTAATAGACTTCAATATAATAGACTCAACATATTCAGCTCAGTAAACCATTTATTCAAGTATTTCCAACTAAGAAATCTGAAATTATTTACAGTACAATATGTTCACTAGTGCAGGTCTGAGCTCCAGTAACTGAGACAGACTCAGACGTGACAACAAAGAACATGAGCATATATACAATAAACTTCACAACCTTTTTTTTAATTCTACCCTGTAACTACATCTTCAATCCCTCTCACACACATTCTCTCAGACAAACCTAGGTGCACACAAGTACACATACAAAGACACGTACAGTTTCACTCTACGTCTCACAGAAGGCATAAACCATTAAAGCCTTTTCACATCAAGGATGTTTTTCCCTGCAAAAGAAACTCAAAAGAGAAATACAGCTTCATTTGATGTATTCTCTAAGACTGCTTACATATCGGCTGGGTAGTGGAAACACAACCTGTACTTTTATGAATACCAAAATATGGATTTTTGTGAACAGGAAACCCTCTTACCATTGTTGAATTCAAATGTATAACATTTCATTCAATATATCAGGTTACAATGACAGTTTGAATCTTCCCTTTTCTGCTCCAGAACACAGTTCCAGTCTTGACCATAATGCTTGGAGACTGGAACAAGACTTTACACTGAGAAGAGTACCTGTGGCTGCACTTCACAGCAGATCAGTCCTGTGCAACTTTTCACACCTCACAGAGGACGATGGGGAAATCTACATGAATACAGGGGTGGTCGAGCTTCACAATTCCCTGAAAGACCAAACAGACTATTATTATGTTTATTTCGAATATATGTAAAAAGAACATCGGACAAGAAAATGAAATCAAGTAAACAAATCAAAGTGATTAGAATAGACGATATTCAAAGTGACAAATCATTCAAAACAACCAGGCCAACAGTCCTGCCAAAATGTGGCTCTACCTCACCTGTGGAATCAGGTTTTTCTGAATCCTCTTCAACTTGGACTTTTTTCTGCCATTTTTGGTCACAACTGTCTCTTCATAGAATTCATGGGCAAGGTCACCGTCCTCGTCATAGTACAAAGAACTGCCAACACAACAAGTAAACTTAAGTCTAAAGCTACATGTCCAGAGGAAAACTGCACCAGACCAGAGTCAATTGAATATTATAAGGCCAGTTTACCCAAAACACACATTAAAGTTATGAAATTGAAACAATCCGCCTCTGAAACCCAGTTTCATCCACATATCTCACTGTGGACAGTTGTTATTTGGAATCATTCTTCATTAGAAAGTACTAATGAAAGTTGTTGACAGCAGAGACTGTGGATTTTTCAGTATCAGAATCAGCTTTATTGCCAGGTATGTGTACACATACAATGAATTTGACTCTGGACAATGCTCACGATGTGTATACTTTACATATATATACATATAATACAATAATAATACAATACACATGTGCATACATAGTATATAGAAGATACATATACACACAATATATAATATATGTATATATAATATATATATATATATATATATATATATACACACACACTATGAACAAAAACAGACAGATTGAGACAATAGTGCAGTAGTGCAATGAAAAGAGTGCAAAGGATGCAGGAGAAAAATTATTACTACCATCATTGTTATTATTATGTACATGTCGGAGGTGGATGTGATATACAGGTGCACATACACATATAAGCATATATACACATATGTACATAGTGTGATGAGTGCAAAGAATGCTGGGATAAATAACACACAGAGCAGCTGTGCATAACAAATTATATTTTGTTTGGGGAGCTGGTGGCCACTGGCCTGGGACCTTTCCTGAATGTCATTCCCCATCTCTCTCTCCCCTTGTTTTATGTCATCTCTCTACTTTCAGCTATATACTAGAGACATTATATGCCATTACTGTACAACTGTTCACCTCCACTGTATTTGTGTGCCAGAAATCCCAAATATTGATGTTTGATGTATTGATGTCAAAACTCATCAGATGAAACCAAAACAATCTCCACTGAGACTACTAAGAAAATATGTTGTGATTGGACCAAATCAACCCTTCAGTGTGGGAGACTTGGGTTTGATTCCCACGGTGACAGATCCACCAATGTGTCCCTGAGTGAGACACTTTACGTCTAGTTGGTCCAGAGGCGTGAGACCTCTGACATATATATAAACTTAAGCAAAATTAGTAAATGTACCATTTCACAATCACGTATTATTTACCTCCTCCTGGTAAAAACAAACGGTGTTGCATTTCTGGAACCTTTTAGCCGGGCCACAGACTGCTCGTTCCCATCACTTGGTGTATCGCCTCCAGCTCCACTGCCCGAAAAAGGCCAGACACCTTTGGCTTTGGATCCACTTCCTCCCATGCTCAGAGATAAGGCATAGTCTCCAGTTAAAGCTTTCAATCTGGTTGGTGGCCAGACACTCAATTCTTTACCCAAGACAGGATCTGAAAAATAAAGTGCACAAAGAAAGAGCACATTCTCAGTCAGA
Source organism: Lepomis macrochirus (assembly GCA_024633595.2). Classification (NCBI taxonomy): domain Eukaryota; kingdom Metazoa; phylum Chordata; class Actinopteri; order Centrarchiformes; family Centrarchidae; genus Lepomis; species Lepomis macrochirus. The sequence continues at coordinate 21,700,175 of JALXJV020000004.1, read as the reverse complement.
CTTGGCTTTCTCTATTGGTGTGACTACTTGTATAAAGGGTGATTGTTCACCAGTTGGATCTAATCATCTTTTGATGAATGTCTTTATAAAACGCTAAATTAATGGGACAGTTAACACGATTGTCAATGTCCAATTCAAGAAGCAACTGATTCAACGGCGTTGACACAACACCTGTAATCAGGCTTCTCAAGCTAAACTTAAATGAAAGCCTTTAAAAAATAAAAATAAACTCATTTCATCTGACGTTTTCGGAGCGATTTAACGTTATACTTTAACGTTACGTTATGCTAGCTTTACAGGAAGCTAACAAACTGGGCCATCCAACAACCTAAGACTTAACGCAAACAATCTGATTAATAACGGTAACGGTTAGTCGCACTGTTATATTAACTTACAAACACATCCATCGTTATATACCTAATACACACTGTATATGTTTCATAAATGCACCCTCTTGATTTGGGACCAGTATGGCTAATAATGACTCGCTGACAGTACCTGCATATGAAGGTGAGTTAGCCTGTTAGCTTCTGCCGCTGACGCAGGTTAGCTGCGATGGCTAAATGATAACTAGCAAGACGAGGCAGAGATATGTCTCCAAAACAAACACAGGATTATCTTTTCCCTATACTGCAAATGAAGACAATTTTAAACGCGCTTCTGACCGATATCGTACCTTTTCATACAAATTTAAATCGCCATTTCCTGTCATAACTTTTACCACCAGCTACGTTGAGCTAGCGTTAGCTGTTTTGGTCCTTCTGATGAAGTGATCAGCTGATCTGACAGACAAGCAGAACCTAGACGGTTAAAGCAAAACAGTTCACTTAGGACAACTTGACCTCACCGTGATTGTCTATGATAATCTAAATAATGGTCAGATCATGCATTTAACTCTAGGGCTCAAAAGTGAATTGTTAATTGGGCATGCATATACACATACGTAATGTTAAATAGAGCAAATATTGCACTTAAACCCCCATATGGCATTTTAGCATTCATTCATTCAAAAAATACCAACACTGGTTAGAATTGAAAAGTTCTTTACTGAAAGCAGTGCACATTTTTCAACATTTTGAAGGTTGCTACAACATGTACATTTGTGCATAGATGGGTACAATTAAAGTGAATTAGAGAAACAGAAGACAAACATTTTCTTTAAAAGACAGAAATAGGGACGAAGATGTAAGGAATGACAAACACATATACCAATATTCATTCAAGGTTCCAGTTAACCAGAGTGACTTCGACACTGCTCTCTCTGACATTCATAACTGCATACAAATGTCCATACATCAGTCAAGCTCACAAATTGACAGTTAAAAAAAACAAACTGAGTTGTACCCATCAGGGGTGTCAAGAGGATGTGGCAGACTTTTGAGCCAGGGTCAAATGAAAATCCAAATACCTTTCAGCCATAAATGTGTATTTAACTTTCTGACAGGACAAATGTCAATATGAGGCTAAGAAGTACTTTTCATGGAAAGGTTGTTCAAAGACTTTATCTGAACGTGGCACTAATGTCATAATTGGACATGTTACAAATTTTTGTATTCTGGAAAAATAAAAAGGACTTTAACTTCCAGACCTGATTATCTGCTCAATTACAACACAGGGCTTGACCTCAGCTCTGCATCTACAAATGTATAATGGGCACATAGCATTTTTATGCCTAAAAATGCTCAACCATCATTGACATTTTCTTCAGAAGTTAAAGGGAACACAGCTGAGGTACGCAGGATAATCAAATGGTATCCAATAACAAAATATATTACTGGACACAACCGCTGCCTCATCTGCCAGTCTCCACTTCTCTCAACTCTTTCTCTCAGGCACATCAGACTCTCCAGGTGTAAGGCACTTCTCATCTCTCGCATCATTTCACACGCACATTCGCGCTAGCTCTCTCTTTCTCTCATTGTCTTGCGCCCTGTCTCACACTCATTCACCGAAGAGGCGTTTTTGAGTTAGGTTCTCTGGGATCTTTGGATGCAGCGATGACTGGTCATCTTCAGGTGATTGTCCAGCCAACAAGTGCACGTTTTGACCCCCCCAGCGCAGTGTCTTGTCAGCCGGGGGTCGAACCGTCCAGAGCCTCCTGCATCTTAGTGCGGGCCAGAGCGTACCGCTGCACTATCTGCTTGATGTGTTCCTCCTCTTCACGCTGCAAAATGCGCAAGAAGTTATTTAACTCCGGCATGGAGAAGGCATGCCACTGTAAGGAGAGAAAAAACACATTAGTGTACGCTACAGTATATCAATTAGCCATGTTTGTGGGATTGAACGCATGGTTTGGATCCCTTTCCTTGTGTTCATGTTACACTCACGTTAACTTCTCCTGTTTCATTCTCCTTCAGAACAAAACTGAGGACTTTCTCATTGGGCCCAGCACACAGACGCAGACGGAGGGGACGCTCATCATCAGACAGCTTGCGAACATAAACTGAGGGAGGCAGACAAAAAGACACAATTTAGTGTACAGCATTCAAATTTAGATTAAAAAAATTCAAAGGGTAAACATAATGACAAAGGAGTTATACCTTGGTCATGACGCTCGCTGCGCTCAAACAGAGCAAACTTGCCAGGATTGTCCACCACAGTAAACTTTTTCAACAGAGCCTCGATGACCTCGCGAGCAGAAGTGCGGGAGCTTATGTGCAGGTGCTTGGATGCATCCTTTGGCAGGTAGAAAGAGGTGCGGCGCTTCACTCCGCTGGCCCTCCTCCCTCCAGCATCATGACTTCCTTTCTTTGGAGGTATAACTGACACGGGTCGTGCCAACTTAAACTGCACCTTTACAAAGCCAGTGTAGGAACCATCCTTGTTCTGTGGAGGAAAACAAACATGTTACACTGAACGAGCAAACACCTGCACATTAAACCGCATGGATTTGTTGTGAATAAACCCTACTCACCATGTTCATGAACAGATTGCTGTTGATTTGAGCATTGTACTCTTTCACCTTCTGCTGAACATCTGCTATTGTCAACTCCTGCTTTCCCAGTTCAATTTGTTCATCCTGGAAGGGACAGTGAGGAGTAAGTGTTAAACCACCAGGTGTCAGTGCTCCCCTTCAAACCACAACAGGAATAAGTGAAACCCCAGCACAACACACACACACACACACACACACACACAAAATACAGCAGTACTGAAACGGCCATGGGTTCTGACATCAAAAAATCTCATATTCTGTTATTATTACAGATGTTCAGAGGTGTTAATGACCCTTTTGAGTAAGTGCAGTTCGCAAGGGCAAGACTTTTACACAGGAACAAACATCTTTGCTGCTTGAAAACAGTATATCTCAAAATACGCTTTTCAGGAATTAAGATCAGATGTTTTTATTGCATGAACCCAGCGTCATGAAATAAATTCTTGTAAAAGCAACAGTGATGTGATCCAAAGTTTATTTGATGTTGATCTTCCAATAATACTGCTTAATGTTGTTTGTAAGAGGATTACAAACTCCCACCCTTTAGTAAAGAGGTTGATAAATCAACTTTCTGCTAGGCAACGTTATTTCTAACAGCAAGCACCAGTTGCATCAGACTCAACTTCCTGACAACGCAGCAAAGCAGCAAAGGCGGAAACGATGCCGTCAGCTCTGCCCAATCCTGTTTGACTGCCTCCATCCCTCTGTGAAGGAGGGGTAAAGGGAGGAGGGAGGATGAGGAAGGGGGGTTTGTGCAACTTGCAGCTGTTTGCAGTGACTGCGACCAACCGTTCAGCATTGCATTCCTTAACACAGTATTCATGTATAAATAGCCTCCCCTCTCAGGCTCTCCGAAGTGGGAGAGACAATGCCCTCCCTTGTTTTGCAGGCACATCCTGTGAAGTCAGCTGCCTCATCAACCGCACACTCCCAGTCATGTTTCAGTCATGCACATTTGGCCTCCAGCATCCGCATGACCGTTAGCTTAATTAGGGTTTTTTTCCTGTGTCTACTGACCAATTGGCACTTCCTAGACAGAAAATTCAACAGAATTTGTTGTTGTTTCCCGCACTGTGCGCCAGCTAATTCCTTGAGGTGGGAGGAGGGTTTCCTGAGGAGTATAATCCAGATATTGATACCCTTACAGTCCTAAGGATGCTGCTAACATCTAGATTGATACTTACACAGATTTCTACACTATTATGAACAAGCATTTTAGCGGGAAAAAAGCAGAAGAAGGGTGAAGATGTATACTCTATCCTGCCTCCATCTATTGTGATGAACGGTGCAAGCACTGTAAGGGCTGGCTAGCTTACAAATTGATGTTAAACAGAACTAGATCAATAGTAGCAATCCATAAGTGGATCGAAGCTGACTGCAGAGTTAATATGCTGCTGTTAACAAGTCTTTAAATCAATACAAGGGCCAAGTTGAGCTTTCCAATATGGTTAACAGTAAGGGGATAAACATTTATAATAACTGCGTCTCTACATGCCCACATTGTGTGACATCAAAAACAGTGTTGAAAGTACAAACAACATTAACTGCCTCTGCACAGGGACAGAAAATGGTGAATGTCAATGAGTTTTACAGTAAGCTGCGTCTGTTTCTCAATAAAGAAAGCAGATCACTTTACACAAGTGGGTGTGGGTGCTGAAATGGAACAGAAAATGAACAAATCCAAAACAATACATGACTCATCTGTGACTGAGAAATCAGTGTGAGAAACCTGGAGGAAAAGTCAGTCAGTGGTAAGTGTTCGGCTGGAAACTTGAGAAGAGTGTGTGCGTCATAAAATGACATTTGGGTTGTTCACATGTGGGTCTGGGCTTGTTATAATAAATGATGTTCTAATCAAAACGGTTTGTGCTTTTTTCATAGTGTAACAATTTATAGTTAAGTTTACACGTCAGTTTACTCAAAACTGGAAGAACCAGAACTCCACCCTTTGCATACAGGCATCTTCTCTGCTGGGGTGCCCTTGACCAAAACACATACAGCAGCTCATGACTAGGGGTGCTGCTGAGCAACACATCCCGGCCCATGACCCCTAAAAGTATGGATGAAGTACTTTAACTTAACACAATGAAAACTGTCAAAGAGAGAGCAGAAGTATCAAGTAACGCGAGAGTACAGTCACCCATCTCTCTGGTATCACTTCCCCTCCTAAAATGAGGATATAACTTTTATTTAAGCCTAAGTTAAATGTTGTTTAAAGTTCTACCTCTCACCTGCTTCACGGTAACATTGACGTTAGCTTTCCGGGTTTTGGGGAAGAAAGATGTCCGGGCGGTGAAGTACTGCTCGAACTCGGAGTCGGGGTCCTCCTCGCTGCAGTAGCCGCTGCTGGTGGAGCTGCCCCAGCTCATTTCGAAGGAGGGAGTTTTCTCCGAGCTGCTAGCCGCGTTTGTCATGCTGTCTACCTATAAAACCCTTTATATTAACAAAGGGAAATTAAACTACGGCGACTGAAAGTGTTAAAAATAACCACTCTTAGCTGAATCTAGGTTATACGTAACCTGTCTTAAACGAAAGCCTGGCTGAAATAACGGCAATGTTCGCCAACTTCAACGGTTAACTTGCTAAACCTCGAGGTCGATGAAATATCTGTATTTAGCGCCTTGATAACAACAGTCTATGCGACAAAATTTGCAGACTTTTCTTTCTGACTTAGACTACCGGCCACGTTTCCACTGTACAAACTCAGTCTGTGAGAAACAGGATGTATTTTCTGGCCCCCGCCCTTGCTATGCCCCGCTTCCTCCCTTCCTCCCCCCCCCCGCCGAGGCCCCACCCAGGGCCGTTGAGTAGAGTTTGGAAAATACACAAACCACCGCAGCCGGTCGCGATTGGACGCCGAGGGCAAATACCAGAGACTTCCCCCCACCCAACCCCCTCTCTCTGCCGCCTCATCTCCCTCCTCCTTCTCCCATGGATGCTGCTGGTTCCCCGCTGAATATGTACCATGTGATGATGGGACAGCATGCTCACACCACACCGACCACATTTCAGTTAGTCCTCATTTCATGAGCTGTAAACATCCATTCTAAAACTTAGGCAAGTAAGTTAAAATTTAACTAGTTTGAAAAGACTGAGTGGTGGGAAAAAAAGCAAGTCTCTATTAGGGAAACCACTTAGCATGCAGCCTTGATAATAGGCCTACTCAGTGGTGGACAGTAACTAAGTACATTTACTTACATTTTAGAGGTATTTGTACTTCACTTGATTATTTTCTTTTCATGCCACTTTCTACTTTTACTCCACTAAGATTTTTAAACACAAAACATCTTTTGTTATAAATTAAACTGGTCATAACTAGTAGTCTACATTAGTTGACTGACATGAATTTAATTGGCTTGACAAATGTGAAGATTTGTTGCTTTTCCTTTTGATAATTTAATTGCATTTTTAATCATTTAGACTGAAAAAACAAGCAGAACAAGAAGAAAAAGGTGTCACTTCTGGCTAACTGTGACAGTATTTCTCACAATTTTCAGAATTCTTACAGTCAATTAATGGAGAAAATAATCAGCAGATTAATCCATAATGAAAATAATTATTAACTGCAGTCAAAATACAAAATAGTTCAACCAACTACAACGGTAAAATCCTGCTTTTACATTAATGCATGATTAATAATGATAATGTAGTGGGGCGGCGTTTGTCTTTCTGCTATGAGTACTTTATGAGTACATGAGCATTTTCCTGAGTATACTTACATATTTTTACTTAAGTAACATTTTCAAAACTTGTAACAGAGTATTTTTTACAGTGAGGTATTAGTACTTTTACTTAAGTAAAGGATCTGAAAACTTCATCCACCACTGGGCCTACTACTGATATGCAAACAGAATCACTGATATGGGTGTGGTATTTTCAACACTTAAATACTTAATCAATTAGAATATCAACTTAACATTAGGGTTACCTACTCCAGCGATTAATAGACTTCCATAGAACAAGGGGACTTAGAAGAGGAAGATAATATAAAAAATCAAAGCAGCAGAGGATGAGAAGTTCAGACTTTTAGCAGCTCCAGAAGTGTACAACCTCTGACATATACAGCAATTGTAAGTAACTTTGGACAGAAGATATGATATGTATGATCTGATATGTTGGAACTTACTTGGTGACTTACTAATACAGAAGTGCCTGAAAACAAAACAAACATAGATGCCACACATCGACCACAGACCGTTATCCAATGTAATAAACCACAGTATGCACGGTATTTTATTCCTCACATGACCGACTGTAATCAACGCTTGGGATCACCATGGGATTCTTTCCTGTCTCCCATATCAAATTAGACCCTCTCAGCCTCCAAAATACCCTCATTTTAAGAAATCATCAAGGTCAAAACCCCCTTTAGAGTCACAAAAGAGACTGAATAGTTCTCCTCGAAAGCGGAACTTAATGTGCAAAATCAGTGGAGCGGCCCTTTCAATTGATGATTAATTAATAAATTGTTTGAATCATTTTCCATGCAAAATGTCAAACATTTTCTGCCACCTGCTTCTTCAGTGTGAGACATGTTCTGTGTATCTCTTTTTTTGTATCATAACAAATAAATTACATTTGAGTTTTGGACAGTTGGTTGCACAAAACGAGCAATATGAATGTTACCAGAGCCATTTTTGGACATTATTCACATAATTGAGAGAATAATCTGCAGATGATTTGATGATAAAAAAAACAGGGTGCACTGATCCAATTACTCGATTACTCGGTATTGATGCAGAAACCAGATTAAGCAGATCCAGTTCTGACCGTGACATAACCAGTTCACAATAAATACAGTTTCTTTGTCCATGTCATACAACACATTCGGTGTTTTCAAAGTCTGTTACATTCACAGGGACACCATTGGACTCCAACTCGATCAGTTTTTTGTGTCACAGCAAACCTCGGCTTCTTATACAGATTTTAAATTTGGGGAAAGGAGAGCCAGTGGAAAATAATTGTTAGTTGTATCCCTCATTTTCAGTATATAAATGTGGCAATGTAAACACCAGTTAAACTACAAGGAGGGAGGACACTATATAAAATAGTTTTAAGTTATTTTTTTGGTGAGAATGGCCACTGAAAACTATAATGACAAAATTTTGATAAAACTGACTTTAATTGCTGCTACAAAGTGAAGAGCATCTAAAGCTGAGATGAAAGGTGTTTTTTCCAGTAGCTATGATTTTGAGACAATCCATTTTTCCCCTTTGATCATCTAGTTGTTCTCCTTAGTGTTATTACTTGAATCAGTTAAAAGGGTACACTAGGGGTGGGATGTTCTAGTGAAGATATTTTGAAATATACTCTATGGTTTTCCCACGGACTTGCACACATATTGGCTAATCTGTATTAGCAGGCAAAACGTTGGAGCTTCTTGATGTGAACTCATGAGTTTGCATATATGGGCTGCTGCTACATCCAGAAACCCTCCAGCTGTTGGCTTTTAAACTCTGATTGAACCAACAGTGAAACATTTCAGTGGTACAAACCTTTCAGGAGTGAAAATGACAAGATTTCGCTTTTTTGCCGATGCAGAACATCAAAATCTTGTATTTCTTGCGTTTTTTTGTAGTAAGTTATGTTCCTCACAGACGTTTCATCGTGTCATAGCAGGAAAAACACAGGTGTTTAGGTGAGCCAGATCGAGATCACTCACTAGCACTGCTTTCTGCTACACTCCACTTTCCTGCTATGTCAAGTCAACGTGTCAGCTGTGTAACAGGCCTATACACACCAAAACCCAAGCACCAACAGATTATCTTGCCAGGTCTCCATACTGTTCAGACTCTGCTGAGTAGCCCGCTGAGGTTTTTACATTCCAGTCGTCCTTTGATAAGCAACAGGTGCTTGATAGAGAAGGAGTGAACCTGTTACCAAGAGACCAAATCCTGCTGCTTTCAACAACTTCTGGCCCGTAGCCTTGACTCCCCTCTTTATAAATAACACTACTGTGGTGGAGAAAAGCACAGTGAGGAGTCTTAGTCTTGTAAGACTTTAGATGTACAGCAGCCAGGACATGACTTTATCTCAGCTTAAAAAGCATTAATATGAGATCCTCTCACCAATTAAAGGTGACTGTTTCTATAGGGTATAACAAATGTTTTCTGCCACTTATGTCCCTGTGAAACACCAGCAAAGACAGGGCTAAAACGTGAAACTCCTACGAGGGTCGTATGTCCGTATTTGTAATGTGCAGCACATTAGTCTTTAAACAACTCAAATGAACATATTTTAAATTACTAAAAATGTCATCTGATGTTTATGGTATTACTTTGTTGTTGAAGTTTTTTATGTGTATATCACATAAACAACACATTCAAGGACTTTTCCTCTAGCGACAAATTCAACCGAACCAGATTGTGCAACATGTTACCTCTAACGTTTCTGTGCTACTTCCCCTTCAAATCCTTTCACTAACTTTATGGTACTAACTGTTCCCGTACCTGGTGTTGCCTTGCATGATTGTTAACCGCAGGTATATAATTAATTTGGGCAGCCTTTCGTTAAACTTGTGCAGTTAAGGGAACTTGGTGAAGGGTGTTTATTTATTGCATTGTAAAATGGTTCCTGTTTTGGCCAATAAAAATTAATTTGTTCACTAAAGCATTCCAGCAGAATTATCATGTACCAGGTCGCTGTATGGAGGCTTGAAGGAGACATGCCGTAAACAGCAAGTTAACAGTGACTGCTACCATTTGTGATTGTGAGTACAGCTGCTTAAGAACAATCAAAGAGTGCTAAGCCAGTCAAGCACAAAGGTCCTTACCACATTTGTGTCTGTTTCTATGGTGTGCTCCACAACACATGCGTGGTCAGCTGCAGAGCCTCGGTCCCAGCTGCAGTCCAGCCGGATCAGGGCACGACAGCGGTAGTGACATGTGAATCTACAATCTGTAAGTGGAGAAAGTCACTGCGTTTAGACAGACACTGCCAAACATATAAATACATCACAAAAACATCAACTGAATGCATGTGATAGTATTGTAGAGGGACATTGTCCTCCTCTGGCCATTAGGGGTCACTGTAGTTTTTCTAAGTTGGCTTTGCATCACAGTATATAATTAAATACATAAATAATTGGCACTTGAGTGCAGCTGTGAAATAATACAGAGATAAGATATAAAATATCATATTCCACATGAATGCACTTCAATGTATAAATACATAAGTTTCTATTAGTTCATGATCTTTTCTTTGATAAAGGTTTTTGTAGATTTACATAACATTTATATATTTAGCGGACGCTTTCAAAAGCGACTTACAATTGCTATACATGTCAGAGGTCGCACAGCTCTAGAGCAACTAGGGGTTAAGTGTCTTGCTCAGGGACACATTGGTAGATAGATCACAGTGGGTAATTGAACCCAGGTCTCTCACACCAAAGGCATGTGTCTTATCCATTGCCCCATCACAACCCCAACAGACTTTGTAAAGTCTGTTTTTGTGCCATTGTTACATTATGATTTGACTGTGGTTACATATTTAGATTACTGTTAAGAAGAATTTTTTTCCTTGCACAATAAATACCTTACACAAACCACCGCTACATGTCAGTGGGTTTCAGTTGTTGAAAAGGAAGTTCAGGACTATTGCAACTCTAGAGCAAGCGAAGCATACAGGTCTGTAGATGACTCTCAGCGTAGATAATGGCCAAACCCCCAAAACCACTGGGGCAATTGCATGTTTTTTTTAAATGTCTGCTCAAAAACAACACAGAGACAATTTATGGCAGTTAAAGTTCTGATTTTCTGCGCTCAGGGTTATTAAGGCCTGCACCTCTACATTGGTGGATACATCTTTATCTGTTCAACCAAATTTCCTCTTCCTCTTGGTCTTACACACAAAGGCAATCACACATGCACACATCCAGGCTTGCAAACAACCTACGTAAGCCAACTCACTGACACACCGCAGGCTCTGCTTGTACAAGCCCCAAATGAAGTCTCCACACAGGTCACACCATGTAGGCTGAGCGTGGCTGCATGGCTGGAAGTTGTGTCCCTCTCCCTTCTCCTCTGTGAGCTGGGGATCCTGGGTGCTGCTCAGGACTCTGATGATGCCCACCCGGCTCAGCAGGTCTGGGACCTTCCCCGGGCTGATCCTCAGAGCGTTAGTTCTCTCCAGGCGTGGAGGCGAGCAGGGGGAACGTGTTCCGGCCAGCTCTATCTGCTCTCGGTCCGACCTCAGGTCACGGAGCTCGATGAACTCCCCCCAAGACATTGCGTCACTCATAGCCTGGCTTCCTCCGTCATCACTATCACAGGCAGAAAAACATCCAATAACACACTGGTACCTACCTTCCAAAGACTATTAGCATTTTTAAAAATGTGTCCTTGAAATAAGGTCCCATGTCATTTCACTTTGTGAATTAATCACAGGAACCTGCCTTGTTCTTTATGCTGGTTTTTGCTGTTTATGTGGGTTTTTTTTCAAAAGGTGGCATTTCTATCTGACTGTAGATTGTCAATGTTGGGTCTGCTCTATTAGGGAAAGCAATAATTATGCAGCATAATGGTCTCTTTACATTTTCTATTAGGCTATTAGATTATTACTATTATTGATGCTTTGCAGTGTAGCCTACCTAAACAACATTTTATGCTTTATAAAATGTTATTCTGTAACTACAGCTGTCAAATAAATATTGTAATGTATAGGGGTGGAAGTATAGTATAAAATGTGTGTGTGTGTGTGTGTGTGTGTGTGTGTGTGTGTGTGTGTGTGTGTGTGTGTGTGTGTGTGTGTGTGTGTGTGTGTGTGTGTGTGTGTGTGTGTGTGTGTGTGGCCTCTCTCCTGGACCAATCACAAGATCACCTGTGGCTCCTCTGCACCTGAGGATGCAGGTTCAACAATTCAACCCTGCAGTATTCAAACCATGGTTCACTTCATTCTTCGCCAGATCGTCCGTCCGTTCAAAGTCGCAGAGTACTTATTTCTTGCCTTATTTTTGCCTGTGCCTGAAGTTTTGATCCGGGAGAGAAGGAACTCATTCTGCCAGTACCGCTCAGTGTTTTGACCTTTTTTCTCGCCGCCACCTGCCTGCCCGCTCACAGCGACTACCTGCAGGATTCCCGTAGCCTATACGTTTTTTATTGTGTGAAAGAGCTAATAAAGCTACTGATTTTTTTTATCATCGCCTCTGTGTCTGCAGTTGGGTCATTAAGAAAACAAAGCCAAACAACTCCAGTAAACTGAGGAAAAACATAATTTTAATGAATATAGCCTACATTACATAATGTTTGGTTGCCATTTTTATATAGGCTAAAGTAGATTTCAGACTACAATAGGCATAGCCTATATATTTTCTGTATAGTGGTTTAGTAACCATGTTTTGTAAATGAGTTGGTTTGTCATAACTCATATACTCTAGTAATTATGTAATCTGTTATTGTTGCAAATCCAGCATAAGTAAAGCGGGGTATGAAAGCAGCCATAATAGCCTGATATAAAAGTAATTACTGTAATAGGCCTATATTAATGTGTAAAACGTAGGTTTTAGAAAACAGATTCGCTTTAATTCCTCAACAATTAAATGTATTTACGAGGAACATAATGAAGATTACTCAAATGTTTTAGTCATAAAAGAACAGGTTTGGTAAAACGAATTAGGCTACTTCTAAAACTTGAAAGTAAAGTCTTGAGTTTCAGTTCAACTTACCAAAACGGGGGAGAAAACAGCCCCGTGGCAACTGCTTTGTCTCAAAACGTCTTCCATCCGAAGAGAAAAACTTTCCGCAGATATTTTTCTGTGGGTTTCCGAGTAACGGAGGTGTGCAGCCTCGGCTACATCTCTGGAAATAATCGATCATCACCGGCTACTTTCAGACGGAGGCCCTGCTTCTTTCGGACGCTAACATCAGTGTAACGGCGCCGTCTGAGCGCTCCTCACGACACTCACCATCTTTTGATTTAGTCTGAGTGTGTAGTAAGAGGAAGCAGCTAATCATGAAAAAGAGAGTAAGATGAGACTGAGCTGCGCCGACATCCGGCATGTTTTCACATAGGGGGTGCTTCTGAGTCCCGGAGCACAGCTGAGTGGGCGTGCAAAGTCCCCCACCCCTCATGTGCGACGGATCTGGCTTTCATTTACCACAGATGGGGAAATATTAGCCTACATATGTATAAATAAACTGTGGAACTAGAAGTATGTGTCATGCTTAAACCTACAGAGTCTTATTATGGATTTACTGTTTATTGTCTGTCAGTCATCCTCTACAGAAAGTCAACAAGGCAACATTCAGGGGAGGCTAAAGTCTGAACATAACTAGCAGGAATATTAACCAGGAAGAGGGATCACAAATTCACCTCTATTTTAACTAAGTGACTGTTGTGATCATTTGAAACATTTTTTAAATATAGGCCTACAGTTCATTGTATGTTGTGTGTGTAGCATGAAGGAACTACAAATTTCGTTTTGTTATGCAGCCTTGTGCTGTATAATGACTAATAAACAACCTTGTACCTTGTATAGCACTGGGCAAGAAGACATGGTAGAGGGAGTTAAAGCATTTTTATTTGCTGATGGATGTAATGAAGTTAAATGCATCTCCAGTGTGTCAAATACCAATGTTAAAGAAGTATAACTCCCTCAAGCAAAGACGCAAATAATTGGTTACAACAGTGTGCCAAATGGACATCATGGGAGCACACATTACAGTGAGAACCAACAAAATTCTGTAATGGGGATTTTTTTCAGCATTAAAATAAAGATGATTCCCTATTTAAAATATAAAGGAATCCAAAATGCCTCGACCACATACAAGATGTGTTCTCCTCCCATCTTGTGATTCAAGAATCTCATCTGCCACGGGTCATGTGCTTTGACAGTCTCTCTTTCTCTTAGCTGCTGATGTGCAGATCCCTCTGGATCTTCTCTGTGGCCTCAGTCATGAGCTGGCAGGCTTTCTTGTGTTTATGCCAGTGCTTCACCTGACATTCTCTGCAAAAAGAAGAAAGCAACAAGATGAAGGAGGCTTCACATTAGCAGGAAAATGTCAGACATTTAGTGCATGATATCAATAAAACAAAAACATAAAAGCATGACAGGTGATCATGGGTCAGATGCAGAAGCACAGACTATGTCCGTCTATCTGTCCATTTTTTGTATGGTTATCCAGGTAGCCCCTTCTCCCTAGCCATCCTGAGGCGTTTTCAAGCTGTCTGGGCTGTGTTATCCCTCAAGCATGTTCTGGGCTTGTCCCTATGTCTACTTCCCAACTCAACTAGTACCATTCAACCACAGGGAGCAGTGGTTCTACTCCTCACTCTATCAGGACGTCTGAGCTCCTCACTCTCTATTTCTATCTTGAAGAGCATAAAGAAGAGCAAGAAGAAGAACAAGAAACTAATTTCAGCAGCTTATGTCCATGATCTCATTATTTCAGTCATTATCTGAAGCATGTGACCATACTGTAAGTGAGGGTTTAGCTTTGGCCTCAGGCTCAACTTTGTCTTCATGACGACAGTCTGGTACTGCGTCTGCATTACTGCGTCTTACCTGTGACAGTACCACTCTCCCTGACATCGAGAGCATCTCTTTGCAGCCTCTTTGCCACAGGATCCGCACTTTGGCTTCTCCGGGAGTAAACTCTCCATCACATCCAAGTTGTACGTTTGGGCTAACCTGGTAAAGAAAACATACTTCCCAACATACATCCCAATAATACTCACAGTGTAAACGGATTGAGTTCTTTACTTTCATTACTCAGACCTGTGTTTTGCAGATTTACCTCTGTGCCTGTAGCCTCAGGTCGCTTTCAGATGGGTTGAAAGTTTCTTTGACTTGATACTTGGCTATTGCCTTCCACTTCCCAGAATTGTCCCTCACAATGTGGTCCCACATTTCTGGGATCTATTCATAAAGCAAAGCTAAATGTAAATGCACAGGGACTTACAGTAGTTAGGTGTATGCATGCATGTGTGAGTGTGTACCTGTTCCAAAATGAGTTCTTTCTTTGGCGGGGCAGGGTCTGTGACAGCAAGTTGAGCCAGGAAACGCTGCAGCTCCACCAGGTTAGGCATCTGATCAATCAACACCTCTGTCAAGAAACCTCGGAGCTGCAGCACACGTAAGATTAGCCACCGATAATACAGCAGCAAGAACAACAATGTCAACTTGACGTCAACATGAATTTTCTACAAGGAGATCCGCAGACAGCAATCGAAAAAGGATGCACAAGGCCCTCTGGTTATATAATTAATGCAACAGGAAGAGGATGAGAAAGCGCATAATAGGAGGAAACATCTTAGTCAAAACAACCCTTGGAAACTGAATCTGTGTTCTAACAAGAGAGATCAGATATGATGTTGGAGGACAATGATCTGGCACTCACACACTTCCTAAGCTTCAGTTTGCAGCTAATATACAGTAGCCATTTGGAAGTAGGAGGAGTTGATTGATACACATTGATTAACTAAAATAACTTGAGCAGCACAAGACCGTGAACATAAAAGGAATGATTTCTTTCTCAGTATACCTTTAGGAGCTGATTCTTGTTGAAACTGTTGAAGTCATATTTTCGTTGGCAGTCTTCCTTCAGCAGCAGATTGTAAAGGGAAATCCAGACCTGACCATCTAGTTTTGTCATCTTCAAATGATCCTCAACAGGGATCTTCTGCCACCTGCCATTTATGTACTTTTCTACCTCACCTTCAGCAGGAGACAGAGAATAGGCAGCTCAATGAAGGGTCACTTTTTAGGCAAAAGGGCCAACATTTTTACATGCAAACATGTAACATTTGATACGCAAGAGGTGCAACAAATACCTTCTCTACGGCGACTCCAGGGGCAGCAGTCAATCAGCTGAACCAGGACGCAAGGCATGTTATGGGTGCACAGCATGCGATTGATAACACTGATGCTGTTGACATGAAACGATGGGTAGGTTAATAGATGGTCAATTAACTGAAAACTAATCTGGAACAATCTAGAATCCATTGTTTCAATTCGTATCAATCTTAAGACAAAAATGCCAAACATTGTCAACAATGAGAATTTGGTTCGTTTTTTTCAGTTTTATTTTATTGTAAATTTAGCATCTTTGGGGTTTGGACTGTGACAAGCAATTTGTAGATGTTAACCTGGGTTAAGGCATTTCTTTCATATGTCTCACGTTTTAAAAACAAAACAATTAATGAAAAAATGCTGATAGATAAATCAATAATGAAAATTAGTTAGTTTCGGCATTAGTTGGCTAGAGTCGTGGTATCTAAAAAAATATAATGCAGTGGTTTAGCTTGAAGTTTAAACACCTAAAAGTATTTCTCAGATTCTCTCCTGTGAGTTTCAAATATCTCAACCTTATTGGTGGTGCAGATACCTCTCCGTGTGATCTGTGATGTAGCGCAGCACAGATGAAGCCTTCAGGGTGATTTCAAACTCCAGTGCACCGCTCTGCACCTGCAATTCCTTTGCAGGGTGAAAAGAATGATGTGACTGATCAATTTAAGTGAAAGACTCCTCTGCAATACGCTGAACAATGAGACCAACAAAAGCAGCATCTGAGACTTCTGCACCTCTATAGAGGATGGGACTGCTTTCCCTGTCAGGTTGTGTTGGTCATGAGTGGTCACGCCCTCCCTGGTTGCTTTGCTGGCCAGCAGGGTGAGTTTGCGGTGGCAATAATCCACCAAGTCAAGAACAGAGTCATCAGCTGCCTCACATGAATCCTACACAATACAAAAAACTCTTTCAACATCACATGAAGCTTCATTGATAACTCAGAGAGACTGAGCAGAATCTAAACTGCCTACCTGCATGATCATGTTCATCCTTTATATAAAAGAAGCTGCAGATTCATAATTTAATGGTATGTGTAAACACTGACCTTATGAAACATGATCGTTTCAAGTAGGTTTATGATCGTGGCTTCATGATGGATCTAACAGGGAGACAAGGAACACATGAAATCAGTAATGAGGTCCTGCAAGTTGATAAATCACTTCTCATTTTACACTCACCACCATGTAAAGATGAAATGTGTTCTTGGGATTGAAGTCCTGCAGCTGACATAAGATGGGGAACACTTTTTGCTTCCAGACTTCGACAAGGATCATTTCATGGACCAGAACAGGTATCTAAAGATGGGGAGAGAAAAGAGATGCTGTAGATAAAGTTTGTTTTAATGTGTTCATTTTGCTATCAGATGTAACTCTAAACAAGAGAAACAACTTGTTTTCAAGAGACTTTTTATTAGATTTTCTACAGAGGTAGCTCTCACCTTTCCATAAGATACCAGGAGTTCCTTGACAAACTCATCATGCATGGCAGAAGCATTTAGTATAGCCTGCATGTTAAGTTTCTCAATGTACTCGTGCTGTCTGAACCACCTGTTAACACACAAAGAGAAAAAGCATGACAAAGCAAAGTTGGGTTTTATGAACTGCTGCATCAACCGTCCTCTCAAGTCATCTGTGATGAGTCTACTTATTGTCCCTAGAGTCAAAGCTAACATGAAGATGCATCAGCCAGTTTCTGCACACCACATATCTGAAATAAACTCCCCAAAAGAGCGCCGAGGTCTGCTCTGACTCTCAGTTACTAACTCATTCATATCTTTTATGTCTTATGTAAAGCACTCTGAATTGCTTTGTTGTTTAAAGGTCCAATACAAATAAACTTGCCTTTAGAATAACATTTGATTGAAATTACACTTCAAATTACATACATTTTTATGACAGAAAACTGTTTACTGGGTTAAACCTCAAGAATTGAACAGACACGGTTTTATTCGACCAGTAAAGCAGTACAACAACATACAAGAATGCTTGGTCACCTGTGAGAGCACTGTGGACAAAAAGAACAGAGACACCAGTCCTGAAAGACATGACTTTCATGCATGTTTGACTCCAAACTTGACTTTAAACTTTAAATGTAATTTTATATTTAGAAAATGTTTTACAACGTATTTATTAAAATTCTAGTAAATGTATAGTAATTATAAATGTTGTAGGTGGTAAACTTTCATTTCAGTTGTGAGCATTCTTGTTTGTTCTGATTGTAGATGGGCGTGTAATCACCTGAGCAGACAGCCCACATATCTTTAGGTGGAGCTAACTGCCTTGAATTATCCCTATTAGGTAGCAGTTTTTATAATCACACTTACACAGGCTACTACTGAAGTGCTCCTAATAAAGCAAGGTGGTTATAAGCACAGGAGCACCACAGGGGACTGTATTCTCACCTTTTCTCTTTGTATACCCCAGACTTACAGCACAACTCTGAGTTCTGTCATCTGCACCCATCATGGGGTGTGTCAGTGGTGGAGAAGAGGCCGAGTACAGGGAGCTAATTGATCAGTTTGTTTCATGGTGTGGGAATAACCACCTGATCTTAAATGTGACCAAGACTGAAGGTGATCATTGCAGACTGTAGGAGGACTAGGATTCATTTGAACACCATTTAAATTTGGGGAGAAGAGGTGGAGGTGATGGAGGGCTACAGATACCTGGATAATGGAAGTCTAACACTGAGGCAGTCTACAGGAAAGGACGGAGCAGACTCTACTTCTTGAGGAAGCTTAGGTCCTTTAATGTGTGCAGCAAGGTGTTTCACTTTTTTTTTTTACCAGTCTGTTGTCAACAGTTTTTTTTAAAGCTGTCTTTTGAGACAGCAGTATCAGAGCCAGTGACACTAAGAAGGTGAACAAGCTGATTAAGAAGACTGGCTCTGTGCTGCGAACTGTCCTGGAGCCTCTCAAGTTCATTGTGGAGACAAGATTGTTGCACAAACTGCAGAAAATTATGGATAACACTTCACATCCTCTGCACAAACTCCAATGCATTACAAAGTCTCTCCAGTTGGAAACTCATTCAGTTCTGCAGTAATAGAGGCTCCTACAGGAAGTCATTTCTGCCCACTGCAATTTAAAATATACAATCACTTCCCTCTGTGTGGGAGAGGAGACCTATTTTTTCCACTCAATTACACTCATTTGCCCAGATAAAGTCAGAAAGATCTCTTGAAGCCTTCTTGTAGTATAGTAGTTAGTATGAAGATATATTTGTAAATGTGTTAATTGTATTTTTTTACCTACCTCATGCTTTTTGTGTTAGTTGTGCATATTTTGTAACTTTAATTGTATTTTATGTAAACCACTGCTACTGTAACACTGCAATTTCCCTTTAGAGACGAATAAAGTATCTATCTATCTATCTATCTATCTATCTATCTATCTATCTATCTATCTATCTATCTATCTATCTATCAGTGGTGGAAAGTAATTAAGTACATTCACTCAAGTACTCTAATTACAACTGAGGGACTTGTAGGTACTTTCCATGTAATTTCCATTTTCTGCTCTTTTCGCTTCTACTTCAGTAACTTTAAATTGTATTAGAAAATATTGTAAGTTACTTTGCCTAGTTACATTTAGCTCCACCTTTATCAGATGCAACTTTAAAGTCATGTACACATTCATGTATCAATAATTATAACACAGTAATATAAACTATTGACTAAACCTACTTTTGGTACTTAGTAAATTTTACTGCAGGAATAAGAGTATTTCTAAACTGTGGTAGTACTACTTTTACTTTTGGTTAAGAAGGTAGTACTACTGATGTACCGGGTTTAGCTGTAAGCTAACTGTACATTAGCTAACAACACATTTCCTTAGCTAACTGGTTCATCTTACCTCGATGAGCCCACTTCCTTGAGAGAAAAAGTTTCCAGACTTTGAACAAATCCTTCTGCTTCAGCAGGCAGAACTACCGAAATGTCCATTTCTGTTACAGGGAACTATTACACAAGCTATCAAATTAAAAACACAATTTCGCCTCTTCAGTCAAGTCGTTTAGAGTTAACTAGCCTCTTCGTTTCCTGTGGTTGTCATGGCGACTGTAAACCAAGCGCATCCAGGGCGCAGTTGCTCCCGGCCGCCACAGAGGGGCGGTGCATATTCAAGTAAGACCAGCAGCCAGCTGAGCATGAAATGATCAACTGTGGTGGAGGATGTATCCAGAGCAGTAAATGTGTGTGATATGGTTAAAGACAGTTCAGAGATAGTCATTTTGAGGAACTGTCTTTCCCACTTTATCAGTCAGCAACTAATGTTTTAGGATAGACCTTTCTATTTGGTTTAGTCTGTTATGTCAAACAACATTACTATATTGGTTGGTTCAATTGTTGAGTGTCTATGGTATTAAATAAAATAGCCATAATCCCATAGGCATCCAGGAATTGAGTGAAACTACCGTAAAACTAAGGCTAGTTCCACGTAGCCCCCTGTCCCTTTCACTGGTCTGGTGTGGCTACACATTTTCACAAAAAAAAATCAGGTCTCAATTAGCGGCCTGGTCTATTTTTTTTATAGATTTTTGGATGTAAAAATATTAGCTCACTGGTTCACCCTCTTGAACTAGTTCTAAGCTGGATGGATGAATGGATGGATGGATGGATGGATAGATAGATCACACATACAAACAGAAATGTCAAAATGGAAATGCTACACATCATTAGATTAGTTAGTTTTTCCACAATGTAATTGTTCAATTCATTTTAGAGAAAACAATGAACACCATTATTCTTTCAGATTTACCAGTATGGTCAATCTCCATCTCTGTGCTTGAAGTTGGCCTAGATGGACTTTCTCTCAGAACTAGATCAAGCATTGTTTTATGGGGAGGCCCATCGTCTTGGACTTAAAAACCCCCTGATCTATAACAATGTATCATATTTTATAAGCTCATCATTTCTTTTGTATATTGTATTTTGCACTATAACTCTAAGTATAGCTGTCAAATAAATGTAGTGGTGTAACACTATATTTTCTAATTTGAAGTCAATGAAATACACAAATAAAGCAGGCTAAATACCTTAAATTTATATAGTAAAGTTGTAAAGCAACAGAATTATGAAAATGTCAATGTCTCTTATTGTCATTTCAAAGTTAGATTAATCATTTTTTCCACAGACTGATAACGAGATCTTCTGTATCTGCTTGTTTTTATGGCTACGTGAATGATTATACACAAAATTCTAGATGTTGTTTTGCATTCCTGTATGCAGTGCTTTATTCACTGTGTTTTAAAACAAAATATCACACAATATTAATAAATATCACCTTCCTTAAGACCTTAACAGAACTGCATGTCAATTATTAAAGAGAAAAAAAAAATCTAACATGAACATTACAAAATACAACTTGACGCTTCACTGTTATTCCTCTCACTAAAGGCATCTTTGGTTGAGGCACGTCTGTATCTTTCAGTCTGACGGCTGTTGCTCCGTTTTCAGTTCATGTCACATCACTTCCAGCACACTACGATGTTGGGATCATTTTCCAAACGTTCGTCCAGCTCCTGGTAACTGATCCCTGTAAAGTAACGACATTGTAAGCTCACTTGTTTTCTACCGTTAAGTTATTAGTTGTGCTAAACAGAGAGAGCTTTAAAACCTACCTGTTTTGCAGCAGATCTCATCATAACTATGACAACCCGTATAGAGTCGAGGTGGCCTGCTCCTCTCATCGCGGATCACCTTCACCGGATATTTCTGCAGCCGTCGGATAAGAGACTTCATTAGTCCAAACTGGATCAGCTTCCTGAAAGCCAACGCATGACATGTAAATAAATGTCACTCTGACTTTTCAAGAGTCAAGTCTTTTCAGGAACTGAAACCGTGACCGCTGCTGACCTCTCATCAACCCTTTGAAGCTGCTGCGAGTAGCGTGAACACAGGTCTCTGACGGTGGTTCCTGGAGTCAGACCACAGTACAGCTGGAACACATCTCTCAGACTGGCTCGCTTCTGACCTGACAGACAATACAACAACGCTATCACAAAAGCAAAGAAAAATGCAACACTTGTGTGGAACACTCGCGACCCATATTTACCCTGCTTGGTGACGTAGTTGAGGCACTCCTCCTGAATGGACTTGTCATCAATGAGGCTCTGGACTTTGGGAGTGGTGCAATACACATTTGAATACTGGATGGAAGTAAAAAGAGCAAGATAATCACCAAACTAAACAGACTTTCAAATAGTTCAGAGAATTAGGGCCACTGCTAGGGAAAAGTACTACAAGATTAAAAAGTTGTAACATTCTTAGAATAAAGTCGTCATACTTGAGAAAAAAAAAAAGTCATAATACAGCCTACAACAAGGACCACAATGGAAATAAGTTTAGAACTTTCTTGTGCCATCCTCAACAATTCTGATAAATGTATAATGTCACTGTGATCCCATCTTGTTATGCATTTATTTTTTTACTATCTAATAAATCAAATCACAATATTCTGAGATTTGAATACTTTCACTTGAATAAGTAAGAACATGTCTGTCAGGTTTCAAGGTTAAATGAGGTTAAATGTTTCCACAATAAGGACTTTTGTCTTGCATAATTAAGACTTTAGTTTCTCATAATATTTTAACTTTATTTTTTACTGGACATCACAGTGGCTCTAATATTCCATCAAAGACAGCACCAACACACCATTGATGCACCACTACAATGAAAGTCCAATGTGTTGAGTGAGTTTAGTTTTGTACCTGATAAATTGACACCAAGGTCACAACACCATAGTATCTGTGGAGGAAAAGGAGAATTTGAGTATCTCTCTTTTGGAAATAAAAATCTTACAACACACACAGGCTGAGTCGATTAATTTGAAGGTAGCAAATGTGAAAAAATTGCAGCTTCCTCAAGAAGCTAATGCACATCAGCACTGATAAACAGGGTTGTGGCTTATCCTGATGTGTTCACCAACCTGCACCGGTATGTGGGTTTACTGTACACACATTATTACCAGTAGATTTGAGGGTGTTTGTGTTGCACTTTACTCCCTGAAAATGGACTCACAGCAGATTCTGCACAGCAATGCGAACAAGATTCAGCTCTACGTCGGCTTCAGCAGAGATCTTTTGGATGTGTCTAAATCCATCTATATAGGGCAGGATCTGCAGTAAACGATATATAGTAGAAGGTTATTGGCTTGCACTGAGCTCCATGACGTAAATTGCTAGATTAATGAGATCTACATACACACACACACTGCTATGTACCAGAATCTTCGACGTCTGTTCATTATTACAGCAATAACATGTTATTGTACCAATAAATGGCACCTTCTCCTCTACCAACGCCTCCTTTCCATCCATAAAATAGCTGATTGCAGGCCTTTAATCACTTTAATGTAGTGCTTCTTAGAATTGTGGAACATGTTTTATTACAACGTCCCTTTATGTCAGCCATTAGGCCTACCTGTTGAGTGGTGAGATCCCACTGAGATTTGACAAAATGGTCTTTGCCAGTGAAGACAGCCACATCGTACTCCTGAACAATCGGTGGGTCTTTTCGGAGCTGGATCAGCTTTAGGTGTATTGTGTTAGACTGGTCTAAAAACAGACACAGAATAGTAAAGAGAGACTATATTTAAAACAAACAAACAAACAATTGTTGCCACCATGCCAAAAATTTGTTTTTTTCAAATGCCAAACCATGAACTTTAGTACTAAATACATTCCCTAAAAAAGAAAGCTCAAAAACGACTATATTTCTTGAGGAATCTTAGGAAGGCCAAACTCCCGTGCCAAGTTCTTGTCAGCTTTTACAGAGGTGCAATAGAAAGCATTCTGACTGGAAACATCACATACTGGCATGAGACGTGCACGGCCCAGGACCGGTGGGCTCTGCAGCAGATGATTAAAACTGCTCAGAAGATCATTGGTACCCATCTCCCAAGAAGCAGTGATATCGGTGAGGTGCCTACACAGAGCCCAAAGGATACTAAAGGACAGGACCCACCCAGCCACAGCCTGTTCAACCTGCTCCCTTCTGGGAAGAGATATAGAAGTTTCAGCTGCCACACCACCAGACTGCAGAGCAGCTTTTTCCCACAAGCTATCAGACTTTTACACTAATTCATCCTCAGCACTGCTCCAGTGATGATAGTTTATTTCTGTTTACCATTTTTCATAATTGATTCTTTGTTGATGTATATTGTCTACTATGTAGCAGAACAGAGTTATAAAACTCAATTTCATTATATAACCTGTTATATTGTGACAATCAATGTACCTTTCTACCTACCTATCTAAAAGAGTAAACCAAAGTTAGAAGTCACCAATGTGCTTTTTTGCAAGAAAGTTGAAAATAAGTTCAAGCATTGGTTAATAGTTTTCACCTCAGAAGTATCAATTTGACTTTTTTCAAGAAAGGACCTTCATTCCTTCTAATCAGTTTTAGAAAAGGGTAAAAGTAGTTTGTTTGATACCACACCTTGAACATGTTTGAGCCTGTTGAGATAAATCATAATTAAGCAATAGATAACAGCATATTGTACATTGCATTGTAATAAAACAAGAAATTTGAGTTTGAATGATGTGTTTAACAACAGCTACAATAAGAACAAGTATCACAAGACTTAAGTAATCTGTGAGCAGCCCTTCTCTGAATGTTCTCTGGTGTTCCTCAAGCACATGTTTAACAAAAAGCATTTCCTCTCTTTGAAGCACAGACTTTACACAAGTGCTTGCACCGTGGTATTTATCCGTAGTGAAACCAACGTATCACTAAATTTCATTTTAACTGCTTTAAGTGCTGGGTCAACAATACCTTCAAAGCTAGTCAGAGCACAATGAGCAGAAAATGTTTTTCACCAAACACCTTTGCAGTCACATGCTAAACCAGGGATGTTTCCTGTCTCTCTCACACACACACACACACACACACAAAACTGGAATATATTTATTAAAACTACGTTATATTACCAATAGGTAAAGTGCAGGCTCCTGTGGCATTAAGGTCTTCCAACAAGGTTGACATGATGGGTAAAAGTTTCTGCTTGCTTTCCTCATTAGATATAAAGCCACTCTCCAGCTGCAACACAATGAGGCAAAACGATCTTATTACTAAAAAACTATACAAATATGAAATCAGTCACATGTGACAAGTACAGAAGTGAAAGTGAACTATTCTCTACCTCCAGAGTTGTGAGGTACCCAGACAGCTTCTTGACAATCGGCTCGAGAGCACATGTGTTGGTCTGGGCATCACAAACAAGGCCAAGGTTAAACAGGAGGGCGTTTCGGCTGTACTTTTTGTGCTCAATGCACACAGGACACCCGATTAACTTTTTTCCCATGGCAGTGCTAAAAAAAAAAAAAGAGCACAAAGAACACAGAACAACTTCACCATTAGTATCTAAACGTAAACACAAATCTCATAAAAACCAATGAATTATGGCAAAGAGACAGAAGAGGAGTGTTGGATTAGATATCTTACACTGTTATTAATTTGTTTTGCAGTTCTGGCTTTGTGATAATATAAACCTGAACTGTGTCAAAGAGCTCCCGTGATATGTATTCCTCTGGGACCTGAGAGGAAAGGACATGGGGGGCAGTGTTAAACAAAATACATCCTATGACAAACACTAAGAAGATTATGTACTGTTCATTTCCATGGTCATGTATATGTAGAAGGAGGGATTAAATGCATGTCGAATTATAATTCCATTATATACTGGACAAAATTATAAATGCAACACTTTTGTTTTTGCCCCATTCATCATGAGCTGAACTCAAAGATCTAAGACTTTCTCTATGTACACAAAAGGCCTTTTTCTCGCAAATATTGTTCACAAATCTGTCATAATCTGTGTTAGTGAGCACTTCTCCTTTGCGGAGATAATCCATACACCTCACAGGTGTGGCATATCAAGATGCTGATCAGACAGCATGGGTATTGCACAGGTGTGCCTTAGGCTGGCCACAATAAAGGGCCACTCAAAAATGTGCAGCTTCACTGTATTGGGGGGGTCCGGAAACCAGTCACTATCTGGTGTGACCACCATTTGCCTCATGCAGTGCAACACATTTCCTTCGCATACGTGCAGATGAGCTACCCTGAGACGGTTCCTGACAGTTTGTGCAGAAACTGTTAGGTTATGCAAACCGATTGTTGCAGCAGCTGTCCGGGTGGCTGGTCTCAGACGATCTTGGAGGTGAAGATGCTGAATGTGGAGGTCCTGTGCTGGTGTGGTAACACAGTCTGCGGTTGTGAGGCCAGTTGGATGTACTGCCAAATTCTCTGAAACGCCTTTGGAGACGGCTTATAGTAGAGAAATGAACATTCAATTCATGGGCAACAGCTCTGGTGGACATTCCTGCTGTCAGCAGGCCAGTTGCACCTCCCTCAAAACCTGCGACATCTGTGGCATTTTGCTGTGTGATGGAACTCCACATTTTCAAATGGCCTTTTATTGTGGACAGCCTAAGGCACACCTGTGCAATACCCATACATTTCTGATCAGCATCTTGACATCTTAATCTTCCAGCATTAAACTCCAAGATATACCTCATCTTGATGTTAAGAAATGGGGTCTGATAATGACTGCAATAATCACTCACTGGCCACTTCATTAGTTACACCTTGCTGAGTTGCTGCCATGTGATTGGCTGATTA
Source organism: Lepomis macrochirus (assembly GCA_024633595.2). Lineage (NCBI taxonomy): Eukaryota > Metazoa > Chordata > Actinopteri > Centrarchiformes > Centrarchidae > Lepomis > Lepomis macrochirus. The sequence goes on along the minus strand of JALXJV020000004.1, from coordinate 21,673,836 downwards.
TTTGCATTAAAAAACAACTGAACATAGTGAAGTGGCCGGTGGGTCATAATAATAAATCATTAATATCATAATAAAAATAATCATGCTGGCAGTGGGCCCTACCCTCTTGTTATAGACGATGAACTATGATGCTAAAGTACACACCAAATGTTATATCTATAAACGTTATAAACGTTATATCTGCACACTTACCTGGTAGGTTATCTTTGGACCCAGTGTGGGGTGAAACTCGCTGAAGAATATGCACCCTATGCGTTCAGCCATCATAAAGTTCTGTCAGTGCAACTACCAGACTCTTATTTAGCAGCTGATACTAACTGCTACCTCCCAGTTTTACCGTTGAAAGACAAGTTAGTAAACTCCCGCGGACCTATATTCAGCAGGTCTAACGCTCGAACAACAACTCAAAACATACGCCGTCTCCACCTGCCCACTCTTCTTCTGCGGCTACTTCTTCTTCTACTCTTTCTTCTCGGTGTTCCATGGTCGAGAAACAACGTTATGGTGCTTTACCGCCCCCAATAGGACTGGAGTGTGGATTGGGAATACTGATAAAATTAAAATATATCAATAGTATAATATATAACACTGATAATAAAATAAATAAGAAAAAAAGTTTTCTGTATCAAGGTCGTTCTCATGAAATATTGAAACAAACAACTATTCTAAGATCACAAAGCTAAACTTTATTTCAGTAAGTTTGAGTGCTAGTTCTCTGCTCTCAGCAACATATTTTGTAAAGTAACAGTAAAGCATAACATGTTCCAAAGTTTCTTCGTGATCACAAAATTCACACCTTCCTGTGTTTTCCTGTTTTAAACAATGCACTGATTAATCCTGTAAGACCAAAACGTAGCCGTGTGTCCTCTCTCCGGGTTCTCAGAAATTAGGGACATGTCCTTACCAACATCCAGCTCCTACTGAATTGTCCCTAGCCATATTTCTTTTTAAATAAATAAAAAATAACCACCGTTTTCCGTCAGCGTCCAGCCAATGTAGGCTATACACAATTTTTTGAGTGTCTGTTGTTCTCTACTACAGGTCTTTATTAAGATCTGAAAGATTATATCCTCCCCCCTTTTATGACTCACAGTGGTTTGGTCCGCTGCTTACCTTTTTCAGGCCATCTCCCTCTGGGAGATGTTTTTATTGCCCCAACCAACAGTGACATGAGACATTTCTTTGAATTTTGTGTAAACAACCCCGTTCCCTTCTTCCCACTGCTCTTGCCACCTGTTTTACTAAAAGGTTCTGTAATTTCAGTGTGCTTAGTTTTTGTGGCTTCCTTTGAACATCTGTCTGATCTCTCTTTTTTTATCAGTATACGTTCAGGTATCCATACAAATGTAATTTTTAGTCCCATCAGATGGAATCTATATAGTGTTTTATTTCTCTTTAAAATATGTCTTCTGTCTGAATGTGCTTCGAGTTGATTTATGACGTGCTGAAAACAGAGCATATGCTCTATGCAGGTCTACTCAACCCATTGCAATGCTAAAACATTTGCATTATCTCCAGTATACAGTGATAATCCCTCACTGATTCGTTTGCTGATTTCAATGTTGAAATCTGGAATTATTACCAATTTTGTAACTCAGTTGAAGCATACATACATTTGAACATTTGACAGCTGTGTTATGCTTAATTACAGTGGCATTTCTACCATTTCCAACTCTTGCATTTCCTTGTCACTAATCTGCTAAAATGTTCGCGCTGCTGAAAACCCACCGTTCACGAGCGCCTTGTAGTAGGCTACTTATAATACTTATAGTAGTAGTACTTATAGTATAAATACTTAGTGTAGAGGACGTGTGCTTTTTTAATAAACAACATATTAATAATACCAAATTTGCTGTTGTAACTCGTTTTTACATCTTTGGTGCGTCTACAGAACATTAAAACGTGTCTTTTAGATCATTTGTGGTTTATACATTAGCTAATTGTTGTAGGCTATACATTGGGTTTTTTTTCAAACTTTACTGTTTTCAGTGCTAATCACCACTTTGTTGGTGTTTTTCGGGTGACGCACCCACCAAAGTTCATATATTCGACAGCACCTAAAGGCAACACTGTTCAGCAGCGTCCGTACTGCGCAGTGTGAGCCGCATTTGGAGACATTTTTGCGTCCCGTCAGGCGTAGGGGAGGTTTGATGCGCCATGTGCAGGAAATACTATCAACAATGTCAAGTAGCGTGCCACCCGACTATAGAAAATGTTGTTTAATGTTTATATAAGACGAAACAAGAGATATATAAAGTGTAGGCCACCTATAGAACAACCGAGCGCAGATGTTACACGCTCTGTCTGTGGAAATAGTGATGTAGTTTAGATCAATCATTTAGATTAATCATGTGGAGAAGATCTCTGAGTGCAGGCTACAGATGCTTTGGACCAAAGGTAACTGGTCAAATTGTTTTATTGTTTTGATTGCTTATAGACCTAGGGAGATTATTTGTAGCAGTTAGAAAACTGAAGAACACATACAAACACAGTGATCATGTTTTATTTACTTATTGGGCCATGTATTGGTTGTTGTGCATTTACATTTGAGTGGATCAAAGAACTTTATCAAAAAATTGTCACACTGAATATATGGTTATGGCAGTGGCAGCACAATTTGTGATTGTTTCTGAACAAAAGCTAGGATTGAATTTCACCTACAGAAGGGAAACACAAATTATCACACCCAGCAGTAGCCCCCTCCTTCCCCCACTTCATCACCAAGATAGAAATGGCTTGGCAGTTTGGTAAAGTGTTGAAAAGCTGAGTGTATTTCAGACAACTGAAAGAGGGGCACATGTGTTTGAACAAAGTGTGGCAGGCAATTCTTGTTCCCCTATTACTACTGAGGCGGTGTATTGGGAAAATACACCTGCAGGTCTACAGCTAACACTTATATTCATTATTGATTAATATATAAATCATATTTTATTAATTTTATAAAACAAACGACAAAAGAAAAAAGTCAAAACATTAAAAGAATTGTCTTTGTTTTCCTGGCATTGACACAATCCATGTACATACATAACACAGAGAGCATATTATTAGAAACACCTTTCACTATCAATCAGTTGTGTACTGGATTGCTTTAGATTGTGTAGGTACAGTATCTCACAAGTGAGTCCACCCCTCATATTTTTCAAAATATTTGATTATATCTTTTCCTGTGACAACTCTGAAGAAATGACACACAACAAGAACCTGTCCTGTTGAACCACTGTATGGTCTTGACCACTGTCCTGTAGCTCCAATTCAAGGTCTTGGCAAACTTCTTATAGCCTAAGCCATATTTATGTAGAGCAACAATTCTTTTTTTCAGATCCTCAGAGAGTTCTTTGCCATGAGGTGCCATGTTGAACTTGCAGTGACCAGTATGAGGAAGTGTGAGAGCGGTAACACCAAATTTAACACACCTGCTGCCCATTCACACACGAGACTAACAAGTCACATGACACTGGGGAGGAAAAATGGTTAACTGGGCCCAATTTGGACATTTTCACTTAGGTGTGCTCACTTTTGTTGCCAGCGGTTTAGACATTTATGGCTGTGTGATGTGTTATTTTGAGGGGACAGCAAATTTACACTGTTTAAGCTGTCCACTCACAACTTTACATTGTAGCAAAGTATCATTTCTTCAGTGTTTTCTCATGAAAAGATATAGTCAAATATTTACGAAAGTGTGAGGGTTGTACTTACTTTTGTGAGATATTGTATATCTAGTAATCTCACATAACTCAGATTACTTGATCATCTGTTGCACCGTGGCATGGAGGAAAGAGATGATTTGAAACTTGTGAATTGCTGTTGAGAAATGTATCTTGAGAGTATGTCAATTGGTGAAGTCTGAAATGAAATTGGCTTTTCGAATTTGTCTCCTCACCATCACTAAGGTGGTGCAGGGGATTTTTCCAAAGGGAATTGCCAATTGTGGACATCACAGTTGTTAAACCACTTCAGTTGTAGACTTGTTGTGATTTAGAAACTAACTTAAATCAAATGCTTTTAGGGAACTTGGGGCTCCCATTCGGTGCGTACATGCAGCGCTCCAGCCTTACCTGCAGGCAGGATCACTGCACTTCAAGCTTTGGACTTGTGGAAGAGAAACTTTGCAGAGAAAGGTGTAACGGAGCCTGACCACTCTAGCTGCTACATCATTGCTTATCTGCTCGGGGGGAAAACTGTGAGTGGAAATTTGCCCAGCTCATATTGTCCGACGTAATGTCTAAATAACCGCCTTGACATTTAACAGCATCCCTTCTTGTTCATGAATGCTGTTTCTTTATCCAGATAGAAAGTCTTGAGGAGGGGAAGTTAACAGAGTTTCTCAGCCAAGAAAAAACAGAGCAGATTTGGAAACTCTGCACCAGACGCCTATCCAGGTATAAGGTTTCTACACACACGTCTGTATAAATATGTATCCAGATGTTCCTTTACTAATAATACCCATAAACGTGTGTGTTTGGTGTAGAATGCCTGTGCAGTATGTGATTGAGGAGTGGGACTTCAGAGATCTGACGCTGAAAATGAGACCTCCTGTGTTTATACCAAGACCTGAAACCGAGGTTGGACAGGAAGAAACCAGGCCACACATAAGTAGACTGTACAGTAAAACCTCTGTGATCCGTCACACACAACTAGAGCAGTGTTTTCTCCGTGTTTGTGCAGGAGTTGGTTGAACTCGTGCTCACTGATCTGGAAAGGAAGCCTGGGACTGGAGTAGGTGCAGATGCCCAGCATACCTGCTTGGAAGTGGGATGTGGCTCGGGTGCCATTTCTCTTAGTCTGCTGAAGAGTCTGCCTCAGGTGAGGTTTGTGTTTATTGTAGGAAATAGCTGTATAGCCACTTCCACCACTTTGATTCAGGCTGAAATATCTCAACAGCTGTTGGATGGATTACCATGAAGTTTGGTGCAGACATTAAAGGTCAACACATGACGTATTAATGAGTTTGGTGTTCCTGACTTTTCATTTAGCAACACCATGAGGTTGACATTTGTGGCTTTGAGTGATATATCTCAACAAGTACTGGATTCATTAGCATGAAATTTGGTACAGACATTCATGTTCCTATCAGGATGAATTCAAATAATTTTTCATTTAGCACCAAATACTTACAAAATTGAAGAAATTCCCATTAGCCTAAGCTGTACCTTGTGTTTAGTTACAGTTAGCAATTGTTAGCATGCTAACAAGCGAAGACAGAAAATATGACACCTGCTTATTATAAGCATGTTAGCATTATTACCATTTCACAATGCTGACATTAAAAGAGTACGCCACCAACGTGGCATTGCACTCCTTTAACATTGTCAGGATGTCGTCTCTTTGTAGCCCAGATTTGGCACAAAGGTCCACGTGGACTCAAGGGTGAACTGCTTAGTATTTGGTTATTGAGGCTAAATGTCACTGTACCTCACAAAACACTTCTCACAATGACCTTGACAAACAAAATTTTGTCCATAACTCGAGAATTGATGCAGTAAATATGATAAAGTTTTGACATTTTTTTAACCCCAAAGGTCATCTTAACTTAGACATCATAATGACCTGGAAAAACACCTTTTTGTGCATTGTTCAGCACCATACCTCACAGGATGAGTATCCTCAGAATGAGGAAACAATAACCACACAGTACGGGCTTTCCTACATCTCGTTCATTCATTTCACCAGGAGAAAACAAAAGCACCACATGCTGTGAAGCTATATGAGGATTCCTCTCAAAACATGTGTACCTGTTTAGCCAATACACCTATGATAATCCTTCTTTAATCAGTTCAGTAATTTATATTCACTGTCATCATACATAATGTATCATCAATATAGTGATACCTTCCATTTAGCCATTAAAAACACTTTATACCTTTCATTCATTTCCTTCTAAGTATTGACTACATGGATTATATGAGACTGGACAGACATGGATGGAAACTGCAACTTGACTGATTGGCAGAGACCTAAAACTGCAGGGCAGTAATTCTAGTTTATTCTATGCATTGTTCTTCCTTGTTAAAACCTGGTGCCTGCATTACCCACAATGCAACATGACAACCAATAGCCTAGTTTGGAAATTCAGGTTAGTAAATGCAAAAGGTGCAGTGATTAGTAAATTAACTGATCAGTAGGTTGAGAGAGAATGTATTTATAACAATTATGGTGGTCAAATAAAATAGCAAACACTGTCTGGTCTCATTTTTTAAAAAAATGTGAGTTGTTAGTTTCCTATCCTTATCCTTATAAGTTGAATACATTTGGTGTTTAGGCTCTTAATCAGATGAATTGTAAATTACTAAATGTAATTTTCAGCCATCACTATGAGTTTTGGACGCCACATGTCAATTATGACATTTTAAAGACTAAATGATTAATTGCTTGTTGGAAGAAAAATCAGTAGGTGGCTAATTGGCTAATAACAAAAAATAATTAGTTACAGCTGCAGCATAGATACACACGGCTAATAAACGGGCTTCATAGTAGAATACACTATTGTCTTTACATGGCAGAGCACGGCATGCATTGCCAGCCCCACTTTTTACTATCCTGTCATAAGATTAGCTGTGTCTGCTTATTTTTATGTCTCCAGTGTAAACAGATCATAAAGTTGTAAAAATATCTTAACTTTCTCACGCAAACAAATACAGGAAGATAGACAAATGGATTTTCTCCCCATTAGGTAGGTGTATCCAAACAGTAAACAGCAGTTTTTAATTGCTGTGTTTGGTTCTTTGTCACTAGCTTCAAGCGGTCGCTGTGGATCAAAGCCAGGATGCAGTGGATTTAACAAGAGAGAATGCGTTTAGGTAATTGTACCATAGCACATAAAAACAAGTTGTAAATGTTCTTACTGATTGTTATTGTGACACATAAAGTCTGATAAAGGATTTTTCTCTGCAGGTTGGGGCTTCAGGACAGATTACAGATTTATCATATCGATGTAATGAGAGGTAGGTGAAGGCAGTTCATTGCAGTCATTAAATAACACGTAAAAAAGCACACTGCTTATTAAAAAAAGTTTTTGCATTTTGTCAGATGCAGAAACTGTGTTGAGCCTCTGCAGCTCCGTTTCAGCTTTGGTCAGTAACCCTCCCTACCTGTTCTCAGAGGATATGACGTCTCTGGAACCTGAAATTTTCAGGTGATTTAACCACATTCAGCCACTCTCAATTTATATTTTATTTAATAACCCTCTACTTAGCATTTATAAGCATTATAAACACTTAATAAATTGCAATAATACATCGTAATAAACTATAATGCAGTTTAAATTTTTAATGGATTTGTCAACAATTACACCATAACTGGTGTATAAACAGTTATATTGATAGTACTATGTAATAGTATATTTCAAAATGTATGAAGACAATTCATCTAATATGATTATAATATAAAATTCATTAAGTGTTTATATACCTGTTATTCATACTTAAATGATAAACGAGGAGTTTATCACTTAAGGAAGGAAGAAAAAACATAAACACTACAGGCTAGCTGTATTTATTCTCCGTGAGAGGATTAAGCTAGTACCTTATTTTATTTTGGTTAAGAACATTTTTCTATGATGTAAGTTATTCAATATTAATGTTTCATTTACAGGTAATGTCTATGTAGGGAAAGTAAATTTAGCCAAAGCTATCTTTTAGCTGTAGAAACTACAAATTTAACATACTATTTAAATTTAAATTAAATTAAATTTTTATGGCATAAGGACATTTTACATGCTAAAACAGATCATATTCTGCTCTTAATGAAATTTTGACTACATACATAGTTACTGGCTGTGTAGACAGTATAGTGTGTTATACTGTGCTATAAATAATTTAGTTAACAGTTACTAAATGCTAAACAGGGGGTTTCAAATAATAAGAAAAATTTTAGAGTACTTAACAAAAAAAAATCGTACCTGCACTAAAGTTTTATTACAAGCAACCAAAGCACCAAACCTTTGAAAATGCATAAAATTAATTTTCATATGTGCATAAGGTGTTCTTAGAAATGTATTTTCTTGTGATGTATGACTATGATTGGATGTATTTAAGAGATATATGGCTACTGTATGCCCAGGTTTGAAGACCATGCTGCTTTAGATGGAGGAAAAGATGGCCTAAAAGTGATCAGACAGATTTTGAGTCTGGCTCCACAGATTCTATCAAATCATGGGTAAGGACGCCAGCTGCTCGACATAAACACACAGACACACACACACACACACACAACTCCACCTGGGTTTAATTCCTAACGGCGTCGGCTTGTCACAGGAACAGCATGTTCTGAGAAACACACGTATCGTGTTGCCCTGTAATGAGTTTAGCTTTTTAAAAGACTTACAGTGAATACAGTTTCAGACGTGTTTCACTGCTCTCATCTCAAGGTTGCTTCTGACAATCCTGTCCTTTCAATAACTAAATTTTGAATGCATGGTGTGCTCTCTTTCTGGTGAATAACAGTCGTGTTTACTTGGAGGTGGACCCCAGACACCCTGTGCTTATTCGACAGTGGGTGGAGGCGAATTTGGCAGAGATGCAATATGTGGAAACACGGCACGACATCACTGGCAGGTCTGTCTGGAGAACCTCTCAGCTTTTATGTTAGTCACCTGGGCATCATTAAAAAATTGTAACCTGCTGTGACTTCATGCTAAAGTTGTATGTGGATCCTTTAGGCCCATTGGTGTCTATTTGATATAAAATAAATGGCTACACTGACAAAAGATTAATCTAATTACACAATTAAGCTTAATACACCCTTGATTTGTGGTTTGTTCACATCAGCGTCAGATATGCTCCATTTTGTTTTTGTTTCCTAGGCCACGGTTCTGCATCCTTCAGAAAGAAGTCAAACAAGCACCACAAGCTGGATCTGTATTGAGAAACTGAGATCCTATTACGCTGGCTTTAGCCCAGGTCGCCTCAAGCTCAGCTCCCCTACCCCCACTGATCCGCCAAGCACGTGCTGTCACTGATTTAATCACCCAAAATTCACAATTTGCATGGGCTCAAATCATTTCATGTAATTGCTCCCCTTTAATTTGGTAACATTTGTGATCACATCCTGTGCCACATTTAAAAAAAGGGTGCGAGATGGTACAGAAAACAGGCTCAGAGCTGAAGGTAATTACAGAGGCTTTTCTTGGAACCCTCCCTCTCAGAATCTCACCCTCCTCCCAGGAAGCATTCAGTAGTTCTGTGAATCCGCTGATGAACGGTCCTCCCCTTCGCTTGTCCACTCGCTGACTCAGATGCTGGCTGTACGCATTGTTGAGCAAAAATACACACAATGCGGTCTTTACTTCCTCACACAATCTGCATCTCTCGCAGACTTAAAGTTCAAAGGCCACAAAGTCTCTGTGTTTCAAAGGTGATTGAGGGCAAAAATATTTCGTGTCACAAGAGTAGCCATCATGTGGTGGTTAGTGATGATGATGATGACAGTATTTCTCATTACCCCGTGAGTAATACTGCCATTTTAAGGAGCACAAGAGAAAAATAATATAAACAACAGCAAGTTAGACTCCAATTGCTTATTTTAATAGAAAAATGTACAGATGTAAAAGGTAGAAAAAATGTATCACTGAGAAAAATAAAATGGCGTAAAAGGTGTCTCAATGGAATCATTGGACTTCTTAGGAACAGTATATACATCCAGGACTGCTGAGGGAACAATGTAAATGGACAATTTCCACATTCAGCATAAAGTAAGTGTAGATTACAGTAGTGAGCTTTGCTCACAAGATGTCTTTTCTAGGGGTACTTCATCACCCGGTCCTTGACAAGTTAAGTCTGAAACCAGGCCCGCCAGTATTAACTGAATATGTACACATTTCATCAGCAAAAACACAACCCTGTGTCCAGTACTTTCATGACTGGCCTCCGCACTGCTGCAGCAGCAGTGTCCTTTTCCAGGCACAAAGGACCTGTTGAACAGTTCTGCTTCCTTTAAAGTCAGCTGAGATTCAGCCTGTTGATTTGCCTCATACCTTGAAGGGATAGTCCTGTATGTAACGCAGCAGTGGCTTCGGGAGTGGTAGCTGGTCAGGACAGTCAGAGTGTCTGTTAATGATGAGTCTTGTGAGGTGCTGTAAGGAGGGGAGGCCCTGGGGCTTGTACACGGCCCGCTTCAGTTTTAATACCACAGATGTCTCCTCAATTGTCTGCTGAGAGGGTTTTGAAGGGGCCTCCTCCTCCACCTTCCCCTCCACTGCTTTCCTCTCTGGTCCCATGTAGTGTTGCACCAGGCTGGGCACGTTGGGGAAGGATGACAGGCTGGGCCGGGCCGGTGAGCTGGAATCGAGCAAAAACTGGGCGCCACTGTACTGGATCCGTATACTGGTGGGACCGCGTGCTGTCCTGACCGAGAGGGTCAGCATGTACAGAGGGTGGCTGCTGTCACGTACCAGAAAAGCTCCTTCAGATGCCTCTTGAAGTGCAGCATGGGCCTGAGCCGCAGTTACAGCTCCCCAGTACCATCCTACATAAACAGAATCCTAAATGTTAGTCACTGAACAGTCAGCTGTACTTTTCACTGTCCTGTAAGTTCCTTGATTTTAATAGTCTACAATTGAGTAATTTAACTAAGTCCCTTACAAACAAAGTCTGGAACAGTTTTCAAGAATCTTTTTTTTAGGTTCATTTGTTCTACTGTACCTGAATTTTCTAGATAGCAGAAGTTTCTGGCAATTGCCCGCAGGTCCTTTGTGGGGTCCCATAGTGGCGGGGTGCTTTGAAGGCAAGGGGAAGGAGGTACAGTTCCTGCCCGCATACCCCGTGGGGCTTCGGTGGACGGAGCAGGGGGCAGAGGAGCTCTAGGACTGAAAATAAGATGGAAAATATGGTTAAAACGGCATAAAAAACACGAGGTTACCATATTAATGCATCCTGTATTATTTGTAGTTAAGTATTTATTGCTATATAATAAGAATAAGATGACATAAGAATATGTGAAGATTTTTTCTTATTTATGATTTTATAATCAAATTGTTCTATTTTGCGTTACATCATGTGTTTTGTTGTTGGCCTGTTATTGATGGTAATCTTGGCCAGGACACTCTTGAAAAGAACATTTTGATCTCAGGCAGGCCTTCCTCATCAAATAAAGGTTAAATAAACAAAAAGTACTGAATAATTATTACTATTAGTAGGCTATGAATTTCTGATGAGGAACATTTTTAGTGTTTATAATTAGTGCAACAGGTCTTTAATTGCGTTTGGAATTGGTAGACTTTAGTTAGGAACGGTTTTCACACTAATATACATAGTTACTCTTATTTAAAGACTTAACACTAATTAAGAGTAGGCTACATTACTTTTACAAATACAATATGTGCTTAACACAAACACAGAAAAAGAGAAAACACAAACAAAGAAAAGTCGACTCACCCTGGTACACAAAGAATCATGCTATTCCTTGAATTCTCTGGACTAAAATCCCGTCAGTGTTCCTTCAGAAAATAAGACCGAGTCTATAGAGACAAAGAAATAAAAAAACACCTCTAGGATAAAAAAGGCTTTAACATCGGTTTGATGAATAAGCCTATTATGCGCGACATAAAGAGACGAAGAGCTCCGCAGGTCTGGTCCTGTAGTTTGGATGAGAACACGGGATAAAACGTAAAAACAGTAAAACTAGAATTCACTTAAAACGCGTTAAAAATGTCCGTAGCAGCGGGTTTGGAGTGTGCTGTCGCCAGAATGGCATCCAAATGTGTGAAGGACAGCGTCTAAAGGCTTGGCTTTTAAAATTTGCCGTTTCCTCGAAGTCTATTCTGAGAACTCCTCACAGCACCGGCGGCTGTGACGTCACACCGGCCGCACCAACCGCCGCCGGTTGTTTCGCTTTGCGACAGCTGACGACTCGGGTGTTGGCAGCGTTTTTCCGGGGTAAAGCGGTTCGTTTTACCGGTTAATTCTCGGGATACCGGAGCCGAGCCCCGTCATTTTCTTTTCCGGCCGGTGTTGTGTGGCTCGCCTCCCCTCCGTTGCACCCGGCGGCTCCTGTCTTCGCTGAACCGGCGCTCGCTCCCAGGAATCGCGCGGCAGCTTCTCCCTATCCGCTTTCCAGGAATAATTGCAGGGCTGACTCCGCCCCGCCGGGCGGCCCCGACAGAGCCATCATTCTGGGAATTCACCGCCTCAACATTAAAGATAATAGGAATGCACACGGGCTGTTTCCAGTAATAAAGGCTTTCCTAGATTTTCCTCGATCCTGGTGGAAAACACTGCGAGAGCTTTTCTCGGAGGTTTGTTGGAGTGATTAAGCCTAGGCTCGAGAAAGCGAGCTGTTATTGTGACGGCAAACTAAAAAATGTGTTAACAGTAGGCTATAGTACCGTTAGGCCAGAGGAAATGTCTCACGGATTGTCCTGCTTTCTAACCCAGTCGTTGGATTATGATTGATTTGTTGTGTTTCCAAGTTTGTGTCCGAGGACGAGGTAGAAACTTTAGGATGTAGCCTAGAAATTTTATTTCTGCTCAATAATCTCTCCTGACATTTTTCCCAGTGCAGGCCTGTCGATATCCAGATCAATAGGCTATAGGCTATTTTGCTTTAAATGGTTTGAATCAGACCAAATAAGGGCTGTTAGTTGAGTAGGCCTACTAATGCTGGGTTATTATCACCATGTTATCTGAGGAAAATCTTGTTCAGGGCAAAAATATTTTAAAAATATGTACTATTCCAACAATGGTCTGAGCCATCCCTCTCACACACACACAAACACACACACACACACACACGGGAGACTGGAAACAAAGCAACACGTGAAACTACGCGGTATCATAATCACAGCCATATCCACGAGCGTCTGCTGATCCCGAAGTTGAATCTCAACTTTTTCCAAGAAATCCTGAAATGAGGTTTTTTTTTCTAAGAAGTCTTGTGGACTTTATCTATCCATGCTGGATGCGGTTGAACAAATAGTCTGCGTTTTTCTTTTTAGTTTAGAAAAACAGAACACCACAGTTATTTTGGTGAAAATTCATTTTATTTTATTAGGCTAATTAAAAAACACAAAGCCACCGATCTCTTTCACTAAACCTGACCAAACTCTTGTTTACAAAAGTCACATGCAGCACATGAAAACAACACCAGGCCTTCTGATACAATGACAGGATTTCCAAATGAGGTTGTCTTTATAGTTATTTCATTCCTGCGGTATAGCCTACATAATGTGAAAAGGCAGCTCTGACTCTGGGGACATGAAAGATAATCCATCTGGATGATATGGTCACCGGAGAGCATTCTAGGAGGCAGGCGGGGGGAATTACCAAGAACCTGTAGATGAAAAGTAGCCTACACCCTGTATGAACCTCCTAGCTCTGTGTTTCCATTGAGGTAAATTCTTTTATACCTGGGCATAATATCCTTTTTTTCAGTGACTACTTTTGAGAAGATCGTTGCACTCACAGCACACTTGTGCAAGTAGTCCAAAAACATCAGGCTCTGCACACCATGGTTAATTGTATCTATGGAGACTCCAATGTATTCAAAGCCAACTAATGATTATTTTTTATTATCGATTAATCTAGCAATAATTTTCTTTATCAATTCATTAATAGTTTACTCAATAGAAAGTCAGCAAATACCAAATAACTCCAACCAAGTGATGTTTTAAAATGTCTTGCTTTGTCCAACCAAACAAAATATCTTTGTCTTAAACCCCAAAATATTCAGTTTACTATCACGGAAGATGAAAAAAGCTTGGACTTTGATAACTACAATTGTGAATTACATGTCCCACGTGTACTGTGTCAGCAGGTGTGCTCCATGTGATGTAAGCGCTGGGATTTCTCTAATGTCAAACATTTAGAAAAGGTCTATTGATCAAATGCTTGGTTTAAAGACAAATGCATTGGACCAAAGTGTAATATTATTTCATATTTTTGAATTACATATTCCATTCTTGGATTTGCGTCACTGCTGTCTTACACTCTGCTGTTACTACAACTAGAGGCATACAAAGGTAGTCATGACATGAACTGATGTTTGTTCTAACAATGTTGATTTTATATAATTAGTGGGCCAAGTTCCTAAAATCGGCTTTACACAGTTTACCCTCATGGTTTGTTGCTTGTATGGCCTTTGAATTTTGTGAGTTCTTCAGTATATGTGTGCTTTTATTTGTAATAAGTTATAAGTTGTTGTCTGCTTTCTCTGCAAGTACCACACTTTGGTAGTATAACAACAACTTTTGTTTGTAAAAACACACTCTCAAGTAATAAAGCAGATATAGTACAGAAAAGGCATATTATTATTGTTCCTGTAACTAGTTATTATTGTAACTTGTTGCAAAGTATCCTAATTCACCAGCAGTTCACTACTTTTGTTTTCATTTCTCATACATAAACAAATCCAAGCCATTGTTTGCTGTGTTTTCATTTTAAACTACACATTCATATATCTGAGCACTTTATTGTATCAGACAACGCCAGCCAGGAAACATCAATAAAACTGCAACATTGGAACACTACTGTCTATTAAATAAAATAATCTCGAAAATATTTTATATTTTATCTTTTGTTTTTCAAGACCTTCCTGAAGCTGTCTCACCACCTCCGTGTACACATTTATTTTAATCACTTCCAGCTGTGACTAACTCCTTCATTTCCATTATGCATGTCAGCACTACACTCCCCAAATCAACACTACCCACACACACCACATATTTACATACTGATATCTTGAATAGACATAACTTTTGGTGTGTGTACACTGAACTTACTAAGAATTAGAAAGTGGACCGAAGTTTGGGAAACAATGAATAACTGCTGTCCTCTTCCGATGTGGAGAAAATGGGCGTTTCCAGAAGATTCTGAGAAAAGCTCTAACTGCCTGGAAAATGCAACATAAATCCATCTGTTGTACGTTGGGAGAGAAAAACGTATTCATCAGCAGACCTTTGTGCAGAGAGAACAGGCCTGGAGAGAACTGCTGAGGAGGCTCTCCTCCTCTAAAGAAATTCTTTATCAAATTAAGGAACTTCAACTATTATTTTGTTGATTTGAGGGGCATAATCTGTTTAATAGTTTCTTCAGTGTGTGTGTGGTCATGCAGGCGGACTACAAATCTTGAACTGGGGTTATTAAAACTAAAGCTTATCTGTGCATATTTTGTAGGTCATAATGGTTAACATGTGACAATATTTTTCTCTGTTGGCTACTAGTAGTTTGCCTGTAATTCCAGTGACAGCAATGGTGGTCGGTTGAACTGCCGCTTTGGTCCAGACAGAAATATCTTAACACCTATTGGATGGAATGCCATAAACGTACATGCATTCACATTTGCATTCAGTACAGAATCCTACTGATTTCCTTGTTTTTTGCTCTAGCACCACCATGAGGTTGACATACGTGGTTTTCATTGAAATGTCTCAGCAATCATTGGGATGGCCATGAAATTTGGTACAGACTTTCATGTTCCCCTCAGGATGAATTGCAATACATTTGGTCATCACATAACTCCTGTGTATTGTCACCAGCAGGTTAAAGTTTTCACTTTTCCAGTGAAATGTGTTGACATATATTTGGTGTATTGGAACACAATGTTGCACCGGCAGTCAGTCTGGTTTGAGCTCCTCTTTGGTCCAGACTGAATTATCTTAACAACTATTTGATGGATTGCCATGATAGTTAGTACAGCCATTCATAGTACCCAAAGGATATATCCTAAAGGCTTTGGTATTCCCCTGACTTTCCTTGTCGTGCCATCATCAGGTCAAATTATTTGTCCAGTACCTGCAAAACAAAAGACATTCCTCTCAGCTCCAGCTGCAGTTTGTGTTCAGTGGACCCCAGAAAGATTAGTAACCACTATTAGGAAAGCTAATGGAATTCCAAAAATGAATAAAGAAGAAGACTAGCAACTGTTAGCATGCTAGCATTTGCATGCATATAAAACTGTTAGCATGGTAAATATCATACTTGCTAAACATCAGCATGCTAGCAATGTCATTGTGAACATGTTGGCATGTTCATTAGCATTTACAGTTGCTCACCATAAATGCAATTAATAAGCTAAGGGTTTCTAAGCCAACTATAGCCATCATGACCAATCAGTTGACAAACTGACTTAGTGAAAGACCTTTTCGTGTGTGGACATCATTACTTGGTTAGTTGTTTTAAAGCGACATTGAGTTTTTAATTCCAGTTCTGCACAGGAATCTTAATTTGTTGTTTGATGGTTGCATGTTTATACTGCACACTGACCAGAACTGCTAAATTAATTTTCATGCAGTTAAAACAGCACAGTGCCGTCTTTCAAACACTGCAATCTCCCTGCACTGTTGTGACAAGAGGGTGTTGTTGTCAACTGTAGTAGGCCGTGATGTGAGAATGTACAGACCTTAGTCCAATTAAAAACCCTTTCAATCGAGATTTTATTATCTTCTGTCTAGCCTTGTAGGATATTTACAGATATCTAACAAGTATTTCCATGCATGAATTTTTGCATGTTGAATAAAAACACACATTTGTACCAAGGTCTAATACCACAGTATAAACAAGATTTTATTTAGTATCTCTTTTCATATTGTTTATTTCTTACAAACATTGTTGATACAAAACTTGTATTGGAGGCTAGGCACGAGGACGGAAACATCTGACTATGCATTAACAATTCAGTACAAGTTTGTAAACTGCAGATTTACTTATGGAAGAACCAGACAGATTAGCTTCAAAATAACATGGCCATCTGTTCAGGCTGAAACCCAGACAGAAATGGTGGAAGTCATCAACAAACATGAATGATTTTTTTGGCTTTCTGTTTACATACTTTGTTAAGATTTCTTAGATATGTCATATATATTTGCCTGATTTGTCTTTGGGAGGGACAGATTTAAGATAATTTATCAGCATATTTTCATCAAAGACATATTTGTTATACAGCGCAAGTGTTTCAGTACACAAACAGCAGGAAAAAAAATCCATCGCTGCTCATTCCCTCTGTGCCTAACGAGGTGTTAGTGGGTCTGGGGAAAAGGAGAAGGGCTGGCACTGCAGACTCAACTATAGGAGAAATTTGTCCGCCTCTAGCTGTCCTGCATGGTGCCTCCTGTCCCCTTAATGAGGCGCTTGTGTCCCCTCTTTCCTGCTGGGCCGCGGGGCTTAGCGAAGGCTTGTTTGTGTGCGTGCTGCTTGGGATGGACCTCGTCATACAGAAAATCCTCTGTTAGTTCATCTCCATCATCAATCTCCAACTGCATGTAGATACAAAAAATTTAAATAAGCACGCATGTGTAACAGAGGTTGCGTAAGTTTGGGTCTAAAAACACATAAATGAGCCTCTAAAACACCCACAGCATGTAAAAAAACACAAAGAACACAACCTCTGTGTTCTCAGTGGTAGCTACAACCCTTCTTTTACATAGTCTACGCTACAACCCTGTATGAAACTGTGTTATGTGATTTTTTAAAAATTGATCTGTTACCTTTTTAGCAATTTCCAAATGGTAAACTTTCTCCACCTCCTCCAGTAGTCGACTCTTGCAGCTGGAATACAACATCCGCTCCTTAATGCTGCAGCTGTATCCTGGCATGGAGTATATGAACACTGTGGATAGGGAAAGAGAGAATTATCAATAAATGTTTTATGTTGATGTCCATCAGTGGATTGGTGGAAGGTCCTAAGATTAAAGGGCTAAAAAGGGGAAATGTATAGGCCTACATAAAATTATAGCTACAATCTCCTTGTGAAATACTTTCACCCTTTTTGTGCCTATGAAAATTCTTCACATGAAAAAATGAGAGAAGGAAAATCAATATTTGACTATTTGACTTACCGACAGATTCCACGTAGTCTCCTTCGTGGGAGTGTTTGTAAAGGAAGAAGTGGTATCTGGGAGTGTCTTTGGGAACTCTGCGGGGCAAATCTCGGGTTTCTGTCGGGTTGGAATGAACCAGCTCGATTGTCTCCTTCTCTACATCCAACCTCTGCAAGACAACAATAATGCACAGTTTACAGAATGCAGCACTCTGAAAGTTAATCATAACAAGTCATAACAACAGATCAACACTCCTAACACCACACTGCTCCTGATGATGGTTTTTATATGAAGTTGGAAGCTTAAGACTGGAGCACTGCAGTATCCTTCCCCTTTTATGAACTCCTCAGGCTCACCAGTTGTATGTAGTTAATGCGTTTTTGGGCAAGTTGCTGTAGGGCTCGTCTGGCTGTCTCCTGCAGTGGGAAAGCGAGACCCTGAAGTGTTTGGTGCTTACTCTCCACGCTGATCTCTGTTTTCACCTGCAGGGGGCAGCAAGCAGATACACAAATCTTTTCAAGTTTCTACACAAAGATTCAACAGTGTTTAATGGAATAATATAGCATTACTTTATAACGAAGTACAAATGTATTTTCTAACATTATCACTTATTACAACCAACAGATATTCGCTCCGTTTCTTTGCCTATCTACCTCAAATCTGAACTAACATTAAATATACACAAACAGTGAATAATGTAACAACATACCTGTTTGACCCTGCCCTGAAAAAGCAATCACAACAAAAAGTTACATTTGACACGTGTTAAAAAAGAAGCAGCCCACATAAAAAGCTATGATGTCAACACTGCTGAGGGCGTGTTGACCTCTCACCTCAGTGATTTTGATCCTCTGGAGCTCCTGCTCAGCTAATGTGAGGGGGGCAGGACCGGAGCAAGATGACACATGACGCTGGTAGCCCAACAAACAGATGTCCTCCTAGTGTTGCAAGTAAAACGAAAGGCCCTTTTACATGAACTGAAGGACACACACCTCTTAAACCATGTCAAAACAGGCAAATCTGTCAGGGTGAATTTAAATGACTTCAAGTATTTCTGACCTCAGCTGTGCCGAACATCTCATATTTCACATGGCCACCCCCAAACTCTTTCTTCACTGTGGCACGCGTGGCCGGATACAACATCTTCTGTTTCACCTGCAGCCAGCAGAGGGGAAAACATCTGTACTGCTGGTATAGCCTACATGTTGGGTTCAGGTGAAGGTTGAATTCAAGGAAAAATTGCTACATTGCTTGCAAACACACTGGATCGTAACCCTGATAATGTCATCATAGTTATCTCAGATTGTATTTGAGACTTACTGGGCTTACAAGCTGGGAGTGTGGGCTTTAAAAGACGAGCACTCACTAGGGTCTCATAAAAAATGCTAATAAGGTGCATTATGAGAAATTTAGGATCCAGCATTTTTGGTTTTTCTTTCAATGTGATTGTGGGTGTGGACCCATTAATACCTAGTACCCTCACTAGTCTGATGTAGCCTATAGTTCTATAGGCTACATCAGACTTTTATTATTAGTATTTTTTATGTGTACCTACATTTTTGTAATTGGTGAGTTTATTCTGGTCTCACTTGCACTTGGATTATTCTTGTTTTTACAGAAAATATTTTTGTCATTGTTTTTTTTCAACATTTTATCAAATGTAGCTTCTTTTTATCTTTTTAGTGGGTTTAATACAATGTTCCACTGTAGGACATATATCCATACGGAATTATTCTATTGAGTGATACATATCTACTTCAGCTTTTGATTATTTGTTAACATATTACTGCTTCTAACTGGACAATATTTTCTGTGGACTTTCTCTGGCTGTTGAATTTCTCTTTATGAATGTCTAAGAATAAACACGTCTAAAGTGAGTATAGTGATCCACAGTGTGCACTTTTTGGGTCTTCCAAAATATCGCGGGACTAGGGGCTACAAGTCAGGTTACTGCCACCTCTACTGCTTTGATTTTGACCCTTAGTAAATCTGACTCTCGCAAATGTCCCTACTCTATGGAAGTGCAATACTAAATTAGTGGAATGCTCTTTTACGTTCCAAAAAATGTGAAAATTTGAGGCTTTCACCTACCAACAGCAATGTGTGTATGTAGCGTCAGTATGTGGTGCAGAATTAAGAATATGTGGTACAACATACTGGAGACTGGTCAGGAGACCACGATATGAAGATCCACTCGTAACCCTGTGCATTCTGGGAGTCGAGGCGGTACAGGATGTAGCAGGGCTCCTGGTCGTCCAGAAGAGGAAGCAGAAAGTGATCATAATCCTGGTCCCAGCTCTTTTCCGGCTCTCTGTAGGCCCCCAGCACCAGCTGCTCTGAAAATCAGACAACTTCTCATCACATACCATACCCCCCTATATGTAGCATGCCCTTTGCAGAGCACATTGACGCATACAGCACGAGTTAGATGATACTATAGTCTACAGTCACAGCCAGTAATCATTTAAATGTAAGACGATTATTGCGATGACATTATAAAAAGCAGGTGTACTGCTGAAATTGCTCTAAAGACATATATAATATAATCTGGTCTGTTTAGCATAGAAGAAAATCTATTTTCCCAACTCCATCACATCTTTATATCTGTTCACTAAATTATTTAATTTGATTTTTAAAGTAATTTATGATTCTAGGGCTGTGCAATATGACAATATAAATTTCATTTAAATTATGCCCTTTCATTAATTTCGTGTTGCAATTCTTTACGGCAATATTTTTGCATGGGGATGAAGCTAAACTTCACTTTCCTCCATGTTTGTTGTGTGGAAGAACACAAAGAGTTGTCTCCACGCAGTAATATTGACTTTGTTCATATCGCACAGCCCTACATGATCCCTAGCAAGTCTCTGCATTTTGAGATCAGTATTTCTATTATATTTATACATATAGTATAACTGTAGTATATATTAAAGGGATAGTAAGTGATTTTAATCCAATACATTTTGTTAAATTCATAGTTTGCTAGCTCTCTGAAAAAAATCTGGTTTTCCTACACACCCCTGGATCTGTAAATAGAAAAGAAAGAAATAATATTGTGTGGACCTAGCCACACAACCTTTTTCCGGCCAATCAGCGACATGTGGTGTTAGTGCTCGAGCACAGGAGCAGTGGTAGAGAGAGTTCTATACACTGGCACATCAGAATGCGCTGGACTCTCCACACTGTGAAGGAGAGATGGCCTTAAGGTCTTAAGATTATAAACAGAGAAGAAAGTTATATGACCAGGCATGGGCAACGGCGTTTCAATGCTGAAGAAACCTATGAGATTTTAAATTTTGGGGGGTGGAGCTTCTGAGGGAGCACTAAATGGAGGGGTGTATTTGTTAGGCAGATGAGATCAAATATCAACAACGCTTCTGCTGAATCACTTACCCTCCCCTTTACTGTGGTGGCATGTAAACACAAATACAAACTCACAATCTTGTCCACATCGTCAAAAAAAGATAAACTTGTTATCATACCTTATTAAATACAACAGCCAGGAGCCACTAACAAACCACAAGTATGGATGATTTTGGCAAACGACCCACCAGAGGTTAAATAGCTTAGTTTCCCCTACTAGTCAGTCAGAACTGAAGAAGTCTCTTAGATGAGGGATGAAATGTCTTCTAGTATCTTCAACCAAGTCCAGTTGCCCATGATTTTAACTATCTCATGGATGACCGAGAACCTTCACAGATATCAATCCTTATCTCTTTTTATTTGGAGACAGCAACTAACAATTACTTCCATTACTCATTAAACAGCCAATTATTTTTTCAATGAATAGATTACTTGGTCCATAAAATCTCAGAAAATAGCAGAAATGCCCATGGTGAGATTCTCAAATATCTTTGTTTTGTCTGACCAACAGTCCAGATTTACAGTATTCAATTTACAGTGTTCACCACGGCCTCATTGATCACCACTTCATGTGTAAACTCGCTTAGGTAAAGTCAGTCTGAAAACCGCAACTGAGAGTCTGCGAGATCTTGTTGATGTTGTTGCTCCATGTTCTGTAGTGAAAGGAGGCAAAGATGGACGTCTGGGTTAAAAAGGTCACCAGATTCATTTCTGACTGACTTGACAGGATGAGGTTAAATCTCTTAATGAAGCTGACCAGTGAAACACACAAAACATACTTAAACATACACCTAAAGTCTCATGTCCTTATGGGGTGCAGGGGGATTTCCTGACTGTCTCTCGGGACATGTTGCTATTCTGGGGCACAACACATTCCGTCTCTGCATACACACATACTTTCCATCAGCCATTCTCTCTTAGGCCCTCTGTCATGTCCATGTTAGTTTTACACTGCCTTCAAATGACTCAGTTTGGGTGCAGTGTATAGTTTTTATACCTTACATTTTAAAACAAAGTAATATAGTCACAAGACATGCTATCAGGGGACAGCTGGTTGATAGGAAACCAATTGACATACCCAGCCAGTAATGATGAAACTGACCAGAATTAACTCATTTCCCCTTTTGACATTGGAATGAACACAAGTGTCACTGGGCAGCAGCAGCAAGCAATCATGTCTCAAGTCACATGTCGCTCATAATAGCCAAGTGATGGCTGGGAAAACCACAGTGCTTCAGTAACAAAGTAAAATACCCTTCTGCCGTACCACCAAGCTCAGCTCTGTTGACATTAATCCTCCAAATATGAGACCAAATATTTAATATGATAGCCCTAGTCTGCAAAGATAGCCCCAAAACATCCCAGAATGCATCTGTCATGAATCAGATTACAGCTGGTGAGATACCAAAACAAGATATAAACACCCCATGAACATATCAGTCCATCTCCATAATCTGCTACGTCGAAACCTATTGCCTCACTGACTGTTTTTCACAGACTGCTCAGCTGACACGCTGAGCGTCTGTTCTCAAACAGCTGACGCAATCCTCTTTTCCTAGAAGTTAGACAAAGTCTGTATACTGGTTGACCAACATTTTTTTGTTTTGTCTGTGACCCCTTACTAAACAAGAGCAATGCAAATCGTACTCGTAAGTTTTGAATACAAAGACAATAGCTAGAAATAAAATATGTCCCTGCTCAGTTTTTATGTGAAACAAAGTGTAAAACATTTACAATCAGCTATATACCTCTATACTGATGTTACACTGTATAATATAATTTTTCATCTAAAATAATGTTGTTTTCTTTTTGTGGGTGTGGATACAAAACAAAGAAATATGTGACCTCTGGCTTCCTGGCTGCATTAGGAAATACAGTCACAATATCAGAAACGTGTTTCAGAAACATCTTTTGTAGCATGCAAACAGAATATACAGAATAATCCACATGGGTAGAAAAGTGTTTTAGAAGTAGGAGTTCATAAACAACAGTCTGGGATTGTTTTATAGTTCACTGGTAATTTATTTGTCATAAAAATGAATGCTTAGCTCTGTGACTCAAATGATAGTGGAAAGGCACAAACTGGATAGACTTAAGTGATTTTCCACATTCATGTGAATACATTTTAGAGTACTGAAGAAGCAAAAACTAAATGGAATTTCCAAAAAGTCTTAAACATAATTTTGTGTTTTTATAATTCCTACACAGATTGCCACTCATTCAGTAATCTCACTACTCCTTATGACAGTCTGGACCCTCAGATTGTAAACAATTGGTCTACCTACATGTAGTTTAAGAAAAAGGGTTTCAAGCTCATGAAAAGTGGACAACACAGATGGTTCAGAAACTTTTTGAGCCACTACAGCCATATTTTAGGTAAAATTATATTATAAACCAGTTTTTTCTACCAGTTTTATGAACTAGTGGTTCCTGAACCAGAGACTTTCACCTTATCAGGCCCTTAAAAATCAAACAGTCCAAAGTGAAAACAATACTGTTGGGCTGAACTGTTCACAACTGATTTCTACACAAAGACCATAAAAATGTGATTAGAAGTCATGGGTACACACTGTTATATTTTAAACGGTCTCAAACCCTAAACATTGGGAACAACTGTCACAAAGGGATGCATCCTGTGTCACTCACCATCTTGGATGCGCACCTTGATGAAACGCACTGCTCCTCCTCTTGCCCTGGCCAGGAACTCCCTGAGCTCTGGCGTCACCACTAGTGCCAGAAACATGGCAGGTCAGCGGCCTCTTCCTCCCGCCGAGTGCTGTAGCAGGGGTGTCGAGAGACAAAGCAATAGACAGGAGTGGAACTCCAGAGCACCAGGCCCAAATATTCAGTCCAGTCAAGAGACACTACAGTCCAAGCAAAAGGAGCCTGTCGTAAAACCGTCCTGTACTTCGGATGATATGACTAAGTACTGTACTGACGAGGATCCCTGAGTGTGTCTGGACTCGTTTAGTGTGTGAGATGGTGAGAGAAGGGACATCGCTCAAGTAACTAGGACAGTATCATGTGCACACAGTGAGGGAACCTGATCACCTCTCTCCCAAATTTAGCTCCCACTGGCGTGACTGACTGAGTGTCCAGACCTGGTCAGTGGCCTGTGAAACCCCCACCACACACCAGGGCCTACAGTGGAGAGAGTGTGACCAGTAAACGAAACTACCAACTTCTGAGGAAAGAACAATTGAACGCAGATGCATTGTCATAAGTTGGATATTGGTAGGGTGGTACATGTAAGCTCTCTGGGGTCAGCATTCAACCCACTGCACTATTACCATTAAAATGTTAAATATTACTATGCATCGTTCACGCAAAAGACCAAATTTCTGCCATGTATGAATAACAAATTACAATATATTATCACAACAAAAACAAACATTTTAAAAGGAGCATATTGCTTTGGAAAGTTTACACAACTTAGTCAACCTCACACCTCTCAACTTACTCCACACGACAACCGTGATGGTCAACAGATTGTGTAAGATGTTTTTGATGTCATAAATCACTTAGCCATGCGACAGCATTTTCCCAATCTCAGATCCACGTCTAACGTCTAAGTCTAAAACTGTTTCATTTCTTTTTGTTTTTTTAAACTTCTGCTTTAAATATTACAATAAATTAATTTAAACTGAAATGGATCAAAAACAGAATATTTTCCCTAGTGATTACCTAGAATAGTTTGTACTTAATTTACCTGACTCTTTACTTTTCCTCAACTGATAAAGTGAACAAAAATAAAAAACAAGTTTCAGTAGGTTTGGATGAATATATTCGTTTAACAAAAAGAAGATAATCAGTAATTGAATTGGATAAACATTCCTCATTGAATCTCTCAATGAGTTGCGTAATCAGCATGTACACACACCATAATAATAAAGTTGACAAAACCAACATCTTACAAAGAAACGGTTTAATGTTAAATAGAAATATAAAAAAGGACAGACAAATGATCTATTTCTGCAAACTACTTATTTACAATTTGAATTTCAAACGCTGCACTTCCTGTGCTGACACCTGCTGGTCACTTGGGCCTTCAACAGAAGCCTTCACCTTGTTGTCATCAGTCATCGATTGTGGGGAGCCAGAACGCCTGCAAGACGAGAAAGCATTCAAACGTAAAGTCACATCAGAACCATCTAAAAAAACAAAGTGATAATATCCAGTTTACTTTCACACTGCCTTGTTTTCCATTTCCTCTGCCAACAGCAGAAAATGAATTGAACACAGAACTGAACATCACTAGCTCACAGAAATCAAGGGTGTTACAAATAGCATAACAACAAAACGGTGCAATAATGTGACTAAGAAGATTAAGTCCATGAAATGCTCATGCCGCCCCCACTCACCATGTTGGAGCAGGCGCTTGCAAATGTCATAAACTTTGGGTTGAACTGCAGGCAGGTAATCGGCCCTGTGTGCTTCCCGTCTAATAAAGCCACCTTCATCCCGTCTCTGCGTTCCACACGTGTATCTTTCCATCCTCTGAGCCTGAAATATACAGACAAATGAAAACAAACGTTGGATGATAACATCACAGCACTGTGATATGATGGCTAAGTCCTGCATTTTTTATAAACAAAATACCTTTGTTAAAAGAATGGTATTATAGATGGTATAAAAGATAAATATTGGAGTTTTCTTTAAATTAAATAATGTATTAATTCCCCCCCCCCAACACTGACGCAACAAAACAAGAGACAGAGCGATCTTAACTTACCAATCATAACGAACTGAGAATCCGGAGTGAATGATGCCTCCAGTGTTACACCTTTACTGTTG
Source organism: Lepomis macrochirus (assembly GCA_024633595.2). NCBI lineage: Eukaryota > Metazoa > Chordata > Actinopteri > Centrarchiformes > Centrarchidae > Lepomis > Lepomis macrochirus. Next base: position 21,647,933 of record JALXJV020000004.1, on the reverse strand, counting down.
TTGTAGCCCTGCAAGTAAATGAACAGCAGCACCCATGAGCTATTATTTTGTGCACATTAGTATCGTAACAGTGAACAGTTTTGTTTGGATGTTTTCAGCTTATCATCTTCAAAACCATGAAAAAAATACCTTCATTGTTTTAATGTTTTAAATTTATTTAGTCACTGAACGTGTGTGATTTGACTTTGTGAGGGTTTTCCAAACATCTGTACTTTTCACTGACACACTGTCCTAAAGGTTTGATTTAGATGTGAATGTGTCTTCGGTTTCTTTTTGAGTGATACATTTTCCCCACGTGTGGAGATAAGTGTCTCTTACCCCAAAGGAATGTAGCACAGCACCCTTAAACGCATCTAAGATGCGAAGGGCTCCGCCATTAGTAGAAAGAAGAATAAGTTTTCCGTCATTGCTAAACTTGAGTCCTGTCCACTCGCATGTCCGGTCATACTGAAGCTTGAAGGTTGCAAAGGGACCCTGTTGACAAGAGGATTCATTAATATTTTGCTCTAGTTAAATTAAGCTATATACTTCAAATATTAGATAAAACGTACATCATGTTTGGTATCACTCACACACAGAAAAACTCTTACTTTGTCAAATGAACGCAGATCATAAAGTTTAACCATCTCTGAATTTATTCCAGAAGCAAAAATGAGGCCCTCTGGATCAAAGGAGCACACCGGCTTCCCCTGTAGGTGCATCAGGCCCTGAAAATTGGTAAATGACAAGAGAAGATCTGTATCAGTTTTATCCCTCTATCCCAAGTTCATGTTATAAATTACATTATATGCTCACCAAATTACAACAAAAAGGTCCATACCTGGCAGTTAGGTGACCGCAAATCCCACAATCTGATTGTTTTATCTAATGAGCCAGAAATAAATGTGTCGTCCACAGGAGACATGGAGAGAGATGTCACTCTGGTTACCCCAAAAAAAATTCAAACAACAACAAAAAATGAGAACACAGTGACTTCTAACTCAAAATCAATCCAAGGTAAAGACAGGCCAGCTAATATCTCACCTTTTGTTATGCCCAGGAAAGTAGCGTATGTATTTGTTGTCATGAAGTGACAGGTACCGGATAGTATCTTCAAGAATAATAACAAAATTACCAAGTTGTACATCAAACATCACCAGCAACAACAACAAAGAAGCTGGCATCCAAACATGCAGTTGATTACAAGCGGGTCTGATGAGTTGACTCAACCGTGGGCAAGGCAGTCATTTGTACAGTTAGCTCCTGTATGGGGCAGAATCACAGACCCTCAAACTGTACAAACAACTACCTCAGACCAAAGTGAGTAGTGTCCCCTCAATCCAGCAGGGGGCCATGGCATCCTGTAAACATCAACCACTGGCCAAAATCTCAACAGTCCAAGCAGTTAAATACACAATATTGTAATTGATGTGTCAAGACGTTTGATATTTTAATGAGTCTAGTAGAGATTTAACCTGAATGTTATCTTCTTCTGCATTACAGTGAAGCGACTGAATTAGCTAAATGTATACAACTGCTCGAGCTCACTGAAATGCACAATAGCTTTTCTTCTTTGGCACTATATTTCCACTATAAATGAGTTTTCCCATTATTAATGACCACACACATCTCACATTATCATCACATGCACTTAGTTAAAAAAGTATTTGACTCTTTGATGAATTCAACAATGTGATAAACATTCATTATCTCCCCGAGCACAAACTGAAACTTGTTCATGCTACGTTACCAAACAAAAAACTACCAATAAGTATTTGTGTATCAACATACCATCAATTTTGTTGGAACTGTAGACCACAGTGTTTGCAGCATGTGTGTACCTGATCAGATCCACTCCATACTTTTTACTGTAGAGAGTCCTCTTGGGTCTGCCAAAAATCAGATTATGTGAAGAGGGGAGAAAAAGAAGACAATGAATAAGCATTTGATCAAAGCTATAATCAAAAACATATTAATACATGCATTACAGCAAAGTTTCAGCCTCACTGCAATTTATTTGTTTTATATCTTTTCGTACTGAATATTGAGAGATTTTTGGCTGCTGGTCAGCAATTTTAAGAGACTGCTTTGAGGTCTGACATTAAATGATGACCTGTAAATCAGATAACTACTGATAGATTGCTGTAGGGCTGCAACTAGCAGATATGACCATATTAACGGTTTCTTACTCATTCCTTCTTCTACAAATGTCATTAAATGGCGGACAATAAGTAATTTAAATTAATTATTTTTAAAAATGAAAAAAGAAGTTGATGTTCACAAAGGAGAAGCTCCAATGTACAGAAAAAGACGATTAATCAATTACCCAATTATCAAAATGTTTGGTCATTCATTTTCTGTGCATCTGAGTATTTTTTAAGCCTACAATCAAAAATATTGATCGACTAATTGATAATTTCATTATTGGTAGCTCTGTTCCGCCAACATACGGTTCCAAATAAACTCAAACATACGTAACTATTAACGTTACTATCCTATATAAAACTGTATACAACTCTCAAGTTATTTGCCCAAATTAAAAGGTTTTTATAACACATTAGACACATAGCATATTACTTATAAGCACATTCAGACACAAGAAACTGAAATAATTAATGTTGGAGATTATTTTCAACTGCATGCACATACAGAAATCTTACATCTCTTACAATTGCTGCAGAGTAACGTTATCATCGCAGTGCAGCAGGCCTCTAGCATCGCACAGCTAACGTTAGCATAGCAAGGAGTTAACGTTACGTCAAAAACAAATAGAAGAAAATGGACAGAAACCGCTCTTACTTTCCCTCTTGGCAGTCGTACAAGACCAAGGAATCGTCGTCGCTGCTGGAAATAATAGTTTCTCCATTTGAACTGAAATCGAAGCAATTGATTTTATCTGAATTTTCTCGAAACACCTTAGCAACTCTGAAGCTCCGCAGCACATTGTCCGTCAGCTTCATGATGGCCTCTGTGTCTGAGGGGAAGCAGGCCCTCGTTTTACTTTAAAGCGTATTACAAATCTCACTTGTGCCAATTAGTGTGTGTGTGTATATATATATATATATATATATATATGAACTGCGATAGTTCGTTTTTGTAAGAAGTGTACTTCATAAACAGCAACGAAAGCCCGCCTGTGATACTTCTGGTTCACGGGATTGAGGAGGGAAGGAAAAGCACCGCCTTCGCCACGTCGGTGACGCGCATATCCACCATCTGACACGCGCATTTGTCGGAAACCACGCGACATAGTAGTTATCGCGAGAGTTGGATGTTGGTCATCGTACGTGATGTGTGTACTTGGGAGTCCAAAGTAACATAAACAGGCATAGATTATTACCCAATACAGTGAATTAGCAATACAAAAACCTGTTCACAGGGGCACGTGAGGATAAAATAATCAATTTACTTTTGACAACTGGACAATTTATGTGTCTCTTTGCCATCGAGTCTGGTTTCATCTTATTGTACGTCTGAAACAGTGTTAGCAGCCCCCTCAAGCCAGCACTTTCTGTCATGTTTACCAGCTTGTTTTGTCAGTCTGCTCTATTTTCTGTTACCTTCTAGGTTTTTCTCCAGACAGCAAAATGGACGCAGGAGAAGTGAAGGACAAAATAACGGCAGGAGTTTCCCCCTCACTTAAAGGAAGGTCTGAGGTATGAACCTGATATTAAACGAGTTTTTTCCCTGTTACTTTAACTGTTAGAGACGGTTTAAAAACAGAATCAGTTCGATAAAAGTTTAGCCACCATTTTGACCTGTAACTTAATGATAAGCTCGCTTAGATAACTTATGTGTAGAGCAAGAGATAAGTTACGCAGCAGAAAATAAACTCTAAAAATATTAATCTTAGACAGCAAGTGGTACCATATTACAAGTATTATTTTTTTTAAAAACAAACAAAAAACTTAAATGTGCAAAATTAGCACTTTGTTTACAGTTGTTTATTTAAGGGTCAGGGATATCCGGCCTAATCTTTATTTAAATTGTCCGCTGATGTTGTGAGATTAAAGGCATGTAATGAAAAATAATGTCATAGTTTTGTTTTTTTTATTTATCCATAAATAGCCAAAACATGTTTAAAAATGTTTTACTTTATTTCATCAATTGTGCGCTATACGGGTGGGTGGTGTGGATAAACTCCTCTATCACAGTTCAATTTTATATCATATCACTGCATAATTAATACATTTTCTGGAAAATAATGAATAAATATAACCACATGGGGATGTCTATTTTGGCTTTTCCAATAACATTACCTGACAATTCTTCAAATTGATGCATTGGCTGATGATGAATCCCCAGCACCAAAATTTTACATCCAATATAATTTGCTAGACAGGCTCACCCTGCCATGTGAGGGCACAATGCACACTACCATATGCCTCACTGAGATGTTTGGTTTTCAAATGGAGCACGTTTTCACAACATTCACAACTTAAAACAAGACGTGACCAATGTGCACACAAACTTGGTGTAAACTACACAACTTCTTGAAATTGCTGATTTTGTCCCCATCACTCTTTGAAAGCTTTTGTTAAAATTATTTGGAAAATTGGCTTGTAACAAGAAATGTTAAATAACCAATGAAAATGATTTCAGAAACGTTTATTTCCACAATAAGAAAACATGCACTGTAAAAATGCAGTGTAAAAATAGAAGAAACAAATGTGCATTGTCCAAAAAGTAACTAAAAAAGAAAAAAAAACTACTTAATCCTCCATTATATTCCATTATATTTTTATATTTTGAATTGTCACCTGCCACCTGAATTGTGTTTCCCTTTATATAAATAAAACACTTCCACCATAAATTGGTGCAGAAAATTGCTGGAAATTAAGTGTTAAATACTCAGTTTTCTTGGGGAGGAGCTCCAAACCCCCACTCATATATTTCAGTATTTCATATTTGTGGTCTTAAAATGTCTACTTGTCCTGTTCTTGTTACCCCAATATTGTGCTTTGCCTTGTCTCGTGTATCATCATGCCAGTAATCTGAGCCCTTACTGTATGTCTCCACTACTTCAATTTAAAGTGACGCGCTTGGTAAACTAGCTTTAGTTTGTGCACCATTTGAATTACTGCAGCATGAATGGCTCCCACGTCTGTCAGATACTATGCTCATGAATTTAAATACTGTGTTCACTGTTGTACCAACGTCTGGTATCACTGAGACCTCTTTTTTGTTCACCCAGTCTACAGACTACTAGACAAAGGCAGCTGGGTGGTCAGTGGTTTGATGTGACCTGTGGTCCATTCAAGTCAATCATTACACACAGGGTACACAAGTCGAGTCAGTCTCTGGTCAGATCTTTGCTACACTGCCTGTCTGCTGAGCTGGAGCACACATAACAGGCTTCCACAGGAATCCACAGGCTTTATATCCCATTTTCAACTTTCACAGGTAGGCAGCATCATAAGTCTTCAGAAAGCAGTTTTACAGGGAAATATGCAACTGACTAGGATGATAACAGCTGTTACCTACAGTATGTGTGGTTTTGGTTGATATAAACAAAAAGTAGGCAGTGGTCTGTAGTGCACTTTTTTTCAGCCTTTAAAAAAGAAGCAAACAGGCAACACATGAACAAATGATTTATTTATGTGAGAACAATAAGTATACAGGAGCACCACACGCTAGTGTAACCCTAATGTCTTTAGATTTAAATGTGGGTAAGCTTTTAACAGAGCTACCAATCAGTGAAAAGACTATACAACCTTTTAACATGAAATGTAATGTTAATATTTAAGTACAGGTTTCTTGTGGTCACAGCCATTTTATTGGCTTGGATTTGGCCCATGGGATGTTAGGTTTATCTTTCCTTTTCAATGCACCATGCTAATAGGTAAAGTTGTACCTCACCTTGATATCATTTTACTTTTCAACAGTACTCACTACACCATGCAATCCAGCAGTGACCTCTGACACTAACACACCATAAATGCGAAAACATATTGAATTTTGAGTCCATGCTGCCAGTTAGAATAGCAGATTTTCCTTTTGTCCTTTGGAGAAGGTTAGTGTGTATAATTATGAATAACCTAATATGCCGTTAACCCTCTGGTTCCTCAGTATTTACTTGAGAGGTAAAAGTGGCCTTCAACCGACAAACATTATTTCTTAATAACTGTAGAATATCTGACCTTTTCCTCTCTGCACATCGTTGTATTCTAGATGTGTGGTCTTTTTAAAATAACGTTTTTGTGGTGAAAGTTTATATAAATGATGACTTGAATTTTTAATCCCTCAGGCAATTTCTGCTCAGACCCACTGAACTGTCCATGGCCCGTGTTCTTTCCCTGTTCCGGCCTCAGCCTTTTCTGGCCCTTGTGGGCAGGAGAAAACCTATGTCGTGCACAATGTCAATGGACTCAAGGGCACGTGGGGTGTTTGCAGCTGCAGTGGAAGCTGTGCAGCCAGACACTGTGGTCCGGCAGAGTATAGAGCGCAAGGAAGACTCAGTCGTTATCTGTGGTCGCAAATTCACACTCCAACACAACCTGCACTTAGTGGGCTTTGGAAAGGCTGTACTGGGTATGGCTGCTGAGGCAGAGAGGATTTTGGGGGATCACTTAGTAAATGGAATAATAAGCGTGCCACATGGGATTCAGCACACATTACAGCAGCATGGGAAAGAGTAAGCAAATGCCTTATGAAGTAAACAACTTAAAAATACAACACAAAATAACATTAACATTAACATTCATAACATTAAGCAGCATAATAAAATATCTCCCTTCCATCACAGCCATCTGTTGTTAAAAGAAAGCAGCCAAATCAAAGTAATTGAGGGAGCTAAACACAACTTGCCTGACACTGATGCCCAGAAGGCAGCTGAAGGGATCATGCAGTTAGCGAGTGAACTGACGGAGAAAGACTTGCTGCTTGTGCTGATTTCAGGTAAAACTTGGTCTTCTCATGTTGCTTTTTCTTTCCGAAATTAAATGTAAATCTCTGATAACCAGGTGGTGCAACTGTTTCTAGGTGGAGGCTCTGCGCTATTGCCTGCACCCATTCCACCAATCTCATTGCAAGAGAAACTGGATGTTACCCGCAGACTTGCTGCTGCTGGTTCCACCATTCAAGAGCTGAACACTGTGCGACGCGCCCTGTCTTTATTAAAGGGTGGAGGGCTTGCTCATTGTGCTCACCCTGCCCAGGTAACATACTTTTCTTTAACCAGCTTTTCATTGTAGGGGAGAACTTATTCCAGCATTGTTCTTCGAATATCACTCCTATAAAATCACTTCTTCACAGGTGATTGCACTGATATTGTCCGATGTTATTGGGGACCCTCTGGACTTGATAGCCAGTGGCCCCACAGTGCAGAGTGAGGTGTGGCCTGAAGAAGTTTTGTCGGTCCTTGAACGTTACAAGCTGTTGAACTCTCTACCAGCCTCAGTAAAGGAAGTCATTGGGAGACAAAGTCCCCGGCGGAGGGAGAATACGGATGAATCTAACACACCGGGACATGTTCTCAATGCTGTGATTGGCTCCAACAGCGTTGCCCTTCAGTGTGCTAGTCGCCGGGCTCGAGAGCTAGGTTTCCGCCCTGTTGTACTGGCACCAGGAGTGTGTGGCGATGTAAGGGCAGTCTCCAGACTTTACGGCCTACTGGCCCAGTTTGCCTGTTCTCAAAAGGAACCTCCTCCCGCGATTGCCGCTGAGTTGCTGAGGCTGGGGCCTGAAGTAGGAGTGGAGAGCTGGGACCTCTGCCGTACCATGCAGGTCTTAGATGAAGGGCGTACGGAAGGATGGGGCGCCACGTGTCTTTTAGCTGGAGGTGAGCCCACTGTGGAGCTGACAGGCAAGGGTCAAGGTGGTCGAAACCAGGAACTGGCCCTGCGAGTGGGACTGGAGCTGAGAGGCCTGGGGCTCCCGCCTAATGGTCCCGTCTTCCTGAGCGGTGGAACTGATGGTCAAGATGGACCCACAGAGGCAGCAGGGGCCATCACTGATGGGGGTTTGTATGAAGAGGCACAAACACAGGGGTTGGACATCAACAACTTCCTTACCAACAATGATTCTTACACTTTTTTTACACGTCTTTCTGCTGGTCAGCGATTACTTGTACCCGGCCTAACCTGCACAAATGTGATGGATGTGCACTTGCTACTTATCCCACCAATTCCTGTTAACATAAGATAATTCCAAAGCATACAGAATAAAAGGAGTTAAGTATTGTCTGTCTATCTGACTTGTATTGTACTACCTGTTTTTGTGAACTATACACAGAGTTCTTTTTGGCCTGTATATGTGAAACGCTTTGCAAATCCACACGAAAGACTGATATTGCTATGTAAAATTCAAACGACCATAAAGTATAAGATAGGGTTGGAATAAAAATCATCAGTTTTGTTATCAACATTACGGTTTCAGCAGGGAACAAAAGGCGTATAACTAGTGGATATCGACTGATATGGGTTTTTCAAAGGCCAGTGCTGATATTTAGAGAGCAGGAACAGCAGATGGCTGATCTCAAAACAAAGAAGAGTTGTGTATTATTCCATGCAGAGTACAGTGTAATATACATGGTTATCATAGCCAGTTACCTGTTGTTGTTAGACTGAATATTTATTAATTAATGAAACAGAAACATACATTGTGTTATGACTAATGTTTAAAAGGAGAGGTACAGTTTGTCAGAAGTGACGTTATTCAACTGTATTCTCTACAGTATAACAATAGAAATTTAAGGCTAGTCAGTAATGGCTTTAAATTAGGATTTACAAACTTTTTCATCACCTTCCCAAAACTCACAAGAGGGAGTGCTAACATTGTTCCACAGCAGCCACCCTGAGAAGGCTGCCTGTAGCTGTAGACGTGTCTGCAGACATTCTTTATTTATCGGCCCCATGAGTGCAGGTATCGGCAGATGCCTATGATCTGGAAATACCAGATATCAGCCTGATTAATTGGTGTTGTCACTACTTTTTTTAATCAGTGCAACATCTTTTTTTTTTTTTTTTTTTTTTTTTACAACCCAACTCTACCAATTACAGACAACAATGACATCAGTATTTTCAAACAAATTTAATATCAATCTATTCGCACAAAACTTGCACAGTCGTAATATCATTCAGCTTTGCTGTTGGTCTTTTCACGTACTTCAAGGTACCTAAAATATGCTGATGATTTTGTTCATTTGGCAAAGACTATGTACATCATTATACATTTCTGTAAATACACACTGCAGTACATTATCTTGTACTACTAACTTGTCTTTGCCATTTTAACAGTATAACTTTCAGTTATAGTGGCTGACTGCATGTCTCATACAGCGTACACAAAGTATTCAACCTGCCTTTCACTATACATTAAATCACATTGGATTTAACTAAGCTTTTTGACACGTTACTATATAAAAATTATTGATTAGGCATACTCACTCTCCTCAAGTGAAGAGGCACCTTTGGTAGCAATTACAGCCATGAGTCTAATACAGATAGGTTGGCTTTAGCTTTGCATATCTGAACATGGCAGATTTTCACCCATTCTATTTTGCACAACTGCTCAAGCACTTTTGATTATCCAGCTGTTGGTCCACATGAACACGTTGTAAATTTATGTCACACCATGATTACACGCAGGTGATTTTCATTCGAATTGTACACTTTAGGTGTGTCAAGGACAGGGTGAATGTGCTTGTGTTATAAATTATTTTCTGTTTGCACCTAATTTTGATCAATCCGTAGAGATTTGTTTCACTTTGACGAAGGAGTTTGCGGTGAGTCAGCACTGACATGAGAAAGCCAGAGGGGGTGAATACTTTAGACCGGCACTGTGTATCTGTGTTCTTAAAGCACCAAGAAAACCACCATATTTTTCACATTTGTACAATGGCCTCTTGACCAATTAGCCAAATACATCAATTTAGGTATTTACACAAGCGAAGGTCCTTCTTAATGACCAATGTTGACAGGCCAAAATAAATATCTCACAGCACTATATATAGATTTAGTGGAAATCAGTGTGTCACTGTTGGTCTACATGAAAAGTAAGTTAGTAACAGATGTTTCTCTGTCACCAGAAGGCGCATGCATCTTGAATGCACTGAAGATGCTTTATTATCAGACAAAACATGATGGTGCATTCAATGTCGGGAGAAACGGGAGATGTAAACTGTCCAGCTCTAACTTGGATAAAGTTCAAAGTCCAGCACTGCTGTCCTGTTAATCTCGATGCGTCTTCAGGGTTTCTCCTGCTCTGCTTTCCCTGCAAGAATAAGAGAATGATATTACTAACAATCAATTTAATTGTGCCATAAAATTATATTATCCACTTTTAACCACACAGTCATCAGTAATATATTGGCAATAAATGTTGCAACTTCAGCAGTGGTGAACAGTAATTAAGTACATTTACTCAATTTCATTCCACTTTCTACTTCTACACCACTGCATCTCAGAGGAAGGTATTCTACTTTTTACTTCACTACATTTATCAGACAGCTTCAGTTACTTTTCAAATTAATACTTTTATACACAATATCTCTGAAGACCTCTCAACTTATAAATTAAACTCCCCAACATTTTACACAAGTACAGCTGACAATTAACTGGCAACAACTTTGATGTCTACGACATCATTCATGTAAAACATTTCATGGTTCCAGCTTCACCTACGTAATGATTTGCTGCATTTCCTTTCAATTATTTTAATTTATTTGTAATAATTTTGAGCTCCCTACTGTTGGTTACACAACGCAAGCATTGTGAATGAGATACTTTGGGTTATTGAAATGGCAACCTGTTAAATTAATTACCTGTATAATAACATTGTTAAATAGGAAAGTTTGCCTGCTGTATTTTAAAATTCTGTTTGTCATGTCACCATCCCCTGACAAACAAAACCATACTAATAGTACTTTTTGGTTTTGATATATTACTTTTGTACTTTGACTGAAGTGGAAATTTAAATTAAAGATATTTAGCAAAGGTATCAGTACTCTTACTCGAGTACCGAACTTGTGAGCTTCAGGGAAACTTGGAACTAGAGGCAGTTTCTCTAGATGTCCAAATAATCAGAAGGCAGGCACTAAAGAAAAAAAAGTACCAAACCAAGCTTCTGCAACATCTGCAGTAATGGCCACCTATCCAACAGAATCTTTCGAGCACCAGACTAAGTGAGGGTCGTAATCGACCTGTGCGAAGCGACATGGATGCACCTACCATCCACTCAGGTGAGGCGCTGTATCAGGTGTGCCTCCGTTCTGTCCAGTCCCTGCACATCAATACAGGCAGAGAGAAATGAAGCCACCGTGGCTAGCACTAGTTTAGCAAGTGATATGGATAAAGTCGAAGAAAACTCACCCTGTCGATAATACATATCGTTCACCGTATTCCCGTAGACTTTCCACGCAAAGTGAATTGCGATAAGGCTAAAAATTAACCAGCTGAGTAAGATTTTGAATATGGACACTCTCATATCGTTGGCGAGCCAGTCGTCAACAAATTCGGACAGGAACGACAAGCAGCTGTCAGCGATGCGGGATAAAAACTCAAAATCCCACGGTTCCTCCATAGTGTCGGGTTATTCAGCTAAAAAGAAATCGATAAGGTGAACTCTTTATCCGATGGATAATTTTAAAAACGTCACTTTTGCTAGGTAACGTATGACATCCTGGTGATCATCGCTACCGTTACGATGTTGTTTATATGACTAGGGAGGCTTGAACAATCGGAAATGACGTAGGTTACGTAGCGCGGTTACGCCAAATTGAAACCCAATTCAAAGTAGTGTTATGTCTTCTTCAGCTAAACCATGCATTTAATTATTGATACACTTAAAGTAATTATGTTTATACAATACGTCACATCATTGCTACGTTTAAAAAATCGAATGCTACAACCAGCACAGCTAGCATAGCTACTAGCACCGTTTGGTAGCTCAGCACTACCATATTGCTCCATACGCAAAACGTAGGGGGGAAATCTAAACGTTACTTTTTAAACTGTCAACCAGCAGCGGGTTTCACCTTTAACCGTATTTTCGTGACCCTGCGGGCGTCTACTGTCTGTCAGGGATGATGTTATGCTAGATTGGGGTGAAGCTATTTCAGCATTTCCACGCTAACCATAGCAGGCCGGCGCAGCTAACTTACAGCCATCGGTGAAGTGTATGTAAATAACTGGATTTCGCTCCGGACATGCAGTAGCTATATGTTAGCTATATGTCTTCGCTGAAAGGCAAGTGGTCATCCCTGTCGTTTTATCATGGAAAGATACACATCTTACATGTTTGCTAGTGACTGTATATATCCCAACATATTTGACAAGTCACTACAATACTCCAAACAGTATTTAGCTTACCCAGCTAAAGTGAATGTCTCGGCTACCTGAAACATACTTTGAGAGGGGCGGGACTAGCCGTAGCCACCGAGCGGCATGATTGGTCAGTTCAGCTTGTCGTCAGAGGTTCCGGATGTCTGCTGTAAAGAGGAAAATTTGTTTTCTGCTTCTCATTCTGTGTCGTTCATTCCCTATTTGCAGCGGGTTGCGGATGAAAGTTAATGTAGCCAATTAGCTATTCAACCCAACGTTTCCACAGTACAAAATCGTAAGTTTTATTCTTTGTCTTTATGTGTCTAATAGGTAGGTGACCACGATTGCTTGCGTGCTCACTGTTAAGCCAAGGCCATGAAATTGATCTGTGTGTCGCTTGCTAGCAGGTAACGTTAGCCATGAAACTGCTGTCAACATTTACCGAGTTGCATTGGAATTCAAAGTCAAACATTTATCCTTACTGAAAAGTAAGCTATCTTGACGGCGAGCACGTTAGCAGACAAGCTAAAATTAGCTTTATAAGTAACTTAAGCTATTATTAAACAAACGTTAGCTCCCTTTTCTCTGGCTGTCAGATAACAGTAACTTACTTTGGTCTCTCTGTCCAACCGACTGCCGTATCTGTTGTGTAATATTCACCAGGCTGCTGGAAGTTGTAACCAGCATTAAACTCCAGAGTCTCTTCGGTATCTTGGAGTTGTAATTCTCCCCTGTAACCAGTTATCCTCTGTTATCGTCATGTGATCTGACCACTGGTCCAGTATGAGTGATCCTATTCATTAGAGATTGAGAAGCATGCTGTGTCAATGTTCATCTACAACCATTGACAAACATTGGTTGTAACGCGGTTTATTGGGAATTGTTGTGCTATAGTTAGGCCTTTTCTGTCTCCAGTGACTGGGATGGTATCATGGAGAGAGACAATCATCAAGGAGAGGCACAGGGAGTGAAGATTTGTGATCTACCCTCTGAGAGCAATCCACCAGGTAAATTATTTAATTGTTCATTACAATTATACTAATTTTTAGCCCACTTATCTTAAATTTTATCATTCATTTAATCATTTTATTTTATTTTTTCATCCTAGCTGACACCTTGGCAACTTCTCTCTCCCTGTTGGGGAATCACATGTTTCCTGACCGGGTGGAGAAGAAGGACAGCACCAATGTTAACAAAGAGGACCCTGCAGATTCATGTGTGTCAGATGTTACTGCAGAGGAGCAGAGTCTGGATGCAGAGCCCCTTTCTAACCAGGAAACAAAGCTAGAGACTGAGGAGACTGAAAACTCTGAGTGTCAAAACAATGTGTCCACCCAGCCGTCTGACAGAGGAACCGAGGAGGATGCCATTGACAATGACCAGAGCGACTCTGGGGAGTTTGTCGTTACAATGCTGGCCAAGGCCAAGCTGGAGGAGCAAGGTATAGGTGTGAAAGGAAGGTCTTCTCCCCTGTTGGAGGCAGGCATACAGGAATCTCCTGCGTTTATGTCTCATCGTGATGAGGACGTGACAGCTGACAGCTGGCGACAGCACAGGAAGCATGTTTTTGTGCTAAGTGAAGCAGGCAAACCCATCTATTCCCGATATGGCAGTGAAGAGGCGCTTTCATCTACAATGGGAGTCATGATGGCACTTGTTTCCTTTGTTCAAAGTGGAGATAACATCATCCGCTCAGTCCATTCTGGTGAGAGCATTAGTGCAATTTTATTTTTTATTTGTCCAGATAGCTTTTGTAACATTATTGTAAATGTCATTTTCTATTTACGTAAATGAGAGTAAGTGTAGAAATTACAGAGAGGATTGTGGGTAAGAGTGGCCAGTAAATGTGACTGCAGTGGCTCCAGCTTTCTATAGAGGGCAAGTTAATTATTTTTGACAAAAAATCCTGCACCAAAGAGAACAGTGTTTGAAATTTAATAATCAAGGAGAAGTTTATGCATTTAGAGTATAGTTATACATTCACTTTGTATTTGTTTTAGTTCTGGAAATACCTGTTACATTTACACAAAGTTTTGAGTCCAGAGCTGTCGATCATTGTTAGTAGACAGTCGCCAATACTTCTGGTATTATCCTTAATGTTTGCTGGTGTCTGTTTTTCTTTCCATCAGAGGAGCATACTGTGGTGTTCTTACAGAAAGGGCCCCTAGTGCTGGTGTGTGTCTCTAGCAGTCGTCAGTCTGCGCAGCAGCTGCGTGGAGAGCTCCTCTACGTGTACTATCAGATCATCAGCATGCTTACCCAGGCCAGCATATCCCGCATCTTTGAACACAAGAAAAACTACGACCTGAGGAGACTACTGGCAGGCTCAGAGAAGATCCTGGACGGTCTCCTCAACCTGGTGGATTCTGACCCCAGCTTCCTGCTAGGAGCAGTACACTGTTTGCCCTTAGCCTCCTCTCTCAGGGACTCTCTCAGCCAGATCCTTCAGAAAGCGATCACCCCCAATTTGGTTTTCTCCATCCTCATCGCAAATAACCAGCTGCTCACCATTGTCCAAGAAAAGACAGTAATCGAGGACAGCAGGCTGGAGCCAGCTGACGTCCACCTCCTGCTTAACCTCATCGGAGCGTCCTCTGCCTTCCAGGCTGGGGAGATCTGGACTCCCATCTGCCTCCCCCTCTTTAATCCTGACTGTTACTTTTATGCATACATTTCTTACCTGGACCCTCCAGAATGCACCGTTTGTTTGCTGCTGCTCTCGACAGACAAGGAGGCTTTCTACGCTGTAGCTGAGTGCAAGAGGAAGATAGAGGAGGCCATGTTGGCTCAGAACTCCCTTAGCCTCATTGCCAAAGTCCAGTCATACAGCGTGAGCCAGGTGGGCGTCTCAGACCTCAGACACTTCATGTACAAGCCCTTTGATGTGCCAGACAACTACCGTCAGCTCACTCAGTTCACCAGGTGTGTGTGTGTGTTTGTGTATCTGTCTTTGTTCATGCAACTACAGGAGGGACATTTTAACCTAAAATGGTCAAAAATTAGTGAAAAAAATGCGCTTTTTTAAAATAAGATAACTTGTAGAAATAGACATTAATTCTTTTTAAAAATTTGTTTGTGATAACATTATTTTAGTCGCAAGAAAGAAAACAATATTTCTATGAAGGCCGCGGCTTGTATACAATATAAATATATTGTATAAGAGAAAGTATGAAAGACAAGATCTCAGATCGTCAGGTTAAAAGCTGATTGACAATTTTTACACGCTGTCAAGCCACACTTTAATTTTCTCACGCACAGATATGTAACTGATAAGGTAGACTCACAGAGCAAATCGACACCGGCATGCACCGTGATAGCAGTGAGTGAACCCCTTGCGCTGTGAGTCACAGCCAGATGTGACAGAGTCTAATGTAGCTGGTAGAGTTTTGCAGTATAAACATCTACAAACTGAAGCGCAACCTTGCTCCGTTTGGGACTGTAAGCTGCAGAAGTTAGCATTTGTGTGGATTTGTGGTGAGATTTTTGCCTGATCAAGTGTTGTTTGTTAGTTTTGGTTTCACGTGCAACATTCAGTCCCAAACTGTGTTGGTTGAAACGGTCTGAAGGGGAAAATACCAGTGGAGCAATAACGTACAGCAGCGTATAGGGCAGGTAGACTTAAAAATTAATATGAATTTTCATTAAATGATGACATTATTCTTATAATATTAGCCCACGACTTTTTTTCTCAACATGTCAGAGAACACAGATGTGTGGGAGAGATTCTGAATGTGCAGAAAGTTTTGAACATGATCTCATGTCTTGTCCCGTGGGTTAAGTATCTCGTCACACCCCTACCATTTATTTTTGAGAAAAAAATACAGCTTAGTGTGGTTGAGGTTTGATGAATTAAGTGTCTGTTTTATATATGTGGTACTTCAGAGTATGAGGTTTTCTGAAATAGAGCTTCTATCTACAAGGGCACAGAGTAATCTAATTGTAAGAAATTCAAAGTCTTCCACTAATCCTGTCAATTCACTTCACTGATCTCTTAATGAGCTGAACTAAAAGCATTGGTCCTGGCCCTATTACATAAGCCAGCAGCCCATAGAAACCTCGAAAATGAAAGTGAAATCATACAAATAATCAGAGCACTTCACTTATTGTTTTCATCTTTTAAAACATTACAATGTTAGAAAGAGTTTCCCATCTTACTGTCTCATCAGTAGCAAAATCAACTGGAGGCACCATAGCAAAAGGTTTTTGTCTTTTCTGTCTGTAAACTTTTTCTCTATGATTTGTGGCTGCATGTAGTCCAGAGTTGGAGGCACCGTACAGCAGTGAAGAGGAGAAAATGAGACTGCTGGACCTTTATCGTTATATGCACAGCCGCATCCACAGCACCTCACGACCCCTGAAGCTCATCTACCACGTGGCTGAGAGGGAAACTCTGCTAGCCTGGGTACGTAGCTGTGTTCACAGACACATAGTCACTGTTACTATATGTGACTGTATGTACAATGACTACTGTCTTTGTGTATATTTGATTATCTTTGACATGAGGATGTCTGAATATATTTGAAGGACTTTTAAAGGAATAGTTCAACATTTTGAAATTTTTTTGGCAGGTTGTGGTTTTATTTAGTGTTTATGTATTAAACTATTAGACTTATTAGCTGTATTAGACTAGTTCTTGTATTTTCTTTCCAGTCTTTATGATAAGCTAAATTAGCCAGCTGCTAGCTGCAGCATCATATTTAATGAACAGATACAGACAGTGACCGATTGTTACAGTATCTTTTAGGATCAATTTTGATTTGATGTCCCCACCTAAAATGTCCATTTTGCTCTCCACTGTAGGTCACAAGTAAATTTGAGCTGTACACCTGCTTCAGCCCTCTGGTGACGAAGGCCTGTGCCATTACTGCTATCACTAAGCTTCTAAGGTGGATTAAAAAGGAGGAGGACCGTCTCTTCATCAGATATCCCTCAAAGTATTCCACTACCCCAAATCCCAGCAAGAGCTCTCGGGGTGGGAAATCTGACCAGCAAGACTCCACAGATAATGGCTTCTTATCTCTTCTATAGGACTCTCGTAGTACTACTATAGTTGCTCTGCCTCATTCAACAATAGTTTTACACTGGTTCCAAGATATTTTTGAACCCTCTTTTGACACTTGTTGGACTTGACAGACATTGACTACTGGAATCAAACACTACGTTTTCACACTAATTTAAGAAGGAATGATCTCTTTCACATTAGTATTATTTCTTTACCATAACAAGAAAGCATGTCATTGCATCACTTTCTTTCGAACCGAAAGAGTCAGGGTAAAACAGCATCAGTACTTTTTAAATTAAACCATGGGAGAAAATAATTGCAACAATATTTAAATGTTTTTATATTGTTTTATTACTGCAACAAGAGAGACAATTTCCTCACGGACAGTGAATGTATCGCACAGATGACAGTTCATTCATATGCTATAGCCTAACGGTCCATTGCTTCTTTCTTGTGTAAGTTAAGATGAGGAGTAAAATGAATTTTCTCAGACTAATTCTCACATATAGATTATTTTCATGACACAAAAACATCACAGTGTTACGAAACAGGACTGCAAGAGATTAACATACAGTATGTTGGTGTTTTGGGCTCAACATAAACTGGAAAAACAACTTGAACTGCCAGAACAGGGACGGGCTGCCATGTGTCATACAGGGTTATGAACAAACAAACTGCCCTTTATGAATTTGGTTGCACATCCCTGTGACAGAATTTGAAAACGTGTCGTTTCACATACCACTGATGTTTCTACTCTAATTAAAATCAGGTTGCATTCATGTTACATTTTGTGCAGAAAACAAGTCTGTTACACCTGATCACTTTACATGATCGTCATCTGTTACACTAAGAAGATGCCACTGAGCTCACGCAATGTTTTTCTGCAGATACTTCTAGTACGATTATCAGCTGACACTTAATGTAGTGACTTCAGGCGACTTATCTTTTTGGATAATAGTTTTGTAACATTCTGTAGGTCTATAAACAGTAGACTCATTCTTGTGTCCTTTTAGAGGAATTTTCTGTCAATTCAAGTCTAATGCGTATGTCTATAGTATTATGAAATAAATCCCAGGTTGCACAAATCTGCACTTGTTCTCATTAAGTAGAGAAGCGTAATTTATTTACCATAACATGACAAATTAACATTAAATAAGACTTGATTTTGCAAGTCTGTATTTTCTGTATTACTTTTCTATGGTTTTCTTTGGAAAGTTCTATGTAATTTGGTTCAAATTACAGGGAAAATGAGACACTTCCAATGAATTGTATGTGTAACCTTCAGTCTTTTAGGCATGCATAGCAGGTGAGCCATGCTTCCCAGGAATTATACTATAATTAGTACCACATCACATAGTTCCTTCCAGGAAGCAACTGAGGACATTATCAGGAATTAAGGGACCCATAAAATCAAGAATTGTGAACAATTTTAAGTGAGACTTTTACTGTCATGATGACTTTGATCAGGGTCATTTGTTGTGCACAACGTCAGGGGGACAATGTGACCTGAAGGGCAGTCCTCACCTGAGCCTCCTTTGGAGTTTTAAACAATCAGCCTCAGAAATCAAAACTCATGTTTTTTGTTTGGGTGTCATCAGCAGTAAAGATTCCAGTTTTAAGATAAATAAAGAATAAGCTTTATCACATATACATTGAGGAAACCTGGCAAATATTGTATAGGTTAATGGTGAATACAACTAAATACAACTAATATTCACCATTGAATGTGTATATATATATATATATATATATATATATATATATATATATATATATATATATATATATATATATATATATATATATATATATATATATATATATATATATATATATATATATTTTCTTTCTTCTAAGACTGATCCCGACTGTAACATCTCATATACAGGATCTAACAAGAACTTTTAGTGAAGTTTTTGCCTTGCTTTTCATTGGACCAATTGAATGTGATTTAAAGTAACAGTGACTGATGATCTAAACACTCTAAACACTTGATATATACAATAAATTCACTGATATTTCAATTACAAGTTAAATGTCACATGAACACTGGTTGTATTTTTCTGGTCAGGCATTTGGACCAGCAGGCCTATACTACGAACCAGGATTTAATTTAAGTTAACTTCAGGGTTGACTCTGGATTTTCAGTCCTTAGATGGTGGTTCACCTCTTAATGGGATAAGTTGCCTGTATACTGTTTAGGAGTGCGGATGAAGCAAAATGCGCACAACCAACCAGCAGTTTGGTGCAGGTCAAAAGCTGCATACAAAAACATCACCACGGCCTTTGTGAGGTAAAGATGATTTTTGCAACTTTAAATCATGATATCTTCTCTTCTTATACTTGGACTGTGTCTTGAAATGACACCTTGACCTAAAGGAGGGGAACTTAAGCTGAGCAGGTGAAAGTAGTTGACAGATGACGTACACATGCAGTTGTTTGAAACAGCATTTATTCTTGTGTGAGAAAATATTGTCTCAGGCAGATTATAGATCTTGCAGTACAATTCAAATGACAAGATCAAAAACCTCCCGTGCCACCCAAGAAAAAAAAAACAACAACTTGTAGACTAGTGCGCTCACTGCTGCCTACAGAGTTCAGGTCTTGTGCCGCCTCACTTCTAGAGAATATGTTCTGACATGTTTGTGAATACCATCACTATTACAAAGAGCTACTTAGCATCATACATAAATCTTTTCAATATTATACTTTTTAAATAACACTCTCAACTGCCACATTATAAATTAAAATCTAAATTTGATTTTTGCATTCCTTAAATTACTTCATGTAAGCCAATATAAACATACATTTACATATTTACAAAACTATACACATGCACCTTTACTACACCGAGGTTGTATTCATATATGTATATACTGTACACACACGCACACATGTTTTTTGCCATTTATATGGCTCCAGGAGTCACCAATCCTACACGTTTTTTTGTTGTTTTTTTTAAAAACAGACCATTTGTGCTTTTCAAGTCATTTCAGCCAGATTTGCTAACAATTGCAAGTTCTTCTGTGAGTGATTGCAGTAGACTTTGTCATAACCACAAAACAATCAGCTTCACCTCTACAGTGGCTTCACATCTTACTAACCAAGTAGCTGCACTGGGTACTCAGACATTCTAGTATCATAATACAGTTTCACAATATGGAAAAATAAGTAAAGACCTTTAAAGTCCCATTTACAACACGTCATAGCTGGACTAACACTTCAAGAATGTTTGCATTGGCAGCCAACGGAACGAAATTTATCAATACTTGTATTCATTCCCATCTTGTTGCATCAACTGAGCAATTCTTAGAATTGTTGACTTAAAATGTGTGAACACCTAAAACATATTCTGCAGGTTTGATGTATTTCTTTTTGAATAATGGTGTTTATTATCAGTAGTAACTCAAATGCTGGATCCTAGATCTGAAGAAAAGGTTGTTTTTTTAAGCTTGGTGCCTTTTATTTTAGGAATAAAATGTTTATGTAATATTACTGACATTGCTAGAATTAGCTTGCTATTAGAAGTAGAAAATTATTTTCTGACGGTAAAAATTATAATTCTTCTCTACAGCTGTCACAGCCAAACTTCCCTAGAGTCCAGATGTGACGTGAATATTAAGTGGGACTTTCACACTTCATCAAACACAGTGACATATCAATGGCAAATACAATCTAAATATGTTTTGAATCAAGACAATCCCTTTGACAATTAAATATTTACACTTTTCTCACGCAAGTCTTGACTCACTTTGGCCTAAAATAAAAACTTTATATTAACACATAGCAGAGTGGTTGTGTAAAATTTCTTTTAAAATTACATGAATAAATGAACAAATTCATCTAGGAAAATGTCTTCCAGCATGATTTCTCTCCATTTTAAAATAACAGTTTTATGCAGAAAACCTTCAAATACCAACAACTGTTGGAAATGTAATCCTTTGTTTTACTTGCCCACCTTTTTAAGAGCATTGATTAAGCTTCTAAACACATAACCAGGCGACCTGTTTAGGGTGATTAAATCTTGAAACTACTTTATATAAAATTGGAGGGAGTGAAGTTTAGATTTCCTCTCACGTGGTTTAAATGTACCATGGCCCGGTCGTATGCAGTGTGTACAGACTTGCGAACACTGGGTTTCTTGCCTTCCATTAAGCGCAGTTTGTCCACAGTGTCATCCATCCCCAGCGGCAGTAGTTTGTTCCGAGGGAGCCATTGCCTTAAAACCAAGAGGGACAATTTTCAAAGTGACCAAGACTTCTCCAGATTGTTTTAAAAATTCAGCATGAAGATCAGCCTGCCTGTCTGAATCTTACCAAGTTCTTTTGGTGTCAAAGAAGAGCACCAAGAAGAGCTTTTCGCCTTCTTCCGTTTCCCTCCATTCGCCCAGTTTGAGCACCTCCACAGGAGGCACTGGAATGGGAATGCCGTTGTGAAGAAGCCCTTCCTGGGGCATGTCTGGGTCGACAATCTGTAAAAATAAATTATGTTAGTTAAAGTTGACGGAATTATCATTTTCTTCATAGGATGCAATGAGGCTTTTTTCTTTCTGCGACTTTGCACTACGAGCCAAAGAAATGCTACAGTGTGTACACCATCAACTGCAACATCAAATACATCCTCACCATTGCCGGGTATGATGGATATCCTCTGCATTTGGCCCAAACTAGGTCCAGGGCTGAAAGCTCAGTCTCACTATCTAAAGACAGAAGTGTAGACTTTCCTGTGAACAGGATATTCCAATATATCCGATTAATTCGTGTTCATGACAGCTTCTGAGCCCAAGAGAATTTCATGGAATTGTAATGCTCATGAAAATTGTAAACTTTAGGTTTTTGTGTTTGGAATCGTACATTACGCATCCAATAAAACACACAAAAACTGAGGCATTTCACTGTATTGTGACTGCCTTCTCATCATACACACCAGGCCCAGTGATGTCTCCATTCTCACTGCTGGGAACTTTAGCAAGTGCTGGTTTACCACGACTTCGTTTGGGTGGGGGAGCCTTACAGCTGTAAACAAGAGAGAGAGAAGCGAGTACAATTTATGGTGAGACTGTAGCCACAATTCAAATTCTGAGAATATCAAAGACATGGGTCCTCATGCAACAACGACTTCGTGTTCTAAACCTAAACTTCTGTTTTGCTTTTTTCTTTAAGGTTTGCTTAATTCAGAAATACAGATTTAGAAAATATTAATACAACAGCTTCCAGCGACAGCCGAGCGACACTGAGATGAATGTAAAGAGGGCTGCCTGAAGTGAGATGCTAAAAAAACGTCCTCCTAAAGCTGAGTGTCTCACGACTAATATGAGAGATGAGGGGACATGACACTCACAGAGATATTACACGAGAGAATATTAATACCTACAGCAGGTGATGTTACACTGTCGGTTGCAACAAAGGATGATACTGTACAGCGACCGCGAGGCAGCTGTCAACGACTGAAATGTAGCAGTTGCTATACCAAAATAATCATTAAATCTAAAAATAACTCAGTAAATTGGTAATATATAACCATTTTTCTGGAAGGAAGGAATTGTTTCACATTTAAACTCCAAATTCATTCAGATAAAGCCACTAATTCTTTAGTCACTAGTGTATTTTGGCCCACATTAAGAAATACAGAATATCTATACGTGACTCATATGAGAGGTGGCACCACCCACTGCATGTGTGCTTTGCTCACTTTAGTTGTTGGTCGTCATCATCATGGTCTGCAGAGGTGAGCTTTCCATTTGTCAAGCCTAGCAAAAACAAAAATGAAATGGTGATGAATACAGCTTTCAAGAGTCTCTCGCTGTGATATAGTGATCTATTTTGTCCTCACCTCCGTCTCTGGGTGGTGGAGAGAGTTTGTCTGCTTCACTCTCTGAGCTGTGGCCTCTGGACCTCAGGTGGTGTGAGGAAGGAGAGGGGGGTGTAGGAGAAGCGGTTGGAGTAGGAGGTAAGGTGGTGATGTTGGTCACACAGGGTGATTTGGGGCTGGCAGGGGTGCTATCCAACCCGTTTGCTTTGTCCTCAGATGTTTTCCCATTTTGCTGTGGCATGGACTTGTTCTTTGCCATTCGCGCCCCATTTTTAGCTTTCTTAAACAGGACAGAGGTGCGGCGACCAACTCCAACCAAAGGCGGAGTCGGGGTCCCCAGCGGAGTGACCTCGTGAACAGCCTCCGGTTGTGAAGATGGCGTTTCACCGACTTCAGCCTCGTCTTCACCTTGGCTTTTGCTTCCACTGCGGGATGACCTCTGACGCTTGTAGGAGCGTCCGGGTGACCTTCGCCCTCCAGTTACGATGCCCAGGACAGGGGGTTCCAGGGGAGCGTCTCCTGGCAGCGGTGATGATACTGGGCAGGTAAGTTCTAGCACGGGTGGAGAGTCATCTGGATCAAACAGAAACTTGTGTCAGGATAAAAATTTGGCTGAAACGATTTGTCGATTAATCTTAAAAGTCTACTTATGAATTAAAATCCCCAACCATTCATTGGTTGCAGCTTCACTTATGCAAGGATTTACTGCTCTTCTGTTTTATATCATTGTAAGTTGAATACCTTTGGGTTCTGAAGTGTTGATCGGACAAAACAAAACTTTTGAAGACATCGCACTGGACTGTTGAAAATTGTAATGTCCTTTTTTCCTTCAATTAATTAATGGATTAATTGTGTATAATAATAAAGACATTAATCGATCATTTTAAAAAATCTTATAATTCTTATAATAACATTCTTAAATTCTTAGAATTTAAATAATGTATTAATTGTGTCATTATTGACTAAATTATATTAGTAATGGCCAAATGACATTCAAAAAGGTAATTAAATAATACAGAGTAAATAACTTTCTACCTGTCCCAGAGTTGGACACTGCTGACAAACGTCCATTATTAACAACTGTCTTCTCTTTTTTCTTCTCCTCCTCCTCCTCTTCTTCTTCCTCCTCCTCCTCCTCCTCCTTTCCTTCATCCTCCTTGTCATTGCCGTTCACAGACTGAGAGTTTTGCTGCTGCTGGTTCATCTTCTGTCTTAGATTGTTGATCTCTCGACGCAGCAGCCTAATGCGTTTGGTTCGACCACCACTTGTACGCATGGATGTAACCATGTCCAGTTTGTCCAGTAAGGCCTTCAGCTGTTCGTCTGTGGTTAAGTGCAGTCTGTTTTCCGGGTCCAAGAGTGAGTCCACTGTAGGGAGTATAAGAAGAGAAACAAAAAGGGAGGATTTACAGATGAGGCATGAGGGTTATGTTCAAGACAGAAACTGGCAGTTCCCACACTGTACTCACCGTCGTCCCACGTACAGTGGTAGAAGCCATGTTTGTTCAGAGTCTCTGGGAGGTGCATCCCAGTGCTGGGGTCCAGACCAATGCTCTGAGACTGCCTGTGGGCGTGGCGGAGAACGGCTCCACCTACCTCCCGCAGTTGTAAGGCTGCCTTGTGAAACATTGTGTCCTTGGAGTTGTACTTGAGACAGTTGGAGATCACAAGTTCAAAATCCTTCTCTAGGTCCGCGATGGAGCAGTAGGCATGTCCCTCCAGTTTGGTACGCATGGTGGAGAAGTCCATAGGTTGGGAAATAAACTCCAGGTAATCTGGGACCTCCATGAATCATGAAAATAAGACTGTTAGCTGAGCCAGAATACAGCCAAAAGCAAATATGCTGCTGGAATGAAAAGTGTGTATCTAAGCAAAGTGTTTTCTTACTGCACCAACCTCTGATAGATTGACTGGCTGAGAGAAGATTTTTGCCGTGTCTTTCTCTTGCAGTTGATCCAAGGTGGATCGCAGGAGCACCAACGCAGGGGTCAATTTCAATTCAAGAGCAGCCTGCTGAATTTTCATCTGAAGAGTGATGATGTAAACATGCAGGGGAGAGAAAAAGAAGCACAAGGTCACTCTTAAAGGTTCAAATGAATAACATATGGTGAAAACATGAAAGGAAATGTTGATCGGAATCTATTATAGTACACTATATAATTATAGCTCGCCTCGTGTCTCACACTTCCTCTGTAACGCACCTGTTCTCTCTTTAGCCTCTCTCTCTTGCGGATGAGTTCCACCAAAAGCCGGGCCCTTTCCAGGTCTTGCCTCAACTTTTGCCAGTACCGTAGCTCCTCTCTCGCAGCACATAGCTTCTCATCAGGCTCCTTCTGAACACAAAAGGAAAAAGCACAAAGAGATCAGACTTCTGACTCAGCTTTTAAAATCCATCATAGTCTTTTCTGCAGCTTTTTTTAATGAGATGTGAGGAGATACTCTGGCTCCTGAACACACTGCAGGGCAGGTTCCAGACTCTTTTCTGAAACTTTATTTATGAGTCTCCAAGAAAATCATGAAATGATTATGTCACAAAAATCCAAAGCCATAATGGATCAGTAATTTCAATTCAATCTGCCTGCAATAAAACATTTTTATTACAGGAAAGTGTTTGTTTTGTCACAACAGTGACAATACTTTTAAAATGTCTGCTGTCATTCGTATGTAAATCCCAACCACTGTGGGTAAATCTAACAATCCATCATTAAACCTTTATTTTATGGTTTAGCTTAAGGCATCCCCTGCCATTATAAATGATATGGCAATAAATTAAAACCAATATCCATAACTTTTTCACACGCTGTCGCCCTCTTCAGTTGTGAGAGGTCTACAGCAAAGATAGCAGAGCTGCAAAGGGTTGTGTGGAAGCCGGCCATCTATCTGAATCAGCCATTGCAAAGTGTTATGTCTGGGCTTATGTTTTGATTTCAGCGTGTGACAATACAAACATGGTGTGAAGTGGTTTGATTCCAGTAACTTGGCTGGTTGAGTTCTGAACAGACCTTATTGGTTCTGTGCTACTTATTGGCCTGATGCTCTAATGACTGTAGATGTAAATGTGCTGGTTTAATCATTTATGACGCCTCACCACACGGATGTATGTGTATAGCAGTTATAAAACAGGTCAAAAATATGAGCATAGCCACAAATGCACAAAGGATGGTAAAACCACATGTGCTTAGCTTGCAGTCACATGTTAAAATGCAACAAATACATTTTCAGTAATTCAAAACACTTCCCTGTGAAACATCCCAGGGTCACAAAAGTATGATAATGAAAATAATACACTGACAACTGTGCTGCATTTGTCCCTCATGTCTCCCCTCACCTGCTCTGCAGTCCTATGGGTCTGTAGATGGGAATGAAGTCGGCGTATCAAAGGCATCCCATTTCGTGACTGTCGTTTCAGTAACCAGTAGTTATGAAGCCTCTGCATGAACTGATTTTTCCTCTGGACTTCAACTCCTGTGCAGATCCTGTTCAGTCTGTGGAGATGTTATACAGTTATACATACATTACATTCATGAAAACCTGCGTGGTCGCATCTAACACCACACACATATGACCTCATGGTCATTTAAAGTATCAATACTATATCAATACTGGATCAAAACCTAATTAGATTAGAGAAGGTAAAACAGTTTCCTTTGGATCCCTGTAAGATTATTAATAATGTATTGTAAGGAAAGAGACACTACAGTAAGTTAATAAGGTACGCTGAGTATGTAAATTCTGACATTATGCAAATGTCCCACCTGTGAGAAGGGATCTGAGGCACGAGCAGCACAGGCACAGTTGAGCGGCGTGTTGACCCACCAAAGCCTTTTGTATTCTTCTTCTTCTGGCCCTTGGTAGCCTTCTTACTCTGTGGTGAGGGGGGGCTTTGAGTGTAGGACCTTTGACCCCGGTTGCCCCTGCCTCCCACCAGTCTCCCTTCAACTGACTCGTCTCCAGAGCCGTCCCGCCGAGACCCCACTGGAGAATGATGCTCACAGAAAGCAGTTTTCTTCACAGAGAAGGTGGTACCGTTGACACCCGTCTCCCGGACTGGGTCTATCTTCATAAACAGGCCGGCCTTCTGTGCGCAGGTGACATGAAATGCCCTGTAACAGTTAGCTTTGTGGCACTGAATGGATGCTCCCCTGCCTTTCTGCTTACACAGGTAGCAAGTGAGCTTCCAGCGAGCAGGAGGGATGTTCTTGACCCCCTCAACCGGCTCCAAAAACACCGTGTTGGCAAAGCACACCTCCGGGATCCATATGGCACAGACAACGTGGGCCCAACGTCCATCACTAGTCTGTTTGAAGGCACCTCCCCGGTTGGGACAGAGAACACAGTCTACAGGACGGGAAGGTGACTGCAGGCAGCAGCGGCACAGCCACTGACCCTCCGGTACATAGGGCACACCGTAACACTCCTGGTGGACGGCCAGGTTGCAGATGTCACAGAAGAGGATGACATTACTGTTCAGACATTCGTCATCCAAGCAGACGCAGCAGAAAGCATCCTCGTCAACGGCACTCTGGGACAGCGCCTGGTTGCGGGACTCCAAGATGGATTCCCTCTCCAGGCGGTCAATCAGCAGTTCAAATGTGTCTGGAGGTACGGAGGCATGGCCGTCAGACACCCTCTTTTGGTTAACCATCTCCAGCCAGGCCAGGTCCTCCTCGTCCATGTCGTATTCAGCCACACTGTCCTGTTCCTCCAGTGACTTTTCTATGTAACGATAGTAGGCTGCTGGGAGAGGAGGCGCCTCTGAGGGGCAAACTGAATTCAGCACACGAAAGGTGGGCTCAGGCAGAGGACTTTGTTGGGACGGATGCTGGAAGGAATTAGTAGGTCCTGTGTGCTGCTGTGAGCCAGACCGTTGGTTCTGGTGAGACGTATTTTTCCCACTCCTCCTGCTTTTACTGTTTGAGGGCTTCCTCCACGATCTAGTTTTACTCTGTGTTTGTTCACTGTTCTCCTTGTTGCTGTTGCACTCAGCAATGTCCTGGGCCATCATCTCGTCCTCCGTAATAACCGGCAGAGGATCTGTGATGTTAATTCGGTGGAGCCTTCCCTCTAGGTCCACTTCCACTATTTTCTGTGCCTGCGCGTACGTCAAAGTCTCCCTGGATGGAGAGAGCTGCAGTCTGTAGGGCGAGGGGGACCGCAACTGGCCAGATGACCCCCTGCCCCTCCCTCTCCCTCTTCCTCGACCCCTACCCATGTTGAGACCGCTAACAACTGTGTCACATTCCCACCTCCTCACCTTCCGCATGGGAGTTTACACCAGCTCCCTAACAGACATAAAGGAAGAACAAATATTGAATGCAGTGAGTCAGGTTTCTGTGTAAACACTTTCCACTTTGTGTAATTGTCTATTAATATTCAAAGTAGCTGTTGTTTTTGTAATTATAGCATGTTGGTTGTACACCGTACCATGTGACCACTGCCTCCATCTGAATCTGATTTTACTGGAAAATGACTACTTTGATTATTATTAAGTGTCAGTGTTGGCAGTATTATTGTGCTATTTTAATTGAAAACCTATGTAATGCTATGAAAATATTACGGATATCACCATTTACCCTCTCACTGATTTGTCCTGATATCCAGCTGTCAAAGATTAACACACACATTGGGACCCACTGATAGACTGTGTATTTGTATGTGTTCCTGTGCATGAGTTAATTCTTATCACACAAAGGATGTTCATTATTTTAATTTTACCTCCTTGCAATACAAAGTATATTTTCCTAATAAAAATGCTATGTTGTAAGAGAAGCCAGAGAAAGAAGCCAAAACATGTTTACATGGTTAAAATGTTATAAACAATTCCTTGTAAAATGTTGACATTGTCCAATAATAACTAACACATTAGTATCAGTAAAAGTCTGTTATACAAATTGTTTTCTATTCTTTCAGTGTGCCTGAAACAAATGCCGTTTTAACCCTGAATAATAATATTCCTTTACTGCTGCCAATGTAAGGAGTTTCGCCGTTTTGGTAAGATCTGTTAATTGTTTTGTTTTTGTAATCCTGGAGCCAACAGTTACTATGGAAAAGGGGTCAACTCTGCTGCTTTAAAAACACAACATGTTACCTCAAGTACTCTTGCTGCACAAACACAACCACAGTAAGTTGAACTGCTTGCATGCGTGAAGCTCAGCTGTCACACCATTGGTCCAATCGGGAGTCTGTAACATTGCAACGTCTCCCTTCAGCCAATCAAATGCCAGCATTCTCTGTTATTTTCCTTGTTGCTGTGCGTAGTTAGGTTGAAGAGCGCTAAATACCAACCCGAGTATCTAACATCTGTCAGCCATTTTAAGCGCACAACAGCAGAGACAACATTTGGATTGCAAGTTGATTAGCAGCCCAATTATACATGCCAACAACAACCAGAAAGCTGACGCACTGTATGCACCGTGCCTGAATGCATAAATTAATTGCATGTATACATTAGATCACGGCACTGCAAACGTGTAACGTTTCGGGTATGGCTTTGTACTCCAGACCCCTGCAAAAAGATTGTCTCTCGCTGATGTGATAACGTTAACGTTACTCGGTCGGGCAGAACACACAGAAGTCGTGTAAGAAAACGGCAGATTTCCTAAGCAGCCCTGAAACATGCTGAACATATCAGAGTGGTTTACCTTGTGAAATCGTCCTCTGCAGTGCGAGTGTCAAATCAGAATAACTGCACCCTAGCTAAATGTCAGCTAGTGACAGACTACAGCCAAGGCGGACATGCTAGCCGTTAGCTTAGCTAGCCGGTAATTTCAGGAGCGACAGCGTCATCTTCACCGCTTCACTTCTCCGCTGTGACTTCGGCCAAACACACAAACTCGACCCGGTTTCATAGTTATGGTTTAAACCTTTCAAACGATGCGGGTTAACAACTTCAGGGCAGCAAAATCCCGAAGATATCAAATTAATGTTCCTTGGATGAGGCTAAATATTCAGTCAAGATGGCTTGAAAAATACGCCCCTTTGGAAAAAAACACCTCAGCCAATTGCAGGTCTCCGCTTCACCTCGAACGCAACGCGCACCGATTTGTGGTTGGTCAAAGCCATAACGCGAATTCATCGAACTCACTCTGGAGCTCATAACAGAAAGAAACGATGAGCAAAACAACGACACATATATTGCGCGCCTTATGGCCTTGTCTTCATTTCCCATAGAGCCCATATTTAACCTGTTGTACACCTGCTATTTCTGAAGCTTGTAATTTAAACAATCCAATATTAAAGCAACACTGTATAAAAGAAAATGTGTCGTGCTGATACATTAGCATACAATAAAGTGACAGTTATATAGAGGATTTTAGAAATACATGAGTCCTATTCACAACTGGGCTATTTTTTTAACCTGTTTAATTATTTTGTAATCCTAAATAAAATGTAATTGTTTTCCTTGTAATTAGTAGTATAACAGAACCATCCAAATTAGTTTTCTGACAGCTTTTAACTGTATCACAGTCATCAGCAGCAGATGGAGTTTGCTCAGATGTCATGGAGGTGGATATGTTGACATGCAAACTCAATAGCTGTTATGATTTCATCCACAGCACTTTAAGACATTTCATCCATGTTGGTTTAAAGATTAGGCATGAAAGTTTGTTATTTCATTGAAACCTCCCAAAAAAGCTTGTAAGTGGACCTGGAGTTGGGTCTGTTTTATCAAACATTTAGCTTTCAAAGCCTCATTCAGAATACCAGGAATACATTTCTGATGGGGAAAATCTGAGTCCTTATTTGTTCATGTTTTGCCTAAGATTATCCTAAACCTCAGATTGCCAGAAATTATACAAATGTCATTACCTCAGAATGTGAATCCTGCTGTGCTTTCAATAATATTGAAACTGGCCTGACTCCATATTGTACTTTCATCAGCTGAGCTGACAAAAAAATACTTCATCGTTTTATGAGTTTAAAGTCTGTCAAAGCCAACAGTGATTTCTGCTAAATTAAGTTCCTCCACTGGCAGGAGTCAATGCACTTACTTCAAGTCAAAGGATGATCACGTGCCAGTGCTGAGATACGGGCATTACCACTATTCTGGCAGGCTTTTGTTGCATTTATCATATTATGATTTTATAATCTGCACAATGTAGCTCAACTGCGAAACATAAACTTCCATTACAACTTGAATAATCTATAACAGAATAATTAGTGAAATATTAAATGTTTTATATTATACTTTTATGCATTAGTTGCATAACTTGCTCTAAAATTATAGCTGTCAGAGTTCTTTTTTAATCTGCAGCCATCTATATATGAAGTATAGCCTGTTGGTTTGGGTGTTAAGACTGTGCAAACTTGGTAGCATACCTCTCATGTCTGCCAGTATACTTGCTATTTCCTCCTCTCCATTAGCTTTAAACAGATTACAGGTAGATTTTATCTGTGCCCAATCCCATACTAAAAGATTCTTACTTATTCAACACTTTACTTCTTTTTCTTAGCCTCCAACATCTTTCCAAGGTCATCACACTTCTACACACTCACAAAGATAACATGTTTGGTTAGCTCTGCATGAATATGTTCACTCAACATGTTTTTTTCTCTCTGCGTTATGATTATTGCTCAGGGCCTTCTGTGGTGGGATTTTTTTGTCCTTTTAAAATGTTAATAAAGAGCAGAGAGTGCTGTAATGCTGCAGAAGCTGATGTCACCACTTGCTGTCCATCTTATACTGAGAACAAACATCTCCAAATTTATCTAATACACATGTAACATTCATATTTGTTTTAATCCTTTTAACCCACAGGAGTCACCAATCAGGCTAGCATGATCAGCTCACAGTCCGATGTTATCTAATTTTTACCTTTTTACATTGGCATGGTAAACATGTTTTATATGTGGTATATAAAGGCAAAATCGAAAGTCTAAAAAAATGACCAAAGGGTTAATGTATATATGCTTTGTGTATGTAATTCATTATGCTAAAATGGCTTCAACACTTCTACTTACATAATGACTTTTTAAAAATAAACTTTAGATTTCTTTAATTGGGATGTACAGTTTGTGACACCACACACAGTATGTTACTGTTCTATGACAAGATGATTTGACTGATGTTTATTTAGTCATTTGTATTATTAAGATATTCTTCAGTGATTTTTAGTAAAAAAGTTAATTGTGTTCCACAGTGTAAGTTTTATGTTCGCACCTCATACTGCTTCTCTCCACCCCTTCAAATCTTTGCCGCTTTCTCCACCCACAAAACTTTGTTGGTTGTCTTAGCGCATTTGAATCTGAAAACCTTCAGATCACACTGCATCACAGTCAAGCTCACTGGGGTCTAAAATCTGAGACGCTAATCCAGCTCTCCCATCTTGGACTCTTGTCAGGTAAGGACAGCTATCATATGTACTCTCCTAAATGACTGTCGTTGTCACTAATTAATGTGTTGATTTGATTCACATGTTTGCATTTGTTTAAAAAATGCCTTAATACATATTTATTACATTTATCCATGTGATTCATCTGTTGCACAACCAACCACTAAGTGTCAATTTATAACTTGTAGGATGCAAATCAGGAGAATCAGGATGCTGTTTGGCTTCTTTGTATTGTGTGCTGGGTTTTTCCTGGATACGGGAGTGTGCACTGCAGGTGAGGAACAATTTTTTATCACAGGTTTGTACTTATGCAGAAATAATTTTAACACACATATGGTATAAGAGATTAAACCAGGCTTGTTAGCTAACACTGACCAATTTACAACCTCAAACCATGTTGAAAGTGACTGAATGTACAGTGATGTAAAAGTTGGTCTGACAACATTCGAAAGTGCTGTTTTGTTTGTAATTCAAAGTTTGACCCGGTCACTGCATTTGTAATTCTGTGTGGTGGCAGCTTGCTTTTTTTCTGTGCCAAATTCTTCATGTTTTCACAGCTGGATTTGGTTGAAATTTCTGAGACTTGACGAGACATTAATACATAAACAGTAAGCTCGGATCAGTATCAAAGTGTAGCGGCACATCCTGTCCAACTCTTGTAGAAGAACAGAAAAGGAAGCAAGCGAGTTGACACTCTCACAAAAAACAGTAATAAATCAACTGTATGGAGCAAACAAAGGCCGTCTGTTTCAGACTGGCCAAAAAGTGACAGCGGCTTGAAGAACTTGTATACGTGTCATCTTTTGAAAAGGAGGATCTGATGGTTGTCAGGATCACCCTGTGGTGATGGATCCCCAAGTCCTTGGCCTGAATCAAGGCTTTTGATACTCTTTGACTGCCCTCCCATCTCACAGTGCCATGGCATTCAGAGTCTTTGAATTAAAACACTGCTCTAAATAGACTATGGTGTGCAAATCGTTTTCAAGTAGGCGAGGAGAGTGGCCAGATCTCTAGGATACCGGAAACCAGTTGTGACCAGAAGGTCAATACATGTAACCCGAAATTCACCTCAGACATCTGCATGTCAGAGCAAAGTGATGGCCTATGCAGAAAGGGATCTTTGCTTTTTTAGGGGGGACATCAGCTGTGGAAAGCCTTTGTCTTGACCAATACCGAGTTACTATCTTAGCGTAATGTAATCCCATTACTTGTTGCTCGCTTATACCTTTCTAACTTTTCAGTTTTCATAGTCTAGAGAAATGGCGCTTGTATATCTATCTATCTATGACTAAAAATAAGCCTGGAGAAGGATGGTTATGAGGTCATCCTGACAAAGTAGCACTATCTCCCCATATCTATCTATCTATCTATCTATCTATCTATCTATCTATCTATCTATCTATCTATCTATCTATCTATCTATCTATCTATCTATCTATCTATCTATCTATCTATCTATCTATCTATCTATCTATCTATCTATCTATCTATCTATCTATCTATCTACTATGAACTAAGAACTAAGCAATACAAATCGAAATTATATAAACAATAATGAGAGTCTACTGCTTTGTGATACTGTACTTAGGTAGAGCAGTGCTTTGAGCTAAATTCTTACTTCAGAAATAAGATAATCAAAATTGAGACTATGAATGTCTGAAAGACATTTTATGCCAATCCATTTAGTAGATGTTGGCATATTTCATTGGATAAGTGAAAACTGAGACCTGCTGGTCAACCACTGAAATATTAACCTTTCCAGTTTTTATAGACACAATAAATGGTGCTTGTATCTAAATGATATCATACTAACGTGTTTCTTACTTTTCCTCTCAACATCAGTGCAACCAGAGCTGAGAATCACAACAATAAAGGTAGTCAGTTCTTTTGAGCATGGTAAAGGAAAATACACAGATTAATATAAAATACATTGCACTGACTTTTTACATATTTTCTTTTAGCAAGAGCCATATGCGATGCCAAAAGGCACACAAATGGAAGGTTTTTGCATGGACCTGCTGTCTGAAGTAGCCAAGAAAGTGGGCTTCAAGTACAAAGTGCAGCTGGTGAAAGATGGTTCATACGGCAGACAGGATGAGAACGGGAACTGGAATGGGATGATTGGAGAGGTGGTGAGAGGCGTGAGTACATGCAAACTGACATTTGGAGGGGTCAAAGGGAAGCAAACCACCATGCAAAAGCTTGAATTACCCAGCTGGCATCTGTGACTCACAAGTGACACATTCAAAATAAGTGAATATATGGTGTGAACAATATCACCAGGGTTGTTGGTGCAAAATAAAATCTCTTAAAGAAGCTATGTATGCATTACCTACAGGAGGCAGACCTTGCGATTGCTCCACTG
Source organism: Lepomis macrochirus (assembly GCA_024633595.2). NCBI lineage: Eukaryota > Metazoa > Chordata > Actinopteri > Centrarchiformes > Centrarchidae > Lepomis > Lepomis macrochirus. Next base: position 21,613,184 of record JALXJV020000004.1, on the reverse strand, counting down.
ACTCTCACTGCAGCTCGGGAGAAAGCAGTGGGGATGACCAAACCGTTCATGCAGACAGGAATCAGCATCCTGCTGAGGAAAGACATCTCAGAGGGAACAGGTTTCTTTGATTTCCTGACCCCCTTTACAGCTGAGACTTGGGTCGGTATACTCATTGCCTACCTGGGGACCGCCGTTTGCATCTTTATAGTTACTAGGTTGGTTATGTTTCATTCATTTAAAAAGGTGATCATGATGATTTATGTTTTGCAATTTATTGTTGTGCAGAGGATTTAAATATAAATTATACTTCTTGTCTGTGGATATTTTCACATTTCTGCTGGCAGTGGAATCCTCTTGAGTGCACTCACATTAATATGTAATTTTTTTATGCAAATTCAGACTCAGCCCATGTGAGTGGAGTCAGCCTCAGAGTGAGCAGAACAGATTTAGTCTCGTCCACAGCCTGTGGTACACAGCTGGAGCTCTGACTCTACAAGGTAAACAGCAAAGCCAGACACTTTCTATGCCACCAAAGAGAAAGGAGAATCTCTGGCTTAATGGCTTTGATTGTTGATTTGTTTCTTTTCTTTTTGTGACATCTTCATTTTTACTGTCCTCTTTTTGTGTTGTCAGGTGCTGGTCCTCACCCCAAAGCTCTTTCAGGACGTGTCATCTGCTGCAGCTGGTGGTTATTTACTGTCGTCCTCCTGGCTTGTTATTTCTCCAACCTCAGCTCCTCTAAGACTGCTGAGTCCACGCACCTGACCGTGAAAGGGTTTGAGGACTTGGCCAATCAGGACATGATTGAGTACGGCTGTATGGCTGGCTCTTCCACCCTTGCCTTCTTCAAGGTACAGACATCAGATCACGCATGGATCCCACATCTTTCTGCTGTTTCTCTAATTCTGTTTTTCCTTAATTCAGAATTCAAACAATCCAGTGTACCGCAGAATCTATGAACACATGGAGAGAACTAAGAGTTTTGTGTCATCTATGGATGAAGGGGTCCAGCGTGCCAAAGAGGGAAACTTTGCCTTTATCGGAGAGTCTGTTTCTTTGGACTTGGCAGTAGCACGCTATTGTGAACTGGTCAGAGCACATGAAGTCATTGGCATGAGAGGATACAGCATTGCTGCCACCCTGAGTAAGGCTACTCATTGAACTCATTGAACAATGACAATTAGAAACTTTTTTTTAATGGTATTATTAACATTAAACTTATCAATTTTCTCAAGGCTCACCCATCATAAAGAACCTCAGTATAGCAATTCTACAACTGAGTGAGGCAGGGGAGCTGGCTTACCTGCGAAGCAAGTGGTGGGCCAGCAGCTGCATAGCAAACAAGGCCAAGTCTTCAGCTGTGCAGCCGCACAGCCTCAAGGGGATGTTTCTGGTTCTTTCCCTGGGCCTGGGGCTGGGAGCGCTGCTGGCTGTCCTGGAGCTCACGTCCAAGAGCCGCAGAAGTGCAGCTGAGCAGAGGGTGTGTGCATTAACAAATCACATCACTGCTGTCAGGCGAATAAAACATCCATTTCCAAGGTGTTAACTTTTCCGACTCTTAATCAAACAGCCTTGCTTTTTGGTCCACACTGTGTATTTGTGTTTATTCAGTAGGAACTGTTTCTTAAGCTTGAAACGTTGCAACGTTTGCTCAACCATTTAAAGACAACATAATCTGTTTAAAGCAACTGTCATTTACTTAATTGTTTTCACATCTGCTGTAGAAAATCAAAATGCAGATGACAGCCAGACTCAGACAGTTATGCTGCTCCCACATAATGATTTGATTTGTTTCACTACAGTTTATACTTCCATCCCACAGAAATCCTGCTGCACTGTGATGACTGAAGAACTGAGTTTGCGCTTGAGGACCAGCAAAGCAAACAGACCCCAGGAAAATGTTGACAAAGAAAAAGCATAGAAACATCCTGGAAACATGTTGTTTTAAAAACTGAAAACTTGACTCATGATTTTTTTTTTAACTTTTAGTTTTAGAATTTGTTCTAATGTTTGACAGAAACATTAACTTAACTGTAGCTTTTAATGTTCTAACCTGTAAAGATATATCAGATAAAAATAAGAAACTATTACATTTTGAAGTAAAAAACTGAAAATTTATTATCAAAATAATCAATTTATTGTTTTTCAATTATGAATACTGCAATTTTAATGAAAAAGCAAACCTTATACTTTAAATATTAAAAAATTAAAAAAAATTTAAAATCATTATTAAAATGATCACTGATTATGCTTAAAAACTGAAAATGTGACTAACAAATAGTACTGATGGACTTATATTTTAAGTTACTTATGCTACTTTTTTATGACTGCATCATGCTGTTTTGTACAATTGGCAATGGCATCACATGATTTGAACAATTTCTTTTAAAACATTGTTACATACATGAAAACTGTGTCGATAGTAAACATTCCAGCATCATGCATACAACAGTGTGGATTGTAAACTTTACAGCAGGCCTAAAGTAATAAAAGCAGTCTAATTGTGTAATTCTGTGTGTTGTCTTTTCGTTTATCTAGACAGAAAATCAGAACTGCTTTGTGACTGCATCCCCCTCACCATGCTCCCACACCTCCTTTTTGTTTGTTTTGTTTCTCTTTTTCTTCTTCTTCTGAAGGACGTTGTTGTCTTTGGAGTCACAAATCTAAACTGTGGACTAATCTAAAATAAAAAAAACAGTGAAAACAAATGCCATGATTTAACACAGACACTTCACTTTTGTAGCTGCAATTCTTTTTCTTTCACTTTTTGCAAATATGAATCATATATCATCTATGACTCACCATTTAGAAAAAGTGGTGATTTACAGCGGATCTCTCTCATTCTCTGATCAAAAAGGGCTTTCATCTCCCTCTGCAGGGTGCCCTCACGTTGCTCTGCCCCAGCTGGCACACAGGAGGGCACAAACTCCAGGCTGTCAGTGCTGCCGTCACTGTTGGATGTGCTGTCAGACAGGCAGAGGCCATTGGGAATGGGCCTCACCAGGTTGCTGTGTGCTTGCTGTGTCTGCCAGTGGAAAGCGGGCTTGCGGTTCACCATTGGTGTCTGATGAGAGGTGTTCTGTTTTCGGGGGCAACTACGTGAGCGGGTCTTTGTTCGCATTGGTGTGGATGGTCGAGAGGTGGCTGGAGCCTCTAAGGTCCGTCTCACCCTGGCAGGGGACGATGGAGGGAAAAGTGGATAAGATTTGGCTTCAGGCTGGAGAAGAGGCTGTGGCACGGGCTGAGGCTGAGGGAGTGTATCTGTTTGACTCTGAGTTTCTGGTGGTTGTTCAGGGTCAATGGTAATATCTGGCTCTGGTTCTGTTGGTAATTCCTCAGATTGTTCAGGCCTCTCAGGTTCAAAAGTCTGAATTGTCTCCTGCTCAGCACAGCTTGACTCTGGTGATTCATCAGGTTCAGTCTCCAACTCTTCTTGAATTGGATTTTGGCTGTCAGCAGGACCATCAGGACAAGGAGCCTGGGAAGAGGAGTCAAGGTCAAAGCTATCAGCTTTCACACAGGGAGCAGCCCCCATGTGGTGGGAGTCAGTGGAGGCCATCCGGCTGAAGATCCCTCTCCTTGTCTCTGGTGGTTCATGAATTTTAACTCTGTGAGCTCGCCTCACTGGCTCACTCATGGCCCCTTTGTGGATGGCAGCCTTGGCTGCTGGCCCTTGTGCCAGAGGAGACATTTCCCCATTCCTGCTGTCCTGAGAGATGGTGTCCAGATCCCTGCGGAAGTACAGAGCACGTCCATCTTCTGAGGACAGGACAGAAAAGTCTAGAGAAGGCTGCTTTTGATGACCCTTTATATGCTTCTGGGCTGCTTTTTGGATGTGCTTTCTGGCCGCTTGCACCGCATTTGTGGGTTTGCTCTGTTTCACAAAGAACACCAAACGTTTTAAGAGAAGAGTTGACAGATGAAGCCTGACAACAAGAAAATTAGATTTGTGAGTTAATTTAGAGTAGCTTACCTTTCCTGTTATGCCATTGATGGCAACATGAACAAAAATGGACGACTCCGCCATCCCCTCCAGGTACACATGTCGATAACCTATAAAATTTGCATTAAAAATCTAGTTAACCTACATTTAATGCATGTTGATGGAAAAGGCTGACATTTTTGGAAATATGTGTATTTGCTTTCTTGCCGGGAGCTAATTAACATCATGACTCATTTGTTTGATCACTACAAAATATTAAGTCTACAAATGATGAGTTATTGTTTACCAAAGGTTTATGTGTGAAACTATTTCTTTGCCAATTGCAGCAATTTCCTGCAGTGTTGTCGTCATGTTAACTATCCAGGAAGTTACTACAGGATATAACTTCTAAAGTAGTGAGTTTTTGAGGTGCTGGCTCTTTTGGAATGGTCTAACTGTTTCCTCCCTGTTTCCAGTTTCTATGCTAAGCTAAGCTAACTGACTGTGCTGTAACCTCATTGATCAGACACACATGAGAGTAGTATCAGTCCTCTCATCTAACTCTCTGAAAGAGAGATTAGAGAAGATATTTTGAAAAAAACAGACTTTGCATTTTTTGTATGAACAGATATCGTATTATGTAACGTACCTGGCATCATACTGCGGAAAGCAACAGTCCTCTGACCAATGAAATCTCGTCCAATAGGATCATGATCCCACACTTCGAAACGCACCAGGGCGATCTGCGGCATTTGAATGTTGAAGACAAGGGTCTCCTCCCACATTGGGTTGAAACCTGCGTGACAGTAGAGGGGAAGATACACAGACTAAACAACAGGAAGGTCAACTGTCTTATATGAGATTTGTGTTGTAAGATGTGTTTTGTGCACATACCATTATCATCCACCACCCTGGTCTGCTGCTTGGAACAATCAACAGGTAAACCGATTATCTCAACCTCAACAAAGGGATCGATAATCTGAAAGAAAAAAGATTTTTTTAAAAGGTTTGCCAGGTGTCTCAATAATAGATAATGTCTGTAGTATGTTGGCCTCACCTCTCCTCTGTCCCCAAACATTGAGTCTTTGGGTTTGGGAAGCTGCTGCCCACTAATGATCTTCAGCACTAACTGAGTCTTTCTGTGTCCTGGTAGTGGATCTTCCAACATGGGGTTAAAGGCAGCTGAGAAAAAACTGCAACTTTGAATACCCCTTCACAAAGCGACCATTAACTCTGCACAATCTGCATATCCACATACCTTTACACATGCACTTTGGCCTCAGAATATATCCACAGTTTCCATTGCTTGAGAACTTGGCTCGGTTGAGTTCAAGCATACGGCCCTCTGTTTGATAATTCATTGCAACTGAAATGAAACATCAACATACACACATAAATGAAAAGCTGCTGCCATTCTAAGTACACCTCTCATTATCATTTTATAAAGTGCAGTCTCTGTGACAGTATTACCCATATGGCATCCTTCATTCCAGTATGGCTGTGGGTTGAAGTTGCTCGAGTCCACTCTGTAGTTGGACGGGTAGACTCTTAGAAGTTGGCGCTGGTTGAAACGCACCAACTCACCCGGCTTCAGCTGTATGATCTGGTTCATAACAGTCTCGTTGAGAGATGATACCTGCCAACTGTTAGCAAATGCTGCCAGACAGAAAAAGACCTGCCATCAAACATCCATTCCTCAATGTACAATGAACTGTAAGATTATGCGTGTGATAAAAATATAAGATTTCAGGTTTAAGGTTCACTTTGAAGACCCTTTACCTTGTGTTTCTATATCATGCACGCGGACAGATTTTGTGTACTTGACCAGGTCAGACAGAGCTCGGGACAACCTCATTGTTTTCCTCTTCCTGAAGGGAGAAGTATATGCATACACAACAAGTGTACAGTACAGTACATCTGCCGATACAAAGAGCATTAAATGGCTAAAAACGACTTCATTCAAGCCTTACTTTGGATGGTAAACAATTTGTGTCCTCTCCCTGCTGTTGCTGTGGTCTGACTCGCCATCAGACATCGTCTTATTTTTTACTCTGATTCTCTTTTTCCTCTGAAAAAAAGGGTAGTCAATAATGTGTACAACTACATCATATTTTTTCTAATGGCAGGAAAGTGGAGAAAGGGCCATATCAAAATAGGTTGAGAAAATAAGCAAAAGGCTGACCTTCCGTTTGAAGCTCCTTATGATCGATCTACCAAATCGTCTCTTCTTCTTGGTTTGATTGGCAGAGGTAACACTATTTCCATCCTAAAACAGTCAAACATAATACATAATTATGCTTCTATGTATGTATGTATGTATGTATGTATGTATGTATGTATGTATGTATGTATCTATCTATCTATCTATCTATCTATCTATCTATCTATCTATCTATCTATCTATCTATCTATCTATCTATCTATCTATCTATCTATCTATCTATCTATCTATCTATCTACCAGTGTGTTTTCATCATTGTCATCTTCTTCTTCTTCTTCCTCATCACCAGTGTCTTCATCTGACACGTCACCCTCCTCTGCATCAGGATCAATGTTTGCTGGCAGCTTTTTCCCCTGGATAACAAGAATTAATGATTGAATATTATAAGTCCATTTGTGATCGTTTTGTGTTTTGTGTGCTGCATGGCAGTTTTTGTTGATCGCTTTGGTATTGTTATCGCAAGTAAAAGTAAAAATTTCACAGTTCAGTGCAAAACTCCCAAGGCCATCACACTTAGAGAGCACACAGCCTATCTTTCATTCAAAACTTGCCATTGTGGATTCATTTGAACTGTAAACTTCTCTCACCATGCAACCATTGATTCAAAATACATTTCTCATGAAATGTCACAAGAACATTTGGTTTAATCACCAAAACACAACATAAGGATATCTTTTCATTTTAGTTGTTTTAACTACCAGTGAATCAATTAACATTTCAAATCATTTCAAATAGCCTTAGAAGTGCTGAAAGTAATATGCTACCGTCCTGTAAAAGACAGATTACACAGATTTCACATTAGGCAATACACTGACTTTACCCAACATTTACAGAATCTATTATTTCCATAATATCCCATATGTAATCCAGTTTTGATCAATGAAGACATCATCTACAATCACTGATACAAGAAACAAACTTTGACTGTATTTTACAGTATTGAAACTTAAATAGGTTTTGTCTAATCAAATCTAAAAATAATTATAGGTGGTAATCAGGTAGTGTATTTTATAGTACTGTATTGTACAAACTGTAATCATTGCAGTGGTCCTTTGTAGCTCTGTTTGTTACGTAGCGCACTGAGCTACCAACAGTAAGGTTGTGGATGTAAAATCCAACGGAGGTCACACACAATACAAATCTCATGCCTTAGGCATTATGGTGGTGATACTAAAGTTTTGAATGACATATCAGGTAAATAAAATAACAATACATTCATGTATATTACAGTTTTTCTCACTTGCTTTAGTACATTTCTCAGATCAGAATTGAAATTCTCAAAACTACTTGTTCAACCTCCACATCATCTCATCACTTGTGCACATCATTAAAGCAATTTCTCATTGCTCTGAACATATTGCAAATGCTTTGACACATTGAAGCAAATGATTTTGTATAATTGTCTGCTGTTTCCTACATTCTCAATTGCTTATGTCATGCTGATCACAATGAATTATACCAGTCTCTGTTGAATAGTCTTAGTCCCCAAAACATCTTAGCACAAGTTCATTGCATAAGTCACTACATGCAAAATGGTTGAACATGTTGTCATAATCTGTCAAGCATATTTTCTCTACTGTCTATTAGACTTTTTTTGTAAATATTTTCTGAATTGTTCTCAGGTGCATCTTGACTTTCACCAACGAAGGGGAGTGTGTTAAGTGTTAGATCAACCAGTTCTCTAAAATATCTCAAAGGTGCATCTCATGAACCCTCAATTTGCAAGTATATAGACAGAGCACAACACAGTGTTACAATATCTGACAATGGAAGAACGACAAGGAAATGAACAGGGTCAACAGATGGGAAGAAGAAGAGGAGCAGTAAGGCTACGTGGTGGAAGGGTAGGAAGGCAAAACAGAGGAAGAGGTAGAAGAGGCCAACGACATAGGCAAGTGTCTGATGAAATAAGGGCCACAATTGTGGACCATGTTCTCAACCATGTCTTCAATCGTTCAAATGTTTCGTAGACAGAACAGGTATGTAATATAATAATGAGCACTGTGCTGCAGCAAAATTTTATTGATCCTCAAGGGGAGATTCTGTAAAATGCTTCATTTGACAGTATTCCGCTTGTGTTTCACAGTATAAAGCAAATACTACTTCATACAGATAGTATACATAGTATACAGTATATTGTAGCACACAAACACATGCAGTATATACAGTAACATATTTTTGAATATCTTACTTAATCTTGTGTTTTGCATACTGTTCTTTCCCCACACAGGACTGCAAGACAACCTCACAGGGGTGGCAGAGGGCCCCTTTTCACACCTCAACAGGAGGAGGCTATATGCACCATGGTCATAGAAAATAATGCCATTAGACTATCCAGTCTCCTGTCCAGTCTCTTGCAATGTCTTACTTTGTACTGTTGACATTATAGTAAACAACACCTTAGCTGTAGTTATATCAGACAACATTGACAACATGACTAAACATTTTGACTATCTTGTTCATAAACAAGACACAAGGACTTGTCATTCTGACGGCACTGACGTGTTCAATGACATAAAGATTTTGAGAGATAGACTAAGGATTTTCAGCAAGTTACGGGCTTTTGCAGGTAAAACATTGTGTTGTGCTGTTTTTACTACCTGTTTCGAGAAATGCACTTACTGTTTTGCAAATGTTAAGGATGATTCGAGAAATGCACCAACGTGACTGAGAAAAACTGTAAGCAAATGTTTCAGTGATGATCCATGATGAACAATGAGCATAGTGATAGTAAAATGTATTTTAACAATAGAGAAGAAAATCTCATCCAAAGTTATGGATGTACTTTGTATGAACACAATGTATTTCAATGTGAAACATGTCTTTCTACATGTTTTTTTGTACTCAGGCAATGTCAGATGTACTTTTTCATGATCTGTCGTGTTTTTTGTAGTAAGAGTGGTGAAATATTACCACATACTTGTGTGGATAGTACCATAGTGACAGAAAAAAAACTGTATTAGCACTTTGTTTGAGTATCTCCTTTAGCTTAGGATTCAATTAACTGTATATGGCAGCACATGTTGCTAAAAACAACTTTACCTTGACTAAAATTTTCCCTTTCAGGATCTCAGGGGAGGGCAGCTTCTTGCATTCATGTACGTTGACACCGGATAGGTCCAGTTTGTCCTGCAGCACCTCTCTCAGATACTCAGCCATCTTCTTCTGCTGAGGCACACTGCAGTGGTTCTCTATGGACAAGATCACTGGGTACCTGTGGGGGGAAGGGGAGGGGTGATACCTGAACTACCAAACCAGTATGACACACAGGCCTGATGCTTTTTATTGTCGGTGTCAGGAAGCAGACGCACTTACTGTGATTTGGTGAAGGCATATTTGTTAATTGTTTCAACAACATCTTTGAAGAGAATTTTGGACGTCAAGGTGTAGCCGTGATGAATGATGGGTTCCCCGTCAGGGCCATCCCAGCAGTCCACTGAGAGAGGAGCAAGAAAGAATAAAAGAGATCAGGCTGGGTGAGTCACCTTGTCTGTAATGTCATATAATCACAGCAAAGAAATCTGAAGTTTCTGGATTTTGCCCTTACCCTCCACACAGCGACAGCCTGCCTGGAGAACATAAGCGTACATTTCCACGCTAGACTGAGAGAGCAGCTGGTCTCCTGTCAGGTAGGTGTTGTGCGAGGTGGCAATGAAGTAGTTATTCAAAGGCTGCGTCATGTCTTGGTTTACCTGATTGTGCTCGGGGTTGAAGATATCACCTGCAGGACTCCTCATGAAGTTGGTAAAACCTGAGGGAGGAAAGTTTCAGACCACGTGTTATTTGTCTGTTGATGTCATGTGACATGTGATGGTATTGATCATTAGGGGTCATATTCACTGTTAAGTAAGTTATTATTAGCAAGTTCCCCATACCATCAATACCCAGTACCATGCGCTGCAGGTTTTCAGGGCATGGTTCAAACTTGGCCACTATGTCAATTAGATGCTCTCTGGCCAGACCTCGCATCTGCAAAGAAAATAATATCAGGAATGTAATTTCTGCTAGTATTATCACACATATGTTTCAAAAGTTGAATATTTTTATATTATACTGTTTTTTAATATTTTTACTCTATATATCAAGGCTTTTATAAACGGCTCTGTTTGCCCTGTATGCCTTTTATTGAATACATTTTGAGGGACTATAATTAACTTCTTGCAATGAACTTAGCTGTGCTGTAACTTCTTGTAAATTTTACTGTTATATCTGTTTTATTCAAAATTATCAAACTTAATTAAAATAAACTTATTTTATCTTTTAACATTTTCTCTTAAAAATCCTAAGAAACAGTCAGGCTGATATGAAGTAGATACATTTTTTCTAAGTAAACGAAGTAATGATCGATTAAATGCATGCATTGTGTCCTATGAATCCCTGGTGCATGTAAAGGCAAATTGAATCCAGTGCAGGGACTCCACCAACAATGAAAACTACTTTAAAGAGACTTTAAAGGTGATAACAGAATGTAATACATTGAGTGGCTATTGTTGAAAAAATCCTGAGCATGAAAAGTGCCAAGTAGGGTTTGATTTAATGAAAATCACATGTATAATAACTCTATATGCACAATATGGGGATCTATCCACCAAACATGAAACACTGGCATGAATCATTTTTGTTGTACCTTCTGTTCATTTTCCAGGAAGCGTGCAAGGTCGTGAAGATCCATGACTTCTTTCTGATTGCTGTAGGAGATCATTATCAGGTACAGGTCTCTGCGTGTGGAAATCATCTTGTAGAACGAACAGAATTCTTCAAAGCCCAGAGAGCCCTGGTTCTCATCTGTGTCTGCGTCCTACAGATAATGACAAAAGTATTTTATGAGCATGAAATAACTTTCTGTGTGATTTGAGATAACCACCCTGCCAAAGAAAAAGGGTACCGCCATATACCCACCTGAAAGACATCTTTATTACCATCAAACATGATGGAGCTCGTTCACAGAGACTTTTGTCATCAGGAGGGGAGAACAGTAAGCTACTGAACTAAAGCAATATTGCAGTGCAGACAAAGCCATCTGTTCAGTGGTGGCCATATGGCCTTCCTGTGTCACGCTCCTGCCAAGATACTGTATATACATATTTGTCTGCTGGCTTCATCTCCATTGTCTTACTGCCTCTTTGACTGAAATGATGTAGAGAGTGGGTAAAGAATAGGCCCCTATAAATTATTAATATATCATTATATTAACCACTATTGTTTTTGTTTTTTTGTTTTTCACTTTTTCTGGTTTCCAATTTGCACACTGAGAAAGTCTACAGGTGACATCAATGTATTAAGAAGTCATTAAATTGTAGTTCTGCCTTGCTGAAGATTTCTGTTCTGGTTTAGAAGCATTTTATGCTGGGTGTCTCTGTGGAAGGCAATGTTGGTGTGATTGCACGTCCACCCCTTTGGTCCAGACTGAAGTATCTCAACAGGATTGCCATGAAATGCCTACATATTTGTGGTACTTGGAGAATGAATCCCACTGACTTTGGTGATCCTTTGACTTTTCCTCTAGTTCCACCATAAAGTTAAAATATTATATTTTAAGTGAAATATCTCAACATCCACTGGATGGATTGCTGTGAAATGTGGTTTACATGTTTATTTTTCCCTCAGCATGAATTGTGATAAGGGCCTCACTCAGGTTTGTGATAGACCAAAGTATTGGTTTGACCAAATATCTGCAAAATTAATGACATTCCCATTAGCTGTAGCTACTTCAAGTTATGTGCTAATTACCAAACTTGAGCTAACATGCTAAACTAAGATGGCGTTAGAATGTTAGCATTGCTATTGTGAGCATGTTGACATGACTGACTGACGTCAGTGAAATATTTAGCACACAGCCCTGGTTTTGTTGCTAACTGCAGCTTCTCAGAGCTGTTAGCATGGCTTGTGTGTCTAAAGTAGACCACCACCAATCAAGCCACCAGTTGAATCATGTTGTAGCTTATGTGAATTATGTTTTGTAGCCATGCAACAAAAATTGAAGAAGCAACATTTCCTGTTAGGAGATATTAGTGATACTAGATTAGTGAACATACAAAAGTATGAGGTAACTTTGATGGTGTGTCATGGACTAAATCTATGGTAGCTTGTATAATTAATTATGGACACAAATCTTACTTGAAACATCTCCCTGACTTTCTGCTTGGGTAAATTCACATTGAGTTTGTGGAGCAGCTGGTGAACCTCTCCAATGCTCAAGGTTCCATCTCCATTTTTGTCGGCCTCAGAGAAAGTCTGCCGTAACCATGTGAGGCTGCAGTTAAGGAGGGAAGTATAAGGACCATTATCAAGTCAATTTATGTGTGTTGTTCTGTCAGATTATTCTAAATGTAGGCTATTGTACAAATGGATGTGTTAACCTCCACTTTAAATATTTAGTGATGTATTTGTAATAATTAGTAATTTAGAGATTAAACATGTGTATGGAAGGCTGGATAAAGGATATTGATCACGGGGTGCGTTGCCTCCTGGCCAAGCTGTCTTCATCACTGATACCCGCCATGAGGTATTTCAGACCAGTGACCCAGGTGCGGGCCTCCTCTGCATTGGTGCCGACCAGGTCCAGGGACTTCACACGGTCCCCATAGTAAATACTGAAGCAGCAGTTTGGGTCGAAGCGGTTGTCTGCGTATCGCCTGAAGATCTCTGACTTTTTCCCCTCGCAGACTTCATGGATGGAATCGATAGTTACTGAAACAGATGAACATTAAATGCACTGATGATTGCCAGAGCTATCCATCATTTTGAATTAAGTGTGTTTGGTTTGTGGTTCCAGTAACTTTCAATAAGACTGTATTTGTGTTGAACTACATTGTTTATTCCAGATTGTCTATGATTAGGCCACATGTTACTACTTAAATTTTTCTTCCTCTTAAAGTATCTTATGTGTGTCACTTAAAGAGTAGTCCCTTTGAGGGAAGGAAAGGAACTTAAACCTATTTATTGTTGGTGATGGTAATTGGTTTTTGCCATGTACAAAAACAAATATTTAAAATTCACAGTGGTGATGGCTCACTTTTGGCCTTGTCATGCTTCCTGGAGGGCCGCCACCGTATGCAGGACTTGTGCTCGTCCAGGTAAAAGAATCGGACCAGTCCTTTCTTCTTCCCCTTCAGTTTGATCATCTGAGTACCAGCCTGCATGGTGCACATACACCTCTCCACTACAGGAATGCACAAGGAGACACATTATTTATCAAGAGTAAAGTGGCTGCCCATCTCTATTAGTCACAGGGATCATCACATTGTCATTTATTTACTGCCAATATAAGAGGGTGCTTGTGCAATTATTCGGTGCATTCAGTGATGTGTTATACTATAATGAAAGCTTGCTATTTATAGGACATTAGACCATAGTTCATGTGATTCTTTGCAATGTAGCATGTTGGTGCCTAAGCTTATTTTCCCAGTCAATTTGTCAAAAGCGCCTTATTATTTTTATTACCATTACAAATTTTGCTGCAACAATTTGTAATAAATGTGTTGTGATTGTCTGCAAGAAGACATTATAACAACCTCAAAGGAATTCCCAAAGCAGTAGAAGTAGATGTTTACCATCAAGCACTTGTTTATTACCTACCTCATGCTTGTTTTGTATAAGTTGTGTAAGTTTTGAACTGTAATTTTATTTCATTTTTTATCTGTAAACTGCTGCTACTGCAACACTGCAATTTCCCTTCAGGGATGAATAAAGTTCCTATCTGTCTATCTATCTATCAGATTATAGGCTGCGTCACACAGTGATTTAAGTCGCTGTGTGTTAATGATAAGAGGCAAAGATGCACAACCCGGAAATGATCTTTGTCTAACAAACAAATCCCTCAATTACCAGTTGCCTCACAGTGATTCAAATTATTTCTCATGACTTTTCTTTTCTAACATTTCGTGCAACCTTTGAATGGTGTGTGCATAGTGCTTGTACTGAAATAGCAGGTGAGATCACAACTTTTTTCTTTTAACATTCAGGTTGTGGTGAGGTGGTGTGATTGTTTTGTGTGCTGAGAGCAGGTAACCTTTGTTTGTAATCTGAAGCTCAGATACATGTGACGCAACCTGGAACCTCATTCAGGCTAATCCTAAAGGATTGTCTACTGTCCATATGCCCATTATCTACTCACAGGCTTCCCTGCAAGTCCATTCTGTTTTATGGGAAATTCACATGTTTTAGAGGCCAAATGCTGGAAAATATCATAGTTAAAGTTTCAAAATCACATGTCCTGATTTTTAAAATATCACATTGATGTCATCAGGAAAGAAAAAAATATTTTAAAATCCCGTCTTTAGTGTGCAGCAGCTTGTAAGCACTTCTGATAAACAACCTGTTGACATCCAGTAGTGAGTATTTGAAGCAATATTATTTCATGAATCATCAGTGAATCTTACCTATCTGACCCAGTCTCCATTTCGGCTGTGCCACCACACTGCCTCCAATCCAGAAAAACTCCTCTGCAAGTCTGGAGATGGATGCTTTCTGCCAGAGTTTTGGGGAGCTCATAATGGACGGGGTGGGTGAATTCAAGGGACTCGAGGCCTGTTTCGCCTGATGAGAGGAGCCCTTACCAAGTGAGGGGGAGAACATTCCTGCTGACAGAGATCCTAAAGACTGAAAGGTGGTCTTCTTTGGTGACAGAGAGGACGGCGGTGGGCTGCCACTAAGCTCTGGAGAAAAAGGTGCCATCACTGGAGCACTATTCATCACTGAACTGTACATGTGATTCCAACTCTCCTGTCCCATTCACACCATCTGAACCCACCTACCCTCTCACTCTGCTGGGCTCTTCAGCCAAGTTTGTTTATAGCACAGCGTCTCTCATGCAGATTTTAAAGTGTCAGCATGTCCTCATCATCCAGTTAAAGTTGTCCCACATTGAATCAGGGAACAGTATTCCCTTTCTGAAGGTTCATTCCTCATCACGTTGTGTCCAGTGATCCAATGTGGCAGCCATTGGTTCCTCAGTATTTATTTTGTTTGCTCTGAGAGAAGGCACGCAAAGAAAGAGAGCCATGAAGAGAGAGTATGCAACATGTGTCAGTAACTAAATCTTCCTCAAGCTGTAATCCTGGAGTGAAGCTTCAGCCTTGCTTTCATGGAGGGATTTTCAGGCAACCAGTAAGCCTCTGAAGAGAGTGGGAAGAGGAAGGGTGTCAATATAATTTTAACTACATGATATACCTAATAATTAAAGAACATAGGAAATCTAGCAGATTTATAATTATTTAAGGATAGACAGTATCATTATTTAAGGTTATAGTCACAAAGGTTTATTTGGCTATCAACAGCCTAGTATCCACCCTTGAACTGTGTGCAATTATTTCCCCCTAGAGGCAATTGTATGACATACAATGCAAGTATGTATGCATATCATGTTGCAACATAAAAAGAGATCCATTGATATATTAATTACATAGGATTATAATTTCTCTAAAATAGACAGCTTAAGACCCCACATATTTATGGTAAAACCACAGGTGATTTTATTTTGCCTTATTTATTCCTGCACAGAGAAGATGTCCTTACTCTTCTGTAGGTTTTGTTGCACCTGTTGGGGTGGGACAACAGCTTATATCAGCCTGGGGATATGACACAATTCCCAGCAAAGCTCCATCTAATCTAATTTCAACCTGCATGAGTAAAGATTCAATCAGCGAAACCACCTCTGTGACGCTTATAAAACCATCATAGGGAAATTATAGCGTTATTACTGAACAACAGCTAATAAATACCAGGTGTACCAGCCGATTGCTTAGTTCCATCAATTAAGCAGATGATGTCAATTGTTGACATCATTGAAAGACAGGCCCTTTTCACCGAAAGCATTACAACATCTTAGAGTCTGAAAAGCACAGGTGTTTAATGAAGTTAATTATTATCAGTTTAGCTGTTGCAGTTTCAGGGTCCTGGTATTGTGCATGCTTGCTCACTGTCACACTATGAAACTTCAGTGAGAGACACCCACTCTTTTCCTACACTCACATGTCAGATTGTCTGCCGGGAAAAAGGGCTATTTTGCTATTTACTAGCTGTTCCTCCCTGTATGAGTTTTTTTGTTTTTGGAGTAGCTGTGCTCTTTCATAATGAAATAATTCAGATGCCTAATGTTTTTTTCAAAAGTGATTTATATTTTAATTGAATACACCGTTTCTTATACCAATAGGCTATATTAACTTTTGTACTTTTCCAATCACAATAGTGCTTTTGCAAACTCTGTGAGGCTGTACATGCAGCAGTACTTTCTGCTAAATGGTAATGTCAGCTAATGTCTCCCAATGACAATTCTAACATGCTGATGTAAATCAGGTATGTTTATCATGTTAGTTTAACGTGTTACCATGCTAACATTTGTAGCCTAGCTGACAAATGTGAATAGTTTTGCAGGTATTTAGTCATAAACCGAAGTATTTGTCAAATTAAAAAGTTTGAACTGATGGTGGCGCTAGATTAAAAGTTATGGGTTCACATGCTAGGATACATGTCAGGGAACGATAAATGTCTGCACCAAATTTCATCCATTGTGGTTGACAAATTTTTGTCTAGACTAAAATGGTACCCAAATCTAATAGAAATATAAAAAATGAACACACACAAACACTGTTTCCATTGTGGTAAAAAAGAAGCCGTAGGTTTGATTTAGATTTTAATAGGTATTATACAAGTTTTCCAAAGGAAAAGAAAACATTGAAACAAGAGGCAAGTGAACCCCCACTTCCAAACCAAAACTACAACAGCATCAGCTAACAAAATGGATATTGCTATTACACTGTACCCAACAAATACTGAGCGAGGGTATCATAATGATAAGACATAAAAGTGTTTCTTGTCTAAGAGCACCTAAGGTTGAAACCATGAGAAGGTGTCGCTTCTACTCTATCTAATGAGGGAACTGGAGGTGCAGAGATTTCAAATCCATTTTTTGGTTTTTGGTCAGGGGTTTAATATATACTCTATAATTCATCAAATAATAAAGACCAACTCAAATAAACAAAACCAAGGGAGAAATTATAACATTTTGTTGTTGTGTCAAACCTAGAAAAACTATTGACAGGTCAAATTCACAACCATTCATGGTTTCATTCTCCTTGTTTAAACAACTAAGTCCATCCATTCTGCCAAATGCCCTGTGATTGCAATGATACTCAGGGATACAACAATAATGAAATCGCAGTTTTACAAATCCAAATATAGTCTCTTTTTTGGTTTCAAGTAAGAGCAAAAAATAATATTCATAATCACTTTAAGTCTGGAGCAAGCAAACATACCAACAAATATCTTATTTACAATATCATTGTATTTACATCAGAGGATACTCAGAGAAAGTGTGTTTAAATTTAAAGTTCATGTTAACTTGTCTTTTGAAAAATGTAACAGGGAGCACAATGCACAATGCAAGGTTCTTTTCTTTAAAAAGTGCAATTCCTTTTCTTAAAGTAAAAAAATATATATCCATATTTTGTATATATGTAGAAATGTTGTTCATATAAACAGCATTTATTGATTTAAGAGCCCTAAAACCAGTGACTTAAAATGAATGCTTTCTTTTGAAAATCAGCAAATTATTATAGAATATAAATTATTTTACAATACTCAATAGAAAACCAGAAGTACCGCATTTCAACAAAAACAGACATCTATCGAAGTTTTTTTTCTTTTAAGAGGGCATTTGTAGACTTATCTTTGCTAATGTGGGCAAGAATATTTGCTATTTATCACATGATTTGGTTGCAAAAACATTACTGGAAACATTGTTCAAACAACACATAAAGTTGCGTCATAATATTAAAAAGTAACACTTCCATAAAATATCTAAGCATAAAACAGTGGTGGACCTGAAGGCAGCCCACGTATCCTCCAATACTTTAGGTTTATAAAATACAAAAGGTAGACAAGCTGGTATACATGCATACATGTTTGTATATGGATGTTTTTTCTTGCCTGTGGAATAACAGTGCTGCGCAAGCAATATTTCTTAAAAAGGACATCCTCTACACAGTTATAAAAAGCAAGCTGATATTAAAAGTAAATAGTGGTAAACTGGTGTCTCTTGTTTCCAGTGGTCTGCAATGACACCTTTGAGTGTACCAATATTTTGTGGCACCAAGAGTTTCATCATCTGCTCATGTTTCACCAGGCGCAACATGTTTCTTCCCTTCATATTCAAGTAGTGTTATGTGGCTATATTTGCACATCTTAGAATAGCTTATACCAAAATAAAATCCTTGGACAGCGTCAGATGTCTAACTGAGGGCTCTGACGTCACTGGAGAGATGTGATCATCACTGAAGAACTCTTTCTTAATTTTCACACTCTACAACATGCTCAGACATCATGCTACTTTCCAGTTCATTTCATAAAATTCATATATTGTCATAATAATATTGATTTTATATCATATCATATTATATATGACAGATTTTTCCTCTACAAAACTGACTTTGCAATTTGCTGAGTTTCTTTTCCCTAACAGGAGGTGCAACAAAGTCCTTAACAATGCTCCTTTTTATTGAGTCATTGTTTTCTCCTCCTCTGAATGTGCAACTTTAGGATCCATTGGTGTGCTGTGTTGTCTGTCTGTGTGCGTCTCCAGGATGGCTGCTGTCGGCCTGCAGGGCCAGCTGGGTTTGCAGATCTTTAACAACACTCTCCAGGCTCTGCCGAGCTTCTCTCTCCTGCTGAAGCTCCTGTCTCAGCTGCTCACGATCAGCTTCTGCCTGCTGTAGCTGCACATGCAATTCTTCAATCTGCACAACACAGACAGAGGTCAGTTTAAATGAGAATAAAAAATAACAAACAAACCACATACTGGTATTTCTGGTGATTATGGGCATGTTTTGGACATCTCACCTGACTGGAATACTTGACCCGGAGACGTTCAGCCTCACAACCTTTGTCACAAACTCGCAGCTGTCTCTCCCTCTCCAACTCCCTCTTCAGCCGCCCACAAGACTCCTCTGCGTCCCTCATCTTTCTCTCCCAATCAACGCGAAGGCGTTCAATCTCCTTTCGCAGGTTGCGCTTGGCTTCGATGGCCTCACGAAGACGGCCTTTCTTTGCCACCCTCACAAACTCCAATTCCTTTAAAAACACATCACAACAATTTAATGTTTAAAATGCTAATATTCATCCCAAGATTACTTTCATTTAATTATTATCACACATATTTCACAAGAACAGGATGTGATACCTGCTGAAGACTGCGTTTAGCTTGCACAGCAACTGCCAGCTTCTCCTCCTGCTTCACTCTCATCCTCACAATCTCCTGCAGGACTTTTTCCCGGGCCTCTTTGGTGTCTGTGCCTCCATACAACATCTGTCTCAGGGTGTCAATCTCTGGGCAAACTGTCCCTGACAGCCAGGCAGGTCCCTCCTGAGGTCGAGCAACACTCTGCGGGGTCAGAGTCTGAGACACATTGGTGCAGGCTGACGGAGGAGAAGCCAGGGAGGAAGGTGGCGCTGGACCTGAGGGAGAGAGTATTCACATTATTAAGGCAGTGGTTTCAAGAATACTGTTACTGTGTCTCAAAAAATGTTGTTAATGTGGCAAAGCTGTTAGCACAGCTGGTTGACATCTAACATTAACTGGAACTAGGGGTGGGCGATCTTACCAAAAAATAATATCACAATCTGTTTAATTCCAAAATTTTCTCAATTTTGAAATGTCCTGTGGCAACAGTGAGGCTTTCTCCATTTGCACCATTAAAACACAACACTGCTACACAGGTTTCAAAATGGTGTTTAAAACCATTAACTTGAAGTTGTAAACAGAAGAATCATAAAATAACACTTTTAAGGACTCACAACTCTATGGCATTATTTAAAATTCGTCACCCAAGGAAGAATCACGTGAAGTAAGTTTGTCCAATCAGCACAGATATGTAGTTGGCTAGGTCACTCTATTGGTTTGTTGATGTAACGTGAATCCGCTAATCAATGAAGTTTTGTGAAGTTTGTAAACAGATGTTTCAGACATTAAATACCATGATCCCTGCGATTCGCCTGAAAAGTAGATTGTGGACACCTTAGATCACAATCTCGATCTAAACTCGCCAAATTGCCCAGTCTTACGTGGACCAATTGTTTATATAATTTTAGCCCTCATTGTAAAGGTCAGTTTCATGTACATTTGGATAGGCAGAATCTTGATGTTTTAGCTGTTTATTCATTACTTTTAGCTATCTACTGTATTTTAACCCTTCATTCTTTTACTTTTAGCAAACAGTTTCAACCTCTGTTCACTTGCTAACTATTTTTCAAACACTTTTAACACAAACACTTTTAACTTGTGGGAACTAAAGAAGTACATACTTTTTTCATGGCATGAATGTAGCATGAAACCAAAACTAAAACTTCCTTTCTACAGCACCTGTTGCAAATCATTACAAAAAATAATTAAATAGATGAAATGCAATTTTTGTTGTGGCTACATGAAAGCCAAAACAACAACAACTTTTATCTCTTGCATTTCTTCCATTAAACACCAGGTGGCAGAGTTGCACAGGAATCAGTCTGAACCAGTTCTGCTGAGGCTTAGCCAGTTGGGCTTACTATGTAATTCAGATTGTAGCTCTAAAAACTGACTTTGTAGTATTTTTTTTCTCTGGATTATTCCAAACCCTCAGGAGATGGGTTGTACTCACCATCATCACAGTCATCCACATCAATCTCGCCATCTGTGTCCATGTCGTCGGGTCGGTTGGTGGTACTGTATGGGGCTGGTTTTGCTGCAGGTTGTGCGTCTCCATTATGCAGATCCTGCAGTGGCCTGGAAATGGCTGGGACCCCCTTGCCAGGAGCGTGGCTGTCTCTGGGATGGACAGGAGGGGCCAGGGGAGCTGGTGTCAGACTGGGAGCCACCAAAGTCTCATGACTATTTGAGTAGGACCTGTGGAGGCAATACAGGTACATTTAAAGCATTTCATTGGTTGATTTAACAAATATGATCTATTTAAAACTGAAACTATCACAGCTTTCCTCAGATGACTCACCTCTCCACCTCATTCGGATTAGCTGGTTTCTCTTTTTCTGCTGCTTTAGGAGACCAGGGGCGGAAAGCAGAGGGCCTCTGTTTCAGTTGGACCTGTTTCAGATCCTGGAACATCGAACAAAACAACAAGCTTGGATAAACTCGAAGTAAATGACGACGAGAACATTAAATTAGCCATGACGAAGACACTCAAAGGACCCCTTTTCATTTAACAAAGCTGAATGACTAGAGGTTGAGCATAGATGATAATGTGATGATTCAAAAGGACAATGGCTTTTATGTCACCTTTTGACCTTTGAGCTTAATGGCAAATCCAGTTTCACACTAGCAACAAGTGTACAAACCTTGTGTGCAGACTTTGACAAAGATTGTAACCAGTCAGGTTTCCTGTCTTTGTCAGATGATGGAGATTGTAATTTGTCGAATTTGGACCTCTTGACTAGGACAGGGCTGGGAGACTGAAGAGAGAATAGAGAATATACGGTAAATCATTGTGATCCTTGCAGGGATAAAGACAGATATTACATCATGGAGCACAGTGGATATTTCAAGAGCCCACATCCTCTAAAAATGCTACTGTATGACTGTAAATGGCATTATTCATAAGAAGCACCCAGATTTGTCAGAACATGATGTGACTTTTTACAATTCACCCTTACAGTAAAACAGCAGAGAGTCACAGAGAGAAAGAAAATTAGACAAACAGAAAAGAAGTCATAGAGAGACAAGGAAGATAGAAGATGCGTCTGTGTAAGCGTTCAGTCTCTGAGCTTGGCATGTCTGCTTGTTTGTGTGTGTGCGTGTGTGTGAGGAGGGCTTTGAGCTGAGCAGACACTCAAGCTGGTCTGGCTGGCAGCCAGAAGGGCTACATTGCTCCCTGCCAAGCAGAAGAGGCGCCATCAGGTGGAGCAGATCGACTCCCCGAACCACAGAAATATTGCAATATGGAGACACAGGGAGACAGAGAGGGAGATGAGTTAAAGTAATTGCACTCAAATCTGACAGAGGATTGAGTTGAAGTGTTAGAGAGAGTTAGAGTGAGCGTGTCAGAGAGGGTTGCATGATAACGCAGGGCCTCAGAGTCATGAAATGTTTGGGGAAAGCTATGCATAAAAAACCTGGGGCGGGAAGCATCTGCTTTGTTAAGAGCCATGGCATACTGAATCTCCAGAGCCCCTGATTGTATATATTGTATGTATGTGTGTGTGGCAAGCTGCAGGAGCATGCGTTGAGATAGCTAACCTCCTCAGCCCTCAGGTCTGCACTTGTCAGACAGAGGATATGTTTACCTGGGCCAGGGCAGAGGCCAGCACAGACATGCCTGCTACTCTCTTACTCACCGCTGTGATATTCTGCCTCCAGGAATGGCAAACACTCCCATCTCCTCGTCTGCGTGTGCAATTCAAGACAAATGATTACTCTGTCTACCTTCAAAATCCTCAATGGAAAACACTCCTGCAGGGTTGTAGTTGTGAAACCTTAATCGCTGCTCGCTCTAATCACTTCAAGATGGAAATTAATGACAAACCTCATTTAGCATTAAGTGAGAAATGGTTGGTAATGAATCACATCTCACAGCTTTTCTACACAAAGCCAGACGCTGCGTGTGTGTGTGCACACGCAGATATGAGTGGGTGTCGGGGCACGTGGGGAGGTGGGTGGGTGTGGGTGTAGACGTGCATATGTGTGAGTGTGGGAAGGCGTGTGTGTGTGTGTGTGTGTGTGTGTGTGTCTGGTACAGTGTGCTCAAGGGTGGAGGTGTTAGTCAAGTCTTGCACTGTAGACCTGAACTACAGATACCAAAACTAGAGTTTTCATAAGTGTAGTCTGCTGTATAAACAGATAATAAATTATAAAACAGAGTTGTAATAATATACAATAAAATATGCCCTATGTGCTAACAAATACTGGACATTAATAAACACTCAAAATTACCATATACAGGTAGAAGGTAGGTTTATATCTGCTTACAATTACATTATATTCTCCATTATTAAAATGATTATTTACTGCTATTAATTGCTGTGTATGTGTGTGGTGGGGGGTTAAAGTTAAATGTCACCAATGCATTTCTAAGTAAAATAAAAGTTTATTATATAATCTAATTTCTACTCTTCATCTTCATACAGTTTGTTTTTTGCTTTATGAGATGTACGACATGTGTGTCTGGACACTCCCCTCATATTTCCCTGACTCACGAATGTCTCTACCTGTCTAACCAGTAACCACATTGTACCCAAACACATTACCCACACACACACACACACGCACACCCATTCACACGTAGTGTTTGGTTTGGCTACTGTAGGTTAATTCTTTTAACCCATAGCTCCGGCTGACTGCGTCCTGTTCGGCAATGCTGACTCGACCGGTCACCTGCCTGACTCAAGGCTGGTGGTTTTCTAAGAACTGCTGCCCTTCTGTAATCAGACTCTGTAATTACTGACGTGACTGTTGTTTTCCCGACAAAGGATGTCTGCCTGTCTGGTACTATTTCTACTCTGAGGTTTACAGCTCCAGGAAGGCTATGAGTGCTAGACATAATAGAGTCAGAAAACAGACACTCCCAGACACCACAAGGGACCTGCTGGCTAAATCTGACACTGACCTCACAGGAGAGCAGCCGCACGGGCTTAACTCACCACCACATCATAGACATAGCATGACCAGGGAGTCATAACACCCTCATTGCACATCCTACTGCCTAGCAGGTCCCATTGAGCCAGATGATAGGACATCCCTCTCTCCCTCTCTCTCACTGGTAAGAGAGAGAGACTTCCTCTGAGGAGTTTGCTTTGGCCGAGTCCCCTGTGGGAACTGAGTCTTGAGTGGGAGGGGGGTGGGTCAGGGGAGCGGGACCACAGAGGAAGCACTGAGCTGAAGGAATGTATACTTGAAGGCCAAGTACAGCCTCTCCTTTAAGACTCCATTCAAGCATTGCCCTTTTCAACTTGCTATTGTATGATATTTCTTTGAGGCGCTGTAATGAGAGAGAGTTTCAAAGCAAACCTGTAGGCTAAACAGGGTCTAATAGCAGCTGGGCTAAGAGTAGAAATGCTTTATTTTTTAATTAGTGCTATATAATGGCATGGTAATACTCGGATAAGTCCCAGCTATTTTCATGCTGGCATGGAAGATAATCACAGTGAAACACAACACACTGCAAACATATCAATATCTATTCTAACAGCAGAGCGTTTGACCTGCTTGAAGAATAATGTGTCAATATTGTGCTTACTGGAGCGTTATTTATCTTAAACATGGAGCCAATCAACAATATTTGTTTACTGAACCCTGATGTGACCAAACCAGGGCTGCCATTTGTGGTTTAACTACAATATCGAGAGTGAACTTCACAAACAAATACCATAGAGAATGCTGATTAAAGGGTCAATTTAACCAAATTACAATTTTTTCACAAACCTCTTATGGCATCTTGCCGTGCAGATTTTTTTGCCTAGGTTTTAAGACATCTATCTCATATCGCTTTTTGATCCCAATAAAAATGGGCGTTCATTTGGGGTGCTCACTCAAAGCATTAAAAAAAAACGTCATTTTAAAACTTTATCAACATCATGTCTTTACAGAGCGGTGTCCACAGAACACACTGCAAACCCTTTTCTTTGGTCTAAAGTAGTTTCAATTGCAATCATGCAAAAATAGTAGAATCTTATTATTATAATAGTCAAAGCTATGAATATAAGACCCCAGTTGAACTAAATTACAAGTATCCTTTAAATGATCCTCTCATTATCCTCATATTGATCAGAGAAGAGAAAATTTATATTATTCTCACATCTGTACAAAACAAAAACAGCTCAGGACATCTAAACAAATGAGAGATAACATGTCAATTAGTGAGCTTAGGCAATAGAAGAACTATGTTATACTTGAACAGAGCCAGGCTAGCTGTTTCCCTCTGTTTCCAGTCTTTGTGCCAAGCTACGCTAACCTGCTGTTCGATGTAGCTTCATATTAATTGTACAAACATGAGAGTGTTAACAGTCTGCTCATTTAGAAAGCCATTAAAGTATTTCCCAAAATGGTAAACAATTCCTCACCTCCCTTTGAGTAATGTTGACATGTTAGAAACTCTAACAGCGGGCTAAACTGAAACCTTTTACTATCTTTTGTGGATAGAAAAACTAAAGCAAAAGAAAAACTAAAAAGAAAAACTCAAGTGAAATTATCGAGGAATAAAACAGGGGGCAGCACTCATTTGGTGAGACAAAAATAGTTTCCCCAGTTGAACTTCCTCAGGCAACAGTCATACAATACCAGTGCATGCTTCATGATAGCATGGCATTAAGAAAAGTGCACAGCAACAAGACACAACAGTTTCAGATTACGGCCTCCTTTCCCCTCCTAAACCCCTGAATGTAATCCCCAGATCGACATGTGCTTAGTGGGGCGCTGTCTCACTCAAGGGCACACCAACTGGCATGGCTCACTCTGGTAACGGCCTTAGTTGGAAGTGAGAGAATACTAGTTTTAGTAATCTGATCCCTGTAGTTTGGTGTGGATGTTAACAGGGATTCCTTGAGTGCTCTATTCAACTCTCACTGCGTAAATTGTACGACAGTCCCTTGATTTATATAAAGCTCTGTGGTCACCTCGTAACAGCTGGGGGAAAATTATTGGTGTCTGCCTAGAATATCCCTGAAACTTTATCCCTACTCCACACAGATACAGCACAAGCTCCCATTTCCCCTCACTAAATCTCAGCTTAATATATCAATTTATTCTGTCTCTGTTGCATCCAGTTTGAGGCTATATTGTTTATATAGCTGAACTGAGCCGTGACAGTATGGACACACAACGAGAGCTGCAGGGCTTGCCTTAAGGTCGCATTACAGTAAAGCTTATTGGATTGTCCTAATTGTCTTTGGGATTGAGACTTGATGAGGTCTGAGGTGGATGCAGGATGAACTGCTGTTCCTAAAGGTGGAAAATATCTCTTCAGGTCCACACAGCTTGACACATATAGCTTCAAGGCAGTAGAACAGACTGTTCTTTATATACATCTATTGTATGCATGTCTGTCCTGGAAGAGGAATCCTTCCTCCGTTGCTCCTTATGAGGTTTCTCAATATACATATATTTACTAGTAAAAGTAGCAAAATGTATGCAACAGAACAATTGCCTGTGTGAGTGTTATACCACCAGATTATTATTGCATTAATGTGTAATTCACATTTTGATATTTGGGAGAGGTAGTGCTAATCTTATACACTTTGTGTAGTAACTGATTGTAGCCGTCAAATGTAGTGGAGTAAAAAATACAGTATTTCACTCTGAATTGTAGTAGTTTTGTTATAGTAGTACAGTTGTAGTAAGTGCATTGAAATAAGAATACTCAAGTAAAGTACCAGTACCTCAAATTGCTAGTTGCAAGTGAAGTATTTTAGTAAATGCACTTAGTTACAATCCACCGAGGGCTTTGAAGTGACAAATCTGCCAATACTTTGCCTGTTTCCATTGCAAGTCACATTGTATTTAAGTATTTTCTAAAAGGAAGTTTTTTTCATTTTATTTAAATGCAAACCGCACCAAGATATAGATCCTGATTCCTGGAAAATTCTTGGGGGTAAAATATTTTATTGCATTGCATTGCACAATTTATTATTATTAATAATAATAATAATAATAATAATAATTTATTTATTTATTGATTTTTTTTTTTGCCGCGTTTTAAGAGTTATGATTTTTAGGGCTAAAACATAAACAGACAGACTTGCTAAGATGGAGAATGTTTGCAGTGAAGACATACTGTACATGTATTAGTTTGTGTTTAATTCCCTTCACTCAACAAACTATTAGGGCACCCTAAACTCTCTATAGTCTTTTAATGACATGTATCATTTCTAGTTCCTGCATCATGAAAAAACCTGTTCCTCAATAAAGTTAATTCCCTTCGTGTGCATGACAAGATCAACTCGCCGGTGAGAGCAAACAAAAAGCAAGATTAAAGTAGTTTTGCATGGCAAGAAATGAATTCCAATTCAGGTCCAAACATGGCAACCATAACAACATGGACATGCCCGCCTGCCTTTCTTATAATATGTTGACAGTGGAGAGTTCCCTCAGAGGATGACCTCACAGTACAAAGGGCTCATAAGTTATTTCAACAGACATGGAAACCCTAGACTAAAAGACACGAAACAGATATCACTGCAGATTATACATTATTAGCATGAGCATGTTTGGTATGGTTGTGAGGCAAAGATATCTTAGGAAATGAACCGTGCTCTGTGACTGGTGTATTTATAGATGCACATAGCGTCAAATTCAGCAGATAGTTGTCTGAGCCCCCCTGCTGTACTATTGGAATAAGAGAATTAAACATCAGGCCACATGATCTGAGAGAAGACACAATGCTGCATCTGCAAACCAGTAAAGGCAGACACACACACACACACACACACACACACACACACACACACACACACACACACACACACACACACACACACACACACACACACACACACACACAATGCCTTTATGCTTCTATTCACATTTAGCACACTTATAATGTAGGAGCAGCTGCAGTGCTAACCAGGAGGCCGGAGGGGATAAAGGTTAACGAGAATGACAGAGAAAGAGAGAAAGAGCAAAGACAGACTCCAGTCAATCTATGTTTATGGAATTTAATTTAGCATTTCTGAAGGCTAAGATAAATTCTTACTCAAAAATGTACACAAGCTACTTTCAGGAACATCATGAATAAAAGAAGACTTTCTGAGGAAATTAGTCAACTATCACTTTGGTTTTGGTTGATTCTGGGTACAAAACATCTCGCTGTTAGATCAAATGTCAAGTAAATATATCTGTTAATCTCTTCATGGCATCTTCTATTCAACAGTATCCATTGATTAAAACAAGATATCTCTGACCAGGCAGTTTCAGCTGCCACACTACAAGAACACACAGAGGTCATTCAGATTGTCTATTTGCTCTTGAATTGAATTAAGGCAAAGCAGTGAGAAAGTCTTTGTCAGAGGGACTAAAATGAATTCCACATTGGCATGTGCAAGAATACTCCCCACACCTAAAAGCATTCCAGACATTTTCACTGTCGTTCCAAAATAACAAACCAATCAATATTGCAATAATAATAATTTCAATAATTTCATAAAATACCATGCAGAAGGTTTGCACAACATCTGAGAGCATTTCTGTGGCTGTATCCCGACTTTCATACATGTGTGCGTGCCTTCACAGAACTTGATCTCTGTTGTGCAGCAGTGCCAACCCCATCTTTGCCATGCAAGCTTAATCCCTTGGCATTATACCACTCATCTGAGACTCTGCCAGTGATGCATCTCTGTGCTATTAAAGGATCTATAACTTACCTTTTGTTGACATTATAATTTGGGATAAAATTTTAATTCCCATAGGATGTAAATATCAGTGTTAACATCCTAACTTTGATGTTTTTAATATGTTTGTTAGCTTTGAAATTGTATTATGTTATTTGCTTGTGTTATATTTGTCCTACGTTTTCTTTTTCGTGAAATGTATTGGGACCATGCTACATGGTGATTCTGCACTTTAAATAAAAATGATTGATAGTTTCAAATACTTTGCAATATTCATCATCATTCAAGGTTGTAAAAACCAGGTAAGTGGCTTCTGTACAAGCTAAGAAGAGTAATTTCAACATTTAGAACTCTCAATTACAATGTAAACAGCTTTGGTTCAGCAACTCATATCTGTCACATCAGTGCCAGTTTATTTTCTGTCACGGATGAACAAGAATTGATTTTTAAAAATAAAATGAACACTGCTCATGTTTCATTTTGCCATAACAAGATTTTTTCCTCTGCTAGTACAGTATCAGAGCATTGTTTTCAAGATACAAAAATCAAATATACAGGCTTATTAAAATATTTCTTTTAAAGGTGCCTTTAAGTAATTTAGTATTACTCATTCATAAAGTTGGGGACATGCACAAGAAAATTTCAATCGACTAATCATTGTTAATAATTCAATAAAACTGAAGCAGCAGAGACTGACATATCCTGACTTTTAGTTCATTGTATGAGGCAAGCTACATCCTACATTTCCCATATTGCAATTCAACAGAAACTTTCATTGGGTCCTGTTTGTCTGTTAAATTCCCTCATCTTTCACACTCCATCCAGAACCACAGGAGACACAACTGTTTTCACAGGCTGAAAAGTGCTCTCCATGATGTGTAAACTGACCTACAATCTGTTTAAGAACTCATTTCAGGAACCCAAGAAGACAATAGCATTTTATGTGTGAAAACAAGATAGTAGAGTGTTGGAGTTTGTGGGTTTTTGATGGCAGAGTAATGAAAGAGACGAGCAAAAATATGTGGTTTCTCACTCATAAAAAACAACTCTGTCCAGACAGTTGGGTGTGTTAACGAACCATCCTCTCATCGGAGATCTGATGTCTCCAGACTAAAACCTTGGTTTATCATTGATAAGCACATCGTTGCCTGTACACAGGAAAGCATGCATCACCATTCTGGCTGTTAGCACACTCCCCCTCTGCTCTACAACAAGACAGCAAGTCCAGTGTCTGGCTGACTGGGTTTTAATCCTGCAGATTAATGCTAATGCCATGGCGAAGAAGGCAGAAAGACGATTAAAATGTCACTGGATAACCTCACAACCCAAACAGTAACAGCTCCAAATACAAAGACCAATATATCACTCACAGTACCTGGTACTGAACGTCTCCTCTGCACCACCCTCACACGGCAAAGACGGTTAAGAAGTCAGGGCAGGAGGAGGCCTGGGAGACCCAGTCAGGGTCTAGACCTCCAGTGTTTGAGAGATTGACAGGTTAGATGGTGATCTCCACATTAACAACTGACTACAGAGATAAAAGAGACCTTAGTGTTGTGACACTTGACTCTCTCCTACTAGAGTAGTCTGATAGACTACAGTTGCAAATAATAATTAATTAATCTGACAATAATTTTCTCAATTAATCAATACATTATTTGGTCTGTGAAGTCACAGAAAATAGTAAAAGAAAACAAAATTCCAAAGACTGAGAAAAATAGCAATTTAGAAACTAGAACTGTAGAAAATTTTGCTTAGAAAATGACAATTAATCATTAACAAAATTGGAACCAATTCATTTTCAAATTGTTTCAGCTCCTCCAGTTTTGGGTTTGCAAACATAATTTGCAGACTAAATATATAAAATAGTGTCAGCAGATTTAATTCTTTAATTAATCTAGCTTGAGTAACAATAACCAACAGCACAGTAACACAGCTAATTTCAGCCGTGAACAAATCAGCAACAACCATGTATCCAATGACCCACAGAGGGCTGGACATTTTTTTAAATGGTAAAGCAGCTCGCCAGTCAGCTGAGCTGTGGTTTGTGCCGCCGTGTCCTCACGGTAAGCTGAGCCACATGACCACATGCCCAGCGAGCAGCCAGTGGAGAAGAGGGCAGGTGGCAGGTTTATTTGGAAAGATGAAAATGGGATGAATACCAGAGGTTAAGAGGTGTGAGAGGACGGGGCGGGTGCAGAGTGGGATTTAGGGGAGGAGGTCATAAAAGCTGTGAGAGGGTGAGGTGAAGTTAGGGTCACTGCTCACTCAGGGTCCCGTGTGATGTCATTTCACCAACACAGTAAATGTCCTGAGAACTGCTCGGGAGCTAATTGGTTGAACTGAGGTAATAAATCCTGCTGAAATTTATAGATACCATTCTGGTCATTCTGTTGAAATGCTGCCTTCCTGGTCACCAGGTTAGAAAACCGAATCTCTGCTCCACCCCTGTTTCTAAGACCATTCTAACAATGAATTACAAGTGTGGCCTGTAAAGACATCCTTTCTGTTTAATTAGCTTTGAACTTCAAATTTAACTTATAAGCTTGAAAGCCTAGGATCATAGTCTTTTATACTGCGCCACTACATAATAGTTCTATTTCAAATGCTAGAAAGCACAACCACAGAGCAGCACTATTTGAAAAGTGCTAATGAGTCCATTCACATGGAAAGGAAACACTAAGAACAAAATACCTCATATTAAATAGCAATAAGGAGTCTTGACGTAAGTGAAGAGAAGTACAGCTCCAGGAGAAAAACAAGAAAGCCACTGGGTTTTATAAGTGGTCAACCAATTAACTTTCAACACATTTTCAAAACTACACCAAGAGTTATTGCCTCTGAAAATGTTCTCCTCTCTCTGGCAGAGCAACAATCTGACGCAAATGCATGAGGGCCTCACAGTGTGAGTATGTGTATACAGTAAAATTTGACAGAGATCAAATAGCATTTCACTTGTTTCCACTTGTTCAAGGAATTGTCTGTAAGGGAAATAGGGGATAAAACACCCACAACATCCGTTCCTAAGATCACACATTCCATCCTTAAACACTGGTTTTGTTTCCCTCCTCATAGGAAAACATATCTGCTTACAGAAATAATTAGGTGAGAGGGCTCGAGCCTCGTAGCTTCCATAAAATGAATACGACTGCTCTAAAATGGAGGGCTGTGAGGGGCGGGTGGTGGATCACAGCACCTCATGAATTCTGCAATTTGCCGTCTGTTTCTTGACTCTGAAAATTTTCTTGGAAATGTCTTTTCCTGGATGATTTTATTGCACAAGAGCCTGTGTTTTTCTCCATGGCAACCACATAACAGTAGAGCCCAACTAAGCTCTGACTCAACAAACAGAACTCCACAAAATACCCATTCCAGCGCCAGGGTTTTCCCCCCTAGCCCAGCTTTCCTACAAAACCCTGCCCGAGACGGCTTTAAAACAGAGGCCAAACGATCGCACTGACCATGAATGAAGACACATGCTGGGATTAATCAGGGCACATACTGTATGTGGCACGCTGCAGAAGATATGTGCCGACGAGCCTCAGGTGCTGCATGGTTTCAGCCTTTCTGCAAGCCAGAGCCATGACAAGTCAGTACAGTAGGACAGGCAGCAGCTGGGTACTGTTAACCTGAGGTAGCTTCACTTAAAGCAACAGCAGGTTTTGAACAAATACACAGGACAGAGCATTACATAAAAGTCTGTTTCTCTCTTGGTGGGCTGAGCTGGAAGGACGCAGGCGCTTTTTGTGGCCCTAATGTAGTCACTAAAGGGAAAGGAAAGCCAGGGATTAGTGTTGCATGCAGGCACAGGCCTGAGAGGAGGGCATAATGTGTGTAACTATGTAATCTCTATGGCCTTTCCCAGCAAATCTCTGAGACCTGCGTGTTGGACGATAACCTACAAGAGACTACCTACACAGAGTACTGCAAAATTACAAACTAGCTTGTGTTGCAAATCAAATTAAAACTCTGGAGAAGCTGTTGATAATCTGTCAGTCTTTATTGCAACATTCATGTTTTAAGTCTCTTTTTTCATTCATGGCCGTCCTTTACCATAAAGACAAAGTTATTTGAAGGAGACTGAAGGAGTAGTCGTCCTCCCACCACCTGTCCTTGAATCATACTCTTCGCTTAGCACGCTAGGAGAGGATTTACTTCGCTGCTTTCTCATTGGTGAACTGTCAACCTTCTTGTCTTGACTAGTTAAGGCAATTCCTAAGAAAACAGGACATGTCTGCTAAACTGTAACTTAAGACAACAGTGAGCTAGGCCGCAGTTTCAGCTGCTGTCGAGCAGCTGTAAGGCTGTTAGCGTGTGTGGTTGCTCTCAGTTTTACAAGGCTTTCAGAGGCTTCACCCTTGCAAAAACACAGAATCAAACAAAATTATCCTTTATTTGTTGCATATAAGGTCATTGCAAAGGGGCATGGGAGGCATCCAACTTTTCTTTTTGCCTCTCCCGCACTCCCCGTCCACCTCGTAGTGAGCACAGAGTATGCCGCAGGGAGGGGAGGCCCTACACAGGAACTCAATAATAACTTTCAGCAGTCTAGCCAGGAGGCTGGAAGCCCAGACTGCGGCTGTTCCCTCCTGTCCACATTCCTCCCTCCGCACAGCACCACGCTCCTCCCTTCACCCCCCTCCTCCTGCTGGCCTGTGTCTGCTCCACAGGACTGATGCATTCTGCAGACAGGCCAGCGTTCTTAAAGAGACACAGGCCACATTTTTATCCCCTGAATCACTGCAGTGGACAGTACCACTAAAGCAAGAGCAGAGTCCCTCGTTTCCACCCTCTCAATCAAGGGCCTGTGCTTTATTTCACTTCTTTTCTTAAAGCTCGAGACCCTGACATGACGAAAATGTGAGCGAATAAACAGGCTGAAGTATGTTGAGAGGCTCTCAGTGAGTTTCTGGCTGGAGTCTTTCACTGTGGCGGCCTTTCAAGGTGCCTTTGATGCCTTCTTTAAAGTCTGTCAAGTGCAATCAATGTTCCTGGCTATAGAAATATGTTTAATACCATTGTCATGATAATTTTTGGAGACACTCCAAAAAACCTAATAATAATGACTTTGAAATGACACTCCCACCACTGAGGGTGCTGCTATATAAATTGCCTCTGGTGTTACACTAGTGGTATGTACCTCAGAGGGAAGAATAGAAACTAGGACTCCAAGTAACAATTAATTCAATCCTCGATCTGCAGATTTTATTTTCAATAGATTAACCGTTTGGTGTATAACACAAACAAAAAAAAACACTATAAAATATTCACCAGTTTGCAGGAGCCCAAGTATTAAATTTCCATTAATTTTAGAAAAGTAAAAATCAGCACATTCTCACAGGTTGAAACTTTTCTGCTTGAAAAATGACCTGAATGATTAATCGATTTTCATAATAGTACCAAATAAATGTTCTATTGACCAACTAATTCATTAATTGACTAATCTTTGCAGCTCTAATAGAGACACATAGCAACGGTTTAAATTCAGCATCCACTCCTGCTGGCTTTATTTGTATCAACCATTAAACCTACAATAAGAAGTTAAAAGGTTGTCCTCTATGAGTAAAATGTTTTCTATGTAATGAAGTCAGAAAATGTGAATCAGAACTATGTTACAGATTTCTTTGGTCTTAATGCATAAAAATTCCCACACTTTCTATTCCTCCAATTTTTTGAGTTGCACAGAGCATTAGCCCCCTAAATAGCGTGTGACTGAGCAGAGCCATGTTAGCCTCTATACCACAGCAAGGAAACGATTAAAAATTTATTAGAGTTGAGTGACACAGAAACCTACAAGGGCGTGCCTGCCAAACACACTCTCACTCTTTGCTGTCAGCACTTTTCTTCTCTTCATATACAAACTGTGCAAAGCGGCAGAGGGTCGAAAAATACAACCCCAGACTGCAGAGAGAAAGAGGTCAGTATAACTAATTTATATAACAAACAGTGACTTTGACTCTTACTTTTAATGTTAGACAATAAATGTATATGCATACAGTGAAATGGAAGGTTAATGTGGGCAATACAGAGCTCCATAATCTACTATTACCTAAATATCTTGAAGGGTCTAAAGAGTTAAAACAGCTCAGCTGCAGCATAACAAAAGATGAAATCTCAATGGGAGGTATCAGTGCCAGAGTCAGCAAAGCAGCACAGTCCTCTGCAATGATAACCCCATTCTGGAAAACCTATAAGGCTGAGCATCCAACTTCAGATGGACCAGACAGCTTCGGCTCAGTCTCTTAAAACTGGGGAAAGAAATCTTCCAGCAGAAAATAACTGAGACTCTCAGGAGTGTCTTCATTACTGACATCACCATGATAATTTTGCTGGCCTCACACTCAAGAATTATCTTAACAATGTTATTATTCACCCTTTATGTCACATGTGCAAACAAAATAAAGCCACCACCGGACTATAAGGCTGTTTCTGGACAAAAAGAGAGCCTGGATCTGTGGCCGTACAAAACAACTTACTGTTCGTTACTCTGTGGTGTGCAGGGCGCTTTGAGAGGGTGACGCATACCCAAACAACACCAAGCCATTGAATCACCAGTGTTTACGCAGCCACATAATTCTGCGCCATCTGTAGGACTCGGGTCTGATCTTCTGCACAGCATAACAAGCTGATGGCAACAAGAAGGGGACACACTCTTTGAGCTACTGAAACATTTTTCAGCAAGCTCATTAAATCAAAACAAAGATCCCTTGCCCAGACTATATCTTTATTCACAGCAGTGATAACAGCTTCATGGTGACGTCCTCTCCTTTGCCCTCCAACTGTTACCTCCTTCACCTTACAAGGCAGATGCAGGATGAAATAGAAGGCAATGAACTTCTGACCTGTCATTCAGACTGCAGAGGAAGCATTGCAGCTCGGGGGCAACCAGAGTCCACCATCCACTCTGCCCCCCCCCCCCCCCCCCCCCACCCAATGTCTCACCCTACCATCCCATAAACCCCCCACTAAAAACCTCCTGCTCCCCCTTTTATGGCTGCCAGATGGTGGGAGGCCTCCTTGCCTCTGGACTTGCCTCTCCAGTCTAGTAAAACCAGTTGACCTCAGCAACATAAAAACTGCTATTTATGAAAAGGCCTGGAACAAAACACACAAACATCCTGCCACTGAAACAATCAAATGCCATCTCATCTCCCAAAGAGCCATTTTACAAGATGAGAGAAGGACAGTTGAGACACCAATAGATGTGTAGCCCTGTACTGGGTTAGTGGTGAGGTCCAGATGTAGCGACTACACCCAGGTACATTTTTTTCCCCCCGTGTGAAGGGGTTTTATTTGCGTGCCTTGGGTGTGAGCGCAGGACTTTGGCAGCGTCTAAATTTCTCCCTGAGAAACGGAGAAGCAAAACAAACAGAGCAGTCTGCATTCAGGTCGAAGCTGAACCACAGAACCACAGTCTGGCCTGCGGTTCACAACATACTGTTCCAGCACTGACTTCACCTAAAACAAACACTCTCAAGACCCGTCCACCTCAGCCAGAGGGAAAAGAATCTGAGAAAAAGTTTAGATTTGAACTCCATTAACAAATCCTCTTTCTCACACTGCTTCTTCTACTGCCTCTCTGACCGATGTTTTCACAGAGTGCTGGGCAAGCTCAAATCTTTTCACTCACTTGTCACTTGTGTAGGAGTTGTGCCCTTTGACGGCATGCTTGGACTGAGTCCAAGGTTTGTGAGCGTGCAGAGTTGGGTGGGAAAGAGGGTTAAAAGGCCAAAGATTGTCTTGTTATAAAACAGCGGTCCAATCAATGGCTTCCTTTTACTGCAAATCAATTTAAGTGATTATCTGCTCTTCCAATAACAACTTTCTTCCCCCTCTACTCACCTCTGTTGCCCCTCCTTTTTCCTTCTTCCTTTATTTGTTCTACCAGTTGTAATCTACCATTTATGTCAATGCAATTCAACCTGACCTCCAGGCAACCCCTAGCATGGCTGCCTAAGCTATTAAGGTAGCTGTGACTGTGGGTTATTAGTGTGATAAAAGTTTACTGTCCCTCCAGCCACTCTGCACGGCTGCTGTTTAACGCCTCTGAGGAACAAGTCTATGGGACC
This sequence comes from Lepomis macrochirus, assembly GCA_024633595.2. Taxonomy (NCBI): domain Eukaryota; kingdom Metazoa; phylum Chordata; class Actinopteri; order Centrarchiformes; family Centrarchidae; genus Lepomis; species Lepomis macrochirus. The sequence continues at coordinate 21,576,691 of JALXJV020000004.1, read as the reverse complement.
TTTCACGCAGCAGATTGGCCATGAGGGCATTTGGTCAGTAGGCCAGCACACACATAACTAAAGAGTGAATTTTTAAGTCAGACAACAAACAGAATGTCTAAGTCAGGATGATGAATCAAACTAGAGTGTCCCCTGTGTGTTGGCTTTGTGGAAATATGTAGACAAGAGGGCTTAGGGGGGTGGTGGTTGTCTGTGCTATGTTTTTTCCTGTGCGGCAGAAGTTGTGGGCAGCCGAGCTAACTGCAGCCTCAGCACTTCTCTCCATATTCTCCTGTTTCAAGCCAAGAGAGAGAACAAAGGCAGAGAGCTAAGCTGCTGCAGAGGTAATGAGGACAGAGGCATGCAGCACAGGAGTGTGTGCCCTCAATAACTAGTGCTGCTGCAGTCTATGATGGAGTTGGGTTGGACAGGAGGAATAAAAATCCATGCAGCTGCTGCTAGCAGCCACTCTGCCTGTAGTCTACCCACAGACAGTAACTGACTGACTACAGCACACCCTTTTTTACACTGCAGCTCAGTCTACCACAAAATGGAAACCACAGTGTGACTGGAATTTGCTTGGAGACACATTGGGATCCATGTAGTGAGACAGTAAAACTCAATTAAAACTGTTTATTCGGTTGAGATACATGAGCAATAAATTATCTTAGAGTGGCAAAATGTTTTTAACTGTTTAGGTCCATGCAAACAGAACATTGTTTTCATTACATTACAGCAAAAAAGATGAGTAGATGGCATTAAAGAAATACATTTCAGTGTTACCATAACAAGTAGACAATGTGACAGAACAATTAATTCATACAAAGAGGATACTAATAATGCACCGTCAAGAAATCAACTAAAATGTGTCAGATAGCAGAGCTGAGTTTTCACAAATGACACAAGCTCAGTTTCCTGAGAATGACAAACACCGCGAGCTGGGGTGTGAAGTATTGGAAGTAGAATGGCACAGGAGGGCACAGAATTGAGGAAATCCACATTATTGCTAAAGGAGAATCCCAATTAAACTTGAGGACACACCCTTTATCCAGAACGTCTGCCAAAGTCTATACCCGACTCTCCAGCTCACCAGTTGGAATCAATAACGTGATTAAGAGGGGGGAAAGCCTGTGAAGGGAAGGATTTTACAGCAAAAATAAAACTTGGATCGGAGGTAGAAAAACTCCAAAAGGAGAAACATGTCTTTTCAGACTTGGTTTTCATTATATACTTAATTTCGTTCTTTTTGCCAAAACAATGTTTGGTCTTTTTTTGCAGTTTCAATGCATCATGAATGATGATGAATGTTCATCTCTGCTTCGCTGCTCCATTTCATTATAGAAAACATCTAAAAACCATGCATTACAGTAATAACATGTAAACAATCTACATGTTTAAAAAAGTAACTAATTATAGTATCTAACAAGTAAAAATATGTATTCTAACATTATTTACCCCAAATGTCTTTAATTTTGAAGTCGAAGGCATTCCACAGACAGGCTGTTTTGGCAGCTCGTGGCTGTAAAGCTGTGTTAGTGCTGGTCCATGCCAGCCCCACCCCATTAAGACCGAACCCTGCACATCATGTGTTTCCACTTTACCGATAGGGTGGAAATGACCTCAACGCAGTAAAAGATGACAGGGGTGCTAGTGCTGTTCACCAGATGTGAGCAGAAAAAGAGAGAGAGAAAGAGGAGGAGGAAGGGGAGAGAAAACCATTCGCCTGAAGAATTTACTGCAAACCCCTGAGGAACCCTGTGATTGAGGGTTCAAGTCGAGCTCCAGAGGTTCCTGGTGTATCTCAGCGGCACTAAGGGAGCACATACCATCCTGGCCTGGCCAGACATAGAACCACACGCACACGCACATACATGCCGTCATGCATGTACGAATACACACATGTAGCCCAAAACTGTCATTCCACTGCACCTGCTAGCAACACAAAAGCCACTTCCTCCCACTGTGTCCGGCCAAGCCCCTTTATCCAATTTAGCACAGCCTGCACCACAACAAAGGCAGAGAAATTAGGGAGCTGCGTTGATGATAGGGCGACTAATCTCTTTGGAGGGACTCATTATATAAGCAACCTGTACAGTTCGGCAGCTGAAAGGGGTGAATTAAATATGGACATGCAGAGATGGGCGTCTTTGTGAAGATGAGGGCACCAACAATGCCCTGCTATTACCTCTGGAATAATTAATACAATCCATATGGGACAGATGCCCCGACCAGACTTTCAACTTTGCATTTGATTTAACACATTCAGCTGATACAAGGTCACAAGTGAATTGATTATCTCCAAAATGTCAGTTAGCTTTGTGTTATAGCTTTATTTTCTAAATCAAAACTATCATGTCATCTTCATATTTCGCTTAAGTAAGGGGCCTCATCAGATCATTAAAGGTCACATGACCTTGCACTTAAATAAAAACATAGTCCTGTGCAGCAGATTAAGGCTGTTGGCGTCGAAAGGAGAGGTGATTACTTAATATGATGATAATCTCAAAAGCAGCTTGCTGTTTTTTAACGCCATGATGTGTGTACTATAGCTCTACTCTTGACTCTGCTTAAGACAAAGGCTTATAATAGTCCCCACATTATAGGATAAAGGTGGGCCTGCTCTATTTCAGGCCATGGCTGTCGGTGTTTGCACTCGTCGTCTGGCTGGAAATAAAGCTTGTCAACGCCACAAGCACAGGGAGGCAGGCGGCTCTGCAACTTTTAGACACCTGCAGGGAGGGGGGGCACATGTGAGCAACTTTGGCCTATCCGTATGCCTGTCTTTATGAATGTGGACAGTGCTATACTGATCCAGAGGGAAAGAGCAGAATGTGCGAGCAAGGCGGGGCAGGTGGCTAACACGTAGAGAAACAAAAGCGGGTTGCATTTGTGGAGATACCTGACATATGCTTCATTAAAGTAAAAAAATACAACTAACAAGGTCAAAGACAGAAAAAGGTCCACCTGACCACATGATGCAAAAAGTGACCATGACGGATCCTGAGGTGACTGTAATACTGATTAAATAACTTTCCCCCCTCACTGCAATCGAGTCCGCTAGGACAGCTGTGCTGAATTCATTTGATACGGGTGCCTGCTGACAATACTGCATTGCTCCGTCTCTGCAAGAAAGCATGTCGAGCTGGTCTGAAGAGCACACAGGCAGGGGCTTGCAGCTTTTCACCAATGCTGAATGATTGTTCTGCTATACAACCCAAAGTTCTGACCCCTGCAAAACCAAGCTAAGAGAAATAAACCATGTTTGTAGGACTGGCTCAGAGCTGTTCTTACAGTACGTGCAGATCGTCAGAGAGACGACATAGTGCTCTTAGATCAGATTTTGAGATGCCATGTCCTGGCGTCGCAGCAGATACATGAGATGATAGGCGTCCGTAATGGCACACAGCAAAACAGGAGAGAGCCGCAAATGTCGATCCCTCTCATTTGTTCATTTAGCGGGCTCTTGAAAATAAGCCTGGAGAAGGAGATAGAGGATGGTTATGAGGTCATCCTGACAAAGTAGCACTATTTCCCCATATCTATCTATCTATCTATCTATCTATCTATCTATCTATCTATCTATCTATCTATCTATCTATCTATCTATCTATCTATCTATCTATCTATCTATCTATCTATCTATCTATCTAGTTTTCATCTTTTCCAAACGAGACAATCAGCCCTCACAACCCTTGAACAATACAGTGATACATGTGGAGCGTATGTAGGCCAGTCTGAATACAGACTGATACAGCATGTGCTCACTACAGTGGAGGTGGAGATCTAAGTATAATGCAGCGTGAGGGGGAGTGCAGTAGGAGATCTCAGTGGAGAAGAGCCTGAGTCTGTGTGTGTGTGTGTGTGTGTCCTACAGGGTCGAGGAGGTGTCAAATGGAGGAGGTGAGTGATGGTGGCGGGGCAGAGGAGGTGTCAGACAAGGAGGTCTCAGTGATGGAGAGGGGAGCTTTATACGGTGCTGACCTGTGGGAGAAGTGTGTGATGCAGAGTGGAGGAGGAAGAGTTGGAGAAAGGAAAGCAGCGGCAGCAGGAGGAGGAGGAGGAGGAGGAGGAGGAGGAGAGATTCATCGAGTCACAGCGTGGAGGTCACAATGAAAGAGGATGGGCAGTGAATGGAGGAGGGTGAGGTCCCTGTACTGTAAGAGGTCTATGCACTGTGAGGTCTGTGTGTACATATGTATGTGTGTGTGTGTGTGTGTGTGTGTGTGTTCTGGCACGCTTCTTTGAGCCCACCAGCCAGAGAGCACGAAGCTCTTATTTAGCACAGGAAGAGCAGCTCTGCTTAGCAACCACAGCCGCCCTCCAATCACAAGCGTACTGAGCAGACTCCAACTGAGGACGAATCCTTTCTGAGAGTGTGTGGAGTCTGACAGAGGCCTCTAAATGTTGAGGTACACACCTTCCCACACAAGCACCCATACACAAAAACAGGTCTGTAATGGGAACTATTTCTCCACGTTTGAGCTCTGATCTTTTATGTCACCGGCAGACGAAGACAAATTTACATTCACACCCCTCTGTGTCTCCTCCGCTTCGCCGTCTCCTGAACTCAGTAGAGAATTCAAAGTTAATCTAAAGCATCCTAATCCAAAATTTTAATTATGCATATCCCAAAGAGCAAGGCAGTCACGTAAATCCCTAAAACATTCATTCTCGTGCACGTGCGCACTGTGCGGCAACCGGTTGCAAGTGAACCGATCGCGGCCCCGATTGTGATCTGCTAGCCATTAAAACAGGAGGCACAAACAAGATTTGGACCAAATGCTGTCTGAACACTGAGCAGTCTGTTTGGTTTAGCTGCGTGAGCTAATCCTTATGATAGCTTTGGAGGTGGTCGGTGGGCGGATTGTAGGCGCGAGCAGCATGCCAATTTGTCATATGGCACCAGCAGGGCCTACTTCTGCTCTGGCTGAAGTTCCATTAGCACATCTCCAATGTGGTCTAACAGTTATGTAGCTTGGAGCCGCAGGTCATTAAGGAGAAACAGAGAGAAAATTTAAGGGGATAAATATTGCAATTCTGCTCATGTCTCTGGCCTCAAAAGTCTCATCAGAAAAGCACTTGAATTGATATGTGCAATTGCACTGTTGGTTTCTCCATACTCTCTGCAGTATATCTAATTCATGCTCTAATTACAAAATTCCAGAGGGACTGGTTATAAATTGCGAGGATGCTTTGAGTGGGCCAGAGAAGAAGGAGAGAGGCCATGGCTGACATTCAGTCTATCTGTGTTTCCTGAAGACGCTGTCCAGAGAAGATGACAGTTTTGATGTGCGCTGTGGTCTCTGCATTCCAGGGGTTATGTAGGATTATCAGAGTTTAAACACCCCTCCCCGACTGCAGCAGCTTAGTAACTCAGCCAGCAGCAGATGCAGACTCCAGGATTTCCTGTCTCTGCACCAGATGGGCCTGCCTCTTAATCACAGAGCTGGAAATCAGGAGGTGATCGAAGAGGAATTGATGATGATTGTGGAATAACACTAACCCAATACAGACATCTGTTCTGCCACTAACGGACCGACTGACTGACTGGCTTGTTGAATGCAGTCACAGCCAGTGCTCATCTCCTCCCTCATCTCATCATCACTGATCAACACTAATCATTTCCTCCCTCACTCCACGAGTTATACAAGAAGTCTTTCACACATTAGCACTGTGCTGTGTCATGGAGGTTTGGAGAGGAATAGAGAAAAAAAAACTGTTCACATGAGAAGATCAGAAATAGAGTTGGGCAATACAGAATATTGCCATAATATTGATTTTGCGGTTTAAATAGTTGCATACAATAAAGTCATAATATCTTGTCTCTAACTCAGACTTGCAAAATCAGTATCATATCTGCTTTCAGCTGTCTCTACAAAACCCATTTTCATGGAAAGGCTTTCTTATAATCTAATGTAACTTGCTAACATGCCTGGACACACACACACACACACACACGTGTGTAGAGATATATATAGGCGTTTTTTTCCTAACTATGTTTATGCTATTTGACTTCATAACCACTGATTTTCATAAGTCATCTATTTTTGACTGTGTTAAATTAACCATGAAAGCTGCTACCTGGTTAGTAACCTTGTATACATCACTAATGACTTTCCTCATAAATTTTGTGTGTAAATATCTTCCTAAAGTGACAGTATTCATCCCAAACAAGATATTTTACATACAAAATATTTAATTAATTGAATATTATAATGTGAACATTATAATGTGTTGTTAAAAATTAACTGCACAATGTACTATAATAAAATAATATCGTCGTCATTTTCTGGCATTATGAGTACCATTGCTTTAGCTGGTGAAACTTACATTGGTGAGTACATTTTGAAGTTATATGTAATTATTTTACTGAACTAAGATTTTAAACACAGGACTTTTACTTGTAATGAAGTATTTTTACATTGTGGAAATGATACTTTTAATTAGTAAAGGATGTGAATATTTCTTCCACCACTGCAAACATATCAGTTATCTTTATGGAGAAATTTGTTCAAAAGTATTGTGATATATTGATTGATATGTTGTCAATAATGACCAGCTCTCAAACATATGTAAACAAATAACAACAGTAATATGGGTAAAATAATTTCAACATAATTAATAGGATAGGATTTTCCAATATTGACATACACTGTAGAATAGCCTATAGTGCATGATTGCAAATGTATTCAGAATCATCTCTAAAATAAAAAATTTGAACAAAAAATAATTAGTTTTATTAGATTTTAATTACAACTTGCACAGAATCAGTGACTTGAAGAACACTTATGTGAGAATGTCATGTTAAGCTCATATCATTGCAAAATGATTCTGCTGAAAGTTGAATATTGAACTATCGCCCAGCTCTATCTCTCTGAGACAAGCAGACACCATTACAGGCTCCAGTCTGTCTTTGAGCACATAACCAGGAAACTAGTCACAAACTCACAAGTGTGGATTTCCCACCCTGGGAAAGGCTGGAGGTTACAGACCTACCCACACAGCACCTAAAGAAACGAGGCACTAACAAAGAGAAATGGCTGCACTTCACAGACTCTGAAAGCCCGGTCTTCAAACAAAGGAGGCGGCAGGTCTTTAGCACACATCACCCATGACAGAACCCCAGCTGACGCCCTTTTAACATGGGGTCACCGCAGCCAGAATGGAGGCCACAACCCCTGGGAGCTCCTGCACCCCTTTGCCTCGACACCCCATCCCTGCTTTAGCTAAAGCACTCTGTCCAGTAGTCACTGCAAAGACCAAGTGATGGTCATCTGAGGGGGGCTGGTCAGTGGGGAGGTAGCGCTTTGGTGGGGGGTGAGGGTGTTGGGAATCAGGCAACTGCTCTCAAAAAGAGTATCAGAAGAAGTCAAATTAAACATAAGCAACAACGTACCAAAAACATTTGCATGTGATTTAGAAATGGGCTAAATATAAACCAAATATGACTGACTCAATGGGTTATGTGGTGATGTGGGTAGGTTCGGTCTTATAACTGACTGGGTCAACACTGGGCAGACAGGCCCATCAAGGACCAAAGAGATGCACCATGTCAGCTTTCAGGGCTTCCCAGAGGTCAGCAGACAGATGGGAATGGAAATGAGCCGACAGAGAGCTCATTTTAATCTGGCTCGGCAAAGCTGATCCAGTCATTACACTCGCCTGTAAACATGCAAACACACTCACTATACATAAAGACACCCACATGCAAGTGCAGACAAACACACAGTTACCTGATGGAGAAAGATGTATTTTTCTTTCATTTATTCTCTTTCAATAACTGCTAACACCTGAAAACACACAGTCCTTTACCCTTCGACACACTCTTGATTGGTTTGCTCCAGGTTTGAGGCTAATTTCATCGAGTGAGGAGAACAATGGGATGAGAAAAGGCATAAATTGGCCTCAGTTGGATGGCTTTAATATCCATTCCATTAAGGAGGGTCCATACAATTCTCCAGAATCCCCGTTTACTCTTCACTCAGTCAGATGATTGATCACATTGCACTCACTTCTTAGGGTTTTTTTTTTTTTTTTTTACAGTTAATGCTCAGAAGTATTTGACTATGAAGGGGAAAAAAAGTTTCTGTAATTCAAATCCCTTTTTCTTGAAGATTTTCATGCTAATCAGAAAAGTTAACATTTGAATTAATACATGTAAGGTTCAACACAGTGGAACAAGTCATCTTAAGTGGCCTTAAAATTTTCCATGTTTCCATGAAATTTAAATTTTTTCGGCAGCGTGTCAGCAAAACAATCACACATGATCTGAAGTAAAGAGCACCGTCACAAAGCGTCACAAAGTTGTGATGTTTTGTTAAAAGCTAAGAGTAATGTTTGTTATCTGCCGACTGTATATCCCTCCATCCTTTATCAGACAGCCATCTGGCCAGTGGACTGGACACAAGGGCATGTGATTGGATGGTGTGAAAAGAATGGGGGAAGGCTGGGTCAGTGTCTTTGGGGAAAGGTCAGGGGTCACGGCCCTTTGACAACACATGTCAAGGCCTGGCTCACACGCACACACACACCGCCTGCGTCTTCTGAATGAGAGAGTCTGCAGCCTCCTCTCAGCAATCTGCCCTCATCTGCACATTAGACAAAGAGCTAAATGACCAAATGCTGGATTTGATGAAAAACAGACACAACGGTTCACCGGGATCATTCCCTCCTCTGATCTGGCTTCTGCTTTTGTGAGGAGGCTGCAAAAATGACGGTTATATTTCACTTTCTACATTTACAGCCCCTTAAAAACAACTTGAATAATTCTAATCACACTTAAATCTCTCTTGCAAACTGCACTTCAAAACGATTCCACAGAAAACACATGCCACATCAGCAATAATCTTTTCAGGAGTTATCTGCACCAACCACCACATACAGTAAATGAGGTGGGAGTCTAGACAGACGATACAGGCAGAGGAGGTAACCTTCGAGGCTCTCTCTTATTAATAAAACACTCTGACATCAGAGGGAGGCTGAGGCAGAACGATAACATTGAGTTTTTGTTTCATGGGTAAGACGAGCCAACCATGGTCTGCGAGCCCCCGTCCAGCCTTTCAGCAGCTTGGCTTGTCAGGCTGATGTATGGGAGAGCGCTGGTGTGCAGCTCCCCGAGGACCAGTCCTGTCTACTAACTGGGACACGACTGACAGTGAACCACAGCAAACATGCGCTGCCCCCTCCACCACGCACCCTCCATGATGCTCAGCCCGAGTATATCACACACACTGTAAGACTGTCAGCACAGGACTCACCCTTGGAAAATATATAACTCACTGGGTGATACATCAAAACCTGCTGACTGTAGTTAGGAAGAAATTAGCCACAGGTGCAAGACTTTTTTGTACAGACAGATATTTCTTGACTGTACAAAGATTTTGTCAGGAATCTGTGTCCAGCTCATAGGAAAACATGATATAAATCAGCTGCTACTTCAGGACCTTCGCAAGGAGACTTTTAAATTGAGAACCGAAACACAAAAGATGTAAATCAACAACCTCATCTTTGCTATCACTGATAACCTTCCTCCTGTCATTATTTCATGTTTCTATAAGCCAACAACATTTTAGTTTAGGAGCATCCTTTAAAGAGAGTTCTGAGGTTTCCCTGTGAGACATCTCCTGGCTGCTGCTCAGACTGGAGCAGCACCATGGTGATGCATACAGAGATGTCCACTCATTAGCAGAGTCCCACACAACAGCTGCTCTGTGACTGCACAGCCACCTCGTCTCCTGGCCCTTTGTCCATACTAAACATCTCTGACCCACGCAAGGAGCCTAGACAGCAGGACACACACACACACAAACACACACACACACACACTCATTTCTTATCCTGTCCAGCCACAACCCCTTCTCTCTCTCTCGCTCTCTCTCTCTCCATACCTCTCCATACATTTCCATATCCCAAACCTCATTAAACTCTTACCCCCTTCCCCACCTCATGGCACCATAATAGGCTCCCCTGCCCCCCTCTCCTCTCTCACACTAATAAAATATACCATCGGGACTCCATTTTTCATAATGCCGATGCCCTTGGGTAACCCTGGGGGTTGGGTATGGGGCTGTTAGAGGATGGGAGGGATGCTCATGGGTGTCAGCTGATGGTTAGATGCTTCGCTGTCCTCTTTCAGACATATGAGGCTTTATATGAGGTGTTTCACGGTACATAAGTATTGGAGACAGACAGATGTGAAATGTGTGGCATGTGATATGCAATAACTCCGTTGGGGGCGCCTGTTTATAAGACTGGCGACACTTACGGATAGAATCAATCAGAGACAGGCCTAATCAGAGGGTGGTCTCCTCAAAATGAATTAGTAGGCCTAAAGCTGTTGAAATATCCACACAGATACAAAGATACAAACAAAACACTTCGAAACCAAGAAGTAATAAGGTGAAACAGAACACACTTACCCTGCATGATATACGGGACCGCTTGCTCGTCAGGTCATATTTTCCTTTTAACTCTTTGAGCAGCTGATCCAGGTGACTCTTCTCTTCTTTCCCGCTGTAGTCCTGGTCTAAGAGCACATAGGCCCGCCAGTTGGCAGAGTCGAATCCCCAGTGGACTGTCCGGTTCTCGAGTCTCTTGTGACTGTGGACCACAAACTTGTGAGGGGGGAACATGAGTCTGCAATCCATGCACTGGATGCAGGCGGCACTCGGGCCGGTGTACAGTTCCGGGACAAACAAGCCTTTACACCGACCAAAACATTCATGATAGACTTTGAAGCTCTTCTCGGTTCGCTCCAACTCCAGGGAGCCAAACTCCTTGTTGCAGTGAGGAGGGTAAGTACCGCCGTAGATGAGAGCGTTGCAGAGGCGCTCAGCATCCGTCTGAGTGATCAGCCCGCAGGACGGAGCCGAGAAGGGCAGGATACCCACCACTTTCAGGATCTCCAGCTGGTCCGCCGTGCACCTGGAGCAGTAGATGTGCAGGTCGTCGCACACCGAGTTGATCTGCTGGAGGGAAAAATCTCTCAGAACGCTGTTGAGGATCTGCGGCAGACAGAGACGCTTCTCGCCGCCGACCACGAAGCAGGAGATGGGCTCCCGCTCCAGGACCGTCTCGCACCTCTCCGTGGAGCGGTCGGACGGGATGAAAAGTGGACCGGACATTACTGGAGGTGTCTGGGCCGGCAGGGTGAGCATCATCTCTGCGGATTTTCCATCTTTATTGAAGAGTGAGTCCTGGTGCCACCGAGCGGAGAACGCAGCCGGTCCGCCGAGAGAGCGCATGGAACTCAGATGAAACTGCTTCAGAGTTTGCTGAAGTCCGGGATGGGGCTGAAAGCTCGTGCCCTCCATGTTGTCGCCGGTTATAGAAGAGATTTCAAAACTCAAAATGAAAGCTGAAATTGACTTATAGGATCGGGCGTCCTCAGCATCCGGCTACACGCTCAATAACGCGTATTTCCATGTCACCGGAGAAGCTTCCCAGTGGGTCCATTCAGAAAATCGACGGCTGCTGAATTCATAGGGGCTGTTCCTGTAAGCAGACGCAATTAAAGTCGACAACCTAGACTCAAAACTCGAATTATCCAACGCACAATTACCGGGTGCTGTGTTTCTTTGCGCTCCTGCGGTTTTACGCACTCCTAATGTGCGCTCGAAATATGCCTCGTCTGTTCCGTCTGGCGTACTCTCAGTCTGTCTCCCCACTCACTCAGTGTGTGAGTCGCTCTCTCTCTCACTCACTCTCTCTCTCTCTCTCTCTCTCTCTCTCTCTCTCTCTCTCTCTCTCTCTCGCCCTCTCTGTTTGTTTGTGTCTGGTTCAGTCATTGAATCCCAGCCAGGAATGTGACTGACTCCCCGGGCTGGCTCTTCCCTCAGCCAGCTGTTCCTCCCCCTACTACATGGCAGCTGCACATTAAAAAAAGAAAAACGAAATCCCTCTAAACCGAGGGGAGGGTGGAGCTTAGGAAAATGTTGTTTAAAATATTGGAAATATAAAAAACTTAAGTAAGTCAAATAATTGAGCCTTGCAAATCCACAACGTCTTTGAACAAATACATGTAAAATGAGATGATTTAATACTGTATTTATATATTTGCTAATACAGTAAGAAAGAGAAAGATGCAGGTAACTATATTAATAGGGAGTTACTTTATTAAGTAGGCTACATATTTGAGGTACTTAGGCTACTTTACTTGAGAATTTCCATTTTAAGCTACTTCCTCAGTACCCACATTTCATAAGGAAATATGTTTACTTCAGTACATTTATTAGGCTACCTTTGGTTACTATTACTTTACAGACTTAGGCTATACCAGTTCATGAAATATGATGCAGTGGCATAGAATAAACTACGCATCAGTTTATGAATCAGTTAACGTTTGCTCCACTTCGACCAAATACCACAACAGTAAAAAGCATACTTGCACACGAATGCAATCATAACAATACATCACAGACCGAAATGTTTCTCTAACAGTTTTTCTTTTGATATTTGTATTTATTCATTTAAATGTATTTAGCTGATAATACTTATGCATTATGCCTTAGTAACAATTTCTTGAAGTAGCCCAAATGATCTGAAAACTTGAAGACATTGTGGGTTTTTTTGTTGTTGTTGTTTTTACAAGTAGGGTAAATAGTACAATCTTATTAAGCATAGACCAAAGTCCAGATGGCAAACTATCAGGGGAATAAAGTTGTGTTGCTACATTATAGGCCAGAAAAAATACTTTTAAGTAAATTAAGCTCAGCTGTCATTAGCATAACCAGTCAGCTACATTGTTTTACACATTAGACAATTTCAGACTTAAAAAAGTGAAGACTTGTAAAATGTATCGATGAGCTATGACAACAGATAGAAACATGCAGTTTTATATTGTTCAGGGTTTTTTTTTCAAATTGTGGCTTATGTTATGCTTTGAAATGTTAAAAATCTCAAGTAAGCATAATTTTAACATTTCAATTTGTGTAAAATTATGAAGATAGCATACGATTATTAATATAACTATTACTATTTTCCCCTTACGGAAGTGTATAGATTCCAATTTAACTATCAAAAACGTAGATATAATTACACCTATAAAACCTGTATAACTGAAATAATGAGAAGTAACCTGAAAGGATCATCAGTTTACTTCACATTGATTCTTACATTGAACACATCTCCTCATATTAGCAATTATTTTTCACTTTGTACTACTATTTTCTTGTTCTCATTTATTCTTAGCAAATAACATCAAATTTGAATTTACCTTCTTTGGTCTTTAACTTTTTGTAACCACTGGATGGCGCTGATTATCTACTATTTAATGAAGACACATTGATGCAAAGGCCAAATGGAGAGGTGTTTGTCATGCTGACAAAAACATTGAAAAGAACAAAGCAAACATCTACAATTAGATTTTATTAGCTTAAAGTACAAAGACAATATTTATCTTTCCAAAATAAATACAACTCCATGAAATTTAGCACACAATCGATACAAATCATCAGAAAATGGAGCAGTAACTTTTATTTATTTGTGTTTGAACAGCACGAGCAGGGGTACAGAAGCGACACATTGGCTTTTGGTTTAATTTGTATTTAGTAGGGCCTAGATCTACTTGCTTGTACTTGTCTTGGCATGAAACTCATTTTCAGTGATATTTTGTGATAAAAATATAAAATCTTGAAATGATCCTGATTAAAACAGAAAAGCATTTATTCACCACTTTAAAAAACATTACATCATACCTTAAACATCTAAACAATACATGTCTGATTGTTAATGTCACATCCCACAGCAGGTTTTCCTGTTATCCTGGACACTTCGGACTTTTACTTCTGGTTTTACTGTCACAGGTTATTACCAGTAGATTATAATAATTGTTCCCACTGTTTCCAACATTTGACAGTTCACATTGGACATCATTTTTAGTTTGCTTAAGACAAAAGATTTAAAAACAACTTCACAAACAAACAACTAAATAACTAAATAAAACTGAAAGGCTGTCCTGTGTTTGATATAAGTAATTGAACAATGTTTAAAAGAAAATCTCAACTCAGATCCTTTCACATGGATTTAACTATGCATTATAACAGAATAAATATGCCACAAGCTTCAGTGAAAAAGAACAAGGGATTCACTTGAAATCTTCTCATTTCAAGAGTGTGTCTGCACGGCCTCCATCACACTGCTTGCAGCCACATTTAACCTACTTAATACCAACCTTGAAAGTGGGTTCTCACAGATATTTTTATTCCTCGGGAACAGGCAATAAGTGAAAGACACTACCCTAATTCAGGCATCTTATTTTCATACTTTGGCGGCGGTGTGATGGGTTCAATGGTCACTGGATTCTGTGTGGGGCTACGGATTTGGAGGCGGAAGTCCTTGAGGTGCAGTTTGTCTGACTTGATCCTTCTCACCCGGAGGGGCCGCAGCAAACGACTGGCACGGCTGCTGCTGCGGACGGGCAAGCTGGGGTTTGATATCTCAGCGGTAGGTTGAGCTGGAGCTGGTGTGGGACTATCAAGAGTGACCTCCTCGGTGGGGTTGCTACCGGGCTGTGTTCCCTCATTTTCCACAGCGGCTATGATGTCCTCGTAGGACGGCAGCTGGGAGGTGCTGTTGCGAAGGTTGCTCTGGCGGACAGGGTAGTTGCCACTGCCAACAACCTCCTCATAACTCGGCACGCTGAATGTGTTTGGGTCTACAGTTCTGCAAAAGAATGCAAGAGGTAAACCAAACTGAAACAGATTGATTTAAAGGATTTTACTTTATGATAATTAGTTTGATGATTTTTAAAAAAAATCTGTGCAGTATGACCACAAGTGCCTAGATGAATATTATTAAAGAAAACAAATTATGTGACAATCGGAGATTTTCTTAGCAAAGTTACCAAAAATGTATGATCCAAGACACAGAACCTATATTTATAGTTACATGTTAGATGAGAGAATGTACTGAACTATTTTTATATATATATATAGTTACTATGTGTAGAATGTAAATATGATTATGGCATGTTTCAAGTTATTCTGATGGCATAAATTTTGGTTTGTACAAAAAGGAAACAATTACCACAACCAGCTATGATGTGTACCACTGTACACAGTACATGCCCATACAATGTCTCACAGACAGGAACAATAACAGCATATTAGTGATTTAGGAGTTGATTTAGAAGAAAAGCATCTCTGGGTAAGTGCTGTTTTAGAACCTGGCTGTCCTAGTTCTGATACTTTCTAGTCTTTTAAAAGAAGGGAGAAAGTTCAAAAGATGGTTAGCAGGATGAGAGGAGTCACGGAGAACATTGTGTCCCTTCTTCCGTTATCTACTGGTCTAGATCTCAGCAAGAGACGGTAGCTCCTGGCCTATGATTTTTTTACACAGTAAGTACCATTTTGTCCAGATGCTTCCTGCCTTATGCTGACGTGCCTCCATACCACACAGTTATTCCAAATAGGTGAGGATGCTCACGATCCCAGCACAATAAAATTGCATCATACCTTCCTTTTGGAAAATTCATTCACTCCGGGGGTGGTTTGGGGAGAAATGCTACTACCAGATGGCGCCCAAGAAAGAAATATTCAAATGCTAAATAAAGTGGCTTTAAATATTCCATTTTAAAATGTTACGGTATGATACGGAAATAATTACCTTTGTGTACAATATATTTTTAAATGTTTCAAATTGGAAGAATTAATAATAATAATAATAATAATAATAATAATAATAAATTGAATTTGAATTCGCTTTTCACAAGCTCAAAGTCGCTTTACAGAGTAGAAAACATCTACTCTAAACAAGGACAACATCTAAGAAAAATGATGAGAGAGAAAGTCATTACTCACGGTTCCTCTGCCACATTGTCCACAAGGGGGACTCCTGTTGCCACTGGCTGGTTTCTTCTGGTGTGTGTCCTCCTTTTGCTCCTCACCCCAAGGCAGATGGATAAAAGCAACATGGCTGCCCCAACTCCAACCAGCACTATAGCCACTGTTGAGGACTTTGTGGTCTCCGTAGCTTTTCCATTATTGTTCTCAGGCACCGCTGTAGTGTTGTCTGACGTAGTGTGGGAGCCACCTGAGGCCTCCCCGTCCATGGGTATCACAGTCCATACAATCATAACAATACCCAGAGCGATGAGTCCAACTCCCAGAGCGCACAGGGCATAGTGTGCGCCCGAGCTGGTGCCCTGTGAGCTGGAGGGTCGGTTGGGACGGTTATTGGCGCCACATACACCCCGACTGGAACACATCCCTGCAGGAGAAACTGCAACAGAGACAAAAACACGGTGAGAAGAGACATAAAGCCCTAAAGCTCTCAAACTTTCATAATCTAATCTAATGATAATGATCATAATCTGATCTAATGATTCAAGAAATGTCATTCCACAAAGACGTGTTGTAGCCATATTGTGCTGCCATTAAGCACACCCACCTCACATTACTGGTTGTCATGCCAACAATGTTGTTTTTGTACAGTTGTCTACAAATGTTAAAGCAAAAAAAACATTGAGGATGTGATAAAAAGGTATTGTGCTGTTGTGTGCCAAACAGAAAGTACAAGGTGCATCACATTAAAGAAAAATCTCCACATAACATGTTCTTTCATGATAAAGGGAATTATGTGGTGGTTACATATTAATCTTTTGAGCTTAATTTACCCAGTAAACAAATAAAAATCTGGTATTGCTTCAATGAAGCATCATACAAGTTCAGGCAAACAGATATATAGTCACATGCAACTAATGATTATTCTCATTATCAATATTTCTGCTGATTTATTTAGCGATTAATCAAATAGTTGTTTTCTTGAACTGTCAGAAAATGGCCCAAATGCACACTGCAGTTTCCTAAAGCTCAAGGTGACATCTTCAAATATCTTGTACTAAAGATATTCAGTTTGCAATCATGAACAGAGAAATGCAGAAAATCCTCCCAATGGAGGAGCTTGAACAAATAATGTTTTCCGTATAGCCTGTTTTATCTTTCTAATTCACTCATAACCTTTTAAATTACATTCCATACTGCTTCCAACATGGTCCTATTTGATCATATGTTGCTGCCCTGTTTCCTGTTGCAAAGTTTGTCTGCGTTTTGTTATGCTTCTTGTATCGTTTGTGTCTCACTAATCTGATTGTCCCTGTTCATCAAACCCCTTCATTCCTGTGTGTCTTTCCCTTCAAGAGGATGTCTTCCTTTTGCCAGGCTGTGGTTGTAAATAAGATTTTTTCTTAACTAACTCTCCTGGTTAAATAAAGGTTAAATAAAATAAATTAATGGACTAATTGTTTGATCTCTACTCACATGGTTCCCATACTCTAAATTATATATTACCACAAGGAAAGACCATAATCAAAAACACATACTGAGTTGTCCCCAAAAGCTTTGGTTCACAGCATTAGGATTTTGAATACCTTTCAATTCATTGAAACATTATCTATATCTATATCTCAGGCTCTCTTTCTGGGACAGTGTGTGTCAAGCTTGCTCAGTGGCATCAGGACTTGTGGTGTCAACAAACTGGGCAAGCTGGTGAGGAAGGCCAGCTCGGTGGTGGGGATGGAACTGGACAGTGTGGAGGCAGTGGCCTCAAAGCGCTTTGAGGCTCATTTGTGCCATCAGGCTCCACAACACCACAGCACCAAATTGACGGATTTTACTGATTATATTTCAGATATTTATCTGGTTGTAAGCAATTATTATTGATTATATAGTGTAAATAGTTTGTTAAAAGTTCTACAATACTGCATCTTTTCTTTTATATTCCTTTGTGCGGCTGAGTTGACCGAAATTTCCTCTACAGGAGATTACTTAAGTTGATCTTATCTTAAGATTTATTCTAAACCATCACATGAGACATGTCACCAAACTAACAAAGGGGGTTCCTGACTGACTTTCTGCATTGTGTTGTCATTTGTCACTGTAATAAAAATGGCTGTATCTGTGAATAAATTAATTCTTTCATGGTTCGTGTGCTGCTACATATCAACCATTGCACTGCTACATCTTTGAGGCACAGGAGTGAGAGAGCAGGAGAACCGTTTGACAACAAAACAGGTTAGAAGAAACCACACATGTCTTAACATGACAAACATGAACCTGAAAGAAAGCTGCATTGAAAGGAATGACTCAAACTCAAAGAATGGAGTGATACGGTTAGAGTGACTTGGCAGCATAAGTGCAATTCATGCAAATATATTACTCAGTATTCATTATGAAATATAGGCCTACAATAAATCTCACAGGAACATAATTGAACTTAGATAAATTAAAACACACTAGCACAAACAACTGTTCAATTTAAAGTGATTCATTACAACAGGTGTTCACACAATGGCTACTTTTGTGAAGCTTATTACCTTTTGATAAAAACAGGTCAAATGCAACTAGACAGACAATAGATTTACAATAAAAAAGCCTTTCTAAAAAAAGTAATTTTCAAGGAGTGATTTAGAAGGAGGTACTGAGTTAGTTAAAATAAGTTCCTCAGGTATGGAGTTCTAACAGAAGACACCCGTTTCCTTTTGTAAAAAGGTGGTGTGCAGGAACAGTTAAATCAGAGTAAATCTATCATGTAGGTTTGATTTTCAATGCCTCATAGGTAGCCAATGTAATGTTTCCAGGATGAGTGTGATACGGTATTGTGTCTTAGAGCTTCTGAAAAGTCTGGCAGCTGAGTTCTGAACAAGCTGGAGATGGGAGTTATCCTTTTTGTCTGAGCCCTGAATACAGGGAATTACAGTAATCCAGACATGGTGAGCTCAACAGTATTGATGACTTTTTCAAGAGATATGGAGATTTTTTTTTTGTTGTTGAAGGAAGCATGCGAGTATTACCTTGGTGATTTGTGTTTCAAAACCCAAAGATCACGCCCAAAATCGCGAGCACAATGTTTGACGTAGAAGGAGAGGTTCTTTTTCGAGTCACAGGTTTTGTGACATTTCATATCAGAGACAAGTTTTGACATAAGTCAGTACCGGTTACTGGAACATAAAACTGAGTATCCTCCACGTTCAATAACAATGGAAAACAATATTGTACCTGCAAATTATATAAATGGACAACAGTTTACAACCAAGAACTGACACCTATGGAACGCCACATGAGAGGGGGGACCGGTGAGGAGATTACTAGATACTTGTGTGATATGGAGTCTCAGTCTCAGTGGATGCTTCATTATGCTGGCAAGAAGGAGGGTTGAGTTTGAAATAAAATCCTGGGATTGTGACTGCAACTAACAATCAAATTGGGAAAAAAAAGGGTTCTAGTGTCTTTAACGGCACACTGATAAACACATCAAACTTTTGACAATATCAAAACATACCTTGAGTTTGTCTTTCTTTCATATTTGTTCCTTACTCTTTAAATCTCTGGTACGGTCATTAATTGTGTTAAATTTGCCCATTTCATCTTGATATGGGTGATGCCATCAAGGATGAGGAAGGTCTGATATGTTATATAACAAAATTATTCTTCCACTCTGTTTAGCGGTGTATCTGGCAGAGGCAGCTATAAAAATTTTGCAGAAACGTCTAGCAAGATCGGATATAGGTAGATGGGGTACAAGCATGACGTTAGAGCCTTGGGATCAGAGACATTAAAATCAGAGACAGAGTAATACTATCAGACAGCACAAGGTCAAGGGTATGTCCTTTATTGTGTGTTGGATTTTTAACAGTCTGTTCGGGATTAAAATACTCAAAGAGTTTAATAAAATTAGCAGTAAAACCAGTCATGGAGGGGCGAGAGCAACATATATTAAAATCACCAAAAACAATTTTCGACCATGATAAATGAAAGAAGCTAAGAAAGTTCTTGAATAGTGCTGGTCTATGATGTGGCCATTAAATAAAACGGCACCGGGCATGTAAAAGAAAACCCAGCGACTCAAAGGAAGAAAAGTTATTAATGTAGACAAGGGAAAATTTGTAGTTTTGTTTTTTTTCTGAACAATGCATTTAATTTTGTTTAGCCAGAATTAGGATTGTGGGGACCTGTCAGTTTGGGAACTATTACCACTATAAAGCATTTTCCTCAGGTGAAAATACTGAATATCCTGAAGTTAGTCATGTGAAGACAGAACTAAAGCCTATGCCATGCAGGAAGTATCAATTGAAAAGAAACAATACACTGTGGATGTAAAAGCGCTGAATCTGGTCAACACCTGGTCTGCAACAATGTTTAGGTTGTGCTGCGGTTCATAAAAAGCTACATTGGTACTAAAGGTACTGCAGTGCTCCAAGTAAATAGTTTTTATACAAGCATGTTGTGCTCTACATACACCCACTTTACCTTTAGCAAGGCAGAGTGGGTCCATACAAAGACTATTTATGTGTGCAGACAACATTTTCCTCACTTTAACTATCCACCTATTACAGCCATATGCACATGCAGCAGTCATCCATTTCTGTAGTCATATGAGCTTCAGTCTTTTAGGAGCTGTGTGCCTCCTTCATCAGTCTCACTGTGTTGTTTAGCTGTTACTTAGACACTATACTGTAGTTTAAAAAAAATGCTTTATCCTGAATTCCTATACAATTCACATTAAAACTGGACCTTTTGTACAAAAAATGGCTGAAAACATACGAGTGAAAGCAGAGGAAAAGTATGCATCACTTATCATCTATCACTGTCATTGTGCTGCAGGATTTTTATGTTTCTCCACGTTTATCAAAGAAGTATTCTGGGAAAAAGGTCTATGCCCAAAATGTCTGACAAAACTTGATGCTCAGAGTGTGTAGGAACTCAACACATCCTCCAGACAATTTGATTTTCATTCGTACCTGCATCCCAGCTGCAAGTTAGACAACACTGAATTTAAACAACTTAAAATGACCAAAATGCAATTAATTTTCCAACCCAAGCAGATACAATGATACACAGTATCTCTATATCTGAAGGCCATTTTTTTCTGTCGCACATTCTTGTTTCACATTGCAATCATCATAGTCTGATGCAGATGAGTTTTCAGATAACCAACTCATTATTGTAGGCTTGTCTGAGACCGTTTTCAGCCAATCTCTTTCCTGGAAGCTTTGTCCCTCCTCAAGGCGACCTGCCAGTCACACGTTTGCTCCTCTAAACTTTAGGCCTCTACTGCCAATATGAAAGTGTTAGCAGATTCTTTTTTGTTTTTTACCTCTGGCCTTAAGAGTTTAAAATGTATCATACCATTGTAACTCATATCCAAAATAACTGTCCTGAACAAACAATAAGTTCATTTCACTGTGTAGATCATCCATTCAAGTTACTAAATCAGTTAAAACTCTTGCATCTGTCATTATCAAGCGGATCTATTGACAGGACAGGACAGTGTTGATACAAAAGCTACATAGGGCTGGACAAAAAAAATCAATAATGGTAATTATCCCAGTATAATTTTCTTCAATAACAATATAATAAATGTTCAATATATCTTCACTAAAAAGTTTGATTTAATTCATTTTAATCATTAACAAATTAGCACTTATTTTGCTATTAAGATATTTATTTTATTGGGGAAAAGGGACTGAAAAAAGATTTTACTTAATTTTACTTAATCATATTTTTTTTAAAAATTAGATTTTATCTTAACTGTTTTGAATGTTCTTCTTCAGATTTGTGAAGTGATCCACTGTAAGTTTTTGTCATGTTCCGATCATAAAGAACAGCTTAAAACCGCAATTAACGATCTGGTACTGATAGGAGGTGTTTCCTTCCTTTTCTGTAGATGTTTAACTTTTCTGCTTTCCACCAGTTCAGATTTTGGCTATTTAATTGCTCTTTGACATTGAAATGATGGCCCACACACTGTGTCTGTGTTAAAAATTAGGAGAATAAGCATTTTGTGTTCACTGTTAAACCTCAGCTGTGCATAAAACTTAAAAAAAAACTTAAATTCATTGAATAAATACAACAGTGCCTTAGGCGATAATTTAATTTAATCAGCTTCCAGTGGAATTATAAATACGATCTTATCATTTTATTGTTTTAGAAACAATAAAATGTTTTAGACACATCTTCTGTGTCATGATCAATTTAATGATTTTAAGCAAACTATAAGTGAAAGCTACAAATATGAGTCATTGAGGTCAACAAAACAATCTCAACTCTAGCCTTGCTCGGAATAGAGCAACGTTCAATGAGAAAACTCAATCTGATGATAAGGACTGTGTGATATGGTCAAAAGCTCCAGAACAAACTGGTAAGTAGACCTTGATTTGAGATCATGATTAAGAACTTTGTTTTACAGAGTTTTGTCTGTAATTGTAATTTAAATGCACACATTATGCTGTAGTTGTCTTTAATTCCTTGGAGTTTGAACAATACACCATGATAAATTATATAGTTTTAGTAGGAATAACTCCACTAAAGCATTTTGGACTACTTCAGATATTAGGTTTATTATTGTTATTACTCCAATCCTATACATTTCATTATCATTTGCAGCACTAATATTATTGTTTATGTGCAAAATTTACATAGGTTGCTTTTGCATGTCCCCTGGTCTTGTAGTAATTTTAGCTCTATCCTGCCGTTGATGGTTTTCAAAAGTCAGATGTGACGCCTGAGAAAGTAAAGATGGATGTTTTACTGTCTTGTAGAAACCAGTCTGCTTATTACCCACACCCAAGAGTGACTGGAATGCTACCCCATCAAGAAAATAGGGTTACATAATGTGTATCAGTTGAATATAGAATATCATATTGAAACTGATATTAAAGGTTATTTTACATAATATATGTGCCATATTGTGATATATTAATATTGGTTGAAATATTCTTAACACACCCACTCTGTAAGACTCTACTCAGATTCAATACTCTAGCTCAGGATTGAGGACAGTAGGCTAGAGTAGACTTTATAAAATGGATCACATATCAGCTCTGACATGACGGATCCACACTCAAAACGGTTTTTTAAACCGTCACATTCATTCAGTCATGGGCCACTGACAGTTTTTAGTGCCTGACCTCTGGTTACATAAAAATTATTCCATAGGGTATTTTATATGTGAAAAGGGAGCACTGACATATGAGATACTAGAACTAGAATGAGGAGAGAAAATATTTGTCAGTGCGTCCATACTTTGGTACATTTGATCTCAGATGTAATGCAGCATCCAACTGATTTCTCTGTGTTGTAAAATTACCCTGCCACTTAGGTGCTTGGTTTCCTCCTCAGTGGCCACAACACATTAGGTATGTAGCTTACCGTCACTGATTTGCAATATATATGTAGCCTATATACAGAACCACATGTAGGCTACTTTACCATCATTATCAAGGCCAAAATATAGTGACAGTATTGTATCACAGTGTGGTGGTCTTTTCCTATGTCTGTTTGATCTTCTGTGTCATTTCAAATGGGTGCTTTTCTTATTTTGCATTAACACAGAACTTTTGAATTTTTCCTCATAGGTTTTTCTGGATGTGGCAGGCCTGCTGGCGGTGTGGGTGTGTCCTGTTTAACAAAAGCACACTTCCAGCATTTAAAAAAAAGCAGTTTCTGGTGTTATAATCACAGGCCTAATTCCTATTTCTATCAGGTTACTATATCACTAACATTAATAAACCTGTGGAACGTTACTGGTGCAGGAAAGTGGTTAAAACGTGAGTCTGTCCTTCAGCCAGAGTGCAGCCAGCGACTTCATTGTTTGTAAAGTAGGAAGGGACCTCAGAGGGAGGACTTGTCCCCTCACAGTTGTTACACATTGTGACTTTTATCCGGACACAGCTCTAGCACCTCATAAAGGGAAACGTAGGCTAACCCATCTATGAGATCTGGTTAAACTGATTCTGGTCTTAGTCCTTCGAGGTGAAGGTGATCTTGAAGAGGCCTTACCTTTTCACCGCTCACTGACCAGGGACTTCCCTCTTCATCGGTGAGTTACCTGAATCACGCAGGTGTTTTCAGGAAGATCACAGGGAAACAGAGGAAGAAGACAACAGACGCAACACCCGATACCCCGTTTAACTGAAAATAAAATCACAAAGCGTGTTTCTTCCGCGACAATGTTTACCGCTACACATGACAATATTGTTCACAGGAACTTTGTGTAAATTCCAGCCGTATGGAAACCTCCTGGGTCCTGGTTGTAAAGTGTGTCTGTGACCGGGTTTCCTCTTGGTCCTAGCGCCGCTCAGGTACTATGCCTCTAATGGAGACAAATTAGTAGCCAAATTTGCGGCTGTATTTGCGAAATTCCCGCAGATTTGTACGTGTTGCTTCTGAAACCTGGGTGAAGTTTGCTATTAGGGCTATTTATAACGAGCCGTTGTTCGTGTCCTGTGTGTAACTAAAATACAACGATGACTTTCAATTTTAACCTGAATTATCTTTTCCTAAGTAGTTATGTTGCCTAAACCTAACCAACCTAACCAAACCTGAAAATAAAATAACTGACTCTAAAAATAAAAAAGTCATTTTTTAAATTTTTTTTCTTGTGGCTACTGTCACCCACTGCTTTGTGGACTGCCGTTTTGAAGCCTTGAGTTTTGCATTTTGGCTGTTACCATCTTGTTTTTTTAGAACCAGAAGTGACCATATTCAGATGGGATGAGCTATGGAGGTATGCGAACTGCTAGGCATGACAGGTTTGCTGTGGTAGCGACTTGTTAATCACAAGGTATCCACGTCCTAATGCACCCCCCTGCTTTATCAGCTATTTTACTCTAAATGGGACCATCATTTTCAAAATGAACATGCTGTAGCCTATTGAAGACTTAAAACTAATTGAGATTACAAACTCATTAAGAAAGTCTTTACTGAGGTTATAAATCAAGTGAGAATTAGGGTCATTTTGCCATATACTTCTATACAGTCAGCTTCTTTTTGCAACCGGGAGAGTTGCCCCCTGCTGGCTATTAGAAAGAATGCAGGTGCATTTGTTTCAGACGCAGAGATTCCCATTAGGTTTTTTGGTCTACGAATTGTCAGAAAACAGTGAAAAATGTCCTTAAAAATACTCCAGAGCCCAAGGGGACATCTTCAAATTTTGTGTTTTTATTGACCAACAGTCTAAAACCCAAAGATATTAGTTTATTATAAGTCAAATAAAAACAGTGCATCCTCACAATTGAGATGCTAGAAATAGGTCATATTTGACTTAAACTATCAATTATCAGAATATTGGCTGATTAATTTCCCTTACATTGGCTAATCACTCCAGGTTTAAAGGTTATTGTTAAAATATCATTAATTTGAAAAGAAAGGTTGGATTGTATAAGATTGTATTGTTGGGACTCATTGTGGCCCAAAGTATTCAACTCAAATTCAGTTACAGTAGTGCATTATAGCATACACACATAGATACAGCTGACAAAAATAATCTCACTACAAAGTCCACTTGGTAGCTGTGCCAGACCACAGTCTTCCTCATCAGATGAAGTTGCCGAGTTGTTACAAAGATGTAGCTGTTCTCGAATTCCCAGTTCTGTTTTTTTCCTGCTTTCATTTTTTTGGTCTTTAAAGTGGTTAGAAAAATAGATTTTCATCACAACTGGGCAAACTCCATTTGCTGAGGAAGATTGTATGAAAACATTAAAGGCTCTGCGTGGACTTTGTGGTGAGATTGATTTAGACAACTGCTGTAAGTAACTGCCCTAAGTAAAGAATTAACTTTGATCAATTAAAGTGTCTGTAGCCTAACATGATAAAATGTAATGTATCTAATATATGGCAACAGCCTCACTATATAGGGACATTGGTAGCTTAGATCAGAAGGCAGTGAAGGAGACTTTGGTATAAAGCTTAAATAAAATTTTCTTTTAAAAAGAAAAGAAATCATTTAAAGTAAGGACAAAATGCTAGCATAAATTGTGATGCATTATTTAACTCCAATACAAGCTAATGTGACATTTTTTTATATATGTTGTGGAAATATTTTAAAGCTGCACACCACTCTGCACTTAAAATACATATATCTCTCCAAAATCTTCATAGGATAATAACTTAAGTATCAGCGGATAATATTTTTTCATCCCTGGTTAATGTGTTAACAGAGGTTTTGATTTGTCTTGAAAAATAACAATAACAGACTTGTCCTATGTGTATAGCAGTTGACAGCATTTTCATCTTTAATGTTGGCGTACATGAAAAACTCCAACAGCTGGGTGAAGAGAGAGAGAGAGTAAATGCCATATTAACACAAACACCATTTGAGTCCTTCCCATCTGACATATTTGAACTAATCTAATCTTCCCGCTTAAACAACTTTGCCTTTGGTGACGTCCAGAAAGTGGCAGACAAACCTGTTTTCTATTATTTGGAATAACCTTAGGCTTTTAGCTGAACACAGTGTGGTGACATTTCATGTGTGTTTTCATGCTCAGGAACAGCAACCTTTATACAAATATGTGTTATAAAACATGATTAAACTGTACAAAATATACCATTACATTCTCACCATTGAGTTCATAATACAAGTAACATTATTTTTTCAGTGCTTATAGAGTATAAACATGTGGAGGCAATTTTCTTTAATTTGACACATTATCACTTTCAAAACTCAACATTCAACTGTATGTTTAATATACATATCACCCACATATGATGAATGTTTTCAACATTTGCAGTCAAATGTAAATCAAAGCAATAAAATTTCACTAATTAAATTAATATCTTATGTAACACTAATGACATTATGGATTTTACCAGATTTCAAAAGTACAGAACCCATGTTAAAGATTGTCTTGTGTGCAGTCATAAAGATTGCACCTCTTGGCCATTTTGGTCATATTAGCTCCCCCACATGTCCAAATTTCACATCTTTTGATTTTGATTTAATCTAAGATCTACTATCTATTACAGTAATAATATTAATTGTGATGGGAAACTGCATGGACCAAGAGAGGACCAGAAAGCTTGAGGAACAACACAATGTCTCTCATGTATGTAGAGCTGCTGACATGTCACAGTTCAGGTCCTTAACAGTGGATATGTATCTCTACAGTGAAAACACGTTATATTGACTTTTTTCCACAAGCATAAATATTCATTTACTTACATGTGCAACAATGAAAAAAGTTAACTGACATGTTAGAAATAGTTGAAAGGAGAAGAGCAGTAAACAACAGTAGTGTGAGACCTATTTCATATAAGGCATCAAAGGAGAACATTGTGTTATTATTTTTGTAGGTTACTCTTAAGCCTTCTCTAAACTCATGATACAAAAATCTTTTTTTGAAATTTAGTTGGGAAGAAATCCTCCTCCCTCATTATAGCTAACAGCTCCATCAGGTCTCTGTTAGAGATGTCAGAATATGTGTTATTCTTATATTGACCAAAATAATAATATGTTTGAATTATCCAATGAAGTGTTAAAACCCTTTAAGACAATCTCATCTTAAAAGTTCAGCAATGCTGAGTGAAGGTCACTGACAGTAGTGAACAACTATAATACAAAAGCAATGTAAACAATTGTAACAACGTGAGTGATGTTGATGGCTGAGGCTTGTTCAGACGTTGGTGATTTCAACACTCTTGTAGGTGTGCATCGGGCTGCCTTTGGTCCTGGGAACAGCCTGAACTCTTGCCTCTCTTGGTAGAGAGCCGCAGCTGCCGTGGAAGCCCAGAGATCGCTCCACAGAGTGGCTGTTCGCACGTAACCTCAGCGGACTCTGGAAAAATGAACAGGCATAAAATAGAATGTGGTGTTGTTGGGGTTTTTTTTTACTTTAAATCCAAAATAAGGCATTGGCCTTTTTCAAAAAAGTCAAATATTATTAGCTGACATTAAAGTGAAATTGTCACATTTAGTAAATTTCAGTCTAAGTGCAAAAGTCAACTCACTAAAGAGAGAGAGAACTTTCTATAATTATGTATTTTGTCATTTTTATACTTTATTTGACAGGTGTCTAAGTAAAGAAAGACAAGAAATGTAGGGGAAGAGTACCTAGCCAGAATCAAACTAGGGTTTGAAGGAGAACTCCCAGGAAGATATATGTAAACAAACATGTTTAATAAATTAACTGCTAAGTCTGGTCTGTGGGATAGAATCATAATGTCTGTAACTAGCCAACCGCTGTACAGTGCCGGCAAACTGACTGTCACTGAAAATGTGTGTAAATATATTTTGTGACTAAACATGATATATTCCAATAATATGATATGAGTGTGAAATGAATGATACCTTGGCTGATCTTCTCATAGACACCCTCTCCTCAGCAAAGCGGTTAACAGCCACAGGTGAAGAGGAACCGATAACCTCATTGCCCTGCTCGGCACTGCTGTGAATACAAGGCATTACAAGACATATTTGTTTATGTGCATGATATTGATGCATGATTGATGCATGATAAGGAGGACATATTTTTAATGTCATAGAGCAAAATCCCTTGTTGCTTTAAGAGCAGGACAGAATAAGAAAGTATGCAACAAGAGTTGAAGGGTCTCTAATCTACCTGTGAGGGACAGCGAGAGATTTCATCTCTTCATACAGGTGCCGATGCAGCATGTGTTTGTTGCTGGGTATCCCCAGGGCTTTGGCCATGGCATCTGTGTCAAAGGACGGGTCCAGAGCCATCATAGCTCCATGAATCCCTTTACCCTGAAGATTGTCTGCATACTCCTGATGATCACAACACATAGGCACAATTGATTTACTGATTAAACTTCTTTTTTGATTGTAAATATAAAAGTGGCACCTCCAACAAGACATGCCCCAGTTACAGATAGCATTAGCATTACGAAAAGACAAGTAGTTAGATATTAGCAGCTTCCAAGTAGGCCTATACATCGTTTCTCTTAAAAAATTATATTCAGTAACAATACAATATCCAATAATATTAATCCTTACACATTTATATATACAATACAATACTATTACTGTCACAATGTTACTATACAATATATAAAGTTCACTAAATTTTACTTAAATTGAATAGGCCTGTACAATACAAATTAAAACTTGTAATGACAACATTTCATGTTATTTTATTTTATTCTTATTATTGTGAGGTCAGTCGGCCAGTCGGTCAGTCGGCCACAGCCATTTTTTAGTGAGGACTTAAAATTATCTAAAGAGTCCATCATCTTAATGCTCATAGGTAGCCCATTCCACTGGCAGCTGAATAGAGGAAAGTATCCTAATTGTAATTACTTCAGACTTTATCTAAAAGTCCTGCCAAAAGTCAAATTAATAGCAAATTAAAGGCAAACCACTGTCACAGCCTTTAAAAACACAATAATAACTTATTGAAAACAGATGCCCCCGGTACCGGAGGCTACGGTGCTCAGGGCGATTCTACTGATTAAAAATAAATAAATTTCCGCCATTTTAACTCCGAAATGTGCCGAAGTTGTTCCTTCGGGTCTAGTCGGTCGCCATCTTGATTATTGCGCAATACAGGCAAGCTGCCGGCCTGCTCTCGTCTTTTTCTGCAGAGAGGAAACATAACGCTTGAGAACATATGGTGTTTTTTAGCATTTTGTGGCCGATCCGTTAGAGATATATAGACATGCAGGGTATCAAATGAAAGGTCTGCTCAAGCCGGGGGTGGTATCAATTGAGAACAGGCTCTACAGGCCTGTAAATAAAGCCTGGAGTGCTTTTGGTGACAGTAATGTTTATGAATACTCCTGTTTTTATCAATATTTCACTGTTTTTCATTTTGATCTTGGTTGTATGGACAGAAAAACTGTTTTAAAGATATGTATCAATAAAAGATAATGTTGTATGATAACTGTTGTATTTTAGTTTATTTTCATCTGATTTACAGTTACAATTGCATTCTATGCGCATTAGAAGATATTCAGTTGCATTAAAAGCTTCCTCAGGATTGTTTTGATGGTTTATTGCATTAAAATATAGCTTTTTTTTCCAGGCGAGGAAAAAAATATCAGATTTTTTCTTTATTGCATCTCCATGTAGTCTGTAAAAGTAAAATACATATATTAATACACAATGGATTTATATTCCTTAGACTTTTCAAAGGAGACCAGAATTATGCATATAGGCCAAATGGTTGAGGAGTTATTCCTGATTCATTTTGTATGTAATTTTAGGTGTTTTTTATGGAAAAAGGTGCCTGTTTTCAACAGGATAAATAACTGTTTATCTAAGGGAGAAAGAAATCATGCTTTAGCTTCTAGAGCTACATGTTGACCAAAGACAAGCCATACTGAAAACTGAAGGCAGGTAAAGTATCACCTATTGTGCATCCAGGAAAAAAAAAGCACTTGCATGGTATTTTATATTCTATACTCTCAACAGTGGTGAGGCAAGATAGCCATCATTAATTTTGAGGCAGTCCTAGAAACTAATAGGTGGTATCTAGTTGCAATCTGCCCTAGAAATCTCCTGAGCAAAGGGGAATGCCATCACTGACCTCCCACCCACCTTGAGGTCTATGTCTCTGATCCACTTCATTACTCTGTGACATGTCCAAACAATAGGGTCCCAGTCTTGTTGCTCACATTTTGCCCGCCGTGCCTGCAGGGCCTGCGAAAACACAACACACACATAACTGCACAAGCACTTAGTGGCACGCCGAGAAGTCAGGGAAGGATGAGGGCCTGCTGAGATAATGCAGCACCTAGAGCTTCTGCCTGCCTCAAGCTATGGTGGATAATAATGAAACCAGTAGTCGAGTAAAGGAGCAGTTGAGGAAAGACTGCTGAAAAGACTAATCTCATGTCAATTTTGATCCAGAATCTGACCTCTTTATCAAAACTGAGCATCTGCAAGAGCTGGATTGCCAGGAGTAGACTTGTCTGGTGGTACTGGTCGCTGATGTTGAGGAATCTCTCCAGGTCTCTGCGGCTCAGGGAGTTCAGCACTCGCCCATCCACTAAATGAGTCTGGAAGGTCTGGGAGTATTGAGGCAACCCCACGTCACTCAGCCAGGACGTTGCAACCCAGTGATGGTCCATCTCAGATGCTTTTGATAGTCTAGAGGAAGAATCGACACCACTGATGAGTACATTTTCAGATCCTTTACCTAAGTACAAGTAGCAATAACATAAGTTGAAGTCCGGCATTAAAAACATTAATTAAAATCACAAAATTAATATTAGCAAAATGTACTTACAGTGTCAAAAGTAAAAGTGCTCATAATGCATAAAAGCACACCTATTAGTGTTATACTATTATTATACTATATACTATATATTGTATTGTTGGATTGTTAAACTTACTTTGAAAAGTATCAACTTTTTATCAAACAGCAAACACTGAACTTCTTCAGGTTTTTTTTAGCTGCTGCTCACCCTTGGTCCCCTTCAGCTCTCCTATAATCCTCAATTGCCAGTCTTAGTTTCCTACGATGAATGGGGTTACTGATTCCCAGACCCAGCTCTAAATCCTCATCTGTCAGGCCTAGCAGCACCTACAGAACAGAAATACAGTACTTTATCAAACAAGAACAGCATCTAAATGTGCCCATCTGATAAAATCATTCCCCACTCTCAGGTACAAACAAACAAACCACTTGTACCAAAGGTGTACCTTGCCACTTTTGACGTTTTCAGAGCAGGCTCGGATGTACATGGGCATTCCCATGACAACCTCCAGCCAGGCCTGGACTGCACCTGCCCTCCACAGCGACATGCATGTGTTTCGAGTGAGCTCCGCCTGCTGGAGGCGGTCCAGCTGCTCCTCTCCATCAGACAGGCTCTGTTGTGTGAGGCTGTCAGAGTCTGGATTGTTCAGGAGAAGTTATGGTGTGGCATACAGGAGGGGGTTCAGGGTCAGAGGGATATGGAAATCAAAAAAATGACTCATCTGGAGACAGATTAACATAAAAATTAGAGGGTATTTGCGTCAAAAATAAACTGCCACAATGTGTATTGATACGTACCAACAAATTAGATGCTACCCTAAAACATCAGCATCAATTTCGAACATCAACAACAGAAATATGCCTTACTGACCTCCGAGAGTTAACTGGGTGAAAAGTAGTTTCAACCCTTTCCTTTTGCCAAATATTGACAATCAAATATTTTGGGATTTAACTATATGGCCACTAGATGGAGCCAGAATAATTCACTGGAGCTGTACTCCTGTGTCTGTGAATGAGCTGTAGTGTGTGATGAAACAGATAACTAGGTTTCTTTAAAAAGAATAAAACAACAAAACTCTCTTAACCTAAATCTAAACCTGAAATGGTGTTGAAATTCAGAGGATATACAACTCATTTATTTCTTTCATGAGAGTGTAGTAGTCCAGTCAGTGCTAAAACTATAGTACCACATTTAGTAAAGTTGTTAAAATATTTCAGTAACTACCTGATGGTTATGAGGGGATTTAAGACCATTAGGATAATGTATTAGAGACACAGGGATTATTCATAAAACATCATGCTCCTGCCCATTAACCGCCCATCTCAACAACAGGAAAACACTGATTCATACTGAACCGACGAATCCAGGATGAACTCTGTGTGTTTACCTGATTCGTACTTACATGCTGACAAAAATGCTGCATGCAAAGTCCACCATCTCTTTCAAGAGTTTCCACAAAAAAAATGACACAAACTCGAATTTTTTTCCGAATGGACCTGAGTCATATGAATAATCCCCAGAGTGCAGAAACAGACAGCTGGTAATCACAGATGAGGAGTTACTCACTGGCAGGAGAGAGTTGCCATTAGAAATGGCAGAAGGAGAGGGAGAGACATGTTAGACTGGGACACAAGAACAAGATTACTCATGGAACAGAAAACTGCCACATAGGATGTATTCAGTTACTAGTTTTATTTTTAAAATAAGATTTCATTTCAATTATAATTCATTTTGAAAATGCTAAAACCTCCTCAACATCTAGCTGCAACAGCTGCAGCAGATAAATATTTGAAGTTAACTCTTTGTCTTTTTTTGTTTTAAATAAAATACTTCAATAGATTTAATCTTTTATGGAACATCTCCTTAATTACAAAGCATTTGACATAGAATTATTAGAGCCACCTTTGCAGGAAATGAGGAGGGATTCTACAGTAAACAAAACAATAACAGCAAAATCAATAAAAATAAAAGGGATCGTGCATCCATAATGCAAGGAAAGATAAGTCGGGAAGTAAAGGGAAACACAGGAGCAACACAGGATTGTGGAGATTATTAATTTGATTGGCAATGAATGGACATCTAATCAAAGCAACACAGAGGGATCATGCACGTGTTTAATGCACATTCCTTCGTCACATATTGGCACATGTTAGATAGCTCTCAGTAAGAAATGAGTCACACATAAACAATGTTACGAGGCTAGAGCTAACAGTGGCAGAATGATACGCAGATTTTCTAAAGATGAGTGTTTAACCTTTGGCACTTGCACATGGTTTCAACAGCAAGCGATAAGTGAGCCTGAATATGCATGAGGCCTACTATTAATTTTTTGTTTGTGTATTCAGGCTCTGTGCAATTCAGTTTTTTAACAAAGACTGACTTTAAAACCCTTGTTAGCCAGTCGTTAATTAAAGTGACTGAGAATATCATTTTTAGCATAAAATGTATGAGTAGGCCTTCGTGAAAAAAACTCCCTGCTGGCCACTTTGTGATATGTTTTATCTGCAAGTACTGTGAGCCAGCATTTGTAACATGAACTTGATGACAATCCTGTAACCAGCAATACCTCTCAAACAAAGCACTATTTTTCAAATCACCAAGCAATATAATATAACAGAATTTCACCAATTAAATTCCAAGAGATCAAATTTCTATTAAGCCAATCCGATAATATCTCCTCTTTCATAAAAAGAAATGGATCAAGTAAGATTGGGAATAAGAAGAAACTTAGAAGTCAATGTTGAAAAGCATGATAAAAGCAACTGTAAAGTACCAAAAGCCAAATGACATTTACAGTAAAAACACTAGTTTCACAATTACTCCTATTTACATATGAACAGCAGTCCTTCAAGTCTCCAGTTATAAAAAAACCCCAAAACATTAAGACATTTGTAAGATAATACAGCATAAACATGTCTACACATAATAATAACTCCATGTATATATTTATATGCATGTAAACATATATACATATGCATACATGTATATCTATAAATATATATCTAATTTACAAACATACAATTTAAAGGCAATATACTGTACATTTATGGGAATAGCAGTCTCTTTTAGGCTTTTCTTTTAAAATCCCACCCAAACCCCTCCAGTCAAACCCATACACAAAACACTCGTGAAAGCCAGGTGGATATCCACACAAATTTAACACACACACACACACACACACACACACACACACACACACACACGCAAACATTCACACTCAGCATCACCAATCGGCATCTTCCTCTATGTAATAATCAGGGGTGGCTGTACCATCAAAGAGACCGGGGTCCAGTGACTTGCGCTGTTTGCCCCGAGCGAACACCCGTGACAGGGATCCCAGAGTCATCTTCTCCTTCTTCTTCTTACGCTTCTGGTCCTCCAGGTCCTCCATGGACTGAATGGGGCAGAGGAGACAGGAAGTTGGGTTTGTCGTCTCATACAGTCAAGTTAAAGCAAAAGTTCGACATTTTGGGAAATATGCTTATTGACTTAGAATTAGATGAGAAGGTTGATAGTCACCTGTCTGCACAGCAATACAAACAGCAAACCTTTGCCCCTGATGTTAAACTCACTGATTTACACTTTACATCCTGTTTGTTTGATGTGTACAAAAACTTTGGTTTTTGAAACCAACAAGAAACATTATGTGGTTTTACAGGGGTTATGGGCCAGGCTCCTTCTGGAACAGGCTCAGTAACTTCTTGGAGTCTCCCTCATGGTGACAATAAGAATCCAGGAACTGACTGCTTCCAGCAAAGAATCAGTCCAGCACATAAACTCCTCTACACCAAACACCCACACCTGTAGTTTTTTCACTTATGTATTCATTAAATGCACTCATATATACAGTATATGATATCACAGAAGTATCAATCTTTTCATCTAACTCTCAGCAAAAAACTGAATTTCCCAGAATGTCAATCTATTGCTTGAGTCAAATGCAAAATAACATCACCACCAACACCGAGCAAGCAGGCTGACACCCAGCAGGTCGACAGACACATACAGCAGAAGACAAAGAGGAGGGAGGTAATAATAGAAAAGTGTGGAGGTGTGATTACTTGGTCGAGGGGGCCAGGCAGCTCTTACATTGCAGAGGGAGTGGGTCCGGTGACGAGGTGAGTTGATGTCGCTGGGCGTGGATGAGCGGTCCCCGTCGGCAGCCGAGGCGTCGGAGATGACAGAGGGCTGGCGAGAGTGGCAAGGGCTGATCCTGACCACAGCTGCTTGTGGCCACACACACACACACACACATATATTCACACACGTTGAAAAACACCAAAGTTAGTATGAAAGACTTCCAGGAAACCCTTTATTAGTATGTTGCATCTGTAAAAGGAACACCAAGCAGCACAGAGACTTAGATGCAGAGCAGATTAGAGAGCCTACCCTGTCTGTCCGTAGTGTGTCCGTGGTAAAGGGTCTGTTGGCTCTGACGGATGGCGGCAGTGAGTGGCAGGTCAGCCTGCATCACCCACTCCTGACTGCCATTCACCACGGGCTCTGTGGGCATTGCCAATGAGTGGCGCTTCGGTACGTCTTTTGTCAGGGTGGCCAGAGACTGCTTCGCCTGGGAAACACACGAGAAACAGAAACTTAGCATAAGTAAATGTGTTGCTGTAAATACGCACTAGAGTACCAAAAACATACTAATTTTGCTACTGATAACAGTTCGCAAACAACAAATATTATAAATATTATTGGTTTTATATTATTGGTTTTGGTCTTTTTATGGGATTGTTGACTAAAAAAATAAATAATTAAATATCAGCAGTTTTTCATTTTAAAGAATGCAGCGTCTTAAAAACTGTCCATTTCTGTACTAAAACGCTATGCTTTCCACAGGTTGGAAGCCTCTGAAAGGGCATTCAGTGGCCATGCATTTAGTTTTAGAGGAAACAGTTAAACAATAAGATACTAAATAGAGAAGAGAAAAAAAAGAAGGGAGAATGATATTTTGTAGCTTGGTTGCTTGACAGCGATGCAGCTCTGGCACTGATTTACCAACAAATCTGATCTGTGATGCAGCTTGATGTGAGGATATGTGGGTGGTTGTGACTTGCTGAGGGAGGAGAGAGATTAATGACACACAGACTGACAACTATACCTCCGAGGGACGAAACGGCAACACAGAAAAAAATGAATTTCTTTCTGAGCCCAGAGAAAGACTTAATGCTTTGAGAGAGGGAAGGGATGAGCAGCTTACTGCATGTGTTTGAACTGATATGAATACAGTGACAGGATTGCAAACCCACACCTTGTTTGCATTTGTGCCATAAACACAAGATAATGATGCTAAGGTGACACCACTGCGCCCGAGTTAACAGTGTGTCTATGAGCAGGGTGACTCACCATGGTGAGCTCAGCCTCCAGTTCTTTGACCCTGTTCTCCTTCATGTCCATCTGAGATCGCAGGATGTTGGCCTGTTCTGTAGCTTCTTTGGTCTGCCTCCTCAGGTCCCACTTCTCCCTCTCCAGCACATCCTTCTCCTTTGCCAGGGCTTTCACTGCATCCTCACTCTCCTGAAGAACACACACAAAGAAAAGACATGGTTAATCACTGACAAGCTCACTTTGAATGATCGATGGAGGTCCACATTCAAGTCAAGAAGCATTTCATAGCCACATTCTATGTGCAATCTATTTCAAAACTTTTTTTAAAGGGTGGATATATGATGCTACTGTGAGACAAATGATTTTAATGATGGCAGTTACAAACAGACACACCAATAAAGATATATCTGCCATAAGCGATTACTGATCGATCATCTGGGTTGGTGTTACCTTTCGGTGTTGGTCGTAGTTGCGTATGAATTCTCGCAGCTGCTCTTCTCTGCTCTCCAGTGTTGTGTACAGCTGCTGCATCTGACTCACTAAGTCTGCCTTCTCCACTTTTAGACGTTTGCGGTCAGCCTTCATAGCTGCAACACAGAGACAAACGCATTCACACACACACACCTGAGATTTGGCTGGCTCTAAATCAGAAACAAAGCTTTGCAATTGCAGCAGCAAGCCACAAGATGACACTGTGTCTTCTGTTGAGGAGGGGCTGCAGCTGGTGATTTTCTTTCTTTTTCTTCTTTTTTTAACAGTGAAAATGATGTAATCATCTCAAAAGATAAGTGGCACAGTGGCACCTAATCATTCATACATGGAACTGTTTCGGCTGCCATGTGGACACTTTGTTGGCTCATCCATGAGAAGACCATTTGGATCTGATTTCTTTCAACTTCATTCTCTCACAGAGGCAACTCATCAACCATGATGTAACTGGAGGGGCTCTTTGCAAACAAAAAAAATAAAACAACAATGCTCTCCTGAGGGTCTGTGCTCAACAGAGAGGAAAGACTGGAACCTGTACTTTTCATAACTGCACACATGCATCACTCAGGGAGCATTCCTCCTGTCAGTGCAGCGTCTTCATATTTTAAACTCAACATTGAAACCTGTTTTGCAGCAGTTATACAACACAGTTTACAAGCTTGCAGTTAGCCATATGCCACTCTCAGAGCAGAGGACAGAACCATGTAAAGCACTTGTGTTTATCTAAACATGATCCACAATTCTTTTTCTGCCTTCCTGTTTTTGTTGCAAACAATTATCCTTAATGTCCTAATGTCTTTTTTATTTCTCTCCAAAAGATGGAATGTGTTTGAAATTAAAGAAATCCAATACTACATAATCAGCACCACATTCCAGTCTACATCAATACCACATTAATATTTCAAAGTTAAGCTTTCATGCTATGATTGATGGATGTTAATTAAAATGAGGTGAACCTGGAGTCTACTTGGCTGCTCATCAGGGGCTACACCCATTTCTTAGACTGAATAATGACTAAACACAAGCAGTATCTTTTGTTTGCCTCACAAAACTGAGATCTAAACGTAAACGATAAGGTTTTCACTGGTTGTACACCAGTACATTTCACATCTTTGGCACATACAAGACAAAATTGGATTACAATTAAAACTGATTTTTAAGACATTTCCCCAACTGGATCATCTTTTTACTGGCACAATCTTTCATGACATGATGTAATTTATTTTCGAAGCAAAGATCTTTCTGTGCCTATATAGGCCATGGCTTTTTTACTACTCAATGTTTAAAGTAGTATGTCAGTTTGGAAGAAGGGTAACAGGGTTGTAATGGATTGTAACAGATATGAAAGTGATCTTCATTTTGTTTT
The DNA here is from genome assembly GCA_024633595.2 of Lepomis macrochirus. Lineage (NCBI taxonomy): Eukaryota > Metazoa > Chordata > Actinopteri > Centrarchiformes > Centrarchidae > Lepomis > Lepomis macrochirus. The sequence continues at coordinate 21,538,591 of JALXJV020000004.1, read as the reverse complement.
CTTTTGTGCTTTTTACTGGGAACCATGCAACAGTTTCTTGAGTAAAGGTAAAACCTGAAACTGATTTTCATTGGTTCTTCACATACAATCAGAAAATCAACAGGGGCATGTGTCTGATTTGCAAAATTTAAATATCTCAGTTTTAAATTAGTAAGAATTTGTTGAGTTTATTTTCATTAAATTTTTGTATGTTGTACAAAAATCAAAGAACATTCTGATGAACTAAATCAACATATGTTCATCCAATTAGGATAATGATCCTGATATTGTTAGCTCTGGGGCAAGGAGCAAGTTGTGAGAAGTGGGAGCGGGCCATTTCAAGGAAGCTGACGTGAAGGACGTAGTTACATTTACAGTCACTTGGAAGTCAAAATAAACTTTAGGCTTGTAGCAGTGCATATATTTGTTATATATACTGGTTTTGCACTGTATTTGTGTTACCAGAAGAGGTATTGTTATGTCTTGCAGTTCCATGTCGGAAGTGTTTACTATGGCACAGAAGTAAAAACTTACAAACTGATTGTGAAAGTGGATTTCACCTAGTTACAACACAGCCTTGCTTGATGCAGCTTGGAAGGGTGAATCTTCCCACTAAAAGCTTTAGACAGCTGTATGTGAAGTATATTCGAGGCAGCTGTTGGAAAGAAGGGATTAAGTGAGACGACAAGACGCTTGCGTTGGCTCCTGACCTTGTAAGGCCTCCTTGGCACGGTCCAGCTCCTGTTCCTTGTCACCTAGCTGCACACGGAGCTCGGTGGCAGAGAGCAGGTTGGCAGAGCAGCCTCCCTGGGTCTCCTCCAGGTCCTTACTCAACATGTCCTTCATTTGCCTCAGCAGGTGGACCTCCTCTTGAAGCTGGACCACCTCCTCACGCAACAACACTGAGGGACAGAGAGAGAGAGAGTTTGGGGAATCAAAATAAGATAAGCAACTCCATAACACATTAAATAAAAATAGAACAATACAAGATATAATAGAAATAAAATAAGAATAAGAGTTGTGTACACTATATACACCGTTTATATACAGATGTGATTGATATGGATATGCACAGGTTGCAGGAGGAGGTAGTTGCACAGTATGAAAATAAACACTGAGATAATTGTGAGTATGTAGAAGAAGAATGAGGAACCTGAGAGAGCAGGACTGAAGGAAAATATGAAATCAGAAGAGAGATGTGAAGCAGACGGAAGACTGAGGGACAAAAGAAAACAAGATAAATGGAACAGGAGAAAAAAGATTCAAGAAAGACCAAATGGAAAAATGTAAATCTACAAGCGACAGGAAATGAAGGAAGCAGTTTTAAACATCTGGGATTAAAAAGAGAGGGCATGATTATGCAGCACGTGATAAAATATATGCTCAAATCAACATATCACAACCCCTCCCAAAGGCTCACAGCTCCCCCTCAGCTGAGGCCGCAGGTGTTTAAGAAAATCAAATAAATGCTGAGTGACACACTCTAGCGAGAGAAGTGGGCAAGTGAAAAACAGCACTTAATAAAATATCAGCAACACATGCTTGAGCCGTGCTTCTCAGTGCTTTGTTTTCCATCCACTGTGAAATACTTCTCTACCCTCGGGGGAGAGAGAGAAGCAAACAGGAGCAGGAAACTAAGGAGAGGACACAGCGAACTGAGGAGGTTACTAATGGACAGGAGCTGGTGGACATGTTTGCCGGGCAAGAGGACAAAAAAGATGAAACAGATTAGATGTTGTTCACAGGTTGAATTTTAGTCCAGTTCGGAAAGCCATACCAGCAACAGAGAAACAATATGTCATAATGATTTATAATTATAATATATAGAAGGTCTGTTACAGAAGAACGCACACATTTTTATATGAATATAGACAAATAATACAGCTGAGACATTCAACTGCATTGTAAAATCTGCCATCCTTGATGATAAATTTTTAATTCAACAACATAAAACCAAAACCATTATGATACCTGAATATCACACATGCATGGCAAAGAAAAGTAGCAACTTTTAGCAAAGATCAGTTAATTAATCAAGTAATAGATAATTAATCAATTACTATTTGGATTAACAAACAACTATCTAAGTTGTTTATAAACTTCTCAGATATGTGGATTTGCTTCTCTTTATACTTTAAATGCAATATCTCTGGGGGGTATTTTGGACATAATGAGCAATTTCATATCTGGGAACTTACTAACGTACCTGACAATGTGGCATTAAATAAACAAACAAACAGTCAAAACAAAGACAAGAAAAAAACTGCCACATTGCATAATCCATCAGCAGTTGTTGTTGAGACATTTCACTCTGAACCAAAAATGTCAACTGCTGGTGAAGCAGGAGGAAAAATGAAGGGATCACTACAATCAGTAGGCTCCATGGTCTGGGGACTATTAATGTCTGCACAAGATTTCATGGAAACCCAGTCAATAGTTATAAAGATATTTCCGTTGGGACAAAAGTGGTTGAAAGACTGACCGAGCCATGCTGCTTGCATGGCTGAAAAAATAACAAGTAAAAATGTAGATTATGCCCATAATTGTATGCAGTTCCAATGATAATGGCTGGATAAGGCTCCATGTAAAACTATACAAAATTCCAGCAAAGTGTGCTTGGAATGAAGTATGCATGTGCGTGTGACCCAGAGAGAAAAAGAGAGAAGGTCTCAGTAGGCCTGCAGCCAGACGTTGTGGGGCTGCAGCAGCTCCGATAAGAGAGGAAGGGACAGTCCATCGCTCTCTGTCGACTCAGGACTACGGAAACACACTGGGCAGCTCTGTGCTGCATGTGACAAAAAGAATCTGTTTCCCTGAGAGAGCAATCTTTCACGGCCATCCTGCAGCTTAAATCCGCTTATTCATCTGTTTACCTAAAGGCTCTCCTATATTTGTTGCAGGGAGCCCAGCTGCTGCTTTTGATGCCACTGGACAGAAGTGTGCATTTCTGATGTGCTTTGTTGTGTTCGGCTTAATCTTCAACTCAGGCTTCAAAACAGGCCGTTTAAATTATCAGCTGTACTTGCGGTGTATGTGAAGGTTGATCTGCTCTCGCTGTTAACTATAAACTTAGGGAGCACAGCACTTGAGAATTTGTTACAGTAATTCTTAAATGAGCCAATTTGAACCTTTGCTCTTTTTTTCTCCGAATCTATGAATATTTTAGGAGTCTAGTATTACCTATCATCACACGTAGCTACAACATCGGCTCGTGTGTCTACTCTAAGTCAATTAAAAACTGTGTTGGAATTGTGTCTACAGGTGTATTTACAGTGAATTTAGTGATGTGTATGATTTACATAGAAATAATTCTCCAAAATCCAATTTTGCTATAATTTCCAGCATCATCCCCTCACCCAATAATATACACAGTCACACAAACACACACAGGCTAAAGTGTACACAAACGCGCACACACGTTTTCCTGTTTCAGGTTTCTGCCTTAGTTGGGGGTGAAATTAAGGCACAGAAAAACATCTCAGGATCTTCAAATTTTCCAGCATGTGTGGCCATTTCACATCTAAGAAAGAACAATAAAAAGTTTATTCACTGCACTCTGACTTGCGTTAAGCTGCATCAAGGGCACTGACGGAAACAAACCATTTCCATAGATAATTTACCTCTATATACACTGCTTTATGTGATTTAAAAAGCAATTTAAATGGGAGTCATATAAACCATACACTGCCGTCTATATGCTGTTATCATTGGGGCTCTCTCAGCTCTAACCTTTGAGTGGTTGTGCAGTAAGCTTGGCCAAGCTATTAGAGTCCTCCCACAGAAGAAGAGCAGCCTGCTCTTCTTCTTCGTATTCAGCAGTGGCCCATTCAATTAACGTCTCATCCAAGCCTCCCATTAGAGTGTCCATCAAAGCCAGTCAGGACCAGGCCATCACACCCTCTCCCTTTTCCCTCACATAGCAGAGCTGTCACAAGCCAGTGCTCACACACATACACACACATGAGAGCAAACATACACACAATGCTAGGGAGGAGTGTGTAGTGGCTGTTGGCTCATGATTAGGCTTGAAAGAAAGCAGAGGCATCATTCTCTGGTAAAGGTGAAGCGGGGGCTGGAAATGTGTGGATTGGTGGTCAAAGACCTGAACTAGTCTCGTATGAAATGTATGCAGGATTAAAGTGGACCTATTTATATACATGAATGATTAAAGATGCTTAAAGTGAGCTGTGATGGAATATTGAGTTTGGATGAGACGTTACGTTTAAAGTTATTGCTCTTGTTGTAAAAACCCCTTCTATATAAGAGCAGTTGAAGGCTAACTTTTCTCAGTGCATCCAAAATTGGATGTGACTGGCTCTCATCATTAAACACTTTCCAATCAGGCAATTTTACAGCAAGTGAACTGACAAACTCTTGGAAAGCTTCACCAGAGACGTTTTGGCTTCGCTCAGTAGGTTTGCCTGATCTGAACCACCGACATGCTTCCTAAATTTTAATTTAGAGCACGGTAAGCCTGTTTGACTGTGATGCATTCTGTCCCATAATAATTCAGCATTTAAAATGGTTAAAGGGTCAGTTCACCCACACAGCAAAATATATTTGTTAATATATTTTCTTACCATCCTCGCTCTATTCATGTAGATAGTTTTGGTTTTATTCACAAAAGTTTTGAGATATATGTGTTTGAGATTTCTTCCACCACCCCAACAGGAGTGAATGAAATTTTGTTTGTGCTGCCCAAAGCACTGAAGTTTATGACTGCAGCTTATGGTTATATTTATTGTTGACTGATGTGCCATTATTGTCTCAATTTATCTATTAACTGCTTAGACTTAATACACAGATAATGGTGAAAAATGTCCAACACATCATTCCAGAGTCCAAGTTAACATCTTCAAATATCTTGTTTTGTTTAACCAACAGTCTAAAACCCAAGGATCCAATGACATAAACCAGGGAAAGCAATAAAATACTGACAATTGAGAAACTATAACTGGGAGGGTTTTTTTTGAATATTTGCTTAAAAATGACTTGACTTGGTTGTAAAAAATAGTTGCTGATCAATTTATCATCAATTTTCTGTTATATTGTTTAAATATATATTTCCAGTGCTGTAAGTTCCACAAAAAGTGGAAATCTCAGAAACACACATCTTAAAACCTGAACAACCAAAACTAAAACTGTCTGCGTGGTGGATATAGTTACACCTCTAAAAGGTAGGTAACAAAATCCACAGTATATTTTTTGAATATGGGTGAACCGGTCTTTTAACAATACTACATTTTCCTGTAAAACATTATGAAAAACACTGGTTCAACAGACCTCCACTATTTTAAAACAAAACTCATGAAAATAACATGGGCCGATAGAGGAGAGTGTCAAAATCTCTGCAGTGATAGACAGCAGCCAACTGTTCTGCCCTGAGGAGTTACAATGTGCATGGCTGTCACTTTTCCACCTCAGTCTCCCTGACAATTCAAATCTGTGTAATTTTAGCAAGTAGACTGGTTCCACTCTGCTATTTCTGCCCAAGACAAAGCCAAAGGCGATGCTGCTGCCTTTCCCTCTCCTGCAATCTCTCAGGTACAGTAACTGATGGTTGGATATCAAGATCATACACTATTTTACATTTTTACTACTGTATGTAGACATACAGCACTGCCATGAAAGCTATATTCTTAGAATAGAATAGATAGAAGTCTCATGTGAACAACCACATCATATTAATACTGTCTGGTTGGACACTGGAGGAGTCAAGGGCATAAAAATGAACACAAATGACAAATCATGGCCTTTAAAGATCAGGTGCTTTAAGTCTTTACTTACTTTGCCATTTCCAAACCAGGCAAATTTTTTCTTGCAGCAGTACCGACCTTGTTAACAACTATATAACATGCCCATTTATATGCACTGCAGCTGCGTGACAGACAGGTCGAGGTAGGACAAGAGTGCTGCTCGTCTGCTTTAACAGTTCCAATTACCATGGAACAAACATGTTAGCGAGTCCTGGTTCAAGATATGATTATGAAAACTGCTGTCAATCTGCTGCCTTGTGCTGAAGGCAGCGTGATTATAACTTCATCATGTTATATCTTGCATGATATCAATGAGCATGCTGCACACCATGTAAACAGCAGAACACTGAGATTTTCTTCCAGAGGATCAGTATTTAATGTTATCATAATGAGCTCAGTATTGGGATAATAATAATAATAATAATAATAATAATAATAATAATAATAATAATAATAATAATAATAATAATAATAATAATAATAATAATAATAATAGAGCTTGAAAGTTGTTGTTTTTTTACAATTTTCTTCTTCCCTGTTGGCTCCTGTGGTATTGGTATTACTATCTATAAGGTGGAGAGGAGTTGTGAGGGGGGATTTGGAGCTAAAGGATGAAAACAGTAATTGCTTTCTACTGAAAGTGCTGAGCGGTTTTCTGCTGTAGCATTGCAGTGGATGCAGCTAACAGCAGGACATCAAAGCAGCGTCATTAAATGGCGCATTTCTCACACAAATTACACCTCAGTGAATAATTAAATCAATAAATATAAGGACACCTATATCAAGGTTTTCTTTAAACAAAATTATAAGCAATTTGACAAATGTTCACTGGGGATGTGAAAAGCACTAAAACAACAAAAGCTTTTCTGGAACTCGCTGATATGTGCAGAGCTGTTTCAAACAACAAGGAAAGTTTTCAAAATGCTTCATCAAAGCCTCCTAATAAACTATTCTTTCATAAGCTCCTCTTATTGATCAACTTTACCTAGAATGAACCAATGAAAGCAGTATTGTTTCCCAAGACAGTATCTTGCTCAGAGGCTTTCTGTGTTTACCTGCAATGCAGGTGATTGTGTTGATTCAAACTGTCAGCCTCCCTCAGGGGACGCAAGCCAGCACCGTGTCTCTGTAACTAACTAAATGATATGATGATCACTGGACCAAATTAGCTCCTGCTTATGTTTACCTCAGTGACACTAAAAGTCACATGTTCCCAACTCTCATGCCTTAGTGACTTCTTTCTCCTTGAACATAGTTGTTTGTGAAATTCTTGCTCTACAATTGTATTAATTATTAAGTGTTGGTGTTGAGTTCAGCACAGTAAAACCAGAATTAAGGCTTTACAAGTAAAATTAACTTATTGTTATGAAGCATGACCACAAGCAACAGAGGATCCACAGACTATGGAAATGCACATCTTCTATCACATCAACAGTTCACACTTTTACCTGTTGGGTTAAATGTCTATAAAATAATTAAGAAAAAAGAAAAAATGAATCAAGGTTAACAAGAAACATTTTCTAATTCATCAAATACAGGCAAAATTGAGTGGTTGAGTTTAAGTGGATGATGCACAAGTGAAAGCCACTACTACAGCACACAGCTGTGCAGTTTGGAAAATGAACACCAGACGGCAAACAGCAGCTTTGGCATCACATAGTATGTAATATTATCTAATCAGTTACGAGTATATACTCATCATTATATTTAGTCCGTGCAGTGAAGTGTTCTCCCCTGCTGCTGATGAATTACTAGATTTGTGTTTGTGGGCGTGCACGTATATGTGTGTGTTTGTGAGTGTGTGTGTGTGCCTGCTCACAGCGGGCTATTTCTGCACTGTATTATGAGAAGAGCATATGTCTGCTGAGCTCTGGCCTTCACTAATTACAGTATAAAGATCAGTTGAGATTGCTCTGGGAGAAGACAGGAGCCTGCTTCAGCTCTTGATTAAACTCATCATGCAGGTACCACTATAGCCTTGACAGGCAGGAAAAACAGAGCATGGATGGACTGAAATAAACCCTGCACTTTTTGTATAGATGACGAGTGTGTGAAAAGCCTCATCTTAATAATCTGTGTTGCTTTAGAGTGCTTTCTCATACGACACTCTGTCTCAGGAGAATTACACTGCTCAGGAGAGAATATGTTTAATATAGTATGGATAGCACTTGTCAACACAACTGACACCACAGTCTATTTCAGGTATGCCCCTATGTCTCATACCTTATCTTTTGTTTTTAGCCATGCTAGCAACGTGGCTCTAGGGATGGCAATATCAATCTGTCGGTCCATCACTTTGGTCCAGACTAAAATGTCTCACCACTGTAGAATTGGCAGAAGATTTTGTACTGACATTCAAAGTGCCCAGAGGATGAATCGTAACGACTTTGGTGATCCACTGACTTTTCCTCGTGCACAGTGATGAGGTTCAGATATTGGATGGACTATGAAATTTGGTGCAAACTAAAAATCAGCATTTTAGCATTTTGCCCGGCTAGCATTAGCACTTAAAGTGTCCAAAGTGCCTAGTAAAGCCTTACAGAGCTACTAGCACAGCTGTAAACTCTCAGTCTTGTTACAAAATCAAGAAGCCAAGTTTGCAAAAGGAAGGGGGAAAAAACAGAAACAGACACACCTCTTGCACAACTAGTAAAAATTGTGTGAAACTGATATTGGGAAAATGTCTGTTTGGAGTTGCCCCTAAAAGAAACAGTCTGCGATCCTGGAGCACTTTGTTTACAACTCGAGACAAAAGGACAGCCCAAATACTCCTTAAGGATTTATGAAAGAATAGTATTAAATAAGCACTAAACCGAAATCTGACAGAAAGGCAGAAAGGAGTGAAAGAGAGAAGACTGAGACCGAAAGGTTTTCAAAATAAACACATTCATTCTGTCAGCAGCTTCCTGCTGAGTCTCAAATCCCAGGGAGGTCGGGTGGGTGGATGGCAGTGGTAGGCTTCAGCGATTAGTGGCTTTTTTAAATCATTGGCAGGACTATATTTAGCATCTTTATTGTTAATTTGTACTATAGTCTCAGGACGAACATGTGCAGTAATGGAACAGAGGTTGTATAGACCTGTGTGGGTTGTATAGTTTCAGATTTTCCATGCTTAAGGTACAAATACCAGTAAATGCAGTGACAAGCCTCCATCTCATATACCAGACGATCAAAACAACACAGAACAAGGACCTAATTCCTGATGCCTCTGCCCGCTGAGACTCCAAGCACTGTATTTTCTGCATCCTGAAAAGGTCCTGCATGTAAGGGTCAGATCTGTTTCCTACTCAGGGTATCGCACTGCCTCTCTATAATACATACAGGCATAAATAATACATGTTGGTGGCTTTTAAACCTGCCTGACCAGTGTATTCACCACTTAATGGTAATTCATCGTACTCTGCAGTTGAAACATCACTCTCTGGTTTACATCTATGAAATTTCTAATATGTTGATAATTTTATCATTGTTCCTCTAAAATAAATGCTGATATGGTGGAAGCATATGTGTTCTGTATACTGTTTGTTTGTATGTATGTACATTTTGGCTGTGTCTACATACTGTGGGTATGTACAGATACTTGTATACAGAATATCTGTGCGACTATACAGTATCTATTGGGAGCAGCTACCATTAATTAATTGCCTGTGGTTTTACATTACAACTGAGGTCAATGCAAGGATGCCAAGTGCAGATAGCTGTAATTGATTCACACGTTTATTATGTGCAGATCAGGCACAATGCCGAGGATTTGCCACAGGAAGAGCACCAAGAACTTGGACAGGCCTCTCCAGATTTCTAATACTGTTGTCAAGAGCTGAATTTTGAATACATAGCCTCTGTCACTTGACACCAGTATATTTCCCTGCGCATGGGTTTGGTTTACATGAAGTGAATTAGTCAGTGATTAAGCAAATTAACCTGGCCGATATGGCGGCTCTGAACAGGAAACAAAGAGTCCTTTGCTTTATTTCAACAAAGGCATGATAATGGGGTACAGTAATTATTGTCTTAATTGCTTTAGATATCAAAGTTGTATCCTCGCATCCTAGCGAGTAGAGTGTCCGAATGCGGGAAGGTGTGAGGACACACAGTAGCACAGTATGACAAATTTATGCATGAAGCACTTTATGAAAACATGTTACCTGGACTGAGACATTTCTGTGGACAATAAGGTGTGAAGCTGATATTTCAGACTATATTTAGTTTAAATGAATAGTTCAACAGTTTGGGAAATACACTTTCTGGCCAAAAGTTAGATGTGAAGATTGATACCACTCCCATCGATACATGACGGATATGTAGCTGGAGCCAGGTTAGCTTAGCACAAAGACTGCAGAAAGGGGGAAACAGCTAGCCTGGATGTGTCTAAAGGAAATAAAATATGCCTGCCAGGACCTCTAAAGCTCACTAATAAACATATTATATCTTATTTCTTTACATCCGTACATAAACCATGTGTAGAAATGCAATGGTTTATGACTGTTTCTTGGTCAAGAGTGGTAACTTCCTGATGTGTCCAATTAACATAAATTAATTACACACCACAGGCTGACCAGTGTAATAAGCAAAGGGGCGCGGTCCATGGTGTCGACCAGCATGTACAAACCACTGAGGAACAAAATGCCACAGGGCGCTATTTTGTATCTGTGGTGGGGACTAAACATCTGTCAGAAACAGCAGGATCTGGTCTTTGGAGAACTGGAAATCTACATGATTTGATACACGACCTCCCTCATGTCCCGGGGCACAGCAGAATAATCCAACAAGCTGCACGAGACGCCTGTTCTGCAGCTGGAGCTGCTACTGAAGCCTGTGTGGGAAACTGTAAAAGCCTTACTGAGGGCTTTGAATCATGTGAAATGTGGCAATAAATACCTGTTCTGAGCTCATTAATATTCACACTAACACTTGTGGAGAAGATGAAAATAATACTGGTCCCTGATTAGCTCAGAGTAGGAACAGCTTACACAGAGACTGAAGAGAAATGATACTAAAAAACAAAACAAAAATGATGGAGAGGTGCCACAGAGAGGTGTCTCTTACGCCTTGGTGAAGGACTCTACAACAAAACTATGCATGTGAAGTTTATAGCGATAGTGCCATCTGTCTGTTGCAGTGCAATCTGTCAAACTCATTATCTTCTGCAGTTTTGAGTGTTGACCTCAGGGTGCATCTGCCACAGTAGGAATCATACAAAACACAGTGGGATCAAACTCGTCACCAATCATTTATAAATCAGCACAATACACATGAGCACATATGAATTTGTAGATACACACACAAACATAAAAATACCTGTTCATGACATCTAAGCAAAACATGTAGGTAACTTCTCCCGCTCCCATGGGATTCAATAGACTTCAAATAATTATAGCTTCTGTAAACCATAATGCATCTTCATCTTATTTATCATCTTATGTCTGGTGCCCACATGACTCCAAACAAAGCGCTATTTTCTCTCAGATTATGGAAGCTTCAGTATGTCTGCTGAGCTACTAAAGTCTGTAATACTGAACTTTATCTGATGAAATACCACTTCATTCATGTACAATGCTTACAGAAGATTAACAGATTAACGATACGATCATGTCATATGTAGGTCAGCATTTAGATCTTATCTTAAGTAAATCAAATTATAAGACTGGGATATGGAACAGATTTAAATAAACCAGCACTTAATGTAAAGGGCTGTGATGCACAAAAATAAAACAAGTGAATTAACCCCCAGAAAGATCACAGTATATTGTTGTAAACATATATATCATGGTGAAAAGTAATTACAACACCATGTAAAAATATTACATTAAAAGTAAAAGTCATGTACATATAATTTTACTAAAGCACAATACTAATAATAATAGTAGTCTTTCAGCAACATAAACTTCATGAATATAGAAAGAATCAAACATAAAAATATATATTATGTAGAATGGACCATTTTCAGGGTGTTAGACGATTGCTGTTTATCTCATAACATTTTATTGTACTATTAGTATTATTATTGATACATTAAGATGTACTGTAAGCACTAGTTGAGGCTGGACCAATTTTGACTACTTCACATTAGAGCCGACTGTCAGAAATCTAACTGCCAGCTATTTTGATACAAGAAACTATATTGTACTAAACTATATACTATATATAGTATATGTTTGTGTCTTTTTACACAAAAAGGCAAAGGTTATCTCGTCCTACCGTATCAAATGTGAATAATTTTTGGTTTTCTTAGTTTTCTATGATAGTGCATTGAATGACTCTGAATTTTGGGCTGTTTGTCTGAGAAACCAAGACAGCTTAAAGACATAAGAATGGGCTAAAGGCATTTTTCATTATTTGTTGACTATTTATAGACCAAACAAGCTGTTGATTAATGGAGAAAATAAAAGTTAGATCAATCCCTAATAAATGTAAGCATTAGTTGCAGCCCTACTTCACATACTTTAGTTATCTATAACAATGTATTATATTTCATAAACTGATCATATAATTTGAATAAAAAGTACAAGATTTCCCTCTAAAATGTACTATGGTGGAGGTGTACATTGGTGTAAAATATAAAGTACTGCTTCATCCACCACTGCATATGTATCACACATTACTTCATCACAATGGGGAGTTTAAGCACTGAAGTATTTTGTGTTGTGATGCTCAGATTCCTCTCATATAATAAACACAGGCAATACATACATACATATGCACACGTGAACTTGAACCTTCTCGAACACCTTAGTCTCAAGCTATTTTATGGCCTACACTATTCCTCCAACACTCACTAGCAACCCCCCCCCGTCTCCTTCTGTATCACTCACCGGCCTTGCCCTCCTCCTTCTCGGACTTCATGTCCTCCTCTGCACAGGCTCCACTCGGCTCCACTGTCAAATGTGGTGTGAGCTCTCATAGCAGGTGAAAAAAAAAAAAAGGAAACGCACAGACGTATACGTACAGAGCAGGGCGCACACCATTGAAACCAACACACACAATGCACTACCACAGCCCAGCCGCTCCCAGCTCTGCTTGCTGAGGCTCCACCCCAAACAGGTTACTAGGAAGTCGTCCCCTGAGAGCCACTCAGCTACATATCCTGCACCTTTTCAGTCTTTCTTTCTTCTGTATGTGCCTCTCTTTCTCTCCTACTTTCTATGTACCTGTTTGGTGACACGCCCTGTGGCAGCTAGGACAACTTTCACCCCACGCCCACTCCTGCTTTTCATCTTTTCCCCCCATAGTGTACAGACAAGGAGGAGGGGGAGGGGAATACAAACTGCACCTCAGGCCTCAGGTAATAAACCAGGTGAGTCAGTGGAGCTCTCACTCCACCTGATGGCCGGAAGCTATCCTGAGGACGGAGTGTACAATTACACGCACAGACTTAACAGAGAACAATAGTCCCCTCTGTATAAAAGCTATGCACTCCCTCTGAGCCCACGATGCCTTTGCAGCCTACATGAGTTTACATTACTCACTTGCTGAATGTGAATGTGTGTTTTGGCCAGAGGAGGTACGAATGTAAACTCTGAATAAAAATGCTGCAAGTGTAAACTTCAATATAAACGCCTCAAAAAATGGATCATGAAATAGTATGAAGTCCATGCTTCTGACCGAACTGCCTCAGCTTTACACACTGAGATTGGATTATTAATAAAACCTCTCCCATGTTATCTTTAACCCTCCAGGGATTTTTGCATGGGCTTCAGCCTAGGGCTGAGTAAGGAAAGTCTATGTCATGTTAGATGGGAATTCGGATGTTTGCAGACACCGTTACAGAGTAAATAAGGTTATGGCCGGTCCAGTTTGCCTGACAGCGCTCTTTAGGCCTGAAACTCTAAGGCAGGTACAGGCAATATGAGAAAAACAGATAGGGCTGCGACTGAATTAATTCAGCCTGCAGAGAGAGGCTGGTTATAAACTTATAATGGATTTTTTTGGTTTATGAGCACTTGAGTAACATAACTGGCATACTAAAGCACAAATGTAGGCAAAATGTGTGTGTGTGTGTGTGTGTGTGTGTGTGTGTGTGTGTGTGTGTGTGTGTGTGTGTGTGTGTGTGTGTGTGTGTGTGTGTGTGTGTGTAAGAGAATGACAAGTTCAACCTCTTGCATTTAAAAATGTGACAGCAGTCCAGAGCAAGAGTGCCATTTGTCCTGCCTGTCAGAGGTTGACGCTCAGCGTTTTAGCTCCGTCCAAAGATCAGATGTGCTCTAACCAGATACTTGTCACACGAGGCAATGGATCTGTCAATCACAGGGTGACAGCTCAAGGATTTCTGCCAGGCTCATTTCTCTCTGACTGATCAGAGCGGAGACAAAAGATTGAAACGACAACTCCTCTATAGCGAATACAATTAAAACATCATTAGAAGGTGTAACGTGTATTTTAAGTGCATGTTTTTCTGCTCCATCCATTACTGTAGTATTACAGCTATAAAATATCAAAAAACTAAATTATTTGAATATTTACATATGCTAATTATACTCTCTTGGATTCAAATTTAAACCTGTCTGAATAGCTGCTTTTTACTTGTCTGAAGAGAAAATTGACCATATGTAGCACTTCATAATTCCAAGGTCATGCTGTAGCCTGCCTCTCAGCTACACTGAATCTTATTCACTCGCATTGCTTTTATCCTGACACTTCTTCAGCCTGAAATGTTCCACCCTTCAGTGTCCTTATTCTTCAGCTTAACTCCCTGTATCACTATGTCATTCATTTGCTTTGCTCACATTAAAGCTAGAAGAAATCCTAAAAGCCTTCTTTTTCTACCCTCCGCTCTCCTCCACTGTGCTGCTCTCTCTTCTCTCAGCTGCACACGGTTGACCTGTCAGTCTGCATTATCAGTGCTGGGGAGTGTTGATAGAGAGCCGAGAAGGAGCGGCATTCAAATATTAGCTAGCATTGAGAGAGAGAGAAGAAGAGGAGGGAGAAAAATGAGCAGGAGGGAGCGTGAAAGCGGTGGTGGACAGAGAAGAAGGAGAATGAGTGACTGAGGTCACCAGTGTCACTGCTCATTGTTGATGGAAATGACATGAGGCTTGTATAATAGCCGCTGAGCACGCACTGCCAGCTTCAAGTGGCTAGATTGGATGAAAAGATAGTATATACAATTACAACGCAGACTCTCTGGTTTGGCATCAGTCTGAGAACAGTAGGGAATAATAGCAGTCTTTAAGATGAAAACAATAAACGGACACAAGGTTTATAGATTGAGCAACAATGTACATGCGATCAATAGGCTTTGTGATCAATACCTTTTGTGGTGCGTATTGTTACAGAGTGGTCAGTTTGATTACCACTCAGAGAGACTATTATCCTGAGCCACACAGGCCTCTCTACAAAACAAACTGATGACAGTGATTGGAGAAAATAAGTGGCCTTGCTGCGATGCAACAATTCCACATTACAATACAACTCCAGTGCGGTAAGTGTCAATAAAGCTGCATTCACATTAAAACAATTTGAAAAGTAAAATGATTTTCTCTGGCAAGAAGTTTATCAAGTCTCACTGTCTTGTGCCTCTGCAAGTCTGTATTGGGTGACAAAACATGTTATTTAGCTGCGGTAAATCAAAGTCTGGAGGGAACTGTAAGGCCCTTGAGGCCGGGTACCAAGCGCTGTTATCTGATTGTTCTCATAGTCTTAGCCTGCACAGGCCTTTGCTCTATTGTCAACCTCCCAGTCAAGCTGACAGCTCTGTGTCTTTTAACTGCCATGATAAATCACTGTGCACACTTCCTGCTGTCACCAAGGCAACACCTTGTATTTTAGAGCAACGCCGTACCTTTGCCTAGCGAGCAGTCTGGAGTGCCAAAGTCCATCAGGCTGGATATCTCTGTCGGGTAGCACATGTCCGTCACCACTGTCTTCTGTCTGTGGTGCACTGATGGATCTGCAGGGAAAAGAAATTTACAATGAATGTCATTTCACAACATCAGACGAATCAAATGTTTATTCTGTCATCAAAACTTCTTATTCGTATTCACACAGACTTGTTGTTCTAATATTTTGGGGTCATACTAACACTGTGTGTTTACCGTCGCGTAGATATAGCAGGCTGCCAGGTGATTCTTTCTGACATGATGTCAATTCGGCTTACACTCCTTAGCTTTCAGACACGTTGCAGATACGAATTTGTCCTACAAATCGCAGCAGTTGTGATCTGCACTTCAAAGCAATAATAAGTCACAATGACACTGTATTAATAACGATGCATGCCTGTTCGATTATTTTACAATTCTTGGCTAATGTTTTATTCCTTTACGCCTTATTTTAGATCAGTTGCTTTTTAATCTTTCACACCTTTTTCCCTTTTCTTCGCCTCTCAAATAAAATCCATCCATTTATGTGATTCCATTATACACCACTGACCCATTTTTGTGCTCTATAGATTCAGCTAATGATGATGATCAAGGACGTCTGTGAGCTCCAGTGACTGAGGCTCATCTACTCAACTTTTTTTTTCATCTCACTCAGTAATTTTTCCACAGAGTTCAAGAAGAAAATGGACTAAAGGAGCAAATATCTCTTTTAAAATCATCAAGGTCCCTTCTCCACTGCTCTTCCTCCACCTCCTTTTGTAATTGTTTCACCTCCATGTGTAAAGCATGAAATTCTATACAAATGACCAATATTATTATTATTGAAGGCACTCATATCCTCGTAGTACCAGCGAGTGTTTTTTTAGAGCAGATAACAAAGCATTACAACAGAATTATTTCCTCTTTAAGAGGGCTTCAGATCCCGTTATTGAACTGAAAATTTCAAACTGAAAGTGATTCTGCTGATCTTATACATCCGTCTGAGGCGATAAATGTTGGATTTCACACCAGATAAAGGCGTGACAGCATCTCCTGCATACGTACAAATGGAGTGTTGAAACTGAACATATTGACTTGTTTAACCATCAACCTTGTCTATGAGCACAGCAGTTGGCATCCGCCCTCAGGTGCCTTCAGAACAATACCATCAGCACAACCATTCTTCCTCAAGAATGATGTCAGCTTCCCTCCTAATATGCATATTTTGACAGATTCAATTTCAAGATCCTGTGGTATTTATCTAGATCAATGACCTTCCCCACTCTTCTCCCCTCCTTCATCCTCCTGACCTGTCGATAACGGTTTAGGTGTTATTAAGCTGACCTTTTCCTCTGTCTTTAATATGGAGATTGGACAGCGGGCAGGCTCATTCTAGACCACTCTAAGGTTGCTTTACTTAGCACCAACAATAATGAAAGAGAGAGAGGATGAAGCTGCTGGCTGTGAGGCCAATTCATAGACAATCTGTTCCAGCATGTCTACAGTTTGTACACTTAAAATAATAAAAAATAAAGATGCCAATAGATACATTTATGGCTGTAACACATGGCCGGGTTTGGGGAGTCATTGTTTGAAATGTAATCACTCTTAAATGAGCAGTCAAAAGAGAAAAATTAACAATCTACAGTAATTGTTATTACAGTGTGTTTTGATATGGGTGCCTACATCTTGTTACTTCAACATCCTTCAGCCATCTCACTGTTTCACTGGTATAAATAACTTCCTATTCCCAAGGGGTTTTTGATTAGCCAGGGTCCATTGTATTTCAAGGGGAAAACACCCTGTCATTGTGTCTGTGTCGGCGCTGTAAAGTATGTGAATGTGTTCAAGAGAGGTATACGCTGAGCAGAGGGCAGTATATCTGCCACCTCATTTCTGCCTGGTTGAACCTCTGCTGGGACAGGTTAAAGGTTATGGAAATGATGAGGCCAAGTTGTGCAGGTCTATCTGTAAACTAACTCACCAAACCAGGGAGAACAGGAGCACAAACAACAGGCTACTGACTGTGATCTCAACCGATGCCAAAACAATTGCAAACGTCTTTTACAGTTATTTCAGATGTTTATCTCTCAATGAAATTATCTGTCGTGACCTGTGACGATAGCAAATTACATACCTTAAAAATAAGGTAGGCCATTTTCTATTTCTATATTTATATTGTCTTATCTCATGGACAAAGTAAAGCCCTATTTTAGTAGGTGCTGGATAACTGGAAACTCTCACTGGTACACCTAATGGAACCAAGGAAATATTAATGGTATTAATTCTGCCTGTGCTTTAGAGTTAAAATATCTGCTGCAAAAAATGTCTTTTTAAACACCCTGCACACACACACACAGGTGTTTTCACTTGATTTGGTTAATTAGACCTCGGCTTCAGGTAAGGATGGGTAAAGCTACAATGAAATTACAGAAGGTCACCATACTTCACATACCAACAAGAATGATAAAGGTAAAAAAAATTGTCTCACACCCTAAGGTTCAGATGTCAATAAAGCACAGTCTACAGTCACAGTAAAAGTGGTGACATTTCGTGGCGAAATCAGAGGATCCAATCGAGGAGGCAAAATTAAACCGCATGAATGCTCCGTATAGAGTTCAACTCTGGTGTACTTTGACAGGAGCCGTTTTCCAATAGCAAGCCAACCTGACAGTGCTGACCTTTGAGACTGGACGGAGAGCCCCAAGTAGAAGAAGCTATCCTAGCTTATTAACTGTGTTGCACTTTTATTTAGAGCACAGCAGATCTATATTACTGTAGCAAAAAAGTATGCATTTTTATTTCAGTTGGACTAGGAAGTGTTATTATAAATCCCTTAAAAATGAAAGAGACTTCCATGCAAACGGCAGGGGAAAAACACAGCCTTAACAGCATCACAAGGGAAAACACCCACTAGTTATTAACGAGAACACATTAAGAGTGTGTGACTGCAGAAACAACCCCAGGTATGGCAGGAAGTCAGAGAGGGTATTCAAATGTCTGACACAACTTCCCTCACTAACTATTAAGACTTAGCTGAGGGTTGCAGACTACGTGTATGGGACATGATGGAGAGAGGAGAAAAACAATCAGTGGGAGTCAGAGACGGTATACAAGCAGACATAGGAGGCAACTATCATTGGTGTGCAGACAGCTCATCATAGCCCACCCTCCGCCAACCTTTAATTACACTGGCATTCAATCCGTCATGCAGGCAGCAGACATATTCATTCCTGTATCAGTCATCGTGCCGGAAAGTCACATCACCACGCTACTGTGGAGTCATAACGCCCTGAAACACAGTCCTGCTGAGCCCAATAACATGGCTATGTGTGCTGTGTATCATTCTGAGGGAGTGAAACAAACCTGTATAGGTACCACTAACGATAATTTACAATTGCTGGAAACACACTGCAATTATCAAGTCATGAATTGCGTTTAAAAGAGCAGGCTAGCTTTGAGATGTGATTGGCTATCAGAGTAGTCCTTACAGAACAAAAAGGCCACTGCAATTTTCAGTGTTTCCACCTATTCTCAACCACTGAAAGGTTTTTGGTCTTTGTTAAGGGAGGAGAGCTATAGTGTTGATTGGGGTTTGTGGTGCAGATTAAAATACAGCAATTCAAAACCTCGTCAACTGATACTGAGGGGGATTTTTTAGTTAATTGCTTACTTTATGTACTCAGCAGAGAGAGATGATAAAAAAGACTTTTTTTGTATTAGAACAAAAGTGTGGGGAAAAGCTTAAGCAACACTGGGGCAAAAAGATGAGTGACGATGTTTAGGGGAAAAATGTCATAAGCCTAAAATGTAAAGCCCTGAAGAATTTAACCATTTTCTGTGGTGCACAGTAATTATTCCTTACTAGGAAGACAAAAACCATAGTGTTCAAATTTCTATTATATCCTCTCATGCATTTAAATTGACACAACATAATGTGAGAAGAATTTGAAACACTATCTAAATGGAATTTCACAGAAGCGCCGACAGTGAATGAATTAACAAAGCTAAATGATGTGATGCCTTTTGGGTTTCTAACCTTCGGCACAAGACTGAGCCAGAAAGCCTCGCCTGGTTCTATAAGACAACGGGATTGAGCTCGCTTGACAATATTTAGTGTTTGAATATTTCACAAGGGAGATTGCTCATCCCTGACCCCAATGCTCAAAGGTCGCTTCGGGTATTATCAGGCACAAGACACATAAGCTCATCCAAATCCCAGTCTACAGAATGCTGACAAGGCACACTCCCTCAGCACTACACATCTCCACTGGTAGGTATCATTAACAGCCTTTGACACATATGGCCACAATGAACTGGAAATACATCTCCCTCATGACTGAGCTAGATGTGACATCAGAAAATTGCAACATAAATATTGTGTTAAACTGGAATATGACACACAGAAACCTTCATTAACACAGGCTGTAAATGTGTCACATAATTATTTAATAGCAGTAATATAATAGCAGTGAAATACTTTGCAGAAAGTTGACTTGGTATCCAACAGTCTTTACACCATAGGAAAAGTAACAGAAAGATTTCTCCTCGGGGACAGATTGAAAGCGCAACTAACTATATTCTATATAT
This sequence comes from Lepomis macrochirus, assembly GCA_024633595.2. Taxonomy (NCBI): domain Eukaryota; kingdom Metazoa; phylum Chordata; class Actinopteri; order Centrarchiformes; family Centrarchidae; genus Lepomis; species Lepomis macrochirus. The sequence goes on along the minus strand of JALXJV020000004.1, from coordinate 21,518,472 downwards.
ATTGAAGTTTCAGCTGTCATATCTCTATTATACAACCAAAACATGGAGCCAAAACACTGCAGCAAAATATCATTCATCTAACATTTTCCTTGCCTGGAGCTGAAAACTTACTGTCTATTAATCTGTGTTTATAATCATACGTGACACAGTGAATCAATACTCCCGGTGCTCACAGAACATTAGGCCTGAAAGGCTGCTCCAAGGCTGCTGTGATCTATAGCCTCTGGAGGCTGTGTGCTGCCGTTAAGAGCACAACAGCAGCCTGCCCTGAGGAAACATGTGCAAAAAAAGCCCCGTCAGGGACACATCCATTACATCAATGAGGAGAAATTGCTTGAGGAAGATGAGTGTCCAGGGTTACCGGTGTTACTGCCGGTGTTGTTCAGCTTAGCAGTCCACGGTTTTGTTGCATCTCTCTCGCTCTAATGATTTTTGTGTGAAAGGACAAAATGAAGGAAGGATTTTAAAAAGCAACATGTAGAGATGTGGAGTATGCCGTGAGGCACTCACAAACCATAGGACTGTTCAGTGTTGTCGAACACTAACTGCAGCTTTTTCATTACAGGACTTACGGGCAGGTGAAAGGGAAATATATCAATCCGTGATGATATATATTTTACCATCTCATTTATAAGGGGTTGCTTTGCATTTAACATCTCCGAAAGTATTAGGCTATTGTGGGTAATGCAGATCACAGAATAACACAGTTTTACGGCAATTGTAGATTTTCACATACAGTAAATGTGATCAAAGTTTATCAGTGATTTAATTCACTACATTAGACAAACAGACATTCACACCTGGTTATTTTATCCATAAGGGACTGTTAATAATGTTATTGGAATGGTGAGGGGACTGAACATTTATACATCTGACTGATGTATTTGTCCACAGCATTGTACAAATTGGATATAATCCATGTTTCACTTTATTTTTAAAAAAAATCCAGGTTATTAATGTTTTCTTTTATCCCTCCTCTTGAATTTAAAAAACTGAAGCACCTGCCCATTCATACCTTAATAGAACTTCTGCACATTAATAAAACTCTGATACAGTGACAGAACTGCATATGGCAAACTGTACCTTTACCTTTACCTTACCTAACTACAGTCTGACATGTCATCTGAAAGGAGAAATCTGTGCGGGCTGCTAGGTGGGCATAACATTTTTGCAGACAGGGGTAGTTTTGAATGAGTACCATTACAATTCCGTATAACATACCACACTTGCACAAATTTTTATCAGCATTGCAGTGCTCAACTCTGTGATTAAACTCGGCTATGTTGTTGTGCTGACAGCAAAAGAGCTCAAGGGCTCAAGAGAGCAGAAACTACCTCATTCATGACAATACCATTAGGGAAAACAAGGTAACGGGATGATGCCTAACCTTGGAGTCACTATGGGGTTGTGTTCTGCATCACCTGATATGACTGGTATGATGATCTATGCTGGCTGATAAATAATCACAGTAGGGCTGACCTGCCAAGCTGGAATAGTAAGGGACTAGTGCTTAATGATAAGAAATCTGTGTACAACTATAAAAAAATCACATCATCCTTCATGCTGGCTACCTTATAAATGTAGACACTGGACAGATGTAGGACAGTCCATCAAGCATTTATAATCGTTATTATTGTGGCTCAACCAGTGAAAAATGTGGAATCCATTATGGCCTAGATAATAAATGTTTCTGTAACCCGGGAGGATTAGCTACTGTCAGTCATACACTAGTTAATCCAACACAGCCTCCTCGAAGAGCACCGTCGTGTGCTCAAGGTTCAGTTGGATTAGCCAGAATCTGAGAACAAATTCATAACTTCAGGTTAGATTTTTCTCTTTATATAGGCAGCTAGGTTTGGTTTTGTCCCTGTTGGTGTCACAGTCTGACACCAACAGAATAGCTGTTAGAGCCACACAGGAAAGTTAGACATTATATAAAGTTATAACATTAATATAAATGAAATATAAATGAAAGGAAATACACAAAGGAAGATAAGTTATTTCTATGCCTATCTCAAAAATGTCATAAATGCTGCAATATCATCAAAAAAACAACTGATGCACAATGGATGCAAATGTGCTAGTTTATGCATGACCACAATACAAAAAGATACACACAAAATCCCTCTCTTACTCACACACACACACACACACACACACACACACACACAGACTTTATGGCTCATCTTGTTGATACTGTAGGTCACAGCTGGTCATTGTAGGGCATCATCTGGCCTGGCATAACTCAAAGGCTTTGCCAGACCAGGAAAGCTAGACGAGGACGGATTTAAAGTGAAGATTAAGCAGAAAATCTGCCTGGAAGAAATCCAGCACTGACACAACTAAAAAAAATCCTCCAGCTCCTTGTTCCAGTGCCTTTCCTGCTTTTGGTAAAAGCTAGGACGATAGTAGCAGCATGCCTGGCTCTGAGTGTGCAGGGACATTTGGAAAATGTGAGACGCTTTGCTGACCTCCATGCCCTGATGGGTCTGGGAACTGATTAACGCTCTTTTCACACATGCCAGTCCTGCCACACCCGCTCATCCCAGCTGCCTCTGCAGGATCCAAGAGGGACTCCCTTCTCTCTGGACAGCAGGACCGGGACAGAGGACAGACTGGTGGTCATATGTCTTGCTCTAAAAGACAGCTAAGCGAGGGAGTCTTGGGAATGGTTAGAAGACTTAACTGTGCTTTTTTAACTAACTTAAGTGGCCCATGTTTTTCCACCCCAGTCTTCACAAACCAAAACCTAATTAATAGTTTGTTTGTGAGGTCAAGAAGAGTTTGTGAGAAAGGAATAATGTCACTATAATGACAGATTGAAGGGCTCCAGTGGGAGAGCAGAGTCCCTTCTCCGGGGGAAACCGTGACTACTCTTCAATAATACAGCACAGTAACGCATCCCTTGGAGTCAGTGGTGGGTGCAACACACAGAGCGCACCAATTTTCTGTTGGGGCTGCTACAGTAATAGTATATGAGGCATAGTTTTGAAGTGCTGACCAAGAGAGATGGGTAAAGGTGTGAATAATAGAACTAAGACTACCATGTTCACTAGGCCTAGACAAGCTGGCTACAGATGGAGGGATGGGAATCATCCACATAGGAACCAGTATGTCAGCTCTACCAGCTAGCATACTGTCTTCAAACAGAATTGAATATCATCTGCAATGTATAACAACTCAATACAGCAAAGCTTAACTCGACCCTAGCAACCATATCTGTGCTGCAGCAAAAATAACAGTCAAATCAGATGGCAAAATGTTTTATTGATTTTAAAAGATGCTATTGTGGTGTGACATATCTTGCTCCTGTTATAAATAGCGGTTGCCTGCTAGAGTTGCCCCTACTGTCTATTACAGTTGCTAATTGCAGGAGGAAAGCAGAGAGAACACAAACACATGCTGTGCTCCTGATATCAAGCATAATGTGAAAACAAGTCACAAGTGCTTCTCCACTCTCTTGGAACCAACAACAAAGTCTAGAGCTATTAGTCAAAATTTGTTCTCCAATGTTCCTCAGGCACTTGCACAACCACTGTGATCAACAAAATGTTATCTTTAAGTACCTTGAGTGCCGTGGGAATAAATTAATGCTTAGCTTACACCGACTAGCCCACCAGGGTGTTCCACCAGAAGGTGAAGGCTTTCACACAAAAATCGCAAATTTGACATTGTGCAGAGCAATCGCAAATATTTCCTATGGAAAGAGAGCAGCTTTGACCCATAGCTGTCCACATAGTTGCCAAAGTTCAACTAAATTGAACAATGACCCTAAATACACTCACCCCCATAATGCACATCCAACGAGATTCTGGCCATGATGGGAGGCGAAAGTTATAGCGGCTGCAATCTTACTGTAGAGAAGAGTGCTAGAAAAGTTCATTTTGGCCATTTGTACTCCACTCTTCTCTCCAATCTTTTAGTAACACTTCTCAAGCATCAGAGAGAGTGAGAGCACCAGGTAAAAAATTGTATAAAATGATTATTGGCATTAGTATGTGGCACCTTAGTTAGCTGCTTTGTATTGCTTCGTTCTGTGTACACTTTCATGCAAACTACTCGGTTTTGGTCTGAAATCATGATGAGCTGGGTCACATACCAAAAAGGATAAAACCCCATATCCAAGTGTCATTGCTATGGCACAAGAACAAGGAAGGTGACCTGACAACAGTTAACGTGACGACTAATCTGCAGGGTGAAACACAACCAAGCTTCCTTCCGACAGGTCCATCTTAAAGCACCCCTTACAGGCTTCTTTGGCTGATAAACATAAAGGTAAATGACAACAATGTACTGTATATCCACAATAATCAATGCATGGAGATAATAAAATACATTTCTTGAATTGAGAAACTACATCAGTGCATCATGGTGACTTTGAAATCGAGAGCTTGTTCAAAACACTCTGTTTTTAGTAGTCAATTTAACACTGCAGTGAACTGGACCTGGTGAGAGACGGAGGGGGTTTTAGAAACACTGAGATTGTTGCAGGATCCCTTCACACCGAGTGTAATGCCAGCGGGTCATTACTCATATTACTATACTTGAATTACGTAATAAGCTTTGATAGAGAAGGGACGCATGAGTGTGAGAGATACAAATAGTAAAGTCACTGTTTTATCCTTGGAGGAAGAAATATATCACACAGAATTACATCCCTCTGGTGAGGTGATGAATTACCCATTGTGGTGGTGAGTTTTACAGTAATGGTGAAAAAATCAGCAAATGAAAAATGACCCAGTAAGCTATCCACACCATGACTTCTACTCCCAGCAAGTGTTACAATAGAAGCTGAAGTCTTTAAGGTCATTGCCTCCTTTTTGAAACACCTTACAGTTCTATAAGAACCTGAATCAGCTTTTCGCTCAGCAGTATGCACCACTCACAATGACTAATGTCTCAGCAGAGGCCCCATCTCGAGAAGAGAGTTGACCACTTACTCCTCTCCTACCGCATCAGAGAGCAGCAAAAAGATCAGTTCCTGTGTAGCATCCACATTTAAAATCGAATCCTCCTGTTCTCTTTGTCAAAGCTTTAGCCTGCATAACACTGTAATTAGTGGGATGGCAGTGGAAGTGCTAATTAGTATCTCAGTTTTAACTAGAAGTTTTAACTTAACCACAGTGCTTCATGCACATGTCATACACACACCACAAACCGGGTCTTTCTTCTTTGCATAGTGTACTTCACAAGTCTACCAATTACCGAAGATCTCCATACCTGCAGCTACAGTATTGAACTTTGGTTATTTATAATGATGACCCCTATTCAGGGTCATAGAGTTTGTTGAAATAAGTAATGTCCTCATTTTCTCTACTAAGATCTCCTCCTTTATATTAAAATGTAATGATCTTGACTTTTGAAGAACACAGACTGAAATAGCTTGTTTAAAATGGTGGCTCCAACTAATTTGTTGAAGAAGTAGGGGAAAGGTAATGCTTGATTATTGCACGACTACAAGGCAAATATAAACACTTTTTTTTTTACAGCAGAGGTTTAAGCAACCACATCAGCAACCACTGTTGATCCACTACTTGACCTGAACTTGCTTGCTTTTTTTGCATTATAAGTGCTTGTTAATATATAGCTTGGCAGTTTCTAAATAATTCATAATCAGGAAGTATGTGATTTATCTTAATTATTGCATTATAGTTTCCCACCAGTGCTGCTGGCACAGTTCAGTGCTGCAGATCAACGCTGCAACTGGTGATCGAGGAAGAAATAATGCAGTATTTATGCACACAACATCTGCTTTGTCATGTTTTTTGTTATGCTAACCCGCCTGTCAATTCATGTGAATTCTCACAAACTGTGAGAATTGTGAGGCTTAGTTAGCTAACTAGTTCTCCAGTATTGCTAATTTGTGTTAATAACCTCTGTGCGTTTGAAAGGCTGATTAAGGTAGCTTGCAGGAATGGCTGAATCCTGACTCTGGGTGGCTAACACCCAAAATGTACCTGCGACAGGGAAGAAAAGTGAAGGTCAAGTACTGACAAGTTTGCCGCTATCGCTGATTGTCTTCTTCTAGATAATCTTTTATTTTAAGAAGACAGATAAGAGACATGAGTGAGTCATATTCGTTTTCTTATTGGTTCTGAACAAACCTGTTTGTGGCCATGACTGTGTTTGATTGACTTCCTCACTCTGTTAACTTTATTGCACTTGTTAGGCTAAATTCTTTATTACATGGAGTCTGGTCATTCCCTGCAATTCCCAGCAAAGCACTGCCTACCTTCAACCTGAACAGAAGTCTAATCAGCCAGAATAAGTGGAAACACTTGTTTGTTAGTGAAAGGTCTTTTAATCTGTTATCTAAATGTCATCCTGTTATTTACTGTAATTGAACAGTACTCAGATCCAAATAGGTTTATAGGCCTACCATAAGGGAGTCCTGTCTCTGTTGGCTTTCTCAGTTTATTCATAATCAGCTCGGCTGGCTAGTACATTATACAGATTTATTAATATCAAGGAAAATCAGAAGATACTAGCAGTTTGATTCTTGAGTATCTCTTCATTTAACTTTTAAGTCCTTGATTCAGAGTTGTTGTTTAAGAGATACATGTACCCTTATCATTACACAGTTAGTTCCTGATTTCTTCCTTACACATTCCTTAGTAAATACTCAGAAATGTGCGTGTCTTGTTGTAAAGTATTTACCACATCACCAATGGGACTAGATGGCATCTACAAGGAAGGGAACGCCAGTTTCATGTAAGCTAATACAATTGAGCCAATAACACTGTTGGAAATAGAAATCTCATTAGGGAGAAAGGCCAGCCTGGAAAATTAAGCTAACTTTCACAAATAGCAGTGGAATGCGAAAGCAATTTACCAGACCCAGTATAGGTCATTCATGATGAGATGAAAATGTAAAACTTTTATGCCCAAGTTGAAAGTACTCGACTGATGAAACTATGTCTCAGTGGAAGACAGCACAACTTCCCCGGCAGCTGTCAGGACAACGGTGTGATGCAAGCTGGTGTTGAAGATTTCTGTGCAAAAACCAGAAAAATCAATTTTGGGAGAGAAAAAAAAAACATTGTAGAATTTCATTATTCAACACTTATAAGATATGGAAAATATGGTCTGTAAGAGTCATTGTGGTGTTTTGTCATTACACTGATGTCTTTCACAATAGCACGCTAGTTTATGGACTGTGCTCTTTTCATCCTTACTCTGTTTGTTTCGCTGCACTCCTGCTGCAGGCCGTAATGATAATTACTGATGGTAAGTAGGCAATGGTCCAAAACGCTTCAGTCCAGGAAGCTGACCTTTTGTGTGATACTGTATAACAAAAGTGCAGACAATAGCGCAGTGGTTTTGTGCTCCCCTGAGTGATTGATGTCATGTCATTATCTATAGGAGTTGAAACTGCTGAGAGCGACCCGGGCACTTTTTCTCTGTATGTCAATTTGTACACTCTTCATCCGCCCCGGTTTTTCGTATGTCGCCGCCAACACTGCAATTGTGCAGAGTCCAACAGCCTACTCTCTCCCTCACTGCCCTCTCTTCCTGCATCCTCCTTCATTAATCAACCTCTTCCCAAAGTTTTAAAACCCCCAAATCCCTCAACTCATCTAGTTCTTTCTCTCTTAGGATTTTTTTCCTCATGATTATTAAGATTCCTCTAGTGCGACTCCTGCAGTGATAGATATTCTCTCTCTCTCTCTCTATGTGTCTGTCACTGTTTCCCCCTCCGTCTTTAATGCTCCTCAGCGACCTCCCTCTGGTTGGTTCTGCGTCAGTGATCACCATTCGTTCGATCCACTGGGGCTTCTTCCCAGGAGAGTAACTGCAGTAATAAGAGCTGAGAGGCTCTGAGATGCGTACTGCCGGCACCTTGCAGGGAAGCTACAAGAGAGGCAGTAGAAGTCAGGAACACTTAAACATAATCAAACAGTAAAAGTAGAAAGAAATGAAAATGTCTACAAGAAAAAAATTTAAAATTTTCAAAACCTTTCATTTCCATTCTCCACAAATCAATATGACAACAGCAATAGCTCAGTGAGACCACTGCAGCGTGTCTGCATGGCACAGTCATCATTGTCAGATCTAAGACATTGAAACAACAAGGGTTTTCTGTTCCTGTCTCTCCCTGAGGCAGTACACTCTCAAGGGACAGAGCTGGATTGACTGGAGACCTTCATTGGTTGCCTCTTCCTCCACAGTGTTGTCTGGTTAATTAACGAACATTCAGCTCAGATTCTTGAGGCACCATTTTGTTTCCTTTTTGCACCATATTTCTGTAGGCAGACCTCCCGAGACACTCCTGAGCATCTGGCGAACCTCGTGCAATAAACATTTTTTCACTTTGAAGAGCCAAAGAAAGCTGATATTTCAACACAAGAGATCAATTTGCCATGAAAGTTACTGTGTGAGCTTTGTCTGGGGGAAATGCTTACTCTTGTGTGGAGCAGAAGATTACTTTAGAATTCACAGAGAGGAAAATGTTGGTCTAAAACTGCCTGAAGGAAAGAGCGTAACTTTTATCTCACTGAAAAATATCAAATGCAATTTTAAGGGTCGGTGCAGCCCATGTCTCATCACAAATAAAATGTAACTCTGTTTAAAGATAATTCAGTTTTTGTTACAATGTGGGTTGTATTTTGGAGTTTCAGCCATTAATGTACCCAGCAGCTTTATTCAAATATACCCATATTCAATATAATTCAGCTTTTATTTACTCTCATTGAGAAACATGAGCCTGGCAAGTTTAGAATTTTAAAACAAAACTACCACAAAAACTCACACAGAAAGAGAAAACCTGAAGAAAAATTATGAAAACTAAACAAGTGTATTAAGGCAGAATGATGTGAGGAAAGAGTCAACCAAAGCCATCATCTATAATACATTCATTATTTCATTTAGTTAATAAAACTACCTGACAACAAAGTAACAAACTTTAAAATCTGTAGCAAACTGAGTCGTAGCCAGGATTTCAGAAATACGGAACTTTTTCAAACCCAAGAAATGTTTGACAAGCCACCGAAAACCTACATTCATTTCACTGTTTATTCAACCGCTCCACACAAAAATTTCAATGACATGATGTTATCCAGTTTGTGGAAAAATACACATTTTCCTTTATTTTAACATATTGTTTGCTCCCTGAGACCCTGTACGCAGGATAAGCAATTGACGATGGATGGATATTGTTTACGTAAAGGTAACATTTAAGAGTATAAAAGTACCAGAATCTGCCTACAAAAATCACCAATTTATGCACAGTTGTGTGATGTAACCTTGTCCTTGGGTCATTAAAGCTCCTGAATTGCTTGAGACAATGCCAAGGACATGTCCTCAATGATATCCATGGTCCTGACTACACATTATTCCGGGCAGATGATGCAGCATATCTGAAAGCAAACTCCAGTATACTTACTGGTGTCCAATGACTTTAATAAGCTCCAAATCACCTTGTGAGAATAAATAAATATAAAGTGTTTTTTTGTATGGCTTTATCAATAAACATCAAAAAGACAGCAATCTTGTTTTCTAATATTGAAAGAAGGTCTACACATTTAAAATAAGGTCAGGTATCTATTGGAGCTGCAAATATTGCTCAATAGTAATAATAATAATTATTTTTAGTGTCACTGAATATGTTGTTATGTTGACTGACCAACAGTCAAACCAAAAAACCATAAAAGTAGCAAATCCTCACATTTAAGAAACTTGAACCAAAGAATATTGGCATTTTTGCTTGATGAAACAACTTATTCGAATTATAAAAATTGTTGCCTGTTCTGTCAATCGATTAATAGTTTCATCTCTACTATGTGTGGCTCAAGCTCATTTATGTTCATCTTAAATGAGAGTCAGTTTCATAAGATGCTGTTTTACTGATGCTCATTCAACAGGTCACACTTTAATGCAAACAATACCTCACAACTAAATACTGAAGTTTCTGGCCAAAAGCAACAGTCTACAGTCTATAGTAACAGTACTGATATAAACCATACTCTAAGTTGAAGATAAAATGAAACAATGGAAGTGAAAAGTGTACTATGTGAGGTGTCTGAGATTTCAGCAGACAGGTCGCAGGCACAAAAAATGTAAACTAAAAACAATGTAATGTAACTTAATCTCGTAATGGACCTGATAAAGCCTCTCAGATGAGATAAATACATACACACACACACACACACATCTACAGATAATTTAAAGAAGTAATTTACAAAAAGACAAAACTGATCCTTCTTAAGCTCCTCAAGCAAATCTCTCTAACACCTAAGTGCTCTGAAATAACGAAGTCAGTGGGTGGTTGGCTTTTCTTAAATTAACCTTCCTTCATCTCCATACCTGGTCCTGGCCTAGAAATGTCAGAGCAGCTGGCTGCTGTTGGATCAGCAGGACTCGAGCTAAACAGGCCAATTTAGTGCTTCAGAATGAAATTCAAAGCCACCAAATGCATAAAAAAATCTATATTTAAACAGATTTAGCAAGCTCATTATAACAGGGCAATAGAGCTGACAGAAACAAAATAATTGATGGTGTGAGTTTAGCTAATTGTTGGATTGCAAGAAGTGTAATAAAGGAATCACAATGGCAGAAGACTCCTCATTTATTCTGGCAGACCGTAGGATCAGTACACTGAGCAACTCTGCATAATGATTCACACTTATCCACTTCCTGTTTCTTGATGTGTCCTTCCCCCCGTGACACAAACTTAATTAATTTTAAATGTATCATCCGATAACGTTTATTGGCCCATGCACATACACACACATCCACACACAAGCATTGTCCCTCAGAATAAAACGAAAAGAGGCCTTCAGTATCAGATGTCCACATATTGCTGATCACAAGGTTAAATGATCGCATTGGTATGTGCATATCCACGCATATCTCATTACAAGGCAGTAGAGACACAAGCTCATAAATCAAAAGTTACTGCACTGCAGCTGCATGACAGTCATAGAGGTCATAGGTGGATAGCTGCTGGTGCATGTTGAGCATCGCTGCATTTCTGACCCTGGTATGAAAAGTAACGCACTGCAGCTGTACCTTGATTCATCTCAGGTCCATGCAGTTCCCATGGTATACAGCTAGGCCGCAACATCTTCTCCTTGCTCAGCATGAAGGAAAAATCCATATTTGTCCTTCCTCCTTTGCATTTTCTCTTCCAGTCTCAACCTCCCCGCTGTTGTTGCAATATCAGTTTACTGCTCTGTGGATCCCAGATGAGGGATGGGACACAGATTACCAAGGAGATCAGTCCACGCCCTCCAATAATTTCCATCCCCCATCCATCCGCCTTATCAACTACGGTAAAGCTTATGCTGTGCCACCCTGCAATGATCTTCCGCATCCCCTGATCCCGCTCTACCACCAATCTCAGCATGGCAGATGGGACATTCTTGTACAGCCCTTAGACACGGATACACTGCTGACTTACAGTCATTCCCAAGCCGGGACCTTCACCCTCCGGCTGTGTAATCAGACAGCTAAAGCAGACTGTATTAGAAAGCTAATACCTGATAGTGACACAGAGACATATGTAAGGCCCGAGACAATCTTGGTGTAATCCTCTGATATCAGCAGTATTAAAGGATTGCATCCACTCCACTTGGAAAATACAGTATGGCAGCAACAATGTCTCCACTTCCTCTAATACCAAGAGCACATTTGAACATGAAAATGAGACACTCTTGAAGCAACAGTCTGCATTTTAACAACCACTTCAGTATCTAACACCGCTGTCGGAGAAATCAAATGACGTCAATATGCTGTCTCCCCAGAGAGTACTTGACCCGCGCTGTACAAGTGCAAAAATCAGATAAGTCAACATAATGTGTGCTGAGATACTGTAAACACTGAGGAACACTGTATGTCCATGTATTCACAGTACATGCACACTTTTCAGTTATTATTATTAATGTGCTCACTTTCAGTGATGCACATGTGTGTGTTTTGTATTTACAGTTATTATTATTATTCTGCACATTCTTTCTGGAAACGCTCCAACTACCATAAACATTTTTAAAATGACAATTCAACTGCTTTCACCACTTACACATTTACTGGCATTGCAGCAGCATTCTTGTCTTTCTTTTGATCTGACATTTTAACTCCTTTCAGCGTCTTCATCTTTGAACAACAAAATCTTCTGCCCACAACTTCCACCGTTCATGCACAATTTACTCCAACTGCTTTCAGAGCTTACTCTTTAGCTGACACTTCAACTGACAGCTTCTTTTAGTTTATACACTTAGACTGGCGCTCTCATTTCTTTCATGACTTCTACTTCACCTGAATCTTCATCCACTTTATCATCTACACTTTGACTGACATTTCAACTCCTATCAGCACTTTCATTTCTAGAGATACTTCAAGAATGTGATTCTCCCAAAAACAACAGCATCAGTTGTTTCAGCATGTGCCCCAAAAAGAAATCACCTTACATTCAAGTGACAAAGATGTCAAGTGGCCGTAGTAATTATAGCGGGAGCAAAGGAGGAAGTTAGATGACGCTGTTACAGAGCGTTAAAGTCTGCATAGGGAGGAGATCAAGGTGGATCAACAAAACATCACACTTTAACATGGGAGACAGTTGTTCCAACTGACAATCAACGTTGTTGTTCTTTTCAGCGTTATCATGAATTAAGGGTTCAATTGTTTTTTGATTTTTGTAATCATGACATCTTAAATGTCAGTGCTCTTTATTTGTATAGGACCTTTCTAGTCTTCTGACCACTCAAAGCGCTGTTCCAGTGTATCGCATTCACCCACTGAGAAACAAACAAACATTCACACACATTCATTCAGAACAGCCATCGGGAGCAATTCGGGGGTTCAGTTTCTTGCCCAAGGACACTCAGACATGGCGCCTGGAGGAGCCGGTGATTGAAACGCCAATCTTCCAATTAGTGGACAACATGCTCTACCTCCTGAACCACAGCCGGCCCTGCACACAAACCATGATCTTGCAATAGACTTAACCAAGTTGTTTCTGTACCTAAACCGTACCAAACCTTAACCAGTGTTGTCACATCAGAAAAAAGATTTTTCAGCAGTGATTTGTAAGAAATGTTGTCCTGTTGATCAGGGTGTCAGATTAGAATAAACTTCTATGTGTTGTTCTAGACCACATGGACAAACAACATATTTTGTTGTTTCATTTGGAGGACCTGTTGCTTTTACTTCACTCAGCACTCACACTAACATTGACACTTCATCCAGCCCTTTCATTTTAACTGCCATGCCAACTTCTTTCAGTAATTGTGTGTCAACTGCCACTTCAACTTTAACTTCTTTCACTATTTCAAGAATGTCTCAATCGGTGGTGAGCAAACATAAGTGTAGCCTTTTCTACTGAATGTAGACATGAGTTCAAATAGGAAAAATAAGTACCAATTGAAGCACATTTTCTAATCAAGCAGATAGAGATTTGAACAATGAGGCTTTAGGTTTGTAGCAACCACGTAGCCATGGATTCTATCAGCTCTGTGAGGAAAGACAGGAGCCACGTCTGGAGGAGAGAACCAATTAGTTATCTCTCCATGGCGTGTCACCTGACAGTCTGCTCATCCACAGTCTGATGGAAGAGCCTCTCCAGTCTGCTCATTCAAACCAATTAAGGTCTGGAGGTGTATTAGCACACACTTATTACCTGTCTCCCACAGTGCTCTGCAGCTCTTCACATCGCAGCTCATTGGTCTGTTGAAAGTCTCACAGTTTTGCCCTTTCATATCATCTTGTCAGTTCCATATCATCTCCCTTTCTAGTTTTCTAGAGTTCTAGTATTTGTTGCTTTCTTTTTCTGTCTCTCTGCTACAAAAGGAAATACAGCCAAAAATACTATCCGATCAGCGTGCCTACAGAGAATAGCATCTGTGTCTGTGAATGATTAGAAATCAGTTTGAACACATGTTACAGTTTAAGTTATAGAAAGCACAAAGAAAAGAATGAACTCATGAGAATTAAAAATATGGAAATGCCCTGCAGCGCCAAATGAAAACAACGAAGAGACACCAATAACATCCATAAATGCACAGAGCCACTGACAAAAGCCTTGCTTCTCAACATTTCCCATTTCTGAACAGAACAATAAAACAAAATGATGGGGGACAAAAGCCTGGACCCATGTCACAGGAAGAGTGTGTATATGGTCTTGCCTAAGCTGTCCAAACAGTTTATCCATGTGAGATGGATCACATATCTTGCAAAACACACTACAAACCGTGTAACATAAAACTCTCAGAAATGTGCTGTAATTTCGGAGCACATTTTGACTCAGCACTGAGATGGTTGGAATTCCCCCTATGACTGTAGCGGTGCTGGGAAAAGCAGAGAAAGAGAGATTATTCCAAGACAACAGCTTAAAGGAACTAGGCGTGTGCGACAAAAAAAAAAAAAACTGTTTCACTTTCACAAGAGAACCTTATGATCATTTCCGTTTCAGAAGATGTCTCATAATCACCTACATATTGCTGTAGGTCTATGAAGTGAAACCAGCTTTAATTATTACTGTATAGCTCTCCTGCTCCAGGTACTCACACACCTTTTCATTTATTCATAAAGGCAGCACAGTGTGAGTAAAACCCATTTAAATCCCTACTGGGCTTATGGTAACTTGTTGAAAGGTCAAAACACACTAATAAGGAAAAGTTGCATCGATTAACAGGAATTAATGATCACTTGAGCTCAACAGTGAACACAAGCACCTCTAATTGAACCCAGATGGAGACGCAAGTGAGTCCATTTAACAGAGCCTGAAGAGCTGAGACCAATTGGTTTGAGGAATTTTTTTTCTAGCTTATGCTTTTTGAATTGAATTGAAACTCATGTAATTTGTCTTACTCAACTAACACCATCATATTGTAACCATGAGGTGTGAGCCAGTGACAGATAACACCCCTTTTGCCTTGTTGTTTCCCCACAAGGGCGGATTTACATTGTGAAAATGTGTTTTTAACAACTGTGTGAATCTTTCTCACCTGCTGAACAGTGATGGAAAGTACATTTACTTAATGTAAGTAAATGGTAAATTCACTGTATGTCAAGGTGGACTAAAATGGAGGGCAATTGGACTTGGTTGAAGGTACCTGAAGATGTTTCGCCTGTCATCCAAGAGGCTTCTTCAGTTCTGACTGACTGGCAGGGAATCTCAGCTATAACCTCTGTGGGGGCGTTATCAAGTTGATGGATACAACTTGGTTCATTAGTGCTCCTGGCTGTTGTAATGACTGTCTTTGGCATTGTCACATCAAGCTTAATGTGAGTGTTTGTTCAATCTCCTAGGAAGTAGTGTCTCAGCTCCCCCCCCCCACACTCTGGTGTACATGGCTTCTTTGACTCCTCTTTCAAACCATTTGTCAGTATCCATCTCCTTGATTATGACCCCACAGAAGTTAAAAGGCTGGGATTCCCTGCCAGTCAGTCAGAACTGAAGAAGCCTCTTCAGTTGCGAGTTCAACTCACTTTGGATAAATGGACAGTACTTATTTAGTCCCTTTCTAGTCTTCCGACAGCTTAAAGAATGTGAATGCCACATTTATCCCATTCACACATTCATACACTGATGGCAGTGGCTGCATGCAAGGTGCCAACTGCACATCAGAAAGGAACTAAGCATCCACACACACTCATACACTGATGGCACAGCTTTAAGCAGCAACTTGGGGTTCAGTATCTTGTCCAAGGACACTTTGGCATGCAGACGGGAGGTGATAATATTGAGGTACTTTTTACTTAACTTAAGAGTGAAATATTGCACTTTTTAATCCATGGGAAATCTTTCACAGCAATAGTTACTCTTCAGCTTGAGATCATACATACAAAACATATGATCATGAAATAGATTAAACTACCCAAAATTAGATAAAACTGTGAAAATTTGATTCACCTCTCCCAATTCCAACATTCAAGTTCTGCTTACATGTTAACGCTTAAATAATCCCACATTTACAGGGACCATTAAGCATAAAGAGTACTTTTATTTTTATCACTTTAAGCGTTGTTGTTTTTTGTTGTGCTTAAAATAACTGAATTAGAACTTTAACCTGCAATGGAGTGTTTTCATTGTGTGACACTGTTTCTTTAAATTAAGTAAATTATTCATGAACTTCGTGAAAAGACTAGTTTTTCAGTATGGTTATGCAGCAATTACATGTATAGTTAGTTCTATATGTTGGATTCCCTGTTTAGGGCGCATGTGTGAGCAAAGAGAGCATATGCATGCAGAAAATTAACACATGAAAGACAACATAGAGACTCACAATGTTCAGGTACCCCCTGAAACTAATTGGCTAACAGTTAGCGTGACAGAAGTGCTCTGCTCTTTTCTCTCTTTCTAGAACAGTAGTCGTGTTTAACACACCTGTAAATTACTCCCACAGACCCGCCAACCTCCCCTTTCTGCCAAGCCTCCCCCCTGCACTAATAACACCATAATGATGCCACTGTTAGTACAGAGCTGAGGCAGTGTGCTTTATGGACTGACCTCAAAATCAATTCAGCAGCACACAGGGTCTATTAATGAGCTAGGTCTGAAACTCCTCCTCTCCTTTACTTTTCTCTCTTCTCTCACAACCTCCTTTCTCATAACCTCCAATATTTATCCCCTTGCCTTCCCTCACCTCTTTTTCTCTAGTTTTTGCTTCAGGACCTCACTGTGGACAGTAAATTACACACACACCCCGTTCCACGGATTCAAACCAGTCCTTTGACAAAGGAGTGGACACTCTGCTGCCCTGTGGCACACATTAACCTCATAAAGGGAAAGTAATAGAGCCTGTCTCAGCTGACACAGAATAGCCATGAAAAAATGTATCATGGCACCAGTTCTTCCCCAGGACTATACCCAAAGGTAAACTCGACTCAGTAAAACACACAGGTATGGCAGGTGACTTGTACTGCATCCCTCTACAGTAGATAAATTTGATGGTTCAACGGTGTAAACCCATGAAATTTACTGCTTTAGTTTTGCTCTCATTAGCGTCTCCGGTGCACATAACTTGGAAATAAGGAGAGTTATTTGCAACAGGGGTGGAACAGAGGCATACTTGGGGTTTTGGGAGCACATTCCTGGACAGAGAGAGTAGCAGAGTCTCTTGCAGTGGTTAATTAGGGGAGTCTGTGGGAAACCCCTGAATCTGAAACCCCCCTCCAAAAAAACCACACCACTTGAAGAAGTGGCGGCCATGTTGAATGGAACTCATTGTTCAGTGGCCAGAACAGAAGATTCCATCGCTTACGTCCAGTCGTCTGAGCTGTCATCCTAACTATGAGAGGGCCAATACCAGAGAGTGGCTGCAGTAATAATACCAGACGACAGAAGAGAGAGAAGTAGAAGGATTATAGCAGTTAAAGAGGCAATCCAACTTTGTAACATGTCAAACTAGTCACGAGGAGTACAACACAGCCTGTTAAAACAGTTGCACAATGTCCTTTTTGGCTGTGGACATTTTGTCAAGTCTGAGAAAAAAACACTGATGACATCACAGGGGTTATCTTGGCTTGGGCTTGGAGACTACACACTTTTTTTAAGGAATGTCTACGTTACTAACTTTGAAAAACAGAGGTACATGGACGGATTAACTTGCTAAGGGGCCCTGGCAAAGAAGCAAAGGGCAAGAATGAGCTGTTAACCCTTTTGGTCAGTGTTTCTAATATTTTTCCAACCAATTTATATCAATAAGAGCAGACTAAATATTAGAACTACCCTACAGTATAACTCTATGCAAAAACTAGAGCCTCAAAAATGACCATTAAGTTGGACACCTCTATATATAACCTTGTTGAGGGAAGGATTTATTGCAGGCCTGTTATATTAGAGTACATTAGTTTTAGCTATGGGTACGCAATGAACTAGCAACTGCCCCCCCCCAAATGTTAGGTAATAACATCAAAAAATCAGACGTTGTGAGTACTGAAAAGTAGCAACTCAGCCTGAGATATAAAACAGTGATAGCAAGAAGAAAGGATAGTGATCTATGTATAGGGCCAAATGATATTAGCCACAACATACAGTATAATGACGATGTGTCACACAAATAGCTATTTGTAAAGTCCATATACACTGCAGATGCACCAAAGACATGCATACTGTTGTTACTCTGATGACAAACATTAAACAAGTACTCTTGAATAATAAATAAAACAGGACAGAGCCTTTTAATCAAAATATCAAATTTGACCCATCAGATGAGAAAATGACATACCATTCAATCAAAGTGAATCACTTCAGCGTGGAGCTATACAGATTAATTTGTCTTATTGCTATGCATGAAAACTGAAATATAGTGTGTACAAATGATGAGTCTAACTCAGCAGTAGCCTGCTGGGAATATTAAGGCAGTTTTCTATATTATTGGTTTACCCCATTAGTCATAATGGGAGGCAGATACTAGAAAGAAATGCTGAATAGAAACTGCTGATAGTTTCATTCTAATTTTCATTGCAATTTGCATAATTCAGGATCAAATACCCATGCCAATTTCATTGAGTAGCTTATGCATAGATGCATAGTCCATTTGGAATTATAGTTACATCAGCTGAAATAGATTAGCAGGTTTATTTTTGGTGTGTTTGTTTTTATTGAGGATGATGTCTCCTTATTTTAAAAAAGGCACAATGAGAGTAATTAATCCGTGCATGTTGGATATTAACAATTGGTAGGTAATCAAATCCTTTTATGTGGAAAATTGAAGGTTGAAAATAGATGCTTTTTAGAAAAAGAAAGCAATCTCTCTGGCCATTGATGTGCCTGCCCGCTAGCTGTGAGCAACTTTTAAGAGGCCCGGTGATAAAGATGCTTCTTTGAATTGCCTCCTCTAAAATAGGAAGGCACAAACATGCTTCTAAGAATACACGTATGCTTTGAGAAACACTGCCCTGTCTCCTGGGATATTGGTGAAGCACATATGGTTTGAGTTAAAATGTAGCCAGACATTTATTGCAAACAATAAACTAATTTACAGGAATGCATATACACGGCCTTCTCAACAGAGCCACACTGTGTTTGTGTGTGTATATGTCTGAGCACACAGGGTACAGTAATTGGCGACCTGATAAATATTTGTGTAGAACCTCCTCAACAGGAGAAAACAGAGAGGCATGCTTTCAACACTAATGCCTTCAGGCTGCAGATGAAAAATAATTCAGTGATGGAGCCCACTTACATGCTTTGTGTCAACATTTCGGGAGGCCTGGGGATGATGATGATGATGATGATGATGATGATGATGATGATGATGGTGATGATGATGCGTCAACAAAAACATTAAAATGCAGTGTGCTGCTGTTTCGTAATAACTGGATTTGGGTTGGGGGTTTTTTAACCCAAAATATAAAACAAAATAATGTGAAATAAATCACTCAAGTATAACATAAGAGACACGTGTACACAAAATAAATGAAAACAAAAAGAACAAGAAGAGTCTCAATTTTAAAAATGTGTTTTTGGTGATGCTACTGGTTTCGGCTGAGAATGGGTTCACAACAAGTAGCTTTAATACAGAGAGACAGAACCACACAAAGTATTACGTAGTACATAATCCCATTTGTGAAATCCATGTTTTCCCTAAGAATGAATTCAAACACTGAATTGATTCATTTCAGAGTAACTGGAAACAACCTCAGCAGCGGTGCTCAGTGGAATGCCACTTGAAAGTAAACAGTGAGGTGTGCTGCAGTGAGAGCCGTCTGTCGTTGTCTGGGAGAAGTAGTGTGTGTGAGCAATACTGAGGATATATGGAGAGAAACACGTAAAGTCAGCACGAGTGCTGTGCATACATATTTTCTGACTGAGGTAGCAACAAGTTATTGTTATGTTCTGCATTATTGATTAACCCCTAAATTTTGTTTTTTTAATGAAATTTTATAATCACATACTCAACAAAATATCTAAAAATAGTGAAATATGTCAATCCCACTTTCCAAAAGCAACATCTTCAAATTGCTTGTTTAGCACAACCAATTCAATTTAAAAGGAAACAAAACTGAAAAACAAACCAGAAAATTACTTGCGATGGTTTTTCTATTATTTAAATAGTTGTAAATAAAATAAAAAAATCAATCAACTTGTGCTGCATTTAACGTTTTCACTGTCATTTTCTTTATCAATTAATCTGCCAAATATTTTCTCGATTAGTGAGCTACTTGTTTGATGTCTGTGCAGTTTCACATTTCCCCAAAGTCCAAGTTAACATATTTGAATTTCTTGTTTTGTGCAACCAACAGTCAAAACCTAAAGATTATTATGTGAAAGCCTTCCAGTAAATCCTGAAGAAGGATTTTATCTTTATATTGAGTTTCTTGATAGATACAGTACTTAAATAATGTGTGGAACCATGGCATCAGAGTGCAATGCAAAGTATTTGCTATTTATGGATTGTGTGGGTGTTTTAAAGTGCACAGCTTTGTCCCTATGCGCATGATTTCTTCAGCCCATCATTCCTGGAAGAGGCCTGCGTCAACCAGATCATTCGTAGAAGCGGCAAAACGTTCTGTTTATTCTCAACTGTGCTGGAATTTTGCGTTTTGCGTCCTCTGAATACAAGGGAGGTGTTCTGCACTTCCTCAAAACTCATATCCCAACATGCTTCGTCCATTCTCTCCAGGGAATGGATTTAAACTGCAGCCAAGGCATCAACATCCACCAGCAGCAATAAAAAAGTGTCCGCTGCTAAAGCAATGAGGCATTTTAATAGGATGAGCTGAGACTGTTGTGAAGGCAACCAGGCATCCTCTCCCTCGCTGTCTGTCTCTTCCTCTCTTTCTGAGAGTTGTAATTGTTTGAAGTTTGGACTCAGTAGGAATTTGAATGATTTAAGGTGGGTTAGATGTGTCGAGTGGAGGCATGGGGGAGATGGGTTCTTAAAAGTATGATCATTATCTGCGCCTCCTGTTGCGACGCGGGCACCACAACAGCCAGGCAGTGGCCTTAAAATGCCCCACTTGGGAGAATTATACTAAAGACTCTGTCAAAGTTCATTTTTTTGTCTCAGTGCTGACATACAGGGAATGTTTTTCACTCATGAGTCCAGTGTGTGTCATTACTGGAGACATGTATCCTCCATCACATTAGAGTCTGCTGTGTCAGGCTTCAGTGAGACACACTATACTATCATTATACCTCAGCATAACTCCCTCCCAGCTCACTGTGTCTTGTACTACCTTTACCAGAGTCAAGGAAATCCTCTTAAGAGAGCAGCTTGTTGCAGGTTTCCCAATCCTGGACCTACTGTCTGATCATCTCCAGATGCACATGATGCAGATGAGACATCCACTGGGTTCATAAAACACAACCAGGAAGCTAATATTTCACCCAATCCATAAACTGAATTCTCTACTCTGACATATGGTAGTGATGAATAGAAGATATCCACCGGAGATATGCAGAGTTCTCATGGTCTTATTTCCTACGGTCCATTTCCTTTTCTGATGAAAAAAAAACAGTAGAGTACTAGTTATAGGGAGGGGCCAGTGTGAAGAAATGGGGGAGAAAAGGAATATAAGAGGGAGCAATATCCTCATTAGTCAATTCCTCTCTCTCCTCCCCAGCCAATGAAAGCAAGTCTCATAATATGCTTTTAAACCCGAGCAGCGATGTAGACACAGGAAATCCATATTAAACGCCATTTTCATCAAAACTCATCTGGGAAACAAAGACTGTTCCGAGCCAGTGGGAAGGAAATAGTTAAACGAGCACTTTGACTTTCTTCAATCTAATTACCATACAGAGACATAATATCAGTCTCACTGATAGGAATAATGTCATCTCAGAGGCAGGGTTTTATACCGGAAAGCAATTCAATGCTTAGTGTGACGGTTAAAGTACTCCTCAGTTCTCCTTGATTTGGCTTTCACTGACTTGCTCTGTGAAGTTTCATTCAGATAAAGCTCGCCTGGAAAATTTAAGTGCAGAGGAATGTCTGTTTGAGATGTATCCTGCCTTAGAGTTGGCATCTTTCTTGCAGCTCCCTTTGCTGGTTCTGCTCCACTGCCTGCCTG
Organism: Lepomis macrochirus; assembly: GCA_024633595.2. NCBI lineage: Eukaryota > Metazoa > Chordata > Actinopteri > Centrarchiformes > Centrarchidae > Lepomis > Lepomis macrochirus. The sequence continues at coordinate 21,496,515 of JALXJV020000004.1, read as the reverse complement.
CCTGCCTGCCTTTTTGGAGGCTCATTCATGGCAGTTTACATCTTGGGCCGCATTGTGATAGCACTGTGGCCATCTGCCACCAGAACCGAAGGAATGCCATCACCAGCTGGCGTCCAGGGCAGCACTTCTGTCACCTCTGCTAATAGACCTAAGACACACGGGGGTCAGCTGTCATCTGTCAACTCTGACCCTTGACGAATGCCGCAACATGGAATCAGAGGCACACCACAATGCCCTCCTGCTGAACCACAAACTTGGAAAGATTTCAGAGTGATTGAAACAATACAGACCAGCTTCCTCTGCCCCTGTATGGACATGAAAGTGGATACGTGCCGCCCAGCTGTCCTCCCTGCACTCTAGGCAGCCAAATTCAGGAGTGGAAACTCTTTCACAAGTCAGAGTCCACAGGGCTTCTGCTCCCACTGACAGCCTCCGCAGCTCTGTCAGTTCATTACTGGAGCTTGCATTCCATTACAAAGCAAAGCAAATAACCACACAGTCATTATTTATTTAAGACCATTACCAACCACTGTAGAACAAAGGCTGCCAATGTGCCAGTAAGTACTTTTAAGCTCTATTCAGCTATTAAGTGCAGATACGCTAAACTAAAATTGAAGAATACGGAAGATGAATTAAACACAGGAAAAGGACCATAGCTATGAAGTAACTAAATTGCAAACATTGCAATATAGATGGATCATATTACTCATGCTGAATACATGTCATGTGTTGAGGCAATTTGTTTTGATTTGCATATTTGGATGTGTTGTCATATTTCTTTCAGCTTTCCTTCACTTATTAATTTACTTATACCCTCATTATCATGACTAAATGTTCTGTATTAATCTACATTTAATCTCAGTTGTGTTCCAAGAAAATGCAGTAAATTCCTAATTGGAAAGTGAGCACTGTAGGCCTTTAGTTTACCATCATTTAAGAGGCTAGTAAGGAACCGTTGGATCGTGGCCTCTCTCTTTAGAAACATCACTATAGTCTGCAGCTTCTCCAAACATGAGAGCAAATCCCCGTTACTCCCCGGCGCCGGTATTTTCATCTGGTTTTGGAACCCCAGGAGGCCTTGGTGTGCCTTGATTAGTTCTTTTACTGGAGGAAGTCTAGTAAGGAAGAGGAAGAGAGAGGGAGAAATGCTAGGGGAGTGAGGGGCTGCCTCTCTCTGGCTATTGTTTGGACACAGTTGCCTCTCACGCTGCATTGACCACAGACAGGGCGTGGCTGAGGGAGGCCAGGCAGGGAATATGAAGGGGGGTATTCGGGTGGTGATGGATACAGGGGGAACGTTAGAGCGCATTGCATACTTTCTCTGCATGTGGACAGCAAACAGGAAGGCAGGTGGTCCCTAGAGAGCGTTACAGAGAGAGAAAGAGAAAGAACTGGAGTGGGTGGGATTCTGCCCCTGTAGTTTGGTGCTCTGTTTCCAGCCCTGCTCATGTGCACAATGAAGTAATGAGAGACCCGGGGCCTCTGACAAACTCAGGCCAGATGGGAAGAGGATTCTTCCCCACAATTACTCTGCAGCAGAGAGCATTAGAGCCAGTGCAGCTTCTCCTCTACAGAGAAAAGATAATCACTGGGAGAACACTTAATCGACACTGTTTTACAGCACACAGTACAGTTTGGAGGATGTCTTTAAGGATTTCAGCTGTGTTATCTTCCTCTATCCCTGAATACAGTACCCTAAGAATATTGTAATTTCTCGGTATCACCAATAGAAGGAAGGATCCAAGGTACTCTAAGTTGTGAGTATATGAAAAAACCTTTAAGGGGACACTTAAAAATATGACAATGCCATAACGGCCATCAGTGTTAATTGTTTCAATTTGTTTTTCAGAAATTATGTTTTTGTTCTGTGGCATGGTGGTTGGTTGTTAATACTAAATTACAATGAACCTCTGCCACTGTCACTATGGAGAAGAAGCAACTTTCAGGCAAGAATCAGAGTTGTAGCAAACTCAGGAAACTCTGTGCAATTAGGAGACAAACATGTAGCAATGGTTGCCAAATTCATCCAAAATTTACAACAAATTCTGAAATGGTCAATGGTCAATGACAATGGTTAAAAATGCTGAATGTTTAATCAAGTTTCTACAAAGCAAAAACATTAGCTTCAACTCGCTCGTTCTGGTAGCTCTGAATTTTATCACTGAAATTCTTCTTGGGAGTTGTAGTTCACCTCTTACTAGCTTTTATGTCTTCTACCTTTTGCTTTCTATTAATACAGCAGATATTTTAAAACACAGTTGCTCATCTTTTGTTTATCCTGGAGAATAACATCTGCAGCCAAGTCCTGGAAGTGCTCCAGCTGCAATTCACCAAACATTGTTTACGCCAAAAATTACTTTTACTTCCATAATCCTGACCGTCCGAAATAACTCTTCTCTCTTTGTAAGCTATGGTTGGTAAAAGCCCCATATTTTACCAACCGTGATGCACTGGTACTAGTGAAAATTGGTAAATACATACATACATCACTGCTTTCTCCTTTTGTGTTTTAGCACATTGTGTCACACATTCTCCTAATGCTGTATGAGTCAACAACAGCTGCCTTGGTTGTGTTTTAGAAAGGTTTATGGATTAGTATTGGCAGACTCCCATGAGTCCATGATGAGCACTTTCTCACCGACCGGCTGCAGGGCACTGATCTACCAAGAGTATAAATAATGTAATATCCAATAAGGTTAGCTCACATTGATTTTAGAGGACAAAATATTTCCAAACAGCCATTGTTCCCTGAGACAAATTGAGTGCAAGCTAGATATGTGTTTTTTCCTTCACAAGTCAAATGGATATTAGATATGGCAGCAATGCAGTCGATTGGTGCTGAAACATCAGTGGTGCTTAAGAATGTTAAACAAGGCCTTGGCATCAGTGTGATGGATTAAAAGGAAAAGCCAACAATAAAGGGGTGTCATCACCCTGACAAAGGATTCATTACTGTAAATGGCTTGAATGAAAGGCAGCCGGTTGTTTGTAACAGCTAAAGACCTTTTCATTGATGCTACTGTAATATAAAACGAAGATAAGACATACAAACTCAACCTCTTATAAACAGAGCTATGCTTAGAAAGAATGTACAAAATGTACAAAAGCAGGCAAAAAGATGTTAATCCAGATGCAGGATGTAGAGACTTAAAGTTTCAAGCAATTTAATCTCTTGCTCCTCACAATTAGTTCAGAAAGAAGGACAGACTTCCAGGCAAACTGGAACAGCAGGCTGAAGTGCTGTGTTTATGGCCTTATTGGACATCTGTCACAGATGTTTTTGAAGCTCCACAGGGTAACAGCAAAAATCTGAACATTTTGGCACAGTATAATATATTTAGAGGAAGTCAGTTCTTGCATATTAAAAACCTGTAGGTGCGACAGCTTTGATCCTGCACAGGGCAGAGTCAACAAATGGACTAACAAACAGCCTGGCCTTGAGAGGGATCCACACCTAAAGAACATTTAATCTCCCTAAGCCACTGACGCTGGCTCATCACACAGCAAACTGCCTAACCCGAGAGATCTTTCAGACGAATCGTCTTAAACTAAAAATCTTTAAAAAAAACAGCCCTAAGCTAAGCTGTGGACAGGCTCATCCCTCTTTATGCAGGCGAGGTGAGGGCTCTGCTGTGTTAGTTTGTCAATTTGAAGGAAAGGAGGTGGTGGAGGAGTGTGTGGCTCTGGCTGTTTGGTTTGATCAGCCACCTGACTGCTGGCCTGGCCTCTGGGAACAGGAAGTATGACATCACCACCATGACATTCAGGAATGTGGGAATGTCAGGCTGCCTGTTCACACTACTGGAACGAAACAGAGACAGAGAGCAAGCAGGATGGACACAAAAGATAGCTCACTCACAGTTATTCCAACACTAAAGACTAAACAATAAGGCTGTTGTCAGACCAACTTCAACCCTGTGGGGCTGGTGGCGTATTTCTACTGTTTACCTTGCAACCCTAACAACAAAAGATTAAATGATTGTCAACATGATAACTTTAAGCTGTAAAATCCCTACTCAAACTATTATAAATCGCTGTTCAGTGTTTGGGCGTCTCATAAGCCAAACACATTCCTCTGTTGTTCAAGCTGGACTTCCTGGATTGTATTTTATTGTCTCTCATGCCCCCAACAAACACTGCATTTTTGAAAACTTGGCTGTTTTCGTGCTGTACCTCTTCTGTGATGTTGCATTACATTACATGTACTCGTTTAGCTGACACTATTTTTTACAACTATTACCTTATGTGTCATAGGTTACATGCCTCTGGAGCAACCAGGAGTTAAGTGTCTTGCTCACATTTGTGGATGTGTAGTAGTGGGAATTGAATCCCTGGTGTCTCACACAAAGGCATGTGTCTTATACACTGCGCCATGAGTAGTGTGCAGTTTCTTCAGTCTCACAGGCTAAAAAAAGCTGCTGTCAAAATGTAGTTTAAGTCATGTTATATACTTACTTTCTAACAGTGCACAAACATAGACAAGTAATTGTGGAACTGCAGGATTAAAAGGTATAATAACTAGGCAGCAGATGAGGGCCAAATCAACCCTGGTCGATACTTGAATGTCTTCCTTGAGAACTTCCAACTTGCACAATATAAACATACAAACATAACTAAAGACCCAGAGGTTACTTTATCGTTAATGATGGCATGGGAGAAAAAGCAGTGGCAGCAACAATCTCTATTTCTCTCTCATAACTTGCAGCCATCGTTGTCGTGATTCGTTCACTGTGTTCTGCTGACCTTACATCACATGCCGATTAACTGTCCCCCACTATTCATGAACTTAAAGCAGCAATTTAGAATGGCACTCCCATAAAGTTTGGGGAGAAGCATGTATGGATTAAACTTCAAAATCACTCTATCCTACATTTCCCACAATGCAACCTGATAGGAAAAAGTATCTCTAAGATGACATCATTATGACATGACTGTTATTTTCTCAGAAGACCTCTTACAACTGACAATTATGTGTGAAATCAGTGGACTGCCTCTTTAATTGCATCTAGAGGACACATTGCATTAAATCCTGAGGACATGCACAATCGAGGCGGGATACGTGTGGTAGCCATGAATCACATGGCAACGCACAGTTAAAAACAAGTACATCAGCGCTCTAAAACCACACAGATCAGCCCTTAGCCTTTAGGGCCAGCAGCAGATGAGGAGTCACCTGCTGCTGAACTACATATGTCCAACACAGAGAGCCATTTAGCGGGCACCGACAATAAGCTGCTTGGTACAATAAGATCTCAATAACCCCCTGGCTTCTCCAAGACAAATCCAGAACGCAGACACCCTGAGGCCAAAGACCTGCAATATGAGGTCTTCTTTTTCACTAGTTCAGCAAGTCAAACTTTGTATACATGCAACCGATGTAACCCTATATTCTGTTGTAAGCTTTAAGTTTGTCATAGCTAATTAGAGGCTCAATAAATTGAGTTGATCACACACCAGGACAACATGCAAACAAGATCACAGGGACCCCCCCATGCTGTTGTTCCAATCATTACAAATAAAACTCACCATTAATGAATCCATGATGTCAGCTATAAAAGTAGCCTACCAAAATCTGTCTCGTAAGGAGTTTAATTAGACACAGGCCATCGTCTTACGCAAGCTGAAGCAAACATAAAACAGCTAAAAAGGTATATAGCAGAAGCAAGGGTATAGCGAAAAGCAGCAGCTAACTATGAAACAGTATTTATTATTCATATGACTTCAGGTTATTACTTACAGAACAAAAGTCATATCAGAAAGAATGTCTTCATGACATGACACCAAAACTTCCAACATTTAGCTAATGAAGCCAGAATGAGCAGTCCCATGAAAACATGATTTTAAAGTTCATTCTTCACATCTCTTTCCCAGCTGTAATGGCGGTGCCATGGAGTCGCCAACCCCTGTCAGAGATTTTGGCATACATGGTTCCTGGGCATAAAGCTCAGTTTAAGACTCCTTGCCAGACTCAAGGAGAGAGCAGAGACGGAGTCAGAGCTGGAGGGAGTGCAGCCCCAGAGGAGCCCAGCTGCTGCCTGGGAAACCAAACCCGGACCGACTCTGGCCCACGCTCTCTAACCCCAACCCCTCCCGTCTTATAACAACACTGAGTCTGTCTCTTGTTCTCTTTCTTTTCAATCTGCTCCCTTTTCCACTGTCATTCTCGTGTGGAGTTTGGGGGAGAAAATAAGTCTGTGGAGGAACGGTGGAATTATATTAGTCCCTCCGCTTCACATTCCCAGAATACTTCCCACAGTTGATTTCAAAACACTCACACATGTTCATGTTCTCACTCTCACACACGGAGAGGCAGGGGATTTGGTGTGAGTGCATACACATTCACACACATGCACATGCTTTGACACTCACCCCGGTAGTGGAGGCTGTCATCATGGTGATTGTGCCGGTGGTGGTTCTCCAAGGCAGGGGGGCTGCTGGCACCCAGCTCTGCTAGTCTGCGGCTGGTGGCAGAGAGCTCGGAGCGGAGGTTGGTCACTTCTTGACTGGCGGACTGGATGGCCCCATCAATCCTGTGTGCCAGCTGTTTGTTGTCTTCCATCATTTTAAGGATTTTCCCCTGAGGACCAAATCCACACAGAGCAGCATGATGTCAAGTGGAGCATTAGAGGGGGTGAAGCTAAGACCCTTTCCTCTTCCTCCTCTTATCCCTCTTGTGTCCTCTTCCTCTTTCTCCACCTGTGCTTCTTCTCTCACAGTTTACTTTGCACATATAATAAGACGCCGGTCCCTCTTCTGTTCTTCGCAAAGCAGCACAGAGATGATCTCTACCTGTTACTGCATAAAGAATAACATCTGTGTGGCACTACACAGTCAGAGAAAGCATGTTTGTATGTGTTTGTGTGTGTGTGTGTGAGTGAGTGCAGGGCAAAGGAGAATAAGAGTGAGTGTGGGAGAAAGAGAGAGGAAGAGAGAACGCAAAAAGAGCAGCGAGAGATAAAACACAAGAGAAAAAGAGATGCAGCTCAGCAGGCGGAGGGGAAAGTGAGTGCTCCCGCCGAGGAGAATGTGCTGTGAGCAGCTGCTCTCAGAGAGGACCCAGCACACACTGAGATGACATGCAGTCTTTTAAATGGATTGTACCATGTGCTGTTGGACCAGGGGAGAGGGGGGGACGCAGTTGGACTGAGCTGCTCTCCAGCAACTCTCTAACTATAGAGCGTGCTGTGTATCCCACACCCTATGGAGGCTGTAATGAGTTAGCTTCGGAGCTGTAATAGAGGAAAAGCATAGATTGTTTCTTTTTACTTCTTCGTCTCTCCATGTCCCTGCATTCAGAGCTTGGCAGCAGTACAGGACCCTTTGACAAGCACTTGTCAAGCCCTCTATATATTTTCCCTCCTGCTCCTTTTTCCCTCTCACTCGCACACCCGCTGTCTTTTTGTCTCTCCCACCCCCTCTTTTTTCATTCCATTATATATTCATCCCTTTGTCCTGGGAAAGCTCACCCCCACATTGGTGGAAGGGGAAGGGGGCTGGCTCAAGGCGCCCAAGGGGAAAACATTTCAACTCTGAAAGCAAACTTAGTAGAGGACAGAGGCTCTAATGGGCTGAACACAAAGAAGAGAGGCCCGGAGAATTACAATCGAGCTGTGGCAATCGAGAACATAGTGGAGCTTTACATCTGTGATCAAAAACAGTTGGTAGGATTATATTTCAGCTTATCCGTGGGCCCAGAAAACAAACACCACTGCCATCATTTCTTATCTGTACAGCTGTAAAATTCCATCACACACACAAAAGGGTTAGAGACGCGGGGTAGACCGTTCATCTTAACTTAAAACAAGCCCGGATATTGCTGAGCCATCACAACTTTGAATCTGCATTTGACATTTCATTTCCCAAGTACAAAAACACACCCTGTCACCAGCAAGAAACTGAGGCAGATGAGTGATACATCACTCAGATGCTGCCATACGAGGCTCTGCTGATAACGGCTCAATGCTCATTGGTATTCACACAATGGGAGAGAGAGACAAAGAAAGATGGGACAGCAAGTGTGTGAGACTGACGACTGAATGAGACATAACTTGTTGGTTATACCAGTAGCTTGTTCACCGCAGCCTGCTTAATGATGAAGTCCGTACAGTTACAGTGTTACAGATCAGATCATGTCTATGACTCTCAGACAGGGGCCCATTATTGTGGCCTCTTGGAGAATATTAAAAACCAGCCTACGTCAACTTCGTACAGTATATGTAAGAGCTGCGAGATATAATGCTGTTATAAGAGATTTTTTTACTGGTAGAGATTTATGCTGAGGTAGCTATCACAAAAACTCATGACTCTAGACCATTGCGGACATGTTAGTGAGTTATGGCAATATTTGATTGACAGCGTTTTTGCTTTATTGTGAGGAAACACCTTGATTTAGGTACTTAGTTCAATCATTTAGCCAACAATATAAACTATTTCATATATTATAATGTCTTTGCTAGAGCAACATAAAATATCATAGTCTGTCCACAAGAAAGTGAACTGAATCCCCAACCAATTCAAAGTACACTGCTCCAATAAAAGTCCAAAAGCCTGTATTATAGTACCTACATGATTAAAGTAAGATCTACATGTATCAATATCGGACTTCCTCATAGTCATACAGTCAAGCACAGACAGGTAACGGCTTATGGCACATGTGAGAATTGATGCAGAACCAACAGACTAATCGGATTTGGGTTTTGGAAAGTTCATCAGACAAAACAAGCAATTTGAAGATGTCATCTTGTTCTTTTGTGTTGTTTTACCATTTGCTGACATTTTGTAGACAAAACATTATCAAAAGAAAAAAACTGACAGCACACTAACATGCTCGGTTGGTATAATGTTTATTCAACATCATATTGTATATATATGTATATATATATATATAGCATGCTAACATTTGCTAATTAGCATGAAACACAAAGTGCAGCTTTTCACGGTTCATAAACCAAATTATTGGACAAATTAAACATTTTGACCTGATGGTGGTGAGAGTTGAAAAGTGAGGGGAGCAACAAAGTTATTATCATTCATTCACTGTTCAACATAGATGTCTGTGCCAAATGCCGTGGCAATACATCCAATAGTTGTCTAGATAGTTCAGTCTGGTCCAAAGTGGCAGACCGATCAACTGACCGACAATACCATTCCTAGATCGTGGCTAAAACTCATTAGATGCAGTTGTAGATGAAAGATTGTATCCTGTTGTGCACCACTAGGACATACACAGTATCATAACAGTGCTCCTCTTGTTACATGCCACTGTTTGTTTTTCCTGCTTTCTCCATCTGTCGTCTCTCCGTTGTTCGCCACTCTTTATCATATAATCTATCTGTAACGTCAATCACCATTTCTCCTGTTCAACTCTCAACCAATGTGCAAACAGGACAATTATAACAGAGAAGATACTAGAAAAGACTTACACCAGCACCGGCATGTTAGATCACATCACATGTGAGCAGATCATTATCACCGTCTAGACATTCACAGCACTGTCCCCAATTAGAGCAGTGGCCCTGATTTGTAGCTGATTAGTAAAGGACAAATGTAGCACGGCCTGTAGTACAGGGCAGGGATGCGGGTAGTCTCCCCTTGTTCTGGCTTTACACCGAAGGGTCCTGTTATTCCATCTCAACTGGTTTTCTTATACAATGTGACAGCTAAGTCTTCCTTCATATGAAACCACAACCAAAGTCTGCTTTGAGCCATGTGAGGCAAGGCTTTCATACCCTCAACTGGGGAATGCATGGAAATGAATGATTTTAGGGTCAAAGGTCGGGATGTGTCCTAGATACACATCAATAACCAGACAAATACTTTGAGGATGCATAATTATGGCATGTCCAGAACACACAAAGTCCTCTTCTGTCCCCACAACTGGACTGAAAGCATACACAGTATGGCCATGTCAGAGACCTTAGACCAGTTCAAGGAACTTTGTTGGCTCCCTTAAACAGTTCTCACAGCGGTGCTTCTATGGATTTGGTTTACTTTTCCAGACTTGGCAGAGTGTTTGTGTTGTTAGTTTGCTCACTTGTTTGAGGCTATTAATGGGAAGTTTAATTAAGTGTGCCAAGGGTGTGCAGTTAAAAAGAGGTATTGATAAACAGTCACCATGACTGTCTGCCTGGGTTAATTGAATATCGACTAATCCTCCTCACACTGGAATGTTTTCCATTTTTCCCAATAGCAAAGTGATATAATGTCCTACTCAACTATTTATACAGGTCTTATCAGGGGCCTGGGGAAAATATCCACCACACTCTACTAAGCTTACTAATGTCCATCAAATACTATGAGAAAAAGAAACCTATAGTGCTTGTCAGGGTGTGTGATTATAGAATACTTTTATGTGTGAATAGGAGGAGATGTACAAGTGAAAAGATGAAAAACATATTTTTAAAATTTTATGTAGTCTGAATAATGTGTTTATTACTCTGTGTCAGAGTAAATGCACCCTTGAGCTGAAATCAACAACCACGTTTTATTGAATCATTTCCATCTGTGAGATGATGTGAGAGCAGGAAGATCCGTCAGACTAAGGTGACACTCGACTCTCAGACCTCTCTCAGAGAGATGCATGAGTAATGGGAAAACAACTAACTAGAAGTAAAGAGTGTCACACAGATAAGATCAGCGGTTTAATTCCCCGCTTGCCCCAGCTTTCATGTCAAAGTGTCCTTGGACAAGATGTCACACATATCATTAGTTTCCTTCTGATGAGCATGGTAGCCTCAGCTATCAGTGTATGAATGACTATGACATATAGTGTAAATCACTTTGAGTGGTCAGGTGACTAGAATGGCGCTATACAGGTATAGCGCCTTCTTTAGTTGGAGCTTCCGTAAACATTTATACTCAGAGAAACTGATTTTAACAAGTATTATGTTACCATTTGTTACCATGTAAGGTTCATGGGGGAAGGGCTAAATAGGACATGGTCCGGTGAGACAACACACCGCTGCCTATGTCGCACCATCAGATACTTTTTATAGTGTGTACACAGATGTATCAGTCCCTTAAACCTGTATGAATTGAATTTTTGGCCACTTGAGGGCAGCCCAACAAGTTTGTAAAAAAAAAACATGCCACTTTATTAGCACATAATAAAGTTAATATGGCTAATATGTTAGCAGGCAATGTCACAAAAAAAACTTTTAAAAACATTTTTTTTCTGTAATTGCTCTTGTACAATAACTAAATTTAATTTGATTTCCAAATCAAAACTACTCATTTATGATGAGGGCAGATCTGAGCTTGAAATATTTGGGGTTCATTCCATGGTCAAGTAATAACCGGCCTCTTTGCTTAATTGGCACAGAACGACAAAAATTCCACCACTAGGAATGAGGCCCCTTCAAAAATATCATCTCTGGAGGGCTTTATTACAGCACACTGCTGACATTCTGTTTGTTTATATACTGTAGATAAATACTTTAGAAAGTACGCCTCAGCTTCCATACACAGCAGAGCTGCTCTGAATCTAAACCTTCAAAGAGAGCAGTTCTGAATTTCTAAATCTTTGTATGTCAAAATGTTTAGTCTTCTGGGGACTGAAACAAAACAACAGGTTTGAGGACATTTTATTCAGGAAATAAAGGCTGTCAGGTTAAGCACCAAACTGCAGCTAACATCAAAGAGTAAAAAACTTTTGATTCTTTACTTGTAGGCAGGTTAATTGGCTCTGCATTTGGATTTAACTTTTGTATGTTCACCATCAGTGTAGTGTGTGTGTGTGTGTGTGTGTGTGTGTGTGCATGAAACAGTGTTTAAAAACATGTTGCATTAAAAGGATGACTGGAGGAGTTTGAGTGAGTGTTTCCTGTGCCACTGCATTACATCTTGCTTTCTTTCACCAATGTGTGTGACAAACAAGACACTTCAGACAAAACTGGCCCTGGTTAGTCAGATCAAATATAGCACCGCTTCCCCACAGCAATAAGGCAGCACTGATGCTTTTGTCCATGTGACTAAAGGAAATAATATGTGCTGATGTAATGTAAAAAAAATAATAATAAAGAAGTACTGTACTTGACAGCGAGTTAGCAGGAAAAAAAGACAGACACTTATAAGCTACAGAAAGCAGAGTTTCTGTCACATACAATTCTCTGCTTTGAATGTTCAGACAGAGTGCAGATTTATCAAATGCAAATGTCACAGTTGGAAGAAAAAATTAGGTATTTATGTCCGTTCAAGTGACGGGGAGAGAAAGCCTTTTGGCCCCGAGTGGTGACACACAGGGACAGAGGGTCATTGATGGAGTAAATAGTGAATGGCAGGGAGCGGAAACTCAATTCTTTCTCTTTGTCAGTGTTCTCTCTCTCCTTCTCCATCCCTTTCTATCTCTCTCTAACTCTATCTCACTCCACTAGCTTTCTAGTTAGTTAGTTAGTTAGTTAGTTAGTTAGTTAGGAGCTTTATAGGCCATGATGGTTTGGCTTCACCTCCCATCATAAATTAAAGCAGTTATAATCAATATTTTTATATAAATAATGGATCACACATTGCATGTAATATGAAAGTTGTCACTCGTAGAGACAAACCCACAGAGATTTATCACCTGACTCCATTTTTAACTCATTATTTTAGTTTCACTTCCCATTAGTTGCTGTTTTGGTTCACTCTGCCCCCATCAGTGTTGGTTCTTGCTGCAGCAGGCAGTTATTTTCAGTTGCAGTTTTAAAAAAGAAATTAAAAGTTGCAGAGGGTGCGCGTGTTTTGTAAAAGAGGCATTCATTATTCTAACTGCATTTAGCTGAAACGGTTTGTTGTACACATTGTTGGTGGCTCTTTTTTATTTCGATAACGACTCCCTAAAGGGAAAAGCTCAGAGTGTAAAGAGTGCAAAGGATCACTTATAAGCTGAATGGTTTTTGGTTTTTGTATTTTATTTTTTCTTATTGCTTAGTTGGAGCTTCCCTAAACATTTATGCTCCGAGAAACTGATTTTAACAAGTATTTTGTCGAAACATCTGAAACAAGAAACTCATATGGAGTATTTGTCATCCTTTTAAGCCGAGCTATCAAATACACCTGTCTACAGTCCAATCAGCTTCTGACGTCGCTATACTATGCAATGTGGTCTTTTATGAATCAATACTCATTCAAACCTTCAGCATGATGCCATGAACAGGTTGCTGAACAGTAGAAAGCAGCGGTTCCACTCCTCATCTGCGGCTTGAACTCTGGTAGAGGGGTAAACTCTCAACCCTTAAGCTGGTATACAGCGAGGCTGAGATAAGACCTAGCGAGAAGCACCTATTATCTGTTGTCAAACCCAGCACGTCTGTCACCCAAAGTCCTCCCCAAGTTCCGCTCCAACGCCTTGCAGCCATGTCCTTCTTCCATCTTAGATAGTCTGGTAATAATAAACAGTTTGACAGTCTCTCCACTTGAAGATAACGGTCGACAGGGTTGCGGATGAAACACGGTGCCAGAGGCCTTGATGAATATAAAGATAAAGGCATGTCTGCAGGACTCCTGGGGAATCGAAGGGAGAGAGGATGCAGGCATAAGGGGAGAGGGGAGGCGGGTTTGGCTATGATGAACTTCAAGACCTGCAGGATGGAAAATGTATGTCTTATGATGGAGAATAAAACTGCAAAAAAATCACATTCCTCCACTGTTTCACATGCCCACGCCTCCACCGAGACCCATTTTACTTCTTGCCTCATTTCCCCTAGATCTCACTCCTGCTCCCTGCTGGCTGTTTTCTGTCAGTGCTTCTTTTCCCAGTGGTACCCAGAATCCATTGCCAGGTCTCAGCCCATTATGTCTGTTCAATCCCACTGTGCCCCAGTCATACATTTGTCTTCAGACTTGAACATGCAGACAAACAAAGCTGAATGTTGTTGCAGTCATCTTTAATGACATGCAGATCACGGTGACATCACAAACGGAGCTGGCTCCGATAGAAAAGGTGCATGTTTTGCACGTAGCGTTACACACTCAGCTACTTTGCCGCTGTCTAATTGAGTTCCTCACCCCTGTCATCGTTCTCCGCTCTCTTCTGCAGGAGGCACAATTACACGGTGATGTTGAGAGAATGAGAGATGTGCCTATAGCTCGTGGGGGAGATGAGAAAGATAGCTGACAATGTTATGATCATCAACATAATTAAAGTGTCATTTGATTGAATCCATGTAACATGGAATTGTTGGAGTAGCTTTTGGCAGCTTTATCACAGTCCAGATCCTAGAAAGAAAAAACCTACACGTTATAACTATTGACCAGCTGTTCAATAGAACAAAGGAGCTGTCTCTAGGTAATGCTATGAGAGGATATCTCTCAAGGTAAAACGTTTTGTACAACACAAGGAGAACTTCATTCTTTGCCAACCCTTGCTCCATCCATCTCTCTCTCTCTTTCTTTTGTCAGAGCAGCAGAGTGATTTTCAGAGGGCAACTGCAGTAGAAATCACCCTGACAGAGCTCTCCCTGTTGATTTATGATACACTTTTAGTTATTTATTGGCTAATCATGGCGGGCTGCTGAGAGCAGGTTAGAGAACACCTCCCAAGACAACTGGGCAAGCCTCGGATAAAGAGGCAAGGCTGTTGTCTGGCCTTTTCTGTTAATAACAAAGTTTGGGAGTTATGATGAAGTTTTCAAGGCTAACTAATTCATCTCCAATTACTGGAAGAACAGAATGAAAGAATATGATTTAAAGGAATAGTTTGACATTTTGGGGGCGGCACAGTGGTGCAGTAGTTAGCACTGTTACCTCACAGCAAGAAGGTCATAGGTTCCAACCTTTGACGTCCAAGCCCTTCTTGCGTGGGTTTTATCCAGGTGCTCTGGCCTCTTACGTTTGAGTGTGAGTAGTAGTTTGTATATTTGTGGCCCTGCGATGGGCTGGTGACCTGTCCAGGGTGTACCCCGCCTTTCGTCCAATTTCAGCTGGGATTAGCTCTTGCCCCCCGCGACCCTGTACACAGGATAAGCGGTTGATGGATGGAATTTGACATTTTGGGAAATTTGCTTTCTTGCTGAGAGATAGATAAGAAGATTGATACCAGTCTTATGTCTGTACTACAATTAAAAATATACTGCCAGCAGCCTGTTAGCTTAGCTTAGCACTAAGACTCGAAACATTCGGAAAACAATTAGTCTTGCTCTGTTCAAACTAACCAAGTAACTGTAAAGCCCACAAATAAACACATTATATCTGATTTGTTCATATTACTGCGAGTGGTAGGGATTTTCTCAAATTTAAGTGACCAAAGGTAGTGGACAGCATACAGTAACATATGGGGCCAAATACACTGCAGTCTGCAGTGAAAACACACATTTTAGCTGAGACCAAAATGCACCAAATACAACCACTCCCAGGTACACTGTAGCACTGCAGGCAAATAACTGACAGGTTTAGGTGGGGGGGAGCTGAGCAATGCTGAGGACAGATTAATCCATATCTGACGGAGAGCTGTTTCAGTACAGTGTATTGATAAGGAGCTTATCCCCTTGTCAGTGTGTGTAAAGGCACATCTGCAGGGCCTATTGATTAAGAGACTCATCTCACTATCATGTGTTCCCACTCCAGAGGACAGTTCCAATGAATAGCAACACTCACTTCATCACCTCTTTATCGCTGTCCTCATGCAGCTACTTTGTATGCACGCCAATACACTGTACACTTTTTCCAATTTCTTCACATCGAAGTGACATCCTCAGTCTGCTTCTTATCATAAATGCATATTTCAAGCAAAAAAAACAGTAATGTTGTCCAATAACTGTCTCAGTAATGTCTTTTAGCTCAACATTTTTGCACAAGATGACAAAACAAATCAAAACATTTTCAAAACCACCAAAATTATAGAACGAAATTCTTGTTTTGTTGTTACAGATACAGTAGCAGTCCAGTGGCACCAAGAGAATTCAGAATGTTTCCCAAGACCTGCAAGCTGCTATGTACTGGGAATTACTTTCTTTATTTGCTAAAGCTCATACTACAAGATATGAAACTTGTAAGGGCATGTTGAAAAATGAGCAACAAGGGAAGCAGAGAGAAAGATAAATAAGGCAGAGAAATGGAAGGGCACGGAGACCGTGTGAGGAAGACGAGGTTGGAGCCAAAACATGTTAAGTTGCGAAGTCGTTTATTATATTTCAACATTTATCTTTGCGAGAGAGAGCCACGTTATCAGAAGGACTAAATTGAAAGACATTCAAGCGTGCAGTAGAGAGTTGGTAGAAGGAACACTGACGACCAGACCGGCACAAACTCTCTCAGTATTCTAGGCTTAGCATACTGTTCTGCATGGAGAGCCTTTTACACACATATATGCACCACATACAAACACACACACCTGTACTCACATACATATGCACACACAGAGATAGTTCAAACATTAAAATGCAAAAGCAATTAAATGGAAGCCACAACAGTGCCAAAGTAGTGCCAACCCGACAGTAGGACTTTGATTATTTTAATTAGAGCAATATGGCTGACTCTTACGTGAACGTAACTGAAGGAAAAGGAGGATCATTTTCCAGACTGAAAACCTGTTTTAGACTGTGACTACAGTTGGAGAATACGACTGCTTTACATATGCTTTAGTGCAGAAGGGCAATGCACTTATGCAAATGTGTTTAGAGAGACAAACTGTGCTGATGAGATCCTTTTGTATTGTGTCTTTTATTTAATGGCTCCAACTTATTCTAATTGGAAATGTATGTGATCTAAATGTGTTTAATAAGCTGGCTCCTGCAGGAGCTTGGAACTGCATTAATCTGCATGCTAAATTAGTTTGTCTGAATCCAAAACTTGCCTGGCTCAGGGAGTTGAGCTCTTGTAAGGGATTATAACATTAATACTAAGATCCATGGAAAGCAAAACAATGTAATGTTCCTTTCTGTTTCTAAAAATTGTACATGTGGGCAAACTAATTACCATAGTATCATTTAACAGTCATGCTAAATAGATGAAGTATGTTCCTTGCAGACATGCCCCTTTGTGTTTATTGTCCTTGGTGTTGAAACTGTTTATTGGTGTAATTGTAATTTCTTGTTGTTTGTGCATCTAATGCACCTCTGTTTGAGTGCTTTGTATGTGCAAACGGGTAAACATGTCTTGCTGTCTGCATCTGTGATCCTTTCAGGGAAATGAGAAGAAAATTGAAGCACACAATCAGATGAAGTAAAGAGGGACTGAAGCAGGCAAAGGACAAAAAGACACTTTGTTGATCACTATAGCTTAAAGCCACAATCAAAGGCAGTTTGTTTACAGAGGATAACAATCATGTTGGACTTCAGTTCTTCAAGACCTAAAAAACACCTTTCATTACACAAACCTCTGAAAGCTTAACGGTTCCCCTGCCACTCCCTGAATAGACATCCAATGCCTAAACATAAACTGCAGATGAGGGAGAGAGGCTGGAGAGTACAGTGAAGAGGTTTTACACTTAAATACACAGGGGTTGGTACACCCTCTGTTTGCACTTACATCACTTTGGATAAATATACAAAATGTTCTCCACCCGTTACCCGGCTGAAATGTATAAACTCTCATTCTAATAGCACTTATAATCCAAAAAATGTGGAACATGCATTAAAGTAAATTATACTGTAAAACAACACCTAATAAATATTTGTATAATATTCATAGAATTGCGGCGTTGTTGAGGTTTTTGCCTCCTGTTTGTTTTTTTTTTAAATCTACCCATTTGCTGCTACACTGTAATATTTTCTACTTAACATTATCCCTTTCAGCTCAACTTCCCTCACTATAACACTATACCACTGGGAGTCAAATACATTTGTCATTGCAATCTCATTGCTGCCTGTATTACGTTCACCTGGAATGTTTTTCCATGTGGTTGAAAATTAAGCAGCAACTATTTTGATAATCCGATGATCGTTTTAGTCATATTTTAAACACTAATGCCAAATGCCGGTTCCAGCTTCCCAGATGTGAGGATTTGATTCCTTTCCTTGTCGTACATAATAGGAAACTAAATATCTTTGGGGCTGCTGGCTGGAGAAAACAATTTTTCGTCATTTTTTAGACAAACTGATTAATTGAGAAAATAATCTGCAGATTTTTCAATTATGGAAATAAGAAAAGAAGTGGAAATGTACAGACTGAAAAATATGTTAAACATCTGATGTGAAATAGAAATAGCAATAACTTACACACATTAAGTAGCATCCTGGCAGCTCAAAATAAACACATCAGCATACAATTATAATTCATTGCTTGCTGCCACACAGGCAAGGAAACATTTCTCACAATGCAGATCCTAATGTTGTATGTGGCGTTTTCATTCATCTTTAAATGACAACATTAAGTGAATTTAGACCTCAAACTTGACTCTGTGGGTGATTTACAATGCATGGCAGAAACATTAAGCCTCACCTTGCCTCCAAAGAATAACAATTACAGCTCTTTTCAAAGGCACCTGACTGGCAGTTTATGTTAGGGTTGCAAGAGGACAAGCATCACATTAAAATATCTTCTGTCGAGTTCATTAAAATACCATCTGCTCACTAAAAAAATCACATCGATTCATGACAGAGCAGAACTGAAAAATTTTAAGATTCAGTAATCTGGCAACAGCAGTATTAGACGATGCGTGATCATGCATGCTGATAAGCTTTCAGCTGCGATCCCTGGAAACACGTTCTCACTGAAGCAGTCAAACTGCAATAAGTGGAGCATCCAGGCAGAGCAAAGCGCTGCAACCAGCCGGCACCGCACACTGACAAATTCATACATGGAGAACCGCATAACAGCGTAAGAGGATTCCGAGTAGGAGTCGAGAAGAGCAATCGTAATCATACTCATGAATACTAACAAGGCTGGGGAAGAACAGAATAGCACATTAAGAACATGATTCATTTCACAAGAAGTCGTACACAGCACAATCAAACCAACTGCTTCCATATAAATAATTGGCTTAGAGAAACTGAAATTGGGTTTTCATTATGAGCATTTATGTTTGACATTTTTGATCCTATTTCCTGCATTTACACTTCACAACACTTCCGCAGTAAATCTTTCCGTTTTAATATTTGTGACCTCTTTATGCATTTAGTGTTCCCTCTTGTTCCCAGGAAGTGATGAGATGAAGCAGAGGGGTGTTAATATACGATATGAATATTGTAAATTGAGTGAGAACCATGTGGATTAGGGCTGAGTGAAGCATGTTTTATACAATATCATGCATCCAGAGGACAGAGTAAAC
Source organism: Lepomis macrochirus (assembly GCA_024633595.2). Classification (NCBI taxonomy): domain Eukaryota; kingdom Metazoa; phylum Chordata; class Actinopteri; order Centrarchiformes; family Centrarchidae; genus Lepomis; species Lepomis macrochirus. The sequence goes on along the minus strand of JALXJV020000004.1, from coordinate 21,477,332 downwards.
ACATTTAAATTAAATAAATATGAGAGAACAAAGAAGAATCCCCACAGATTTAGGCATTAAAGTTCAACTTTAAGATGATTTAAGTGACTGCTGCTTCTCTCAGCATAGGGAATCATATCTGATCATGTGTAGGCTTTGCCTGTTGACAGTAGCATTGAGTTAATGAATGAATGATTTTATTTGAGGATTATAAAACAAATATAACAATTCACTGCAATAAAATAGGATAAAAACAAACACACACACACACAGATTGAATTAATTGTGTACCTAAAATAACTTAATTATCTACAGTCAATCTCATGTTGACTTTGTGATACAGAGCAATAATAATTGCTCTGAAAATATACACTAGTTTGGTAAATGAAGCTTGTCTTGCTGTCTTATATTAAAAATAAGTTTAAAAATCTATCCTCAAGGTGAAAATACTTTGCTAGTTTCTGACACACATCTACATTTTTGGAGAATTTGCTATAATCAAATGTCATTTCCTGATTCACTTATAAGCAATCTGCCTCACTCTGTGTTGTTTCACAAAACTGACACTCATTACCATACACTTCCTAGACTAATGTCTTATTAAGGTGATTGTTTGTTGCCTTCACAGTCAGCAAACACTACCAGCACTGGAAACACATACAAAGAAAGCCAAGCAGATCAAGCCATCACAAGCAGACACTTCAACGCAATTCATTAAATCATAAATATATCCTCAACATTTAGTGCACATGATGTGTGAATGTTCTCATCAATTATATATATATAGGATCAGTATCTAAGGAGGGTAAAATCAAGGGCAACTGGACCTGGTTAAATGTATTTGAAGACATTTCGCTTCTCATCAAAGAAGTCCATCAGAACTGAAGAAGCGATGAAAGGTGATACGTCTTCAAGTACATTCAACCAAGTCTAGCTGCCCTGGATTTAACTCTCCTTGGATAACTATTACCTGGATGACTGAGAATCATCACAGACATAGGAACAGTAAACATGTTAAAGTCACAGTGAGATGAATGTGATTGTTTTATATAGTTATTTCACTGCATAAATTAGTGGAGATGGAAGTGAAGATAACTGAAAAAGGAAACCACTGACTCAGGATTACAGGTGACCCACCGACCCCACAAAGTACAACACCGCTCCCAGAAATAAATCAAAGTTGAGGAAATACATTAGATAATCATAACAAACCAAAATAAAATGTGGTCATGTCTGATGGACTTCAGCAGATTGACCTAATCTGCGTGAGAACCATTTGTACTGACCACATGGTGGCATACTCTACACAGGGCAGCAGAACAGTGAATCACTGTTTCTTGACCCACGTGACTGGTGTAATGATGGGTAAAGGGTCTAATCCTGAGCACCAGTACTGAGGTCTGGTGGTCTATAACACCCTGCATCTCCTGAGCCTGATTTACATGGTGGCATTACAACCAGATTCCAACCAGCCTCTCTGTTGAATTGCATTATTCCAGATTACATGATTGTGTCTCACAAGACCATGGACACTGTATGGTTTCCCATCAGAGGGAGCAAGCTTCATGATCAATAAGATTTCATTTATTGTTTCTGGGTATAACATGTTGAATTACTGTATTTGTGTTGTTTTGTAATCACTAAAACATACATTACATTTTTTTTAAATTGTAAACTCTTAAACAGTAATGAAAAAATGTCATGTCATATTGTCTCATATTGAGTCTTAAAAATACATTATATTATTTTTATTTTAATGAACAAGTCTTCTTTTTCTTACCTCCAAGGCTAGTAGGCTAAACATGTCCGGTTCCAACTGAAACTCATGGACATGCTGTACATGATTGTGTGAACCCGATACTCTCTTAAAATTCTCTATCATTAGTTATAATTGTATATTACTGCTTCAAACTACCTTTTTAAGTGCACTTTCTCCCAAATGTCTTATTCTTCTTAATCTTTGGATTTGTTATTGCCCAAACTACAATATGAGCAAAAATGTTGATTCAGACACTATACTTTATGCAAAAACATGAAACTGAAGTCAGTTAATGAAGGGAATACTAGAGGAAGACCGACTATAGATATCTACCGAGATATAATCTAAACCTTAATAAGCCATTTAATACTGAATTACAACCAAGAAAACAGTTGAATCCCAAGTGGTCTGGTATTTTTTTTACGTTCTTCCTACATTAATGAATTTGTTTTTGGAAGTTGTTTTATCGACACACTGAAGTAACTTAATCACAACTACAAACTCTGCTAACTATACAAAGGTGCATCGTGTTAGGCAGAAGCTCTTTACACCAGTAAAAGTAAAAGTTTTGAAAGAAACATGAAAATGAATAGATCTCCAAAGCAGTCAAATTATCAGTGGCTAACTGAAGGTTGCGGTCAAATCAAAAAACCTGGACGTGTGTGTGTGTGTTGGTCAAAAAAAATGAAGGTGTGTGAAGCAGCTCTGGGCCAGATGCCCGCCTGGCCCGACTCCTCAGAGCGATTGCTTCTGGCAGGGAATCAGATAGAAGAGAGAGTCATTTATATTTCCTGCACCACCCCACAAGCTGTGGAGGCAGGGAGCATTTAAATCTTGTCTAAGGTCAACAGGGAACTCAATGGCTTTGATAACAAGAATCCCATCTTTGATTTCACACTCTTCTCACCTTTGCAGAAATTCTGCCTTTGATGAGGGGTTGTGCAAAAAGGTTTTAGAGTAAACAAGACGAGGCGGATGACTGCGAATAACTGTGTTTAGGAGGCAGAGCTGACATGTGGAATAAGTTGAGATAAGGGAAACAAAAGGCATACCAATGTCGCTCCACTTCACATTAATGTCCTCACTCATGTCTGCTGTGTTCTCTCATGAATTATTCAGGTATCTGTCCTGTGGAGCCGACACAGCTAGGAACCACTAGGAAGCTCACCTACAGCTGAATGCTAAATAATTGACTAATATTGCAGATCAGTTTGTGCCTTCTTTTCTCTGAATGAATCAAAAAAGACTAAACTGGAAACTGGAACTTGGGCTCATGTCTCTGCTTAGAAAATCTCTCCAGGAACTTTAAGCTTTCTGAAGTTGGCAGACAAAGTCATAGGAGGACATGTAGCCGCCTCTGCACCGATTCTCAGTATCCTGTGCAAGCAAGCCAATCCTAGACACTTATCCACATCAGCCAGACACAAACAACCCCGAAACAAAGGGGCTGCAAAGAGTACAAACACTGTCTGTCACTCAAGAGGAGATTGACGGGGCAGAGGGGCACTTTCATATCACCCAAACTCCCACTGAAATTGAGGTGAACACCTTTGATCTGCAGAAAGATGCGTGTAGTGATCCAGATCAGCTTTGTGACAGTGCCCTGGGTTTCCATAGAAACATGCGCGCCCCGAACACGCCAGAATTAAACATCCTGAACCACATCAACAGATGGTTTCCTGGGAAGGATGAAGGATGATGAAGTCTCACAATCTGGCATGCATTATTTCATCTGACGGAGGCCATATTGCCATCTTAAAAATATCCACAGTGAAAGTTTGATCCACTGAACGATATAGCCGTTATTTACAGAAGTAGCATTTGTTTGATTGGATGAGAGATCACCGTGTGTGTATAATAACTTGACTGGGTCTGGGAACAACGCAAAAATGAAAATGAAAAACAGCTGTCATGCCATATTGGGAAATAGAAATCTACAGTCACTGTATGCCTACACTCAGGTTTGCCTACTCATCAGCTGTGACAGATGTGTTTCAAAATCTTCTCTGCGGTCAGCTCCAATACGGCCATTTTTATGTGCACTCATCAATCTTTTTTGTTCCCCTGGTGTGGGTGAGTGGGTAGAAATGTGGAAACTGGTGAGGGACGACTACCGGCTGAAATTGCAGTTAAAAAAGAGCTACCCCAGCTCTTTGAAGTCCAGCCCACTTTAGCTCACACTGTAATGCAAAGGATGTAACACTGGAATAGATGCAAAGGATTAGGGTTGGACTGATTTCCATACAACAGAGAAAGAAAAAAATATCAGAATGAGGCAAGAGATGAAAGCTGTGGTTTCCTCCAACATATTCAGGTAATAATGGTTCTAACAACCCAAAGATACTTACAGAACAAAGACAGCCGCATGTAAAGATGACTTCATAAAAGATAACCTACCTTTTCTGCAGGGATTGAGGCTCAATATGGCTGAATAGAAATAATAAAAATCATGGATACATTTCATGATAGGGCTAGATTTTTTCCTCAATCCCTGGACCACCTCTGTTTTCCTGACTGTATCTCTTTCTCTGCATCTCTGCGTCAAATAGTTTATTAGTTCATAATGTACCGTATCTGAACTGATCCATTTTTTCACTAACTGCTGAAGGATAACCCTAAACTCACTGCATCATTAATCCAGCCTTCCAATCTATTTTACTTTGGACTCAGGCTCATATTGCTCGTTTAGTTCTTCTGTGGTCAATAATGAATTAAGGTAGATCTGCCAACATTGTAATTGAAATGACTAAACTGGCAGCTTAGTGCTGTGCCACATGATTTCTGGCTCATATGAAACTTTTCAATTTAATTGCGCTTCACACGTAGCTAAGCTTTCTTTTAAACCCAGTGACTCTATGAAATGCACATTGCTTTGCTGAGTATGAAAAGTGCTGTATAAATATTAAATGTTAATACGAATAACACAGTCATGTAAGTTTATGCTTTACTTAAACTGTGGAAATAGAAATTTCAAGTAAAAAACTATAACAACAGTCATCATAGTGGTTCTGTGAGGCAAATATTTAGCAGGTATTATGTTACTTTGTTCACCATTTTAGTTTAGCAGGTTAGCATATGGAGCGGCCACAGTGGCAACTCGCAGCACTTCAATGTAGCCCAAAAAGCCATTAACAAAGGGATGTGCGTAAAACTTGCAGGACACCCGTACTGCAAAAATTAGAGGTGGGCATAGATTAATTTTTTTAATCTAGATTAATCTCACTGCAATCTTGAAATTAATCTAGATTAATCTAGATTAAAATGGCTCATTTGAATTGTGCCAAAGGCATTCAGAGTATGTGTGCGAGCTCTCAACCCAACTTTGAGAATAGATTAACGGCGCTATTTTTTTTTATCGCCCGATAAGAGTCTCACTTAACGCAGCATGTTAACGCCGATAACAGCGCAGTACAAGCAAAAATGCTCGATTTCTATTGTTTATATTAGGATTATTTTAAAGAGGTCATATTATGCTTTTTGCCAAGCAACTAGTCTGACACGCCCTCAAAAACACTTGTGGAAAAACACTGAGCTGCAGCACACACCTGAAAATGAGCATAATGTGTCCTCTTTAAATCATTAAGGTTTTACATTTGCAGAACATTCCCAGAGTCCACAGCAGAGCCAGGGATGGGCTAACAGGCAGAGCCATGGAGAGAAACACTAATACACATGTGCAGTGCAGTACGCAGAAGCAAACTAGGAAACAGGAAGCGTTTGGGGGCTTATGCACTCTGCAAGCATTTTGCATTCAGGTGAACGGGCACCATTTTGGTTTCTGGTATCCAGCTCTTATAATACCGCTGCAAAGAGTTGGAGAATTTCTTTACCAAAATGTTGAAGTCATTTGTCTAGTAGATGACCTGCTGGTGTGGCTATGTGAAAGGTCAGAGGATCAAAAAAGCCATGAGGATTAATCCTCTGGGTGCAAAGGGTATCTGGACAAAATTTCATGTCAATCCATTAAACAGCTGAGATGTTAAAAGTCAAACATGTCAACTTCATAGTGGCACAAGAGGAAAAGTAGGAGGATAACTGACGTCATTAGACATCCTCCGGTGACCGTGCATGTCTGCACGCAAATGTAATAGCAATTCTTTCAATAGTTGTGGAGATAAGTCTGGACCAAAGACGGACAGATCGTCATTGCCATCAGAGCCATGGTGCTAAGAAAGCAGCCAGGATTTCACTTGATGTAAGCTATTTTTGCATTACATTTTACAATACGTTTTCTCTACCAAGGCCGCTGAAATCTCTGATAGGCACTCAGGTGAAATACTTCTGTTTGTACAGACTCACACACACTGAGTTTCTGAGGTGCCGCTCTGTTTGTGGTGACCGACCTGCACAGCTGAGTATTTGCTCTGAACTGATCCACTCTCCCAGGCCGAGAAAGGGACTCCGACTTTAAACAAATAGACAGATGTGAATTTTTGGAGAATTATGGCAAGCGATGTCTCCTCTGCCACGTCATCATCAGAACGCTATTGTAGCCCTGCTGACTCCTCAACCAAAGTAGCTAATGCAGTGCAACGTTCCACTACATCAATTCACAGCTTCCACACCCACCGAAATGCATTTGATTAGTCACCGCAGCACAGCAACGGGGACATAAATAATTCATCTGTGCAAGTGACAAATGAGGCAATCAATTTTGGGACAGCATTCAAAGAGAAACTATACAAATCCTCCTCTAAATTAATTTTCTGCCTTTCAGTGGCCGTGGAGTTGAAATTTTAATGCTGAATTCATCAGATGTTTTTAACTTGACAAACTAAATCATTTGGTGTCAGAAAATGTTCTCAAAACATATTCATAATATACAAAACATCAAGGTTTCTTGACCAACAGTCAGCCTCGGAGAGTTCTTTATTCTTTCAGATCAGTAGTAAAAGTTAGAGTGTCTTGGTGAGTTGCCTTGTCTGAACTGCAAAGAGAATAGCAGGACTTTGAAATGAGAGACCAGACGTTAAAAGAGTAGAAGAGGAGGAGGGCTGAACTAATTTCATATTCCATCTGACAGTAGAAACACTACTCTCCATGAATGTAAAACCCTCTAGATGAGCAGAGTTCCTCTCTCTGGGATGAGATCGCACTTGACTTTGACCTCTGATACTCGCAGAACAAAGAAATCTAATTCATGATCTGAAAAAAACAATTATTTTGTCCGTCTATGGCGGCCTGATTGATGATAAGGGGCCTGAAAGCTCAATCCTGCAGCGCAGACAAGATGAATTAAGTACTGGGACCAGGGTTTGAGTATCAATCTGAATTTCGATCATATCGGGGTATTGAATCTGAATCCTTTCCAATCTCTTATTGTGTGTCTGACATTTTTAACTAACTAAAGTTATAAATAATTTAACTGAAAGTTCCCCAATCAGTGATCATGAGAAGGCAGACACATCAAGTGCTGTAAATGACAAAATGTGGTGTTTTTCATTCCCTCTAGGACAACACATAGTTTGCGTTGTCTGATTTGACACCCCACCAAGATTAGAGATCCCAATTCAGGATTATTAAATTGATCAGCTTAAAATATGGATATGATATGCAAGAAACTTTCTTTCATTTCTCTAGAGTGGGTTAGGCACTTTGTTGAACTATGAAAACAAGCAGTCCACTCATAGTTGTAGCACAGCATCACTGAGTTATGTTTCTTTTGCCTCATAAATGATCTTTGACTGAGTACCAACACACTGCGATAATAATTTCAGGCCAGAGATATAACGTCAGGCCAACCTCTACATATTCACAAGAGACCTGGTATACTGTAACCCTTTTGTTGTTTTACTGTTTATGCCACAGTAAAACAACATGTTTTAGTTTTATTACAAAACACAAAAATCTTTCAAAAAGCATAAAAACAGTTCAAAACAACCAGGTGTCTTCAGCTTCAAGAATTTGTCAATAGCACTAAGACAAAGCTAAGGTTACAGGAATATTCATATCTATCATTTTGCACCTGGCATTTCCAATTCAGAATGGACTGGAAGGGTAGTTGTGATATTACATTGTGCTTGCAGGATTTTTTACTAACAATCTCACTTTTTCATAAAACATATTTGTTGTAATTTGCTGCATTTATCTGAACGTTGCCTTTCATTTTCTCCTTTTCAATGTGCTCCCACTCAGCTCCACCTTTTCTCATTCTCTCTCTCTTTCACTTTCTTTCCACTGCTCCCAGAAACCGAACGGAGACTCCCAGTTTGGGACAGAGAATCTCTCTTCGGGACGTGGGCTGTAGCCTCGGAGTAAACAAATGTATCGTCATAACAACTGTCAGTCCCATGTCAGCATCCCCTGCTGATCTGTCTCGTCCTTTTGACAGTTCAGAGCAACAAGCCCCCAGCTGACAGGGGCCTCCATTTGGCACTCCTTCGTAGAAAAAACTGGAGAACATGTAAAGGTTGTGGGTGTACCGCCTGACACAAACAAGGCCAACAGGCAGAGAAATCTGTCATGCTGACCGGTGTCTGAGCGCTTCACTTAACATTGAACTACTGGCAAACTTTTTTTTTTCAAGTTCAACTTCTTGGGGAGATAATCGGCACTCCATCCGCGGCCGAGGTTCCCACTCATCCATCACCTCCCAATGCTATATTCTTGACTAACACAAAAAACTGACTTCGGGCTAACAATCTTTCACTCCAGCTTGCATAACACCGAGTTGAGGTGAAAGGAATGGCCTTTTGCTGAATTACGTTCCCTTTAATCAATGACACTGTGTCGGCAAAAAAATATCTCCAGGCGAATGATGGGGGGAACTCTGTATCCATCATGATGGTGCTTATGGATGACCCAAATGCATCACTGTGTCAAGATTCATCAGACATTCATCAAAATGTAGAAGGAATATAAATAAAAGCACAAATGGTAGCGACACTATAAAGATGAATTATCATCTCATGTGAAGCAGAAAAGAAAGAAGAAATAATTTTATTACTTTGGATTTTTTTAAGCAAAACATGCTAAAACACAGGGTTTTTTTGTTTTGCCTGTAAGACTAAAATTCTAGAGGATTAACAGGGAGAAAACCCGCCACCCAGTTCAACCGACATTGCTGAGAGCGCCAACGTTTTCACAGTGTAGGACTGGTTTGGCAAAATCTTTCATTTTCAGTTCATGGATTCATATACAAAACCATGCAGGTCTGATATAGTGAGAAGAATTCATGGTAACTACACTACAGTGGACGTCTGATAAGGACAAACATGGGTCAAAAATGACCCTAGCCCGGATTTTAGAAAAACTACTAATTCAACTATCTAGAAAATTTAGATTTGAAAAGTTTTATAATTTTTTTATTATTTGGACTTGTCATTGCTTTATTCATAAAGTTAAGTGTTTAAGTTTATAAATATTATTTACTAGCATGACAGCTTAAATTGTGTTTCAAAGCCTGCTACACAGTGCCAGCAATACAATTATAGTATTGTTTGAAAATGTAAAGGCAGACCTCTGGTTCTGGCTTGGATGCATTTATGGTGTCTTATAAACCCATGTGAGCTGGGCATAGTTGTATTTATGACACAGTTATAAAACACTAATTCATTCATCTGTGTGTTGGCTAAAGACATAGTAGCTGAAACGTGACAGTAACCCTAAACCAGTGAATTCTCCTTGAGCCTCGCTACACAGCATTACTTCTGTAAACTTTCTTCTAAAAACACTTAAAAACAGATCATTACGGGGAAATTCCTCTTATAATACTTACTGACTTGTCCTGCTGTGCGCATCTGGAACTCTCTGTTATCAGTAAGTATCAGTAATTAGTTATCTATCCCAGTTGCATCACAGTAATATCTCTCCTCCAGGCTATTCATTGTTGAAATTCAGTCTATGTTTTTAAAACATGCAACCTCTTGCACGTAAACAAATTATATATATATATATATATATATATATATATATATATATATATATATATATATATATATACACAGTGAGGAAAATAAGTATTTGAACACCCTGCTATTTTGCAAGTTCTACCACTTAGAAATCATGGAGGGGTCTGAAATTGTCATCGTAGGTGCATGTCCAATGTGAGAGACATAATCTAAAAAAAAAAATAAACAGAAATCACAATATATAATTTTTTAACTATTTATTTGTACGATACAGCTGCATATAAGTATTTGAACACCAGTCTATCAGCAAGAATTCTGACCCTCAAAGACCTGTTAGTCTGCCTTCAAAATGTCCATCTCCACTCCATTTATTATCCTAAATTAGATGCACCTGTTTGGGGTCGTTAGCTGCATAAAGACACCTGTCCACCCCATACAATCAGTAAGAATCCAACTACTAACATGGCCAAGACCAAAGAGCTGTACAAAGACACTAGAGACAAAATTGTACACCTCCACAAGGCTGGAAAGGGCTACGGGGAAATTGGCAAGCAACTTGGTAAAAAAAGGTCCACTATTGGAGCAATCATTAGAAAATGGAAGAAGCTAAACATGACCGTCAATCTCCCTCAGACTGGGGCTCCATGCAAGATCTCACCTTTGGGGTCTGGGGTCTCAATGACCCTAAGAAAGGTGAGAAATCAGCCCAGAACTACCGGGAGGAGCTGGTCAATGACCTGAAAAGAGCTGGGACCACCGTTTCCAAGGTTACTGTTGGTAATACACTAAGACGTCATGGTTTGAAATCATGCATGGCACGGAAGGTTCCCCTGCTTAAACCAGCACATGTCAAGGCCCGTCTGAAGTTTGCCAATGACCATTTGGATGAACCAGATGAGTCATGGGAGAAAGTCATGTGGTCAGATGAGACCAAAATAGAACTTTTGGTCATAATTCCACTAACCGTGTTTGGAGGAAGAAGAATGATGAGTACCATCCCAAGAACACCATCCCTACTGTGAAGCATGGGGGTAGCATCATGCTTTGGGGGTGTTTTTCTGCACATGGGACAGGGCGACTGCACTGTATTAAGGAGAGGATGACCGGGGCCATGCATTGCAAGATTTTGGGGAACAACCTCCTTCCCTCAGTTAGAGCATTGAAGATGGGTCGAGGCTGGGTCTTCCAACATGACAATGACCTGAAGCACACAGCCAGGATAACCAAGGAGTGGCTCTGTAAGAAGCATATCAAGGTTCTGGCGTGGCCTAGCCAGTCTCCAGACCTAAACTCCGTGTTTCTCAGCCACAGCCCAGAAACCTGATTGATCTAGAAGATCTGTGTGGTGGAGTGGGCCAAAATCCCTCCTGCGGTGTGTGCAAACCTGGTGAAAAACTACAGGAAACATTTGACCTCTGTAATTGCAAACAAAGGCTACTGTACCAAATATTAACATTGATTTTCTCATTTGAACATTTGATGTTCAAATACTTATTTGCAGCTGTATCATACAAATAAATAGTTAAAAAATCATACATTGTGATTTCTGGAATTTTCTTTTTTTTTAGATTATGTCTCTCACAGTGGACATGCACCTACGATGACAATTTCAGACCCCTCCATGATTTCTAAGTGGAAGAACTTGCAAAATAGCATATATATATATATATATATGACAGATTGTTTTGATATATATATACATATATAGCAGTTTTCATCTACTACATAGCTGGCCAATAAAACTGATTCTGATTCTAAATAGTGTATGTAGTCTGAGAGGGCAGAAGCTATACCTGAGCATCCATGAGCAGATGTCTCATCAGTGTCATTGACTTCTTTAAGGTGTCCCTCTCTCCCGGGATGAAGGTCTCGTCCTCGTCTGCCAGGCTACAAGGTCTGGTCACCATGAACTGAGCAATCTGGTCATTCAGGCTGTTGAGAGACTGGACCGCTGCAAAGGAGCCAAAAGACAGTTGGGTGGTTGAGAAACAGAAACACATGAAAACACATACTACGACACAGAAACACAAGCATTCATGACGGTCGGTCTTTGCTTTCCTCTGCTTCCATAAAGGCCAAGGAGCTTCGAAGTTTGTTTCCTCTCTCTCTAAGGGGATTTTTGTATCAGACTTGTGTGATTTCCTTTATCCATGGCCATAGTCGAGCAGTTTCCATTGTCCTCCCCTTCAGAATAATCCCTCGTTTGGGCAAGCAGGGCATCATTAGGCTAAATCCATTACTAAGACACAGAAACTCACATTCCACCCATTATATAATATTTTTTTATGGAGACAGTCCCAGTAATAATGTCTATTCTGCTCAGTCAGAGGCTACATCAACACAATATGAGGCTTAGAAATGTCTTTGTTTCTTAGAGTTTGCTCAGAGGTCTCTATTAAGCTCTGTGCTCTGAGCCTGTGGGTGGTAATGTAGAAATGTCTGATCAATACTGAAAAATGTCACTCAAATATACAGGCTTCAAGCCAATGAGTGATAGAAGAGCATTTATCAGAACAGCCCTGAAGATGTGGAAAATAACATACAGCTCACAGTTATTTACATGATCAATTCTTCTTTGGATTCTTTTTTAAGTTTAAAGCAAACAGCAGCCTGCCAGTGGGCCAGAAATTACTCAACTCAACACATGGACCAAACACTTCTTCAAACCCACCTCTGTTTATCTTAAATTCTAGCTGAGATCAACAATTGCAAGTTTGTGATTGAACGATTTATTGATTGACTGATAAAAACCTTTATTTACACAGGGAAAACTTAGGGAGAGCATGCTTTCTTATGCGGGAGTGTCTTAAGTGTGACAAGAAGTAGTTACATGGTTAAACACAACATTTCTAGCAAGAGTTCAAAGTAAAAAATAAATCAAAAAAGCTAAAAGAGTCAAATAAATGACAAAAAGGACTAAGATTAAAACATTCACATTCAATTTGTGATTGAGGCAAATTGTGAGACACTTTATTATTATTTATTATTATTATGACAAGTTTCCAAAGATATCAAATATGGCAGGTTTTGTGGAGATGTGTGTAAAATGAACAGAATATTTCCATTTGACGGAGTCATGGGTTTGAATAATTTCACTCTGGTAATCATAAAGCTTCAATGAAGATTTGGAACAAGCAGATACAGAATATATATGATACCGCCCATCAGACAGTGTGGACTGAAATTCATTTTCCAACCTTAAAATTAGTTAAGGGGAAACAAAAGTTGGAACTGTATGTTAAGTCATAACTGTTTAGACTGGGTAGTGTCGGAAAAAGCCAGAAAAGAAACAGATTATTCATTCTTTTCTCCGTCCAACAGTCAAAAACCCAAATATTTTCATTTGTAATGAAATAAAACAGATAAAAGCAACAAAAATTTGTCATTTTGCCTGGTAAATGACCAAATTAATCAGTTATCTGAATCATTTTTGATCAATTTTCTGTCAATCGACCAGTTGTGTCAACACAAGTCACCATGGAAATGGCATGCTTGAAGGAGGTTAGGACACACTTGGCTTCAAGTCAAGTATCACTTTCTCTCTCTCTCACACACACGCCAGTGAGCAGGTTGAGAGGTCAGATTGGGGCGAGAGTGACAGAGCGACTGAGGCAACGTGTGACTCACTGACCACAGCCAAGGTCAGCTTTTCAGCAGAACGATCAGCGATTTATGGCCACACACCATCCAGCCTTGTCTTGAACAGCAAGGAGCATGGCGAACAGAGGCATGTTTACGAGCACACAGCAGCCCTGCAGGCAAAGCGGTGTACATCAAATCAGCGCAGGGTGGGTGGGTGGAAGAGGGGGGATAAAATGTTTACAACAGAGGTTGAAGATTGGATTCTAATTTCACATTCAGCATTTACAAGGTGTATCTCTCTGCCCCAAACTCGTCAGGTAATGGGCACGCTGCTGCTGAAAATGACATGCTGTCAAACTCAGAGAACAGACACACCTTCTTCCCCTCTCTGCTCCACTTTCAATTTTTATTCAGTGCATTCTGTCACACACTGTGATACATGATGGAGAAGACAGGTGGCTTTCTATAAAAGCAATGTTAAGTTGACCATCCTGAATATGTCAACACACCATATCACAATCAAAATGCCACGGCTCCTGGCTGTAAAGCCATAAAGAATCACAAAGATAAAATAGATGCAACACATGATGTTGAATTTTAAATTTGTTGAACCATTTGTAATAACTGCTTGCTTCTCACTCGTGAAATTAGAACAAATACTCTTCACCAGGCTGCTGACATCACTGATCAACGTCTGACAGCTGTGAAGGTATATATTGCATTTGCATTTCTCCAACACCACCTGCAAGATTAAAATTCGTCTGGTTTGAGCAAACCAGATGAGGCAGCAGCATGGAGATGATTGCACCCCAGTCCTCTGCTGAGAATAGGTAAGTGAGGAAATGTGAAGCCATGTATTCACTCTGTTGATCAGCTACAATAGTGAGTGTAAGAATTCAAAATGGCAAGCAATACAAGCACAGACTTCATAAGCAGCACATCCCAACAATGAGGAACATATATAGTCTTAGCTACCCAATATGATCCGCTAGGACTGCTAATTCTCTTTGCAACTCAAGCAAAGGTGATTATGCGGAAGCTCTGGAGCAAGCAGCGGAACTCAGATGAAACGAACCTCCCTGCTGACCTTCTGCAAGCCTGGACAACATGGGAATAAGAGCTCTCCAACCTCAGCAGCACCACCTGTCCCTGACGTTATGTTCCCATGAAGATGGACAATAAATAGGAAGAATCATTTTTAAATGCCTCACCACACATTACATATGTGTAACCTAGCTGTCCTTACAGAGGTTCATAGCCACATGAGGGCCGCCAGGCACCAGGCATCAGGAAACAAACATGGTGCAAAAAGAGAGCTCAGAGACCTGTGTAAAAATTAAGCCAGAGCTACAGAAAAGACTGGTAGATCATCAGATTATCTTCAGGGTTAATCTAATTTCAGTGGCACACAGGAGCAAGACATTAGATCGATTAAGAATGCCCTGTGAGTGGTCATTAGAAGTCAGTCGGTATCAAAATAGGTCTTGCTCCCAGTTTTGGTGCACGTCAAGACCATCCTGAATGCCAAGCCTTGGGGTAGGCATCCTCCGGCATTGTAGACCTGTACCCTGTGGCACCCAATATGCTCCTCACGGGAGCTTACCTATGTAGCAGAGCCACTGACAAGACTGCGCTGGCATCCCAGCCAGACCATCGCTGACCACTTCTGGACTCATTTCACACACCAATATCACCTTCGCTTTAAGAGCCCTGTCCACCAAAGCGTTTTTTGCTGGCTGAAAACGCCACCTGCTGTTCTGAAAACGCCCAACAGGGAGCGTTAGCGGGCGTTTTGGAGGCACAGTGTTTTTTTTCCAAGAAGCTGTGGTTGCTATGATACATAATTTCCGTGGAGGCGATGTGCTGCAAGTAGAGTAGCCTACTTAAATTACTGAATGTAAAAATGACACCACAAAGTAGGCCTACGTAGGCCTATTTGCTTTGGCCCTTGCTCTGCATGAAAAGAAGGCTGAAACATTAAGCACAGACTGTCCTGTCCGTACGTGGGTTCATGAGATTTTGTGGGCGAGGAAACACCTCGGCAAATCGCATATCGTTTCGTTCAAGATCGGATGTGCTCAGTACGGTGTTTGTCCCACCCTCCTGCACCGTGGACGCTTTGGTGGACATGGGCCCTCAGCGCCTCCTCACTCTACCCCCCATTGCTCGTTTTATTCGGCTCCCAGGCATTCCAGATAAAGATACTCACGGGGGCGGCTGTGCCAAATTCCTATAGTTAGGGCAGCTTTTAGTGATGTTGGGTCATATGATGACTCATGGAATGTGTGCATTGTATATATATTGCACACATTTGTTGTTAATTGGTAATCTTTGTTGTTGTATATTTTTATAATGTTAAATATATTTATGCACACAATACATCTGCACAACACAAACCCGGAATAATGCCCATGTGAATATCTGCAACGTTGTTCTTTCTCTGCAAATAGTTGCATTATTTTTCTCTATTCTTTTTATTATTCTTATATAACTTGCATTGTCTATTTCATATTTATATATTTCTACATTTATTTATGTCAACTGTATGTTTGTCTACGTGTAGCACCTTATAACCAAAGCAAATTCCTCATATGTGTAACACACTATGTGGTAATAAAGCTCCTTCTTCTGATTCTCATTCATGAGAGAAGTAGCCTAATAATCAAACTATTGGCTGTATACTTAATTCTAATGTGTTTGTAATGCTTGTATTGCAGAAACCATATCATAAGCTCAACCTAAGTTGAACACCATAATCTGCATCCATGTCATCACTTGTTCTCATCAAAGCCCTCAGCAATTCATTATAGTCTCCATCACAGAATCTATTGTTTTATTTATTTCCTGCAACATTTCATAATTAATCCTTTATTCTAATATACAGAGGATCCACCAATCAGGTTCGTATTTATTCACATCTGTATTTTTGATGAAAAAATGTGTACAATATTTTAAATCAGAGGGATATTATATTTTTTGTGAAGCACCCTCCCACACACAGGTGGTCCAGTGCTGGTGGTGACTGCGAGATGTGGACAGCTCATTACAATCTTTGTAGCCGCCCACAGGAGCAAAACAACATCAACAAAGAACTCTAATGAGGCATGTTGGTGTTTTGTCAGCCTATACAGTCCTTGTGAAAGGAGAATAAAATGAGCATGTACAAAAAAAAAGACAAAAAACAGCTCACTCATAAAATGAAATTCCTCCTCCGGGAAAGATATCCATTCCGGTTTGTGTATATGATGGTTGTTAATTTGTGAAATCACACACAATATTATCATGGGAGGGTTTTAAAGAAGATGTGTGGAATACAGTAGAATATATTCAAATGAGTTCAGTCAGCTGTCCCACTGGGAAGTGTGATGAGAAAAATATTAAAATGACTCTTTTGCTTCTGCTCACTTTGGGGGCCAGTGGTTACAGTCACAGTAGCCAACCACCTACTGCCAAGGCAATTTGAGGAAGCTCCAAGAGATCTATACCCTTTGAGCCCAAAAGGCCCCCAAGTCAGATGGAAGGATAGAGTGAGTCTGTGAGAGGGTTAGGCAATCCCAAGAGAGAGAGCACAGCTACATTTCAATTACACCGATGCCACATAAATAAATAAATCTTGTTGGGGGGAGGGGGACAAAAGCCTGTATTGAACCTAAGCCGGGGGCTATAACACCGTCTCCCACTCAGGATTGAAGCTAGTGAGTGTTCATTTAGACGCCTTGGAAAACATGCCACTGTAAAGCTAACTACAAGTTTGTTCAAAAGCAGGGATTTGGACAGATCAATTATAGCTCAGCAGAGTTTGCTTTGCATAGAAATTACTGAATCCCCTTCTGTATCTGACAGTATCAACACAAGCCTGTAATTTTGTTGTCTGCTTCATTGTTCTGCATCTCTATCTGCAGGAGGGTCCAAATCACCCGCTGATAGTCTACGCGTTGCAATTCCCCTCAGAAATTGGACACTTTTTCAAAAAGCAATACTGAAAAAAATCATATGTTGAGATACAGTCTCTCTGAAATGTAGAGTGATCAGAACAGCATTTATGATACAAAATCTGCCAAAACACGAGTGGTAGAGTATGTGTGATAGAGTATGTAGAACCAATGTTTTTTATCTTTATTTCTGGCATACACGCATTCCATAAATGCAGAGTATTTATACTTCACTCAAATGTCACGCTTCCACTCTTCCTGAAAAAGCATTTGATCCTTTCCCTCTGGCTAGTGTTCACTAATTTCTGATGCAGAGCAGATGGAGGCTTTTGTGTGTGTAGAGCTTTGTCTGTCTTTATAGGCAGAGCTGGGAATATGTGAACATGGAGTTCATAGTTGTGACAGTGGATTTAGGATATTGACCTCTGTGGAAAACAAACTTCATTGGGTCTGGGTTTCTTTGTGTCGCTATGTTACCCCAGAACTGAAGCTCTGAAAAATCAGGGAATCTACCCAAAACAATCAGGCAGACAGGAGCTGGGGCAGACTGCCAGGTGTCTTCTCTGTCCACTGCGAGCGAGAGGATCCCTCGAGTGCACATTTCATTATCATTTCCACAGTTCCCACGACACAACGGGCATGTTTTGGCTTGTTTAAATACTAAACTGTATCTGATCTAATCAGATCTGCGTCCAGGCACTTAACTCAATTCAGCCAGTTCCAGAGAGAAATATTACACACGTCTATTGTACACACTTGTTGTATCCTGCTTTACTGCATGTAAGCAAGCATTATCCAACTGGTGGCCAATAAAACAATTATGTACAGTGGGTTAAATACTGATTTATGTCCTTTATAGTACATACATAATACATATATGTAACAGACTTTAGATTGTGTTACTAATAAATCTATCAAGCATATCATCAAATTGGCTGAGTTAACTGCTAAATCAACTGGTCAGTTGTCTGTACTACACTTTACAGTTGTCTTTAATACAGTAATAAAATTAGTAAATCAAACATTAAACTGAAATATAATTTCATAACAAGACTAAGAGTCTAGAGCCATGCTAGCAGTGTTGTTGCTGCATTCCATTTACCGCGGAAGTCGGAGGTCGGAGCTGGGAATGACGTCACACCCGAGTTTGCGTTCCAGTTAACAACCTCGCTCGGCCAGCTGTTTATTTACAACTAGCCAGGTTAGCTATTGATACGCCGGTTGATTAAAAAACGCATTATGCGGTATTTACTCACAGTAAACACTGTAGCAACACGTCCACAGACAGCTGTTAGACAGCACTTTGCGTACAAACATTTATATGAGTCACAAGTACACAGAAGTGCTAATAAACAGTATAAACTACAATTTTCACTAACTATTGATACCCCAACAGCCATCTTGGATCACGAAGTCGGGGTAGTGCGGGTTGTCCCGACTTTCCGAGTAGTAAATCCGACTTCAGGGGGCGTTCCAGTTGAAGGTTCCAACTGGGAACTCGGAAATTCTGACTTCCCATGTCAAATGGAACGCACCATTAGTAGTGCTTTAAGCTAAATGCTAACATTTACAGTGACAATGCTAACATGCATCAAGCAGTTATAATTCTTACTATATTGATTACTTATTTTAGAATTTTAGCATACTAATATTAGTTAATTAGCACTAAACACAAAGTACAGCTGGGGTTGATAAGAATCCTATTAGTTTTGCAGGTATTTGGTCATAGACTAAGATACTGGACAAACAAAAAAAGTCTGATGGTGGTGGACCCATTATCATGTCAATTTATTCATCCAGAAATTTCACTCCAAACCCCAAATGTCAACCTCGTGGTGGCGTTATAGGAAAATTCAGAGGATCACAAAATTCATTATGATTCATCCTCAGGGGACCATGAATTTCTGAACACAGCCCATGTAATACTAATAGAGATATTTCAGTCTGAACCAAAGTTGTTGAAGTAATATGGAAAGCAATATAACTTTGCACCAGATAACATTAGCAACTGCTCGGCGTTAGCTGGCGAGCTAACGTGACTTTCTCAGTGTTTCTCCAGCCTTACTAATGCTCACTTTGTTCTTACTCGACATCATCTGAACCTGCTTGGTCTGATGGGCTTCAGCACATAAAACTTTATTGTTTTGTATCCTTACATGGAGTTTGTGTTTTGTTGTGAGCTAGGTTGTTTCATGGTGTTAGTGGACTGCATGTCGTTAGCTGCCGTGTTGTTGCTGTAGTACTAGAGAGGCTCAGGAGCACGCACAGAGCTGAATCAGACCCGGAGACCTCAGATTAAAAGCAGAATAGTGGCTGATGCAAGCAACAGAGAAAACAGACGTGTGCTTCATTTACAAGTAAGTTTTGAGCCCATTAACAATAAGGCAATCAAAATTTTATTAATTTAATTGAAAAACGTACATATAGCTCCTTTAATATGATACATAAATCATTATCTGTATAAAATTGACAAAAGTTTCAATTAAGAAATAAATAGTAGCAAAAAATCTGTGCTCTTGCCAAGTTTCTTTACCAATGGCACAATCATCCAGATGTTGATTAGGGAATATCAAGGAGCACAATGTTTTATATGGAACGGCAAATTGATAATAAATTGATAATACTCTTAAACAGGTTTTTAATTTTCTTGTCTGCCAGTCAGTTTATTTAACAAGTGAAAGATTAGCTGTTAAAGGTAAGACAGTAAGGACCTTGAGGGCAGCCTGGAGGAAAACATCTTCACAATGACACCTGCAGGGCAGGAAAAGTTTTCAGCTCTCCCTGCAGATTCTTCACACTGCAGTTCCACCAGGAAAGAGAATCAAAATTTTAAATGGAACAAGAAGAGTAAAACCTTCCTCCTAGTAACACATTTTTAGAATATTTTTCTCATACATCCCAAAACTGCCTTTGCTGTCCAGATCAAGTATTTAATTAAACTTGCTGTTTCAAGCCTGTTGACATATACACACAGTAATTTATTTACAATGCTTGAGTAATGCATGCTAATTAACCTTTATGTGAATTAAAACAACTCAAGGGAACAACTCTGACCATTTCAAGTACAAAACCTTTTCAAACCACCACAGGACACCATGTAAAATGTAGATTGCTGATGGTAGCTTGTTGACAAAAACAGATGACAGAAGATAAATCTCTCTTAAAGGTGTACCATATGACCAAACTATTGGGACGCCTCAAATTACACCCAGATGTGAATGTTGAATACCTTGTTTCAAAACTTGGGCATTCATCTGCTGCTTCTGTGAAAGCTTCCCACAAGATTTTGGAGTGTCACTGCAGAGATTTTCCTCCCATTCGGCCACGAGAAATCATGAGGTTGGACACGGATTTTGGGCCCGGCTCATTTCAAATTATCTCAAATGTGTTGGATGGGGTTGAGGTCGGGGCTCTGTGCAGGGCAGTCAAGTTTTTCCTCAACAAATTTTTGAAAACCATTTCTTTATTGTGTTAAAACAGCAAAGGACCCACAAAAAAGTCTTGCCACAAAGTTAGATGCACACTACTATCTAAAATAGCATCATATGTTGTACCCCAAACCATAAAAAACAGCCTCAAACCAAAAGTATATAAGCATAAAGAAGGGGTTTTCCACATGCTTTCGGACACATAGTGAATAGCAGCGCAAATATCATTCTCACATGAATCTCAAATCCTTATAATATGATGCAATTTGTAATTTGCATATCTGAAAATACCAGCTACTGGCAAACAGATCAAACACTTCTCTCAACTCGGGACTTTAATCCTGAAGGTTTCGCTCTCGTCATTCTTCCATGTTATCTTTCAAGATATCTTTGCACAATCTCTAATCTACAAATGCAATATACATAGTTTATGGTTCCCTTTGACCAGTTCAAGAAAGGTCATAGCTGAGGTAAAAGATCCTTTGATACCCGTCGGGATGGAGAGAGCTACATCTCACTCTGTCAACCAGCGCTGCATCAGAGCATGAAGCTCCAGCGTGGGGGCAGAAAACTGCAGGAGGGATTTAATTTTGCCCACAGCAACATTGCCACCACCTGGTAGCTTTGATACATGCTGAAACTGAATGAAATGAAAATGTACCTTCCTTAGCTGTCTCGCTGACCGTGGCCTGAACGGCTTCACGTGTGACAAAGACGTGTGCATACACATGTTCAATCCTTCAAACCATCGGCGACTGCTTCCACTAAGTGACGTCATTAAGTGATTCAGAGAAATGAATCCAAAGCATTGCACATTTAAAAGGCTAATTTAGTCAAATTTTAAAAATCCAGTTTAATTCATATTAACCTTTCATCTATATAACAACTTCACAAATTGCCCTTTTAACAATGAAAATCCTATCTCCAAAGAATAACAAGATTTATCACAAGAAAAAGGTCATTTCTGATCTCTCCTAAAACCTGTTAGTAATGTATAATTAAAATATGGTCCTTAACAGATGAGAGAAGCCAGGGTAAAATGCCCTCCATTGATTTTGCATAACTTTGATCAGTGTGCCACCTAGTGAGAAGTACAAGAGATCAGCAGGGAGCAATCCAGGTTTCTCTTTCTTCCTTTGAGTCAAACAGTTAGGGAAAACAAATGTCAGGGGCAGTGCTGAACCTTCGGCTGAACATAAAAGCCTCCAATGGCCCTTTGATAATCTACCCGAGGCCTCCTCTTCAATGCCTAATGAAACCACTCGGAGAGGATTGTGACTCTCGCTAAAATTCCTCCACTCAGACAACAGACACACACACAGGCTATTTATTTATAGATAAGGAGCAGCCTCCCTTTATGTCAGGTGTAATGGTGTGTGTAATGGAAAAACGGCCAGGTATGTATCTGCTTTTACAAAAGGTCAGGGGTCATGAGATGGACTGTGTGAATGATTTGAATTGATTCTCAGGGTTTAAGGTTAATTAACGATCGCTTCCATGTGTCTTTTATAACAGCTTAATTCAATTACACAGCAGGAGCAGGTACTGGCAGCACGAAAAGCAGTGAAATCCTCTAACAGCCGTATATAAGTTAGAGAAACAAATCCACCCTCGGGTCTTCTTACATAAGAATCCTTTGTTGTTGTTCAGTGCACTCCAGGAGTCACCAAGTTTTAATTTATTTCACTGGTATACCCACTATTACTGCCAACTACCTCATCTACTCCTACATCAGTTAGGTACTTCAAATATTTCCCCAAATAAGAACGGGTGTGTACGTGGCGCTTTGAGCTGTGGGTAAAAAGTGTAGGTTGAGAAAAACAGTATTAGTGTCAGCGACGGCAGCAGAGGAAGACAAAAGCTTGCTTTAAACAAAACATGTTGCTGCATTGCGTCCTTTTAAGACTACTGTTGGAGAAATTTATTCTTTCGTCACTCTCAATTTGAACTTCACCACTAGCAGATAGTTAAAAAAAATAAGCTATTGCTAGTTTGTTAGCTGTGCTGCAAATATCTCAACACAGGGTCACAATGTCATTTGGCTGGTTTTCCATGGGAATACAAAATATACAGCACAAAATGGAACCAGGATGGGAAGGGGCATCGCTATCAGCCATTTTCAGCGGCAACCACAAAGCATGAAAATGAGCTTAAGGAGAAACTTTGAAGATCCAACTGGCAGACAGTAGAGAAGAAATCTCTCTGCATCAGCTAAGGAGTGGAAATAAGGATCTTTTCACAGAGCCGGGGTAAACACTGCTTGTTAGAGCAGACCTGTGTGAGTTCAAACATGACATTTCAAAATCCAGAGGCTGCATGCAGGAGTGCCTTTCGAGAGCCGGGGCTACAGGCAGCACCGGTGACAAGGCTGCAGCCAATTAGGACTGTTTGTGAGCAAGTGCCTGTCTTTCAGGGGCAGATGAAAGTGGGTCAGAGTCACAGTGTATCTTTGTACCGGAGCACAATAGCAGGTAGCACACAACTCACAAACTTAAAATGAGACAGATGGGGATTTAATAGCTGAATATCAACGTTGCTCTAATATAGGATGACGGTTCTGAATCCATTATGATTATCACTCACTTTGATGCTCAGACTTCAATTTCAGGCCAGGTTTCTAATAGTAGATGAGCCACTCTGAGTTCAGACTGCAGGTATTATCACTATCATTCATTAACACATTTCTGTGCAGGTAAACAACTCTGTGAGTTCAAAGGCACGTCAATTCAAGATATTAGCAAGTTAGACGTTCCTGTGCTGAGAAAACTTGTTGCAGCCATATTTCGTGGGCTTTTCCATTTCCATCTCACATCAAACACTCCAGAGCCGAGCACTGCTTAATGATGCTGAGCATGTCTCTCCAAGTCTGTGGAGGACAGCTTCGACCAAGATGACTTCACAGTTGTGAGGTGAAAACCACTTGATATAACTGCTGGTCTGATGCGGTTGTGAACCGGGACGGAGCCTGTGCCTCTGATCTGCGGTCTGTGTTCAAACCTCAGCTCACATGTTTGATACAACTCACACACGAGGGGGTAAAGCACTTTATCCTTAAAGCTATAAAGGTCAAGTTATTTTAGGTTACATTAATTTTTATAAGTCTGTCAAATCCTTTAAATCCATCCTTGTTGGTTAGTTCTCATGACTCATGACTGCTGGTTTGTCTTTTCTAGTCAGGTGTCCCCTTGGCATACAAGATCATTTCAACCAGGAGAAATGAACTGAAAGATTAGAAGCTATTAGAATTTGTTTTAATCGCTAAAACAATTATTCAACTATTAACTTTGAAACTTAATCAACTTTGATAATCGTTTGATCATTTAATTTTCCAAGCAAAAATGTGAAGGCTCTAGCTTTTCAAATGTGCGGATTTGCTGCTTGCAGATTAAACAATAAAAAGAATAATTAGTGCAAACAATAGGAAAAGGTTTACAGGTGTAGTCACAGCTGTCTGGCGAACTAGACACTAGTAACAAGTATTGACTGATTGATTTGCCGCCACTGTGGTGGTTCTACCCCACAAAGTCATTAAGTACACAAAGCTTAATGTCGTGTGTAGATTTATCTAAAGTTACAATTTCAAGTACATCTATTACTCGTGTGTGTTGTTTTTTGTTTTTTTAAATTGTCCTCTCGTCATGTTTCATATTGTTCGATGTGATCATGTTGCCTGTCTCGTTAGTACTAATTATAAAAGAAAACTTGAGGTGAAGGCGTGGAGGTGATCACGGTGAAAGTAAAGTGTAATGCTTACGAGATGATCATAAAGGTGTAGGACAAAATTAATTTATTAACTTAAGTGAATAGCGTGAATGTCCACAGTCAGCTGATGAATGAAAATGAATCGTAAGCGTAAGCATGAACTTATCCAAAGCTTTATTTTTCAGGACTGATGCACCAGCAGTTTGGGAAGAGATGAAGCTTGGCTAGTTATCTTACATAGCTTCTAAAAACTCACTTATCAAGATGCTAATTGCCAGGCCTAATTCTTAACCATTAAAGTCCTTTTCCAAGAAACCTTATTTTTCTACCCACTCTGTAAAGCCTTACTCGGCTGGAAATAGTGTGCATTATTTTTGCAGTGTGGCCCATGTAGACTGACTTAGCATTTAAAAAATATGGTCAAACTAGCCAGTCTCAAGTCATTATTATACTTCATATTCTCAGTAATGAGGGATGCATCTGTTTTTGACACTAAAGTGTATGTTTAAATTGGTAAGTAGAGGATGTTTTTATCTTGGGATTGAATTCTGGAACCTAAAACGGAAAAAGTGAAGACTGTTGAGCACTGATGCTGTCCCCAACAGGTACTGCAGTGTGTTAGGAGGGAGATGATAGTTATAATGCATACGGACTGTCATTCATACCAGGGACTCTGAATGCTTTGCATCGGTCTGAGTCAACAGAAGCATCCTCACAGCGCTGCAGATTTAAGTAGAATTCACCAGAGACATTTATAAGAGCATTACATGTTCTACATTGGACCTCAGTGAGGTGCTGGCTCTGGTAAGTTGGTTTCAGTAACAAATCCCCGAACAAAACTAGCAGCCATTGTAATGTAATATGACAAACTAGTGGTTCTTGATTCACTTTAAGACGTATTACCAGGGGGCATGAGTACAACGCAGGCATTGAGCCTGCTATCACTGTGGTGGTTGGCTGCTTGGTTCACACATGTGGACATAAAGACACACTCGTTTCACAACCTCCTTGTAAACTCGTTCCTTCAGAATGACGGCGTCTCCTCGCTGTGTTCTACAAAGAGCCTTTTCTTATGAGTTGTTTATCATGAGCTCTGGTTGATTCAACGCTCTTGTGATCTAGCGACTTGAATTAGATTCAACTCCCCTCTGACATCCACGCTCTGTACACATCTTAAGAAATTCTTGGCATTAAGTCTGTTCCTCCCTTTGTGGTATAAATTGGTAGCAAAGAACACGAACAGTCAAGCTTTTCAACTCGCAAGCATATCTGATTTAAAGTGTGTGGGTTCAAACACAGCTCTGCTCATTAGCTTTTACACTGTCAAAACTTCACTGAAGTTTATGTGCTTTAGCAAAAAGTGAGCTTCTCCTTCTTAGCAATAATTTATAGAGATAACCTTTAAGAACTACAAACATGCAAGATCTATATTTCTAAACAGAGGCGTTTTTAATAGAAACAAACTGCACTGTTTGAACTAAAAATAAATGTTTCTGTATGTTAATTGTTTCTGCTTACACACAGGGAGTCAATCCTGACTGAAGCTCTCATTGTAACACTGACATACACACAGTGTGCACTGGCACTTCTATCCATGCACGCCGTGCCCTGCATGTTAAAGAGAACAACCCGGGAGAATAGGCTATATTTCATCACCACAGGAGCTTCTGCACTAACTACTGATGCAAATTTATACAGACTCAGAGCACGACAGATTCTCCTTAGGATTGCTTTCTGCATCACAGTGCTGTAATGCAGAGAGTGATGAGAAGTGGGCTGTCTGATGGAATAGGATAGTATTTACTGTCATGTTGAGCTGTACAACAAGGCTTAAACATTTTTCAGTTCAAATTCGTATATGTTAGCTGCAGAAAGGTGACAGTTTTGCAGATTTACAGACTTTGAAATTTACGTTCTACGAATATAAGTTTTGTGCATCAACTGTTATCTTCTCCAAGCCTCCCTCACCTGCTCTCTCCATCTCTGTCAGCTCTGTGGGGAATTGTAAGATGAAAACTTGTGTTTTGGGAAGCGGCTCATGTGTCTGCAGAGAAAACAGTGTAACTAAGGGGTTTATGGCTGGCAGAGAGAGGGAGAAAGAGGCCAGCAGTACTGGGCACGGTGAGGCAGACGTGCGGAGTCAGCAGACACCCAGGCAGAGGGTTCAATAGCACAGAAAACACTGCAGGGACGTGAACGGCACAGCAGAAGCTGCTCTCGAGGTGTATGAATTCATTAAGAACATTTATCATCATAGCATCTTTTAGTGGGTTTTGTTCTTCTGTCCTGCACCTGAAGTTGAATATTCACTCACTCACTTCATGTACACCACACATTCACACAGTTACACAAAACCCAAGGCGGCCAAAAGAACAGGATTAGCCCCACTGTGGAAGCTGCTGTTGTTCATACCTTAAACTCTCTCCTGGCAGCTCAGTGTGCACACAGCAGATCGAGCAGTGACAAATTTAGCTGCTTTAAAGTGTTGGAGATGAGTGACTATTAAATCCGGGAGATGTGCTCACCGAGCGCACTGTATTCAGCTTATGTGCATCCACTTAAAATTCTGCAATAACCTCACTTTTCTATGAGTGAGTGAGTGTGTGTGTGTGTGTGTGTGTGTGTGTGTGTGTGTGTGTGTGTGTGTGTGTGTGTGTGTGTGTGTGTGTGTGTGTGTGTGTGTGTGTGTGTGTGTGTGTGTGTGTGTGTGTGAGAGAGAGAGAGCAATAGAGAAAGAAAGAGACAACAGTTCAGAGTGCAAGAAATTGCTACAATCCTTTGAAAAACAATACTGCATGTATGAAATGTCTTTGAAACACCAAAGCACTTCATCTTAAATAAATCCAGGAGATACAATAAAACACACTGAGTTTGGTGAAGTAAAGATATAGTTTGGTTTGTGACAAAATAACATTCCCATCAGCCTCAGCTCTACTTTCTGTTTAGTGCTAATCAGCAAATGTTAGCATGCTAACACACTAAACTAAGATGCTGAACATATGTTAAGCATTAGCAGCATGTTAGTATGCTGATGTTAACATTTAGCACAAAGCACCAATAGGTGAGCCTCATAGAGCTTCTAATACGGCTGTAGAACAATGGCTTCTTGATCTCTCCTGTCACACGTTTCTAAAACATGGGTGTCCCCATGACACTGGTTTAAGATGTGTACCAGAAAATGGCAAAGTCCCTGTTTTGATTCTAGCTAGGGGATTCTAGTTCCTGCTACATTCCATAAAACCCACAGTCAGTCTGTTAGGAGGTCAACAATGCAGCGCAGGTTTTATCATACTACGCTTGCCATGTTGTGAGTAGGAGTTCATGAACCTCAACATCTCCTAAACACAATATTATCTCAAGTCAGTAAGGAACGCCCCTGTCAGTCAAGGAGAAGATGTTGATCTCCAGTCAAAGAGCAGACTCTTCGACTAAGAGAGAAAACACCGAACTAATGCAGTCAGCAAACTCCCATCGGTTTATTGACCACCCTGAGGGGAAAGTGCGCTAATGAAGATACATGTGATCGCCTGCCAAATCGTACCAGAGGAGCAAATGCAGCTAAATGCAACAACTCAATAAAATGTAGCACACTGCTATACATTAAAGCTTGTACATTTATTTTAGCAAAAATAACTGACCTCAAACTGAAATCAGCAGATTATGTAGAATTATGCAATTAGTTATCTTGTCCGAGGCTGTCGCCGTGATTAGGGATGTACTGACTGACAGACACGTGAGGTCCGCCACTCACAGCTCTACTGGGGATCTTAAATCCAATATGGAGATTAGGAGAGAAAGGGAGATCTAAATTAAGCCTGCATCTACTCTGATGGAGTGATTTTCAGTGCTGCTGGGGATACCCAGGGACTAGGATCAATAATGTAAGTGAGAATTTATAAACCAGTGTGAGGGATGTATTAGGCCAATTCAGCACTGGCCAGAGATTGTATTTGTATATTTAATATATCTGATTAGGCTTTTTTTATCAAGAGAAAGAGGAGGAAAGTTTATTATATCTGGCATAAATTCTGTTAGCTCTTATGGGATTAGTTTCAGTACACACCTGCACTGAAAATTACTCAATTAAAGAAGCACTTTAAAGAGCCTTTCTCTCTCTCTGAATTATATTACTATTAGGTTCGATGGCCAGCAGCCCGGGGGTCTAATAGGTATGAGAGCGCTGGCCATGAGCCAGCACCTTGACCTCCCCTGAGACATGAGGATGGCTCTACACAGGAGGGAGACTGAAGATATTCAGAGTGAGAGGTTTCTGTGGAACTCCAGGACTACACTGCGGACAGTCTCACACTGCATCTAGCCATGTCACATCCTAGTGGTCCAGTGAAGCAGAAAGGTCAGGGCGCAGCCATTTGGGCAGGAGGGAGCAGAGCCTGAGCATGCAGGGATTTCTGCAAATGCTGTGATATTGCACATGAGGCTATATTTTTCTTGTCGCTGTAAACCGTTATGAACCTTTTGTTGCCGCTGGCAGTTTAAGGGCAAGAAGTGGGACAAAATGTTGGTAGAATTAAATGCAAAGATGAAGAGGAGGGAATTCGCCCTGTGATGAAGAGGCAACACAAAGATATTCAGGATTTAGTGAATAATGCATGTAGTTCTCAGAAACAGCCGTTTCACTTGCCATTTGCTCAGGGCAAAATTAAACTCGTAGCAAAGACACCCCAATGAAAAAATGCTGTTAGGACAAGAGGACACTCTTGCTACAGTTCTGCTTAAATATACTGTCGGTGTGAGTATTAGACTAATCGCTTCACACTTGTACTGCTCTGCACTGAGGGAGAAGGGCATTTTATCTCTGAGAGACTGCAAATTATACAACACATCTATAATTTTAAGATGCTGCTGCGCTTGTGTACTAACAGCTCTTGTTCTTCTCATCATAACTTCATTTTCTCACAAAGATATCTTTTTTTCTTTTTTCAGTAAAAGAATGTCAGTCAACTCAGCACAAAACCTAATACATCAAAACACAACAGCAGCATAACTGGAACTGTGATTTGCATATCTGTTAGATTTGCCCCTTTTGCTTGTGCATCCACTCTGACAGCTAACCCGTTCATTGTGGAACAATCAAACAGAATTTGCATGAGGCAGATAGTGTATACGCATCGCACCAACACTTTCATGAGGCGTTTCATGATAAAACTAGAATCAAGTTGCAGGTTACATCCATGTCTGTCCAGACTCGTGTAATATATGTAGTGAATCCTTGGAAGGTATCACTATATTGACAATACATGTATGTTGCCAGTGAATAGACAATGTTTAACTGATTAATGAAGGATTGTCATAGGTGTGTTGCAGGTGTGTAAAGGTGAATTTAGCTACACAACATGTGAGGCTTTTGTTTTCACTTGGCATTTTTAGCCTACAAAGCCTCACTGAGCTGTAGAAACTCACTCACTAACTCACAGGATCACAATTAGCTTGGCACGCTCCAATATGATGTTTGCAGTCACTTGATTCTGAAGACGCTCAAAATTCAGAATGAGGCAGGAAGTGAAAGGCAGAACCGACGAGATGGAGGAAAACCTGTACTGTGTAGTTTTTGTTTACTCATAGTGTTGTTCCAGTCAATGTTTGTGAAATCTGGAATCACCCAGTTCATTCTTAAATTGTGGCTGGAAACCTATTTAGTGGTCATAATGACCTTTGACGTTTGAGTCAAAAGTGTTACCTGTTCAGTGTCTAACCCGATGTGATATCCGGTCACAGTCTCTCCTTCCGTTTTTGAGTTATGGTGTTGAATGATAGATAAAAGATTTGGTTTATGATAACCTTTGACCACCAAAATCTATTAAATCAGTTCATCCTTAAGTCCATGTGGACATTGGTAAAGCTCCGTTTTCATATTGAGAAGCTCCAGAGCTTCAGTCTCTGTTCATTAGACAGTGTAACTTACACTGTACATTAGGGTTGGGTATCGTGTAAAACTTTACGATACCAATATCAAAACCAGTACCCTTAAAGTAACACCGATACCAGTAGAGTACTTCATTCGATACCTTGCTGTTTTTTGTTGTTATGAACAAGCAAGTAGATCTTTTACTTTTTTTCTTTTTTCAAAAACCTGTTTCATAAAAATATTGGGAAATTATATCAGATCGCTCCTCGTCCTAATAAGGCCATCCACAGAGAAATGACGACAACTTGGGAGTTTCTTTGTATTTGAAGGAGAGGAGTGAAACAGTTTAGTGACCACATGAGTTGTGGAAAACAAATTTAAGTAAAATTTTTCATACATTTGTTGAAAGTCAACAACAGAGAATTATTTTGTTAACTTTCAATTAGTAAACTGAATTGAAAGATCTCTGTGAGTGTTGTTTCCTTTATTGGTGAGTCACAAACCTCCTCTAAAAAAGACGACCGTAAGAAGTAGAAAACGAGTCAGGAGTCGGCTGAACAAGTCACTAAACTATAAGTCCTCTGTTTGCTTCTTTAGACACAAGAGTCTAAAGAAGCAAACAGAGGAAAAGAGAGCCTGCACATCCAGCTGATCACACAGACTACATCTGATATAAGCCGCAGCTGCAGCCGGAGGCTCTGTGAGTAAAATCAGCTGATCGCTGCTGCGCCATAAAAAGCACTGATTTGATGTGATGGAACACAGCAATCGATGGTGACAAGTGATGTAAATAGTAAATATAAAAGTATAGAGAACTGTTAAATGATACCAGAAGATGAAACCAATGGAAAGCCAAGATAGTGGAGATAAACTTGCATCAGTGCCGAACATTCCTGAAACAGAAAGTCGAAGGTGAAGGGGCTGTTAAAATCTGGCATGGACTCACAAGCGGGTGCAGGCACATAAGGGAAAAAAGAGCCGTGCACTTCTCTCCTTTCAAAACCATAGAAATAGTAATTTTTTGCCGCGATCCGTTTACAAAAAGTACTGAATGAGGTACTGGTTTGACTGGATACGTTTTGATACTACTCAATACTGGGCTGTTTCAGTCGATACCTTAAAGGTACGACCTTTTTCTCTCGATATGATATAATATTCGTGTGGTTCATCAATGGTAACAACAACCCGTGAGGTGCAGACAAATCGGCACAACACCAGTTGTATCTTCGACTATTCGGGGTCAGCCCTACTGTCTGTATAATGCAATACAGTTGATCATCTCTCTTAAATGGTTTCAACAAGAACTGAACATTATAAGATTTACAAGATTTATTTCAGGACTGTTGCATCAGAATTATTAGCAAGGTGTACCTTATAAATGACAACTGAGTGTATATTGTATATTACAGTTGTAGTCTCTCTTTATAGGGTTCATAATCTACTTACAACTCCATCCCTATGTGTTTTGATCCATTTTCTGATTTATAAAACTTTAATACTTTTATTTTGAAAGTTAGACTGGCTCAGCTGTCAGCCATCATGAGATATATCTCTCCGGCACTGCCACACCCTCGTCTTATTTTACCTCCCTTTTATACAGTGATGCCCTCCAGACAAACTGACCCGGTCAAATATACAGTACAGTACTGTGAAAAGTGCCTGCACACTGATTAACACAAGATGAAAGAAAAAATATGCAAACATTTGGCATATTGCATTATACATTATATTTGGCTTTTCCAGTGTTTGTGTTTTGTGTACATATCATTTGCAATCAAATCCTGAGAGGGTCACCCTCTCTGCTCACCAGGAATACATGTAACCAGAGAGACACACAGCTGATCAAAAGCACCACAAAACCACTTGTTTAGTAAAGATGCTTCCAGCGTTCTGCCCATCTGAAGAAGAAAATTCATCAGGGCCCTACAACACTTTAACAGTAATATGCTCTTATAAACAGAGTATTAAGCCCACAGATACATTCAAAATGCATTATTTATAAATGGGTGCTCTTCTGCAAAGAAGAAGAACGTCAGCAAAGACAAACCACAGTGTTGGATTATCATGTTTATCATGACTCCACATATCAAGCAGGCGAAATGAATCCAGCCTGCAACACAGCTTATTAAAGAAACATATGTAAAGAATAGGAATGAGAGAGTACACCATGATCTGAATGTGTATCTGTCTCTACACTGAATTATCTGTATCCGTACTTTGAAAGGGTGGGGCTTAAACAGGATGTGGGTGGGATTAACTGGAAGTTAATATGCGTTGACCGGATGTTGCCATATTTATTAGAAATAAAATTAGAGAATTTACAAAACAGCCTTAGAATTGAGCTTCAGCTTCAGAGCACTATTCTTCAACTATTTACGGAACAAGGCTTTTTTAATATAAAAGTTGCTATATTTTTTGTTTATTAGAAAACAAATAATGACAAATTTTACTTTAAAGATACACATACTCGGAAAAACATATTATCTGTATCAGATACTTATTTTAGCCAAGCACTCGCTCCACCCTAGTAAAGAAACACAAATTTTCCAGCTCAGGAAAATAACATGTTTTTGATTATGAGCTACACAAAGTGCCATCTTAGCAGCGTTGTTGCTACATTTGCTTTGAAACACCACTCAGAGACTACTCTCCCCAGGTGGTGATGAAGGGAAACACAGGAACCTAAAACTGACTGGCAAAGTCAATGTATAGGATGCAACTCTAAAGGCAGTTTTATTTTGGTTTCTGCCCTGGGCTCTCCTCATTATCCATCATAACACTGTGTGAAGAATCACTTTGCATTTATGGCCGAGTGGAGGCATCAAAGGCACTGACTAACAGGCCAGATGAGGGAGGATGCAGCGGACACTTTCATTCTGAAGGCAAGTCAATCTCTACTTTTTTTTCTCCCAGGGGAAATATGTGTTCTGACCATGCGCATTACATAATAAGATATCACTGATGTATGCTTCATTTGCTGCGCTCCAAGGTTGTCTTCGATGCTTCTGCACCCCTGAAAATCTTGATAGATTCAGCTTTCAATAATTTAGCTATCAGTCTGAGCTCTGAGAGCATCTTTCATAGTGTCTCAGCCTGTCAGACTCAAACTTACTAATACTGTGTACCTGCATTATGAATATGTTTCATCTGAAATCAGTGTTATTGGTTCTACACCTGTCTAGATCTGATACTTCAGAATTCAATCAACTTACTTAAAACATGCAGAAACATTTCTTGCTTACACATCTGTAAAACTGTTCTGTCAACAAAACAACAACTAATTCATAAAACAGTCTTTACCTTTTATCATTTATCTTTCTGTATTCGGGTCCACATAAAGTGCCTCCTTTGCCTGCTGAGCCACAGCCCCAAGTTCAACCTAAATATTAGCTGAAAAAGATGTGCTTTTGTAGCTCCCTGCTTAAGTTAATGCATCACACCTGCTTCAGCAGCTTACCACATAAACAGAACCTCAACTATTATCACAATCACATTATATTTTTATGATGGGAGACAAAAACCTTGAAATTATCTTTTCTTGCCCTTTACATAAGCACGCACATCTCTGACATCCTCCCCAAAAATAACCCAGTGTTTCTGCCCCCCCCCAAAAAAACCTGTATGCTTCGTCACAGCAGCAGCCCAGGAAGATTTTAGCAATGATACTGTAATCGTTTTGTACCTTAAAAAAGAGGTTTGTTGCGCCTCTTAGCATCAGCTCAATTAAAATGGCAATAAGACTGATGATGGGATCGGGGAGAAATGCTGAGGGTGGAGATCAGTTACGTTGACATGCGGGACATGCAGCTGGCTAATGATTAGTCAGGGATGCAGGAGATGTAATTGTGGCTACTCACTGGCTTGCATGAGCTGCCCCTGGCGTCCAAACACCTGGGAGAAGGTGGCATGGCTGCAGGTGAGGGTGTCCTCCATGGCTGTCCCACTGGCACACGCTGAGGAGAAAAGAGAGAGGAGGGGGATAAGGGAAGGTCAGCCACACTGCGTCACATCAAGATGGAAAGAGGAGAGAGGGAAAGATAAAAAAGAACAGGGAGAAGAGAGGGGGCTTGCCTTCTGTTGTGGAAGCTGACGTGTGATCTCTGGCGATGACTGCTCTCCGCTGGACCCGTCCTGCTGCTGCTGCTGCTGCTGCTGCTGAGGAGCGAAATACAGCCCCTCGCTGCTACACCAATATGAGCAGAACTGCTCCCCGCACAGATAATGGGAGGGGGTGTGCCTGTCTGCCAGCTTGTCAGCATGTAAGTGTGTGCGCACGAGAGAAAGTTCTCTGAATGTGTGCCTCTGAGAGCGTTTTGCCGTGCATGTGTGAGGCAGAGTAATACAGGGTGGTAGAGCAGGTAGCAGAGCTGTAGGCACAGTTTCCCTGCCAGCACTCTGATCTTGGGCTTCGTCTGTACAGGCTGACAGTCCTCTGCGGCTCCAGACAAGCTGGTGTTGAAGGGAAAAGCAAAGAAGAGGGGAGGCGAGGGTGAGTGCGGCTTCTTCGACAGGTAAAAGTCAATCCTCCCTCCTCCCTCCTCACTCTCAGTGAGAGTAGACAGCCGTGCCTGTCCTCTGGGCACAGGACGGGACTGTTGTTTCCTGATCTGTGTGACAATGCCCCCTTTTCTCTCCTCCCTCTCCCTCCTCCCCTCTCTACAGCCCTCATTTGCTGTGCCTCAGCAGTAACATCTCTCTCTCTCTCTCTCTCTCTCTCTCTCTCGCTCTCCTTTTCCCCCTCACATCTCTTACTCTCTCCACCCCACCCCATGCAAATCCCCTCGATCCATCTTAAAGCTTGGGCCGCTGCTGGGAAACAGATTCTAGCAAACTCGAGTGCTTCATCTTCCCCCAGTGCTGAGGGGGAAAAAAGGAGGATGAGAAAGTGGAAGGGTTGTATAAAAAGTGAAAAGTAGGGCTGGTACAGCTGGTGGTTTCCAGAGGCTTCATCTTGAAAAGGAATTGTAGAAAAGTGCTGAGTATAAAATAAAAATCAGCTCATACTCATACGCTGAAAAATAACTCTTATAAACTCCTAGTTGCCTCGATATGTAGTGCAACAGCTCTGGCGAAGCAGTGCACAGTGAAAAATGAGATTTACTGCATGTGTGAAAACACCCTCCACACACTGCAGCAAAACTCTACATGAAGGTGTTGTAATAAAAAATGAACAGTGCAATGAGTTTCAATTGAGCATGTTTCAAGATCTTAAAATACCCTCTCAAGCCTTGGAGGCAAAGTTAGCTATATTGTACTCATTGTGCAGCTGTTGGCATGGAGACCTCCGCCACAGACTGGACTCTGACAGTTATTCCAACGTATTATCACACTCAGGCCATCTCTGCACTGTCTAACATGTCTGCAGTGTGTAAACCTGTGCCAATTTCCTCCTGAGCAAAAAAGAAAACAACTTTGCCAGGAAGCCCATTGTCATGGAGCCATCTCTCACACCACTGCTCTCCTCTGCGAGCACACCGGGGACCTGACCGCAGCACTTACATCCTCGCATCACATCCTCCTGTTTTGAAAGGAAATGGCAGGACGCTCAATGGCCTACAGTGAGAGCAGGGAGGAAGGCTCGGCTAGAGGGCCGATTTAGCAGGTGGTTCTGCAGGTGAAAAAATAATGGCAAGACACAGCATGAAAGCAATTAACAATGACATTAAGTTTGTTTGCTTAAGAGCAAGTTAAGTAACTGTTTAATTGAAAGCAGAAGCTGTAAGGAACAGCATGTGGTTACATACAAACTAAAAAATAGTCAAATGTTAAGGTCAAACTGAACACTGGCATTTCACAAACAATGAGAAGACTCAAGACGCGACTTCACTTTCAAGTCTGAGAGACTAAGGCCCAACAGAATAAATCTCCCCTCCATCTTCATCAGCTTTAATGCTATTCTCTTTGAACAGGAAGTAGGGGCAGACTGAGACTTTTTTTAGAAGGCTGTATATTGTCATGTATGAGCAGCTGTCATTCCCTCCCACCATGTCTCCCGTCACTGGTAGCTGTCTTTCCCTAGAAGACAAATAATCCAGCCTTATCCAGATTCTTTATATTCAACCAGATCTTTTGTTGTCAAGGAAAACACTGGTTCACATATTGAAGCTATAATCATTTGTGGTTTAGTTGAGAGACTGAAAATGAATGAACCACTTTAATGAATCAGTCAATTATCATTTATACAATATTTTCAGGCCAAAAGTGAATGAAGACATCAGGAACTTGTGATGGACATGCTTCACCATTTTCTAACATTGTTAAGGATTAAGGATTACTGGATTACTCTAGGAAACAATAGCAGATTATCCAATAATGGATATAATCATTAGTTGGAGCCACACATTACACATCAATACATACAACCATATTGTACCAAGGCTAACTATTCTGTGGGCTATATGTAATCAAATTACATAAAAGTAAACATTATACCTGCTTACCATCAGCATGTTAGCATCACCATTGTAAGCACACTTAGCTCAAAGCAACTCTGTGTCTACATAGTCTCACAGAGCTGCCATCATAACTATTTTGTTTAGTTAATATTTTTAACTAAACTAAACTTAAGGTTTTTAACTTTATGAGGCTCAAAGAGTGACTTAACACTGCCTGAAAATCTTGTCTTTGCTGATTTCCCACAGTTTAACTTTTTTATCTAGCTATAGTGAAATACAGGTGTAATTCAAAACCGGGTGCCAGTCACTGTTGGGTGTGGTTAAAGGTTAAACAGATCACACTTCTGACTAGATAGGCGGCGCTATCTTGTTACACTAAAAAAGTCACTGAGAAAAGACAGTTATGTTACTGATAAAAGTATATATAAAAAGTATGTATATTAGCATATATTATAGTAAAATATTTTGTGATATTTGATGTTGGCAGCACATATGAACCCTAAATGTAGTCTTTTGACAAACATATGACTCTTCTGAAACTCCTCCTGCTGTGGTAACTGAGTGCCATTCCCCTAAAGCAGCCTCGGTGATCTCCTACGTCTTAAATCTGCCTCTGTGGTGTACCGTGGTTTATTTCGCCAAGCCCGGCACAGAGCTGCACGGAATTGCATTTTTATGAATAGGGCTGATGCACCGTACACAGCAATCAAGAGAGAGTGCAGTGATATTTCAGACTGACAGCATGAGTATGGTGCAGCACTATTCCAAGCGCCCACCCCTACACACCCATAAACTTCATCCAGCCATAAACTATATCGCCATGGCAGTGGGGCAAATAAACACGTCTTCACATCCCACTGAATAAAGAAAAATCTGGCCTGTGGATCAAGTCCAACATACAGATTGCATTTAATTCATAACCCCATCCATCAACATGATATGTGTTATGTGAAGATCTAGTAAACAAGACATCCCAGTTCTTTGATCTTGTATCCAGTGTTAGAGGCACATCTCTGCCCATCCGGTGGGCTAGATAGCTCATTAATGTACGTGAGTGTGTGATGGATGGTATCTGGACAAAAATAATCTCAGCAGATGCACATGGGCCAGATGAGACCTTGAAAGATATCTGTGGTGAAAAACACAGCAATCAGTGATCCTGAGATGATCAGGTCTTCTATCCTGGTTAATAAACCACCCTCTGTTTATTGTTTTATATTTTAACCTTAATATTTATTGACAGAAAAGGCTTTTTTTCTTTTCTTTTTTAGTGGATTCCATGAAAATTAACCAATTCAGAAGGTTCCTCATACATTTCTTTGGAGGGATTATTTCAAACATAAATACTAAAGAAACATCTTGAAAGTTTAAGGAAGTTTATTTTAGAATGTGTATTTAATTATTAATACATTTGCTTCCAATACTTATCCTGAGAGATAGCTCATTTTCCCATTTTCCACATAACGTTATAACTTTGTATATGAGAAGTAGGACTTCATATTCTTTTTAATTTATAAATATTAAGTTATTTTGTTCAGCCTGGTGATAAATAAGGTATGTTTTGTGATATGTGGCTTACAGGTTTGTTTTTTATGCTCTTGGTAGATTTTGATGTTTGTTTTTGTTGCGGTCTGTACTGTTTTGTTGCGTTTGTTTTCTCTTAATGAAAATCACACAAAATCTACTGCTGTCACTGTGTAGCACACTGAAATATTAGGAATAAATGATGATTGTGTACAATACAGAACAAGTTTTTTTCATAGCCCTTGTGACATTAGCCCTACTGTGATTTATGTCTATAATATATTAGAGCAGCGGCCAGCAATAGGTTGCCCGCGGGCCAAAGCTGGGCCGCCAGCAATAATATCTGGCCCATGGCCAGATTACTTTGATGGCAGCAAAAAATATAAATATATGTAAGCTAGTGCTGAAACAGATCGTAGTCATGACAGCAAAAGTTACTTACGTAATCACTTCCTCTTTAGTGATTGTGCCTGCAAAATAAAAGCACATTTTTGCAGAACTACTTTATGTCGTGTTTAATTAAGAGATTTCACTTTGAAAAGTTCTGAAGGAAATTCAAGAGTCTCTGGCTTAACTGACACACCTCTGAAAAAGCTGTCAGAAAACGTGAGCTCTGATTCCCCTAAATAAAAAAAGCAGAAATTTCCTCTGCCTGGAGATACTGCGGAAATTAAAATAAGCCTCAATAGGTTTATGTGGGCCAATCGCCGGGATGTACACACTCCTGCACATGCTTAGTTGTAAACAAGTAAAACAACCTCTTCATAATCAATTTGCTGAAAAGGGGATTGAACACGCAACCTTTTGAGGAGGAGTCCAATACACTTCTGACTGAGCTAACCAGGCACACAGTAATAGCTAGATTAAAAATGATCAATACATTATTGACAATGTTCTGACCCGCCATCTGATGACTTGAAAAATATTAGCTACAATATGGTAACAACAAATACAAAGATGGGAGTCAGGCTGACATGACTTCATTTACACAAAAATTTAAATTTTACCTGATTAAGCTGTTCAGTATACCTGATTCAATAACCCAATAAAAAATGTCCCTCTGAATGTGATATCCTTATAAAGCTCAAAAATCTATGAATCTACTCTTGCACAAGTTGCTCTCTTCTCCATGTACACAAAGTGAAGCTACACAGAGGCAAGAATTTAAAGGTGCTGTATGACTCACATAACCTCCCTGACAAGTGCACTGCGCCCAAAATAGATCGAGATCTCGCAGCAACTAGCAAGCTGACGATGACCACGGCTCCCCGGTAGCAGCTCGCTGACCTGTGGATTAAAGCCAGCAACTTCAAAACTGATTTATGTGAAGTACTACCTTCTATCAAATTCAAATAAAATGGAAAATAAAATTCCTTTTTCCATAATCAGGCAGGTCCCTGATAGATTGTAAGTGGAGAAGGCAATCAGCAAATGTAATGTGGAAAACTTTATTACAGCCGCAATAGCAGGGACATTTATTTAAAAAAGGAGGGTCTCTGTGAATAAAATAGCCTCATAGTCAGAACCACTTATGAGTGTAGTTAATCACGTGTTCTCTCTCTACATCCACCAATTCTATATGTTTACATAACCAGTAAACTATAATAATGTAGATATACATCGCACATTAAATTATGAACTTGAAAACTCATTTTGTTGAAAGGACAGATATGTAGTGGGTGTAAATCGCCTTCTTACGTTGACCTGGATCAACATTGCAGGGTTCCTACACATTTCCACATTTCAAAATTCCATGCTTTTCTATACTGCATAGGAACCCTGATGTTAGAAGACCATTTCCACCCACTCAATTTCTCGCCTTTCTGTTCATACCCACATCTAGTTGGGTCTAAGTGGGAACCCTCATAAGCAAAAATAAAAGCTTTACACCAATTGAAAAACTTTTTTTTATTATGTCAATTACAGCAATGTTTTACTTGAGGTCATTCGGGATTTTTGTCTTTGTTCATCCTTTAAATACATAATCTTAATGCTGAAAGGCAAAAACATGAAGATTTCTTGTGGAAATATAAATTAGCTTCAAATCATATTGTTAAATTTACTTTTCCCATAACATGCTACAAGCGTTTAAGCACTGCCTGTGTGTCTGCTATCTCTGTGGTACAACTGGATATGGTCAAGGGTGATAAAGTGGGGTGAGCACAGGGGAGGTTAAACTAAAAATAATTTAGTAGTCTTACCAAATATATAAACTCACAGGAACAAAAATTACTTTGTCTTTAGAAGAAAAACAATCTTTCAGTTACTGTGGCATGGCTCTTGAAAGGAAAATGACACATGAAACAACTTCTCATATGTCCACTTACAACGGACAAAAATATACAAAACACTGCTGCATTCAATGTATTTCAGTATTTGAGTTATCATCATGCATTTTGGCATTTAAAAGTTGGTTCATGTGTCAAATTGTTCTAACGGAGACAACCAATTTAGAGATTTCTGGGTAGAAAGGCTGAAAAAGTAATATCTGAGATTAGATGACTGATTTGCATCAATTTACCAGTGTCTGCAAAGTGCAACAGACACGAATACATTCAATTATTCACTGTTTAATTAAGCCACTCTCACTGATCCAGCTACAAATGTTGACACTTTCTTTTAAAGTGCTGTAAGAATATTGGGCTGAATGAGTGATAGTAAAAATTCTGTCCAAGACGGAGATTATTGTAAAGGAGACTACAACAAAAAGCATACTTTCCATAATTTTACAACTGGAATTACCTGCTAACTTCAGATAAAGAAAAGAGTCTGAAGAAGCAAGAAAAAAAAACATGAACATACTTGAGATTTAGACCAAAGAAATAAAAATAGCTGTCAGGCCGCACATCCAACCATAGCCATACACATACTTACCACACACATATAGTGTTCCTGAGGACCAATTGTTGCAGTAAACCACTGCCATTTTCATTTTTGTTTCCGAAACAAAAATATTCCAATAAGATATATTCTACAATATAATGACTACAGAAATTTAAATCAAACCATACATACTTTGCAAATCATGTATAAACTGAAGTAGGTGCCCATTGGGAGAGACATGGAAATTGGCTTAATCTAGTTTATATTCTATTCAGCACATGCATTAAGAGACTCTTGAAACATCCAAAAATCTAAACAACCAAATGGGGAAAATACAGAACGAAAGGATAAACAAGTTTCCCAAACCCTAACTGATACATGATTGCCATTTGCAATATATCAGCTTCCCAACATAACGGAGCCCTAATGTTTTGTACTGTTTTGGGTCAAGTAATGACACATTTTGTATATATATTAACTCATTGTCATTTACAGGTTGATGTTTTTTTCCCAGGTTTTGTTTTTTTGCAAGGCTGGATAAAACTGAGGCTCAGTTCAGTTCATAAAGACAGATGTAAGATAAAGAGAGTTCCCTC
This sequence comes from Lepomis macrochirus, assembly GCA_024633595.2. Classification (NCBI taxonomy): domain Eukaryota; kingdom Metazoa; phylum Chordata; class Actinopteri; order Centrarchiformes; family Centrarchidae; genus Lepomis; species Lepomis macrochirus. Next base: position 21,435,896 of record JALXJV020000004.1, on the reverse strand, counting down.
CTTAAATCCAGCAAAGGCAGTTGAGATAAGCAGACTTCACTTGTTTACAGTGAATAAGCCCACCACAAAAAAAAAACGGTCAACCTCAGCGCCGTCAGTGCCTTGATTAGTCCAGAGCATTGCCTGAGAGGTGAGAGCACCGTGTTCCCAGGAAGAGCTCAACAATGTCCACATGGCTCACTTCATCAGCACCTCCTCCTGTAACACAGAGGACAAACAAATGTGAGCACAAGAGCTGCAGCGATTAGTCAATCAGTTGATTGACAGAAACTTAATCTGCAACAACTGCAATAAACAATTTACAAAAATGTCTCACACATGTGGCTCACATATAGTTCAATGGTTCCAGGTTTCTGATTTTTATTATCTAAACACTATTGTTAAATAAATATCTAAATAGCTTTTAATGAGGTCACCCTGGACTCTGATTTGCATTTGTCATCATTTTAGAATCTTTTAGAGACCTAACAATTGACAAAATCATTGTCAGAAAGATACATAAATAGTGTAGTTGCAGCCCTAGAGCTGTGTGATCTGCAAGTAAAATCACAGAAAAAGAAAACAGGGCACATGAGTACTGAGGTTACTCAAAGTTCAGTTGTCCAATAGACCTTTTATAAAACAACTTAAAAAAAGGTTCCTAATTGTTATTAAAGAATTGTGACAAAGATAAAGTGAGCTTGAAATCTTTCAGTAATGAAATAAAATAGTCTGCACTCTCTTGGTGGACAAACTATGTAGCAAGAGACATCAGCTGGCACATAAAGTGACGTCAATGTAGCTGCAATGTTAATATTGGCATGGCAAATTTATCTGTCTAGGCCCAACAAAGACAGGCAAAAGCAACACAAGACAATACCTCACCTGAGTCTCTTTTGGCTCTTGAATTAGAGGTTCCTCAGTTTTCACCTCAGCAGAAGGAGCTGTGTTGGCCATTTGTAAGCTCCTAGTGACTGGACCACCTACTCTGTCCCTGGTTCGAAGAGAGAACCGCTCCTCCTTCTTCAGCTGTTGTGGTAGTGATGGTGATTTGGCCTCTGCTAATCTCTTGGGTGCTGCCTCTTTGCCCATTCGCTGCATTCTCATGGCTGGCCGTTGTTGTGCGGTGTCACTGGGTGTGCCCGAGGCTGAGGGGGGTCGGAGGTAGAGACTGAACTTGGCCCTTCTTAGTTTTTTTGCTAGCAGGGACTGGTGCTGGGAATGAGGCAGGCCTCTTTAGTCGGCCCAGCAGAGCAGCAGTTTTTCCTTTGCTTGCATGGGAGGGTTCAAGGTCTGCTGCGCCAGAGCTACGAGTCCTAGTCTTTCCCAGGGGTTTAGGCTCCGCCTCGGTCTGCTGTATTTCGTAGTCTGAAGCTTTCTTCCTAAGATTCATGTTTTTATCTACCACTGACACAGCCTCTTTTTTCACCTCAGCCTGACCTTTTTTGCCCTTTTTAACAACAGGCTTCATGGGACAGCTGACTGCCATATGTTTATTGAGACTTGCAGGATAAGTAAACTCCCGACTGCAGTGGGGGCAGACGTTAGAGGCCTGCTCTTCTTCAACTTTAACGGTAGCCTTGGCAGCTTTATTTTTCTGTGATATTGCCTTCTGGACAAGCTGGTTTTTCTTCTTACTGAGGGCACTCATTTTCATTTTACCAGTATCTTGATTAAAGTTAAGTCTCTTTGGCTGACCCATTCTACGGAAAGCACTCTGGCCTGCGATGGGCGCTGAGGGCGACACGACTCCATTCGGACTCTTCACTATTTGCTTGAGGGGGATGGGGTTTTTCTTGGGAGTGTAACGCTTCTTATCACTAGCATTGGCACACACTAAAATGTGCTTGTGCAGTTCGGGCATGTTGTCAAAGCTGTTGCCACACTTAGTGCAGCGAATGGCAGTGCTGAACGTTTGTGGTATGTTGTGGGTGGTAAAGTTGGTAGCTGAAGCCACAGAGCCGGCATGGGAACGGTTATGATAAGGAAAAGGGGGTGGTTTAAAACTGGGGTAGTGTTGATTAATGCCAAGACGGACATCTGGGCCTTTAGGCTTCCCTCCTTCCGAGGCCATGATCTTTATTGTAGTGTACAGCTCCTCATTAGGGTCCTCGGCACCGTCCTCTGCATGATTACCATTAATGTCAGGATCATCTTTTGCTAAATCAGAGTCATTTTGTGGAACAGCTTCATCAGTAGTCTCTGGTGCTGGTGTTGAGGGACTGCTTTCCTCTTTGGCTCTAGAAGGATCTGTGTAGTTTTGTGGCCTAAGCTTGCCACTCTCTACGGCAGTATGTGAACATGTCTGGTTTGGATGCAGGTCTTTTTGGTGCTGCTGGAGGTTACAGAGAAATGCAAACTCCTTGGAACAAACAGAGCACACAAAGATCCTGCCCACTCCATGTAGCGTTGTCCGGTGAGCCAGTAGGGCCGGGGCATCACCGAACAGCTGCACACAGAATTCACACTTGTAGGGCCAATCCACAGCATGCTCTGCGATGTGTCCACTGAGCTCTTTGATTGAGTTGAACGGCTCCTCGCAGACATTACACACAAACGTCTTGCAGTATGTCGAGTCGACTTCCTCCCCCTCAGAGGTTTTATCAGACAGCTTAACAGGAGTAGCAGGCGGAGGTGAAGAGTCAACGGCATCCTGAGGTGCATGATTCATAACTGACAGCTCATCTACACAGTGCTGAGGCTCTTCTTTTATCTTAATCAGAGGGAGGGATTGTGAAACCAGTGATGGGGATGGATCATGTGATGCAGGAGGAGGAGACGACTTTTCTGGCTGGGATGAGAGAGCAGCAAGAGATTTCTCTGTTAATGGGTCGAGGTTTTGGTTTATTTTGCTATTTAGCAGACTGCTGCAAGTTGCAGTATAAGAAACATTGTCTGTAGTGGGCAGATCGAGTGATGTTGGCTCTGGAGGGCCTGATGTTGCTGAAAAATTAAGGGGATCTTTAAGTGGAGTCTTTGGGGAGTCCAGTGGCTCAGGGATGTGTTTCTCTTCCTCATCTTTGTTTTGTTCAGCTGACAAAACCTGCTCCGAGTCTGACAGGGGATTGGGTTCAACTGACCTTGGAGACACTTTTGGCGAGAGGACAGGAAGAGTTCTCAGTGCAGAGCAGTCTGAAGGCTGAGAAAGAGGAGAGCTAGGCATTGTCGGCGGAGAGGGTATGGTAGGTAGTACAGGGGGAGGCGGTGTTGGGGATGTCACGCTTGAGGAACTGGGGGAAGATGGGTTCATGGTGACAGGAGTCAAAGGGGGCGGAGAAGGGTGAGCAGACTCTGATGCAACATTTGGAGAGCGAGACTGAAAACAACTTAGGTTCGCTAAGGCCGAGGGGCCTTCCTCACCTGACAAAGTTGGACCTACGTACTCATTCATCAGCACCTTTTCAAGCATGCTAGTGTTAGGCTTTCTCTTTTTTATCAGCGGCTGTGGTGCTGGACTTCCCTTTGACTCAGGATCAACACTGCTCTTCCGATGGAAGCTTAAATCGAGTGCTGAATCCCCAAGCACCTTGTTCACGCTTTCATTGCTCCTACACAGGGAGTTTGACAGATCCAAGGGCTGCTGATTACAGGAATTTCCACCACTACTAGAAGATGTCTGGCCGTGCATATTTCCAGCAAGGCCGTCTCCATCTTCCTTGTCCAGTAGGCTCCCAGGAGGTGATACGCTGCGACTTTCCAGCTTTGGCACCTTAAGCGTGTATGAGCTCACCACCTCAGCTTTACAGCTCTCCGTTTTACATGCAGGGCTGAGCTGTGGTGATGATGGCGGAGAGGCTGTTCTTCGTTTAAACCTGCCTGAAGCCCCTGGCAGCGGGGTGACAGACAGCGGGGACGCCAGCCTGTGGCTCTCTGTGATCAGGGTGATGGTTGATTTCTGAATGTCTTGAGTTTGAAGGAGCTGTTTGAGCTTAGGCGAGAGGTACACCGTTTTCTCTCGTTGAAATGCTGATGAATCTGCAGCTTGTTGCAACAGTCCTCCTAACAACAAGTTAGAAGAGGAAGATGTAGAGGATGATGAAGATGATGAAGAGGCTGTGAAAGATGCGGTTTCTGTCTCCACTTTAAGGCCGGGAACAAGTGGGGGTGTAGATGTTCTTCTTTTTGCGGCTGGCTGGCTGATGGAGACTTGCTTTGCGGCAGTCGCCCTACCCTCTGCCTTGAGTGCCTGACTGATCTGATTTGGGCTAATGATTACGGTGTCCAGACCAAAAAGAGCTGCAGATCTGGAGTCCACCTCTATCACCTCACAGGTGCTCACCGAACTAGTGGACACAATCTTGCCGTCAATGTAGAAGCTCAAATTCTCAGAGATGTTTTTTGATATGTCAACTGCGTAATCGTCCCTGTCTGCCTCATCTTCTGTGTCTGCACTGGGCACGTAGACAGGCGGAGGGCTGGTGCTGGGGGATTCATCGGGCTGTTGCTGCGCTGACGCCTCTTGCAGTAGCATGCCTTTCCTACGAACTCCCTTTGGTAACAAGTGCCGTTCATGTATTCTGCGTTGGTGTCTGCGCATGTTGGTGTGTGTGCCAAATGCTTTATTACAGTACTTGCAGGGATGCAGTTCTTTGGACTCCCCATTTTCATCCAATATAAAGGGACGGTCTGCATGAGGCCCCAAATCCTTTCTCTGCAGGTCAGAGTTGTGCAGTCCTCCAGTAAACTGGGACCCTATGGCTATATAGTGACTAGTCGGGCTGGTGTAGTCAGGACTTGAACAGTCGGTCTGGACCACAGGACTGAGTAGACTGGCAGTCCCAGCCAGAGAACCAGGCCTTTTCTTTGGCCCATTCTCATGCCTTCTCTCATGCCGCCTCCGCCCCACCTGTGAACCAAAGGATTTACTGCAGTACCGGCACTTGAACAGTTGTGTCTGCTGGTTAGTGATGGCATGAATGTGATTGTGACGTTCCAGACCCTGTCGGGTGGAGAAGTGGCGCTCACAGTACTGACAGGGATAGGACTCTCCATGGGGATCGGCTTCAAGGTCACCATCTGGGTCAAGGTCAAGATCAAGATCCCCCGCTGGTTCCAGCCCTGCATGTGAGGAAGACTCCAACTTTGCCTGCGAATCCTTATGGTTTCCTTCACCACAGTTCAGCGATGAAGCATTCTGCTTATTTTGCATAGACTCAACCGCAGGTGAATGCTGAGCAGCTTGCTGCCTTATTTGAGCTGGTTCATCCAAATCATCAGCATCCTCCTCCTCGTCTTCCTCTTCTTCCTCCCTCCTCCTCCTCCTCCTCCTCTTCCCCATTTCCCCTGTCCGTCAGCTCTGCTGACATGTCCCCCACATGTCTAAGGTCAGGGCTTGCCCTGGGATGGGTTTCCTGGAGTTCCTGCGAGGCCCCTACGATTGATGGCCTCTCGTCCTCCTCCTTCAGGCCTGTAAACAATTTTTCCAAGAGTGTTAAGCTCTTTTGTCAAACCACATCCTGAATTTCAGTAAATAGTTCACATAATTAAATAACTGCTTAAGACATGTTCAATGAAAAAAGTGGGTGAAAAAATGTAAACATACTGCTCATCAATAACAATAAGTCAACTTACCGTCTTTCCCATCCCACATCTCCTTGAGAGTAGGTTTGGTTAAACTCGTTTTCTTGAATCCACCCAAACCAGACTGTCTGGCTCTCTCCAGCAGCTTTCTTCTGGCTGCAAGTACAAACCCACACATCACTTGATTAAAACTGGTCAAAAGAAAACACAGGTTTAAAAATTTATAAATGAGTGATCTGTGCTAGGTTTTCCCTCCACAAATGTTTCATGGGAAGAATATTCCTCAACTATGCATCAATAAACAAAAGAATTCTATTTGACCATTTATGTTAACATGTTAAGAACAAGAAGAATATTTATACGTGCACTATTTTTCTTGCAACCTAATGGCCTTCTGGAGGTGTTTTTTCACATGAGCTAAAAAAAGAATCCAATGGATATGTACAGCTTTCTTATTTGCAATAAACAGAACCCTGAAAGCTATGTCAACAAGACTTTAAAATCTATTTTACTTTTTCACATCATGTACTTAAATTACCACACTAAATCATCTGGGTTGGCAGCCCACATAATGTTATTTTACAAAGTTTCAAGGAAACGTGTAAAAAGGTCACTTCTTTGAAATTCAAAAGAGAAATATATGAATCAACCTTGCAGCTTATCCTCCACTCAGTGAATTCATTAAACAAAATCAAAACTCATCTTTCAGAGCTACTAACAGAGGGGATTGCAAAATACCTAGAAAAACCTTTGGGCTGTCAGACTTTTCCTGTCAAGCAGCACATACCTGAACCTATACCTAGGGCTGCACATGATGATTATTTTTCAAGCTGCTTAATCTAACGAATATTTTTTCGATTAGTCCATTAATTTAATGACTAATTTTTATGTATTCTAAAGAAAAAGAATGTAGCCTATTGTTCAATTAATGTAACACTTTTTCCAAAATATATATCAAAAACATGGCTAATTATTAAATCAATATTGTATTCAATCATGATGATGAAGCACATTAGAATGATAATACTTGCATCTTAAAATAAATCCAATTTCCACGTCACTGCTGTGTTATAATAATAACAACAACAACAACAACAACAAAATAAGAGACATTATTCATCTTTTCCGTCGATTTGTAAGGCAAAAATGTGAAGAATTAGCTGGTTTCATCTTCTTTAATGTAAGGAACTGCTGCTGTTTTTTTGTCATTTATGATAGTAAATGAAGAGTCTTTGGGTTTTGGACTGGTGGTTGAACAAAAGAAGCAATTTGAAGACATCACTTTGTGTCTGGAAAATTGTGATGACTATTTTTCACAATTTCTTGATATTTTATACACTAAACGAAAGTCAAAAATGAAAATAATTGTTAGTTGCAGCCCTATACAATAATCACAGGCAAATGTATTTCTAAATCAATGTGGGGCAGAAAACAACTGAAAGGATTACAGAGTTTCTGTAAACTTTCAGAAATAAATAAGCAGAAAATATGAAACTGCTGAATGTTAGATGATACAGAGTGTAACGTTACCATGAGAGCAGCAGGGCAAAAATTACTTTCAACATGAAGACGATGGAGAAATATTTTGAAAATTAATTTTAACGGACTACGTGTCCTCATGTTGATAATGTGCTGTGCTTGTGTGGAGACAGAAAGTAAACACGAGGGGTTGCCGTCTAGACAAAGTGCTCTGGGATACTTGTGCTTCAGGTGTTCATGCTATTCGTGGACAGCAGTTGTGCTGCAATGAATGAGTCTGTCTAAAATACTCCCAAACTTTAGCCGGTCAAAGGCGCGGTCTTGTATCTGCAGCTTGTCAGGGGGAATCCCTGCTTACATCAGATGCAGCGACACAAAGACGCACGTAATGCGAATCGACGTATCTGCGTATATGACTATGCTGACAACGTCGATGAATTGCAGTTCCAGTCCTACTACACCTACACACTAAGGAACATCACATCTCTCAACTCCTGCTCTAAATCTATACAACAGTGGTTACTGGACAATCAAACATGCTGTCATAATCTGGCACAGTGGTATATATCATTGTTTTACTATTTGTCTGTGCTCTTGTGTGTTTTCATGTAATGTTCTTTTTACAAGTCACTTGCCAGGGACTAACGATGAAAATTTGCCAGTATGGCTTATTCTGTCACATTTACATGACAGCCCAAAGTGATCGTATTAATGTGCATTGTCCCTTCTTAAGTAAAATAAAAATAATCATCCTAAAGCAGCCTCACACTGCATTCACAATTAGAGGCTTCAATGCATCAGCCATTAAAAATAAGACAACTGACAAATGCTTAACATCTATTTTGAATTTCCAAGCCTCGTCTGACTCAAGAGGCTTCCCTGGCACCTCTTCATCATTGGAGTGTGTCAACAAGGTCACCTGACCTGGCCTACAAAGGCTAATTCATACCAGATAAACACATGCTGCAGGTCAATCATCTGACCAATAAGGTCAGAGGCATTCTGCTAAATCTGAAGCAGAAACACCACTAACACAAACATGACTGTAATTTAAGAATGCCTGCCTTTTCTGTCACTTTTTTTAAAAAGTGACAGAAAAGGCTGGCGGCAGCAGCTGGCAGTAGCAGTCACTGCGCAAGCACACTGACTCTAGCATACATCAGTTAGGTAACATGCATGGTGTGCAGAATAGGTAGGTTAACTTCATCGGGGTTGTCTTTGAAGCACAGGGCAGCTAAAGGGTACTAATTCAATTCAATTTATATAGCGCCAATTCATAACAGAAGTTATCTCACTGCACTTTTCGTTTAGGGCAGTTCTAGACCACACGCTTTGTAATATTAATTACAAAGTCAATGATTCCCACCAAGAGCAAGCACTACGCAACAATGGCAAACAGGCAGAAACCTTGAGCACAACCTAGACTCAGGGCCAACTGCCTCTACCGGTTGGATTGAGAGTGAGAGAGAGAGGGTGGGGGTATGGGGGTACACAAACACACACCGCAGTATAGAGAGATGATGTGCTAGAGGCTATTTCCAGTACATAAAATTAAACAGGTTCTTTTCATAAAAAAACTACAATACCCATTTAACAACAAAACTGTATGATCGGACAGCAACAGTTTAAAGATTAAGAGGCAGGACATGCGGCTCACAGCCCTTATATTTCTACCTTATTTCACAGACATGTCAGGAGTTATAGGGATGGTTTTGACTTTCCACATGTTGCCTATATATTAATGAAAGCATGTAAAGGGTGTACAATCCACAAACGTCTATGGTATTCTTGTGGTATTACACTATAATAATATTTGTGCAGGATTTCTTTACCATACATAATATCACAATACACCATGCCCCTCCTCCCCCATGTCAAAGGTTTCTATATAGATGGATGAAATTAGTAGTGTCAAAAACAGACCTGGACGGGTCAGATAGTAGATACATAATAAATATATTCTTATCAATTTCCTCTCTTTTCGTGGTCCCGCATAGAATAACCCACATGATCCAAAACATGGAAACACTACGTCCAAAGTTCACATGTAATTGTTACACATGGCGGTCGAGTTGATTGTTTCTTACCATAAGCTGATGATACATCCCTGACGTTTTTCCAGGTGTCATTATTCATTGAAAATACATTTTATGTTTTTAATTTTGGTTTCTAATTTAGTTTTGATGTCTGAAGTCACGAAATGTCCACGCTGTCAAACCGGGCTACCGATACTACACTAGACCGGCCTATTTTGATGAATGCCACAGTGTTAAATGTCTTTCCAACATGTCGATATGATCAGTTTTTAATATGAATTTACTCCAGGCAGTCTGCCATCTGTTCCTGTAACACCGAGATCTCCGTGTGTTCAGACCTAGCCGTTTAGCCTAATGCTAGCGTGCAACACTAAGTCTGACAACTCGATGAAATGGTTTTTCTGGACCCAATACGACGTGAAGGCTCATTTTAAACACTCTCCACAACATATAACAGCTGTATGTAAGGTTGTTACCCAGTACCTGCGCTCCCATTAGCCTGTAGTTGGATCAGGAAGCTGGCTAGTTAGCTAACCTGCTAGGCCATCATCAAGTATAGAGGCTCGCCGATGGATGGCTTTCATGAACTCAAGGAAGGTCACATCCTCGACAACGCCAGGACCCAGAAGAGGAGGAAAAGCTGCTAAAAAGTTGCTCAGATGCTCGTTTAACAAGCAAACAGGGTATTTTACAACACCGAGCTGGCTGATGGGTCGTAATTTAGAGCCGAATCTGCTCGCAGCGACGAGTTTTAGGTCTGATATGGAAGTAGAGGAAAGCCCCACACATCGCAACCGTTAACGTTAGCCACCACTAGCCTTCCTTCATTTGTAGCTAACTAAGCTAGCTAGCTCGCCCAGTTACAACTTCGACTGAGCTGCAAAGACATCGACTCGTGGCCAATCTAGCTTGGCATGTGTGCAGCACACACATCGGAGATCAAAATGGCATCTTGTGTTGTAAGTGAGGCCTCACCTCGCTTCGCCCTGGGTGAATTTTTCCTGCTCAGACTGCTGGCTCTTTCTTCCTCCAGTGCAGCTGTTATCTCAGGGTTGTCTTCCACAGTGTACCACACCAGCAGCTCCTCTCCCGGCCCGATAGGCTGCAACAATGAGAGATGAGGTCGGCCACCAATCACAGCCCGGCTTGCTGAGAGGCAAGAGGGATATTTGGGCCACAGTGCATCTTATCTGTCTAGTGGGCGTTATGGGATTGACAGTGTTTTCACTTCTCTGCTATATTCACCAATGGTGCCCATCTTTGGAAGGCACATTTATTGTAACAGGGATGTAGTTACCGTTTAATTAACTTCATTCTGCCACCTTTTAGATTTGCATGATACACCACAGTCACAGTCACCAACACATGCATGATGTATTTTGGACAGCTCTAACCAGTGGTGAAATAAGCATTCTGACCATTTGCTGAAGTAAAAGTACAAATATAACAATTGAAAACACATGTTGTTACGAGTAAAAGTGCATTCAAACTTAGGGGTGGTCCACAGCACACAATTTGGTTTATATTCCAAGTAATATCAGGACCAGAATTGCAAATACTTAAAAAGTAGCTGAAGAAATATGTAGGGGAGAGAAGTTTGTTATCAGTTATGCAATGAATGCATCATTAATTTATACACTCCCTAGCCACTTCATTAGGTTCACCTATGCAGTCTAACAACTCAGCCATAAATTCTACCTTTACAAAAAGATAATGTTCAGTTTTGATTAACACTGTTATACAGGATGTCATATACACATACAGTGTGTTTATTACTGAAGTTGTAGTTTGCAGTGGTGTTGAACTGGGCAAGATTATATTGAGAGCTGAGGGGATTAATATTTTAAACACATTTGATGACACAACAAAAGACCCAAGAGTTTATATATGCTAATCTATTTGTATTTCTTGCATCACAACAACTTTCTTTATTGCCTTAATCCCAATACAATCCAAACCAAAGTCTTTTCATTCTTCCACTTTCACTATATTTCAATCCACTTTGTTGCCCTTTGTTGTGGGACCTAAAGGCTGTGTGACTGTGTGCCTGACGTACCCTTAAAACTTTGTAGTAAATGGCTCTGTTGATCTCCAGGGGGAAAAGATTCTGCTCTTCACTGGAGCGTGCCCAGTTCACGTATCGCAGCCAGTTCCCCTTCATGGGGTCTGTGGCGTCGACACACATCCAGCCCCGAGCTGGGAAATAAACCTACAGGTACAGAGAGGATGTTATAAAATATATCTATATAGCTGTAGAAGACATAGACAAGAACACTTAATGTGTTTTATCATACAGCTTCACAAGTACATAAATTCTGTTAAACTAAGTACTATACTTGATGCATAATGTAGTTGGGCTCGCTTTAGCTATGCACCTCCACAATAGGTGGAGGTGGGTATTTTAGGGAAAGAAGCCAGCTCAGCAGCCTGTAACATACCTCCCACATGTAAACATTACTCGTGACCTGGGACCTTTTTTTCTTCTCTCCAACAAATGGGCCGAACCTCTTGCCTTTTGGAATGACCCGGGTGGCCCAGACACCTGAAAATAAGAATGAGGAAAAATATCTTGGTACATTTAATAATTGTATATATTTTTAAGCACTAAGTATGTTGAAACCAGTTTATGTCCAATGTTCCTTCCGGTGTGGTTTAAGGGGTTTGTTAATTTGTGACATCTAATTTGCATACACAATTTTCTTCTTTTGCATTTGCTCTGTTTGAGTTCAATTATGGGGCAAAAGAGCTCTTGTTTATCAATTTCTTTTGTTTTCTTGCATGTGTGGATATATCCATATACCTTCTCAGGGGTCATTGTGGAATACAGAAGGTCACCAGGCTGAGAGTAATTTCATTTAATTCTCCATTTTCCAGTGCAGCCTAGCCTCACTGTGGTCCACTATCATTCACTGCTGAAAGTCATTTTCAAAGTTGTACATGAGTGATGTGCTAATAGAAATCTACATGTTATCTGTCTTTACAGATGTTTTATAAGTTGTAGTAATCTAAACACAACAGAAACTATGTACTCACCGACCCGGCTTTGATTTATAGCAGAAGGTCTAAGACTCAAACAGTCAGGCAAACCCCTCCACACATGAGCTGGAATTTCATCCAGAGTTTCTACTCTTCCTCCACAAATAGCCATGATCTACAATACATTAAAAATGACAGAGGTTTTTTGTTGTCAAAAAGTATCAAAATCCTGTGAACATGTCAAATAGAATTGTTTTGGTAAACATCAGCAGATAATATCCTACTTTTACAGACAACAAGAAGTAAATATTTTACCTGTTCAGGTTTCCACAAGACAGTGAGCACCAAGTCTTGATGGAGCGTCACCACAAAGACTGAAAATATAGAGTAAAGTAAGTCAATTAAAAAGCAGCAGCTGACCTGAATGGATGCTCCTAAAGTGAATTCATTACAAGTTGCATCTCAGTGAGGGCAACACATCAACTGTCTGATACAGTGTTGAGGTATTATCCACATTGAAACATGACACCAGATAAAATTTACTAGTTATTTCCATAGCAGCACTGGCCTACCCAAGACCATGACATGCTGTGCCTGTGACAGAACATGGACTTTATGAAAGTTGTGCCATGCAAATGTAACAACATGTAGACAGCATATTGGCCTATGATAACAACAACAACAAAAAAAGAGTTGAAAGCCTCTTTTCATAAAAACAAATAAAAAGTCTAGCCTCTGAATTCATTCAGTCTGATTTAAGGACTGCAAATAATATTTACTTTAATTGTAATTTAAGTTGCAGAATATTTTCATGTTTAATCATTAAAAAAAACAGATTTCCCTATAAAATGTCAAATATCAAAAATCATGGAGTGCTCTACAATTCTGTACAATTGACTAGAACATCTTTGTCATGAAAGACTGATGATCTGTGTGGTTTTACAGCATGCAGAGACTTCATTTATGCATTCAAGTTTTTTAAAAGTATGTGATGGCTAAGATGTACCCTTACTAATGGCTTAAAAGAGAGAAAAGCAGAAAATCCACACATTTGAGAAGCTGCAATGGCAAACGTTGCTTAGAAAGTGACTCAAGCGATTAATAATCACAAAATTCTATGTATTTTCACCTGATCAACTAATCAATCAATGGACTTTCAGCTTTCTTGCATTCATGGAAATACTGATTTGTCAAATGTGTCCCATCACAGCCACTTCTTTAGCCTACTAACTTGCTTTCTATCCCAACTGGCAGAAAAGCCAATTGTTCAGGAGCACAATGAGCTGACCCATGTGTTGCGGGGCTGAGCTCACACATCACACTGAATTCGTTAACAACAAAATATCTTACATAGTTCAACGATATATATATATTTTTTTATTTTTTTTTACCATAACGACTCTAACTTGACTTAATGATGATTGCTATATCACCTCAAATACAGATGGGACAAATGAATGACACAGCTCAGACAATAAACCTCATTGTCTACAGATTTGTGGTGCGCAAGCTTTTACGTCCTCTTAAAATAAAAAGGATAAAATGCATGAACTTTTTACTGGCTAGTTCGTTAACCGTCATTAGATTTTTCCCCCCTTACTTCAGGCTAATCCGCTGGTGCCGGAGTTGTGATCAGACATTTTTAAATCCCTTCTAGCTGAAGTTCAAGCAACAAATGGAGAGATTTCAATGTGGGTGTGTGTGCGTGAAGCGGATTTAAAAGCGCTATTCATCTGTCCATCAAGAAAAAGTTGAGAGAGAAAATAAAATGAACGGATGTATGAACCGCACAGCGCCTGAAGGATGCAGTTTATTGTTACCCTTGTAGGCAAACCGTCCGCTCTCCTTATTCTTCCCGATGCTGGCCGCAGTAAGGTGGTTTTCTCCGCCAATGTTGCCTGCCGTAGGCTAGTTTTTTTGGGTTTAGGCTACTCGTACGCGCACTTACCTGCTTTATTTGACCGGGGACTTGTGATTTTTGTGCTGTACCTGCTTTCAATCTGCTGAAAATGGCGGATGGAGGCTTGAGTCGAAAGCCTCCTCTGTAACTCGGATCGTAGTGTAGTGTAGTTGGGAGAGGCAGCCTGTCAGACCCGTACACATACAGCGATGGGACAATAATGTTCAGCAAGGAGGTTTTTGTAGACGACGAGGCTTCCTGGTCTCCTCGAGTCCTGTCCACACTGCAGTCTCACATGAAACCATGCCAATTAAGTACCTTGCTTAGATTCATCTGTGAGCATAATGGGCCTGTAGGTTGGTGCCATCTGTGCAGAGCTAAGAACTCAATATGAGCAGACAAATGCAAACACATTTCAGTTTCATTTGGTGGTAAACTGTCCTCAGCTCTATTTTTATATATCTTTAATGCTTTACATGCAGCAAGTTGCTGCTGTGTTATATATTTGTTGAGTAGTTTCCCCTCATGTTCTTAAACATATTCCACCTTATTGCACCTGCCAGCTGACAACTAAAAGTTCAAAATAAATGAGTGGACAGTCTGAAAGATGCTGCAAAAGATCTATGTTTTGGAATGATTCCATTTAATTAAATTTATTTTTATTTCACCAGGATAATTCACTCAGCAGGAGTGCTGCTTTCCAGAAAATCCTAAGAACATGTATTAAAACTAAAAAATAAGCCGTTAAAACACATCAAGCAGTTGGTAGCCTAAAGTCTTTTGATTAATGGGCGTCAAGATACCAGTTTATGAAGTCAGTCCCTGACATTTGATGACAATACAAAAAAACAACAATAACCTGTTTTCTGAAAAAATAACCATTTTGCAGGCTGATGTTTTAAGATATGACTCACAATTTCTACGGTGGCCAAACACAAAACTTGAAGTTACTTACTTCCACCTGAGTAAGGATGATATCAAAGCTTCATTTGTTAGTTTTTTCAAACACCATATTCACCCAGTTGCCCGTTTATTAGGTACACCTAGCTAAATTGAATGCCGTCTAAAACAGCAGTCCTGAAATTAATTCTACCTTCATAAAAGTCTTAATGTTTTTGTTAAAGCTGTAGTGAGGTGTTGATTCAACTTCATGGTCATTTTGGAAGATATATTTTGTGGTGCTGTTGGACTGTGTTGAGTTATACAGAGACTTGTTTCTTTCACTTAACTGACCCTCACTGATATAAATGGGGTGGACAAAATATAACGCAATACAATTCAACAGCAAACTACATCCAATAAAGCTTTAAACAAAACTGAGTACTATAACCTTCACATAGGCAGGGTTTATTGCAGGACTGTTATGTTAGACTGCATTAGTTTTATCTAGGTGTACCTATTGCAAATAAGTGTACATGTCCTTTTGGAATGAAAGTCTTCAAATAGACATGAAGGTCAGCAAAAACACTGCAATGAATAAAAGTAGATTTTCTTCTTTTAGGCATTATGGGAACCGCCTCTAGTAGGGGCCCATGATGGATGGATAAAATCCTCTATCACAGTGTATGAAATGTTCTATCACACTTTCAATATTTACATACTATATAGCTGCAAAAATCTTATAAAAGTCTTGTAATGTCATAGAACAGATTCCCACAAAGGCATCATAGACCCACGTATGTTCAAGGGATACTGTAGCTGCCATAATGCAAACAGTATATTTACATCTTCTCCTATACTGTCATATTGTCATAACATAGCAAAACAAGAAATTATTCAAATTGCTGTAATTACATGGAACGTGAAAAACAGGATTTACATTTATGAGACAATTATGATCATTATCAGACTTCTTCTCAGGTGTCCGTGTGTGTGTGTCTGGCCTTTGTTCTCTGCAGCCCACAGGTGTTGAAACCTGAGTAAGCTTCTGTTGCATACAGGTCCTGTTTGGATACAGTTGTAACTTCAGTTCCCACAAACCGTAGACACATTGGTTCTCTAAGGGCACATGCTAGGCCATCTGACTGTTATCATTATTTACAGGTACATATCTGTGGCCAGTAGAGGTTGCTATGCTACTGTAAACAGGTTGCATCCTACTCAGAGTCAAGTCTATGCCTGGAGATTTGTGAACCAGTTAGAAAAAGGACTGATACACTAATCATTCACTACAACTGACAAGAAAGTTGTTGGTGAGTTGTAACAATTGTGAGCGTATGTGTGATCTATGTGTTTTATTACACATCTTCCGGTCAGTGGTTAAAATGCTCTCTGCATGCTGAATAGTAGTAATCATGCAACAAAGTGTCTCTTTATCTATTTTAGCTGTGCTTTCTTACATAAACCTCACTGAAATGAAATGTAACACCATTCTTACTGTTAATAATTATGAAATCAAGTGTTACACCATCTTAAGGTGTGACTTCATGCCACATCATTACAGATAGTTGGCAAGTTCTTATCCCTACAAGTCTGGCATCCGGTACACCTGAGAGTACTCAGCCAGGATTCTTATATTAATAACATCCTGTTTGGCGTATTGCCTTAATATTCATTCCAAAATATCCCAGTAATGCTTTCACACAAGATAAATCACATTGTGGACCAGTCATGTAGCTCATCTGCTTCTGCAATGTCAGTAACCTCAGTGCTCAAAGCATCGCTCAGCCAGATGCTCATTCCTGTCCCCCTTTTCACAAGTTTTCACCCCTGCTGTTCAAGCAGTACCAAATTCCTCCACCCCTGCTCCACCCTGATGACTTTCCCATGTCCATCAGGCTGACAGCTGTCACAGGTCCTTCTGCTTTTGTATGAGGGCCGTAACTCTTCATCTCGCATTTGAGTATGTCCTTCTTGAACAAATCACACAGGATAGGTTCACAGTTTTTTAATTATGTCTTAAAACTACAGTCAGGTGCACGTGTGAACATTGAAACATCAAGGTTTTGGTTGATTTAGTCATTCCCCTCGTTCATACTAGCCATCAGAAGATCCCTTCTTGATGTGCTTTCAATGTAAGTGAAAAAATCCACAGCCCTCGTTTTGTGCAAAAATGTGTTCAAGATGTTATTTGAAGCTAACATGAGACTTCAGCAGTCTGAGTTAGACAAATCAAGTGGATATCTTCCAAAGTGTTGTAGTACAAAATTAACATGGGCACCTGACTTCTGTTTTAAAACAGGCTTGAAAAACTGCCCTTTAAACATTGACAACAGAAATATTTAGATCTCCCAAAAAAAGTGATAATTATCTAATGTATTCAGCACTACTGGGAGATATCATGAGCACAAAGAACTGAGTGAATGTGGATACACTTGAATTTGTATGTATTTATCAGTTTATAGACATGATGATCTGAAAGAAGGCTACGAGTACCACATTGCACATGAATGTTAATAACTTGAATAAATAAAATAGGTATAGGTATATTTGGATGTTGTAGAACCACAGAGATTATCAGGCATTCATGAAACTTTATCCACGTTTTCACAAAGAGACCTCATACTTTAAATTACACAACATGTATATAAGCAAAAATTAAAAGTAAAAAAAAAATCTGGGGCAGTGCGGTGGTGCAGTGGTTAGCACTGCCGCCTCACAGCAAGAAGGTTGTGGGTTCAAACCTCGGTTGCCCCGGCCTTTCTGTGTGGAGTTTGCATGTTCTCCCCGTGTCCGCTTGGGTTCTCTCCAGGTGCTCCGGCTTCCTCCCACCATCCAAAGACATGCAGGCTAGGTTAATTGGTGTCTCTAAATTGTCCTTAGGAGTGAACATGAGTGTGAGTGGTTGTCTTTCTATGTGTGGTGTTGTAGTAAATGTCCTAAATATACTGTGTGTTCCATAATAAAAGTTTTCATTAGTGCGTGTAATGGCTGCTCTGTGCGACTTGCATGATTTGTCTTGTACATATGTTGTATATATGTACAGTAATTTGTTCTTAGGTCACTCTATCCAAGATATTTTGATTTGACAGACAATACCTGAATAATTAAAAGCTTAATTAAATGGAAAAGTACCTCTAAAGTATGTAAATGCCATATTACCTGCTCTACATTTGTTCTAAAAATGTTTTATTCTGTTACAGTTTTTACATCATGATAAATCTGCATTTATTTCAGGATCTTGAAAACAAGTCCAATTAAAAGCATGCAACCATTACAGTGGAATATGCTTACTGTACAGTTTTAATACAGAAGGCAGTAAAGCTTTCATTTGGAACAGCCTGTCCCCCTCACCATCCTAAAAATATTTACTCTGTGTAGGATGAGCCGTGCACACATAGCTGGTCCTGCAACATGCCGAAGTGTGATTGATACGACAGCCCTGCATCTCATGCTGCATGACAGAGCAGGAAAGGTGATAGGCCTATTTGGCTCAACGTGTGCTTCTTCATACATGTGGTGAACTGTCCTGTATGTAAGAACCATGAGGCCAACAGAAATGTACACGTTGTACATAAAGAACATTTTGTGAATAAAGGGTGGACAATGTTTGACTGAACAGCCACAAGAAAGAAAATATTCTGTATACCTGCACTGACCATTTATTTTAATGATCCGCAATAACAAAACTCAACAAGGAAAGTTACAAGTGCATCAAAGTTTTAAAATCATAAAAACACATACTATCAAATACACATTACATTTCATAGAGCAAGGCTATTCAGTAAAGTTGACCACATGCTCACATTTATCATAAACCACTGGTATACCATTCATACTAGTATGTTATCAGTGTCTCCAGTAGCTAATGATAATAATAATAATAAACAGATTAAGTTAGGTCATGACACAGTTTTAAGCTTTGAGGTGGAAAATGCACTTAAGTGCAATGTGAAGATACATTTACTGAAGTATTTCCATTACGCTCCACTGCATTTATTTGACACCTTTATTTTACAAACAAAACACTTGATCAGCCTGTAAAATATGATGCATTGTCATTGACTAAAGGTACCCTGTGAAGCTTTTGACCAATAGTAGTATCAAGGAGCAATGTTTTTAAGAGTGTGTCTCTCATTTTGTTTGTATGGTGTTTATGCACGAGGATACGGGCAACGTGATACACATTCCTGCCACAGGTTTCAGGGTATTCCTGCTGATCGACAGTTGGTGGTGGTAACACAAAAATAAGAGAAGAAATTTGCCAGCAAAGGCAGTGAAGAAGATGACTGCAAGCATGTAAAGAATGCAGGATTTTATTCATAAAATCAACTGGTAATACTTTATTTGGATAGTGTGTCTACAGTTTTTTTTTACAATATTTGTAACATTTCTGTTTAATTTTCTTTAGATGTTTCCCAGATTATCAATAGAGTATATATGACAATTCATGCCTAAACCCAAACAAACCTTGAAAACCTGTATTTGTGAACCAGCTAAATTGTTGAAATCAACTAATAGCTTTTCAAATGTCTGTAAACTACCTGTAGGAGGACAAACCAAATAAAGTGTAACCAATCAACTCTGAAAATGGTTGATGTAGTGCACTGAAAACATTTGTTAGATCTCAAGGGTACACCTTGCATTTTGGTGAGACAGTGAATGTTAACAAAACTGTTACAATGTTAGTTATAAAAAAGAAAACTCCACATGGCACCTTTAATCTACCAAAAAGTATACAAAGCAGGTTATATTAGCTCCGCCTCAGCCAACAGGAAAATACTGCTTTGACATTCCTGGATAGAAATATTGTTACATTTGATGCTTGCTGACAATACTTACATATTTCTACTTACGCAAAATATGAACAGGACTTCTACTAGTAAAGTAGAATAGAGATAGTGCTGCTATTACTGAAGTAGAATATTATAGTAACTCTTCCACCACTGGATTGCATTATTATAGTGGCTTTCTGGCTGTCCAAACTTTGGAGAAACTGGAGAATTTCATTCAGTGGACTTTTCTGAAACAAAGATCCAATGCATGGAAACTCATTCCTTCAGATGCTCCATATGTCTTCAAACAGCTATTCCAATTTTCAATTGATCTTTACTTTAGTGCCCTAAAGCAGAAATGATTGCAAATGTATAGGACAGTGTTCCTGACAATGTTACGAGAAGTGATTTGAATACTAAACCATTTAATAATTATGAATTCATGAAAATTGGATCTGGTGGCACTCTTGTACTCACTTCCATTCAGCGCAGTTTCTTGGATACAGTGCTCCAAAGAAATCCGATAGTGATAAAAGACATCAGTGTGAAGAATGCTGCGCCGAGCACTGTCCCTCTGTTCACCAGAGCTGAAAGACCAAAATTGTCATTAGTGAAATCAATACTCATAATTGCCACATGCAGTGATATTTAACTTTTCTCACTGTGAGCTTATAAGCAGAGGACGTTTTCTCCCACTTATTTAAGTTCACTATAATTGGTGAATATTATCTCTTTTTTTATATAATATAATTCAGGTCAGTAGAACTATGATAAAGAACAACATTTAAAATGTTACAAGAGACACATTTAGGGTGTTAAAAATAGATTTGTGTTGGATTCTTACCTACAGGTTCATCTTCTATCAGTGTAACTGCAGCTTCACTGGTGCCATTAACACCTTCCACGGGAGCAGGAATTATTTCTGCCTCTGCATCAGTGACACCTGGGTCAGGAGCTGTGACATGTTCAGCTGGGGCTTCAGTTGAGATCTCTTTTGCAATATGAACCTCTGTTGCAGCCGCCAGGACTTCCTCGCCGGGATCCAGTACTGTCTCCATGGTCTGTATGGTGACAGATGTGACATGCATCTCTGCATCAGTGTCTTCTGCTTCATTCTCCTGACGAGTTGTGTCGCCTTCCTTTGGGAGAGAATCTGATTCCACAACTTCTTCTGTGTTGTCATCTGGAGCATCCTCTTCTAGATCCTCCACGGGAATGACAAGAGTCGGGTCTTCTGAACCTGGTTCCTCACTAGTAGGTCCCACAAGAACAATGACAGCAGGTTTTTGTGAAGCTGGTGCTGTTTCCTCTGCAACCACTTCCTCTTGAGCTTCCTCTTCTGTGTCAAGTTCTGCATGCACAAGGATAACGGATTCCTCTTCTTCTGGAGTACTAGAAACAGAAACAGCAGCTTCTTCATCTGGTTCTTCTGGGGAAACTATGGTGATTGATTCTTCTTTAACCTGTTCTTCCAGCTGCGGCTCCTCTTCAGCAGGATCCAAAGGAACAATGATAACCGGACCTTCTGTGTCTTGTTCTGACTCCTCTTGTGCAGTAGATTCCACTTGACCTTGCTCTTCTGTGTCAAGCTCTACAGGAAAGAGGGCAACCGCTTCCTCTTCTTCTGATGTACTGGGAAGAGGTTCTTCATTAGTAGCAGGGTCCACGTCAGCATTTTCTTCCATGACTACTGGAGCATGTGCTTCATCTTCTTTCGCATGTTCTTCTGGAGCATCCTCTTCTTTTGTTTCTGACAAAATGATAAGAGCTGTTTCCTCTTGTTCTTCTTGATAGGGTTCTGGTTCAACAGGTTCCATAGGAACAATAACAGCAGGTTCTTCTGCTGCTGAATCCTCTGCAGTAGATTCCACTTGACCTTGCTCTTCTGTCTCAAGCTCTACAGGAAAGAAGGTAACCGCTTCCTCTTCTTCTAATGTACTGGGAAGAGGTTCTTCGTTAGTAGCAGGGTCCACGTCAGTATTTTCTTCCATGACTACTGGAGCAAGTGCTTCATCTTCTTTCGCATGTTCTTCTGGAGCATCCTCTTCTTTTGTTTCTGACAAAATTATAAGAGCTGTTTCCTCTTGTTCTTCTTGATAGGGTTCTGGTTCTGCAGGTTCCATAGGAGGAATAACAGCAGGTTCTTCTGCAGCGGAATCCTCTGCTGCAGTTTCCTCTGCAGTAGATTCCACTTGACCTTGCTCTTCTGTCTCAAGCTCTACAGGAAAGAAGGTAACCGCTTCCTCTTCTTCTAATGTACTGGGAAGAGGTTCTTCGTTAGTAGCAGGGTCCACGTCAGTATTTTCTTCCATGACTACTGGAGCAAGTGCTTCATCTTCTTTCGCATGTTCTTCTGGAGCATCCTCTTCTTTTGTTTCTGACAAAATTATAAGAGCTGTTTCCTCTTGTTCTTCTTGATAGGGTTCTGGTTCTGCAGGTTCCATAGGAGGAATAACAGCAGGTTCTTCTGCAGCTGAATCCTCTGCTGCAGTTTCCTCTGCAGTAGATTCCACTTGACCTTGCTCTTCTGTCTCAAGCTCTACAGGAAAGAAGGCAACCGCTTCCTCTTCTTCTAATGTACTGGGAAGAGGTTCTTCGTTAGTAGCAGGGTCCACGTCAGTATTTTCTTCCATGACTACTGGAGCAAGTGCTTCATCTTCTTTAGCATGTTCTTCTGGAGCATCCTCTTCTTTTGTTTCTGACAAAATTATAAGAGCTGTTTCCTCTTGTTCTTCTTGATAGGGTCCTGGTTCTGCAGGTTCCATAGGAGGAATAACAGCAGGTTCTTCTGCAGCTGATTCCTCTGCTGCGGTTTCCTCTGCAGTAGATTCCACTTGACCTTGCTCTTCTGTCTCAAGCTCTACAGGAAAGAGGGCAACCGCTTCCTCTTCTTCTAATGTACTGGGAAGAGGTTCTTCGTTAGTAGCAGAGTCCACATCACCGTTTTCTTCTAGGACAATAAAGACTGTTTCCCTTGTTTCTTCTTGATCCGGCTGTGGTTCAGCAGGTTCCATGGGGCCAACTACAGCAGATTCTTCTGGACCTTCTATAGCAACAGCTGGGGCAAGTTCCTCTGTAGTTTTATCTGGAGATGCATCTGCAAAGGCAGTTTCTTTAGAGACAAATTCCTGTGGAGCTGCAGCCCAGGTCTCCTGAGGGGCCAATTCTTGAGATATAGCATCATCAGCATCATCCCGAAATTTAATGAAAACTAGTTCTGGTTTTTCTTTTGCAGTAACTAGGATGTCTTTTTGAGCAGTTTGCTCAGAAGATGGATCTGCTTCCCCTGCAACAACTGAAATGAGTTTCTCCTGAATGGATTCTTTCTCCTTGATAAAGTGACGGTGGTCTTCAGTTATTGGTGCAAGTTCCTCTGGACCTGGTTCTTCTGCAACAGGAGAAGACTGAACAACGTTGGCAGCTGCAATAGAAGTTGAGTGATTAAGTAACAACTTGAAATGGTTCTCCAGTGCATCAAAAGTATAGTCATTTGACATATATATAATAATCCCAATAAAATTGGGATTTTTACATGTGAACTTTACTTTACACACACACAACACACACATATATATATATATATATATATATATATATATATATATATATATATTCATTCATTCATTACACACAGACTGACTATTTGAAATTTTTATTTCATTTAATTGTGATGATTAAAACTGACAACTAATGAAAATCCCAAATCCAGTATCTCCGAAAATTAGAATATTACTTAACACCAATACAAAAAAAGGATTTTTAGAAATGTTGGCCAACTGAAAAGTATGAACATGTACAGCACTCAATACTTAGTTGGGGCTCCTTTTGCCTAAATTACTGCAGCAATGCGGCGTGGCATGGAGTCGATCAGCCTGTGGCACTGCTCAGGTGTTATGAGAGCCCAGGTTGCTCTGATAGTGGCCTTCAGCTCTTCTGCATTGTTGGGTCTGGCGTATCGCATCTTCCTCTTCACAATACCCCATAGATTTTCTATAGGGTTAAGGTCAATTTGTTGGCCAATTAAGAACACGGATACCATGGTCCTTTAACCAGGTACTGGTAGCTTTGGCACTGTGTGCAGGTGCCAAGTCCTGTTGGAAAATGAAATCTGCATCTCCATAAAGTTGGTCAGCTGCAGGAAGCATGAAGTGCTCTAAAAATTCCTCGTAGATGGCTGCATTGACCTTGGACCTCAGAAAACACAGTGGACCAACACCAGCAGATGACATGTCACCCCAAACCATCACTGACTGTGGAAACTTTACACTGGACTTCAACCAACGTGGATTCTGTGCCTCTCCTCTCTTCCTCCAGACTCTGGGACCTTGATTTCCAAAGGAAATGCAAAATTTACTTTCATCAGAGAACATAACTTTGGACCACTCAGCAGCAGTCCGGTCCCTTTTGTCTTTAGCCCATGCGAGACGCTTCTGATGCTGTGTCTTGTTCAAGAGTGGCTTGACACAAGGAATGCGACAGCTGAAACCCAGGTCTTGCATACATCTGTGCGTGGTGGTTCTTGAAGCACTGACTCCAGCTGCAGTCCACTCTTTGTGAATCTCCCCCACATTTTTGAATGGGTTTTGTTTGACAATCCTCTCCAGGGTGCGGTTATCCCTATTGCATGTACACTTTTTTCTACCACATCTTTTCCTTCCCTTCGTTTCTCTATTAATGTGCTTGGACACAGAGCTCTGTGAACAGCCAGCCTTTTTAGCAATGACCTTTTGTGTCTTGCCCTCCTTGTACAAGGTGTCAATGGAGTCGTCTTTTGGACAGCTGACAAGTCAGCAGTCTTCCCCATGATTGTGCAGCCTACAGAACTAGACTGAGAGTCCATTTAAAGGCCTTTGCAGGTGTTTTGAGTTAATTAGCTGCTTAGAGTGTGGCACCATAAGTCTTCAATATTGAACCTTTTCACAATATTCAAATTTTCTGAGATACTGTTTTTGATTTACATTGTAGCAAAGTTCCATTTCTTCAATGTTGTCACATGAAAATATCAAATATTTACAAAAATGTGAGGGACGTACTCACTTTTGTAGGAAACTGTATTAGTTTAGAATTAAAAGCTAATTGTGGCTGTGGCTAACAGTGTTGCTGTTCTCCACAAAGAAAAACCCACAGTACACTATAGCTCTTAAAATGGCGTCAAATGAAAAGGTGGCATTATATAACACTTAAGATCTCCAGTGACCTGATACAAATATGGAGGATGTGTAGTGATCCAAGTTTAGTTCAACTGTCTCACAGGGTAGCGTGTTAACAAGAGCAAAATACCTAAAGCAATGTTTCCTTTTTCCTGACTTAGATTCTGTTTATTTACAATCTACTTATTATGTACCACCAAACACAGGTTCACATTACAGAACATCATATTTATGTACATCTGTAATATATTTCTCAATTAAGTTAGTACATTTAATGTATTCTGAATTTCATGTAATCATGAATGAATACCAGCAATCTGTTGAATCAGTTGCAATATTTACAAGTGAGATAATATATGCATAAGATTTAAATACTGTACTATTTTAGTATACCTACATTTTTTCCCCAGATTATTTACCTTGGTAGTTTTGGAATTACTTTTCATATCATTGATCTTGGCTGATTTCGGGTTTCATTTCTAATAATTACGATCAATAATTATGGTATCAAAAAAGTTTAGAACAAATCCATGGCTTACGTATTGGTGCTGATGAGCATAGCTGAATATTTAGGACCAGGGTCAGCAGCAGCAGAGAGGTTTTGAACATTATGTCCGATCTCTCAGAGTCCTGGAGTCAAACAACTTCCAAAAACTCCAATACAGCAGTCAGACCGGTGCCCCTACAAGGAATACGAAGGAATATCCTACAGGGTTGAAGCACACGTGTAAGGTGTCAGCATGGACACATGTTGTGAACTGACACACCATATGGAATACTGGGTGGGTGCTTCAAGAGCTGGGTGGGTAAAAAGAGAAACCTACTGGGAGATCACATGGACAGCTTCTACAAGACTACACACCAGTTGTTCTTACTTTCTGCCTTTAAAACTCTGTAAAAAACAAAAAACAAAAAACAAAAAACAGTCTGTTTCTAAACAGTACATAAAGATGAGTTGCTTAAACAGGTATTTACAACAATCCATTTTTGGAGCCTTGGTCTGTCCCAATCTAAGATGTTTATTTTAACTGTGTTTTTGTTTCTCTATTTACAATAAAAGGTATTACTTCTGTGAATACTGTGTCCCACTCATCTTTACTCAGGCTCCATCCACACTACTCTATCTTTGTTTAGTCTCAGACTTTATCAGTAAAACAGTGTTTAGAAACTTACCATCTGGGGCAGTTTAAAGAGAGGATATGTTACCTTTTGATACATCCATGAGTGGGGCTTGAAATAACATTACTAAAACTTTCTTGTATCAATTCACAAAGCACTTATAGTAAATTAAGGCAGTGGCATTTCTACAGTGTAATATCACATGGTTCGGGAACGCTAAAGAGTTTCTTTGGTCTTCCAAAGTGGCAGACAGGGGTTTATCTAATATTTCGTGCAATAATATTAGCTGTTTATCAACTGTCCTACTTCTAAATGGCGGCTTTATCATGGTTACAATGAAGACTCTGCAATATCTTACAGGTCTGAGCAAGAAGCTGCAGTTTGTTTTTGAACATTTTATCAACAACATTTACTTTTATGGATAGTTATTTATTCAGAACAAAGAAGCCAGAAAACAAAGGGAGAAAGCAGAGAATGACAATTTGGTCTGAAGTGGCCAAAAAAAAAAGAAGGGGCCTAAGGAATGCCTGAATATGTATGTATGTACATATTTATAAGTATTTTTATAAAGCCGTATAAGAATATCATTTGGGCAGTGTAATGAAGCCCTTGTAACCTAGGGAGCGATCTTTTATTAATGTGTGTTTTTCACGTTTTGTGTTGCTTGTTAATATTTAAGGTACTGTTTGGGGTTTTTCTTGTTTTTTCAGATATGCTTCAGAGGAGTTGCTCATATTATGACAGATATTTAAGTCACCTCCATGCTTTGGTTTTGAACAATCGGTACCATCTGCTGATTAAAATGCCATCCTGCCATGTAATATTGACTGAACAAAGCTCAAACAGCACATTAATCCACAGTGAAGTTACCATATTTTATTTCTTTAAGTGCCATTCATGCATATTGGGGAAGGGGGTGGGGTGGGCGGTGGTATCGACAATTCTAATAACACTTGAGTTATTTTACAGCACTAAACGAATACAAAGAGTAGCTGTGTCACCTCATTGGACATCAAAAGTAATAAACCGTGCAATAAACAAAAAAAGGACAAATAGGAGGGGGAAAAAAATACAAGAAATGACAAAGACAAAATCAAAAAAAAACCAAAAAACAAAACACAAACCAAATATATATTATCAACACTGAAACACTGAATGTAGAACCATAGTACAGGTAAAAGGTAGTGTCACACAAAAAAGCCAACGCATTTTCATCACATATATACAATATAGATATATACATACTGTCACCCTCTGATTGGACAATAACAAAATACTCTATTCTTTTACCTCCTCTCTTTTGTGAGTAAGACCCACCCCCTGCCTTGATACCCCACCCCCAAGAGGAAAAAAGGGATGATTGAAAAGACATATATGTACAAGCACAACAACACACCAGCACTGAATAAAATAGGCCCCAATCAGCAGTACTTGTTGGCAGTTCTCTCCCGTATTGTAACAAGGCTTTTTTTGTTGTATCTTTTCATCTTTTTTTCCCCACTAATAGTAATCTCTCTGGCAGGTACATGTCCAGCTGAATTAAAAAAAGAACTTACACAACTCACACAAGCAAACACACAAATACACATACATACAGACATAATGTAAAACTGTGATTGTGATCCAGTCATTGTCTTCACCTTTTTCCCTTTTAGCCACATACGTTAGCTCAAATGTTGTGTTTTCCCAATGGGCTGCTGTGCTCAAATAAGTAGGTTGTGTGTTCAGTCTTCACCTGGAAGAAGTGAAACACACATCACCTTCAAACCAACCAAGGACTCTGAGACTTTTCTCCATTGTAGGCCCATAGAGTCCTATTGAATAGACATTGGTGCTCTTTTTCACTGCTTTCTTCAGTTGCAGTCCTTTGGCCCACACAGTCATGATTTGGGTCACTCAACTGACAAAGTATTCTCTCTGAGCACTAATTTAAAAATTCTGGCAGTTGAACAACACTTTAAAAAACTCAGCTGAGATCCACAGGCGAGGCAATCTTCCACATACAGCGGACATTTGGTATACAAAGACTGACACAACATCACAGAAATAAGCAGGAGTGGGCAGGTATGATTGGCAGAAAAAGAAAACACAAACTATTAGCTGAAAACATAAAAAAGAATGGCAGTGTAGAAGAGAACATGACTTCATCTGCACAGTTTAACGGAAGATACAGCATAAAACTGGGCCGGTTCTATAAGCTTCTCTGTGTTCAAATGTAAAAACATATGGTGCTATAATAACCAATAAAATCACCATGTGAGACTTGAAAGTGCCTTTTCTCCCAGACATTATGCAATAATCATTAAAAAAGAATCTATGATTGTCATCCAAATATGAAATCAAAACAACGGTGACCACTGGAAACCCTCTTTGCTAAATTATCTTAAAAGGAATAGTCTGACATTTTGGGAAATTCACTTTTTTGCTGAGAGTTCAATGAGAAGATAGATACCACTCATGTCTGTATGGAAAATAGGAAGCTACAGGCAGAGGGCGATTAGCTTAGCTTAACACAAAGACTGAACTGGCCTGGGTGAAGGCTGAACTAGCCAGGGTCTGTCCAACGGTAACAAAATCCACCTACCAGCACCTCTAAATTTCAGTAATTAACATGTATTGCTCACATAGCCAGGAAATAGTACAACAAATTGTAGTTTTTACACTGAGGCTTTTGTATGAATAAACACGAGATATGTTGATTAGTGAGCTTCAGTGGTGCAGGCGGATGTTGTTATCTTTAGACGGAGCTAGGCTGTTTCTCCAGTCTTAATGCAAAGCTAACTGTAAATGTAAATGCTCTGTATTTGTATAGCGCCTTTCTAGTCTAGTCTTTGCAACCATGCTGTTACACTACATCACATTCACCATTCACTTACATTCATTCATTCAGCCTCAGTGCTCAAATAGAAACTAACGTACACACACATTCATACACTGGTGTGACTGCCACCAGGGGGCGATTCGGGGTTCAGTATCTTGCCCAAGGACACTACGACAGGCAGCCTAAAGGAGCCGGGGATTGAACTGCT
This sequence comes from Lepomis macrochirus, assembly GCA_024633595.2. NCBI lineage: Eukaryota > Metazoa > Chordata > Actinopteri > Centrarchiformes > Centrarchidae > Lepomis > Lepomis macrochirus. Next base: position 21,407,054 of record JALXJV020000004.1, on the reverse strand, counting down.
GATCTTTCGATTAACATGCAACCCGCTCAACCTCCTGAGTCACAGCCGCACACAAACTACCGTAGCCAGATGCTGGCTTCATATTTACCATGCAGTCATGAGTGGAAACAATCTTCTTGGCAAGAAATAAATAAGCGTATTTACCAAAATGTTGGAAAATTCCTTTAAACAAGGACACACAGTGTCATAGATGCAAAGCACTGTATACAGTTCAGCAGTGTTGCAGAGAGGAGAAATAATCCTAGTCATTGTCAACCGTGGACAACGCCTTATAATTGTCTCTAGGGGTCAGACAGTCTAACTGTGAGTGAATAGGTGCGTTCAAGATGACAGCGGCTGACTTTCGCCGACTGATAGTCTAACGTGAGCTGCAGGTGACTTCAGGGTCGGGGTATAAAAACGGTGCTGCAAAGTCGGACACATTCTACATGCGTGAGCTTACTGTGAGCTGAGATCAATGACTGGTCTTGCGGCATTTGCAAAGACAAATACCGCGAGACCAGGCAATAGTGTGGTTCCAACTTGGTGCAGTCGGGGAAAAGCAACTGCGGCCGCCAGACTCGGTGCCTGCAGCCGCCTTGCTCCCGTGAGGCTTTAATGTCATGTGACATGGTGACATTTTGCAGCGCCGGCGAAAGTCGGACACAATTTCTAACCAGCATGCTTTGTTTTAAGTCCAGCATGGATCATGTTAAGACAGCTCTGCGCAGTGCCGCATTACGTCAAACGCACCTAATGAATAAATGACAGAATGAGTATAAGTGACTGACTAGATTTTAAAATCCTGAAGGTGCTTTGCATCTTAAAAAACGGTTTACGATCAACAAAAATGTGCAAAGAGCATTTTTTTGTTTGTTTTCAACATAGTGTCTCTAAAGTTCAGCACCTGTCTGATTGAGGAGCCACTTGTTACAGGACACAGAGGACAGGTTTGCAGAACCACTGATCTCCCTGTTCTGTGCTTGAGAAACCCTTCCCACCAAAAAAACAAACAAAAACGCACGTCTCAAATCTAGTCTTCAATCACTGTGTGCATCTGCTTTTGTGCTCATAGATAGCATAGAGATGATTGCAGCAATCAATCATAGCCCTAAAATTACAATAAAACCAAAACGCGAGCACACACACACACACACCATATGTTCAACCAACACATGCGCACGCACACACACATACTGTATCTGTATGTACTGTGTAATGAGTCACATTTCCCATTCTGTTATGATTGTATAACAGCAAATTCTTACGCTATCCAACTATCACAACAAACCATTGGGTAGCTAAAAAAAGAATCATATCTCCATTATTGAAATGCCAGAAGCAACAATAAACACTGAGTGTAGCATCAAACCTCACTCTGATGTACAACAGGCAGGAAAAGGCATGATTTTGTAACTCATTCAACAAATCAAGGAAATTTGCACCAAAACGCGTGCTGTTTTTGCCCTTTTTAAATGGACAGTTCAAATCTGATGCATATCCTATTGATCATTAATTGATCAAAGTATTAAGACATTTAAGAAGCTTCTTAAATGTTCTATTAGTTTTTTATTTTAATACATTTTATTAGGCTACTAGCGATGTCTCAAGTCGGTGACGCTTGAAACCACTGCTCCCAAAATTGCACACAGGTTCTTTACATTTTACTTGTTACTGTCACTAGTATAATTTATTTTAATATGGTTTGCATACAAGTTGAATTGTAATTGTTTAAAGGAATACACATCTGTGCGGTAACTATGAAGCTACATCAGGAGACAATTAGCTTAGATTAGCTTAGTACAATGGCTGGGAACTGAGCCTGACTCTGTCCACCGGTAACAAAATCAGCCTACAAGCACCTCTAAAGCTCACTTATTAACACATTACATCTCCAGGTAAATCACTGCAACCGGTCTTACACTAACCCCTTTTTTAGACTTCAGTTATTGTACGGATTAAACAACAAGATATATTGTGTTAATTAGTGAGCTTTAGAGGTGCAGGTAGGTGGATTTTGTGGCCGGACAGAGGCAGGCCAGTTGTTTCCTCCTGTTTCTGGTCTTTACGCAAGGCTAAGCTAACAGTTTCCTGGCTATAGCTTCACATTTACTGTACAATCTTCTAATCTAACTCTTGGAAAGAAAGCAAATAAGTATCTTTCCCTAAATGTCAGACTATACCTTTAATAAAACCATATCTCACTGATATGAACAATACACTTAACACATTAGAAAAACTTGCTTATAAATTAGAGACCAACTGGTTGTGGATTGTTGAGGCAGATGCCTTTGAAAGTTGGACGGTATTTGTTTTTAGACATGAAGAAATACAGAAATGTGACCATCATATGGTCTGAGTGAGCCACTTAACAGATTGAAAATCTTGTCAGTGCTCTCTGGTTGACAACTGCAACAGAAACACAGTTTTCAAATTGTCTCAAACACACTTTTGACATATCTGTACTGAAATTTATTGTTTTACTTTTTGGCTGCCTTATATGCCAAAATTGATTTACTGGTGATAAGTTCAGGTCAGCCAGTAAAATTGGCTGTACCAATATATCAGTAAGACTCTATTGCAAAAGATTTCATTGTTTCTGAATGATGTTGGCGCATTTAGTGATCAACAGGCTACTCATCTAAAACTGATGAACTTTCCCATTAAAACCTGCTCAAAAATGTGAATTGGTGTAGTATTTACTGTCACCACAGCTTCTGGTTGGTAAAGCAATTATTAACCGACATGATGCACCGAGAACCTAAATCCTATGGTTACTTTGGGTTGAATGAATTTAAAAAGACAAAAAGTCTGAGTTCCCTGCTTTCACCTTCTTCTCACACTCATCATATTCACTCATCTCTAAGTACTTGAGACAGAGAACGAAGGAACAAAATTGCTGCACTCCCATAACTAGTCTGATCACATTAGTTGGCTATGAAAACTGATCACGATACTTTCTGTGATCACCCTCTCTCTTTCTCTCTCTCTCTTTCTCTCTTTGTTTAATATCAAGCCTGCTTAAACATTTAACACCCTGTTCAAACCCTCAGTTACTGTAAACCTAACTTTACCACCAAATTCAGCCACAGCGGGGCCTGCTTTCTCCCAAAAGTGACCAATGAGCACCATCACATTACTCACAGAGACGGCCTGTGTTTCTTAAAAGCAAAAAACAAAACAAAATCTTTTTTTTTGGAAAAAAAAGAGAGAGATTAACTCATCCAAGAGGCAGCTGAGGCCAATGTCAACACGAGAAGAATTACAAGCTGAACACGTCGCTCAAATCACATAACAGTTACGGAGCAGAGGGTCGGGGGGGGGGGAGAGGGGTACTGACTTTGGAAGGCTGTTGGCTAGGGACGGGGAGAGGGCTGGCTGAGGAGCATGTGGTTTAGACATGAATGTGTTATACTTGTCTCTAGACAAGTACATAAGCAATCACTTTAACATGTCCGACTAAATATGATTGTCTTCAAAGTAACATTTTCTAGTTATGTTTTGCTTTTGTAAAAATGTCAGGACTCTGAAGTCTGTCTCCCAAGCTTGTCAAATGTTCTTCATCCCACCCACAGTGGCCTCCTTCTCCTCCTCCTCATCCTGCGGCCTTTCAGCTCAGCCTGGCTTCCACCACCTCTCCTCGCTCCCTTTTGTTTGTAAAAGGAAGTTTAGGGGCTAGACAATGGAGTCCCAATCAAAGTCATCCTGGATGTCATCAGCTGGCATGCGATGCATCTGGAAGGTTCTGGTATTTATCATGTGCTGCTGGTTCATCTGTGCATGGTGTCCTGGAGAGAGAAGAGGCTGGATGTTAGCTTTTCTTAGGCACATTTTTTTAAAGGAAAAAATAAATAAAAACAATCCCGTTTTCTCCGTGGCTTCACGTCACCTGTCATTGTGGGTCCTGTGCTGCTCATGGGGGGCATGTGGGGATATCCTGGAGGACCCATCATGGACATGCTCTGTCTGGAGTCCATGTAGAGATTTCCTGAGGAGAAAATCAGAATAAAACTTTACTTCACGCTCTAATCACTGTGATAAAACCAGGCAAACCACAATGCAATTCAAGTATTGCATTTGAACAAAGCCAGATCTAAGGAGGAGGCCATGTATTGTGATCATTTTTTACTGTCAGGAGTAAAGGGTCTGTCTGAAAGTAGGGCTGCAAAGATTAGTTGACATAATCGACTACGTTGATTATAAAAATTTGTTGGCATGAAATTTCATTGTCGACGCATAGTTAAAAAAAAAGGCTATTTAAGGGAGACAGCAATCTTCTGAACAATTCTGGTTGTTCATTTCTAACTGCAATGCTCTACCGGAAGTGCTGGGGGCAGTATCGCTTCCACTGTCTGCCATGACTGCTTGAGTGTGATACTGCTCACGAAGAAGAAGCATTCATGCGAGCAGCAGAGAAACAGGCTAACAGCGGAACGGATTTTAGTTTTTACAAGTTTTGTACACTATTTCATCACTAAATACACTTCTGTGATGTTTTGAGCCGAGAAATTAACTGGAGAATTTGAATACTGTCAGTTTTACGAAAGTTGATGGCGAATCGAAAGTGTGCTCAAACGTTTTCAGATTTGAGAAGCTCCACAAGCGGCAGCAGGGTTAGCTGTGCCAGCTGTGCCAGCTGCTGATACTAAGTGTTCATTCTGAATAGTAAACGTTGTTCACTTAAATGTAATGTTAGAGAGTTAGGCTGTGTGTTGGACATCAGTAATACACTTAAAAGATGTTTAATTAGTTAAATGGTTTAATTAGGGTTAGGGAGTGACAAAAATAATCGCGACTAGTCGACTAAACGAATAAATAATTAACCGATTAGTTGACAACGAATCTCTAATAATCATTAGTTGCAGCCCTATCTGAAAGTATAGCTAACACACACGGGAAAAATTGTGATCTACATCTATTTACACTTCTGGACACTATTGTCAATATTGCTCTTTTACTGTTTGAACTGTTTTCAGCTACATAGTATTGTCAAAGTACCTGCTCTCCTAACGTCACCCTTTTAACTTCAAAGTTTGTAAAAAATATCACGAGTGAGCAAAGTTCATATCAGGGGACCTGACAAGGTTTGAGGAGAAGAAAAAAAACCTAAATCTGCTCACAAAATTGTGTTTATTCTCGCAGACATTTCTCTAATCTTTTCCTTGTGATTTGCGGGATAACTTTATCTCTTCAGGCCTCTAAAATTATGCAAATAAATCAAGCAAAATAAATCATCTTTAAGATGAACTGGTCAAAAACTGGTAGATATGTGCAGCCGGTAATAAGAGACTGCAAGTAGACACTAAACTTGGTTTAGGGTTCATGAGCCAAAAAGGTTGAGTTTAAAATCCTTACTAATGAACATTCAGAAAGACAGAATAACTGTACTGACATTGCAGTTGTTTTGAAGCTCTATTTACTCTATTCTGTAAAACTACATGATCTTTCCCAGGAGAGAAAACCAGATAACAGGGAAGCAGTTAAAATACAAATGCCTGAATCTTTCAAGATTTACATATAATTTAGCTGACGCTTTTATCCAAAGTGACTTACAATTGCTACATATGCCAAAGGCATGTGTCTTATTTGCTGCGTCATCACCACCCCGTGGATGCACAATGTAGATCATTTCCTTTATTTTAAAAACATTCTGACTGGGCCAGAAGAGTCCAGAACAAAAGCTACTCACCACAGCTACACAAATTCAATCAAACGGTGATATGACTAAGGCTGTAGGGTTAAGGAGCATCTGTTTAACCTGTGTTGAGGTGCTGGCTGGGTTTGTTGGGGTGCATGGAGCTATGACAAACAGGAGGCTGCACTGCCCCTTGTGGCTGGATTACACCGGTGCGGGCGAAAAACTGGTTGATGGACGAGCAGAGGTCTGCAATCTGGGTGGGTTCCAGGGACCAATTGTTCAGCTCCGCTTGTCTCATACTCTCTCTTAATCCTTAGAAAGAGAAAACACACGTTTATAGACACAAACATTAGAGTTACTATCAGAGCTAGTGAAGGTATCTGTCTGCACTAAAATTGCCTTGTGACAATGAAATGTATGAAACTGCACCAGCCGACTGTCCAATAAATATAAATTTAGTAAATGAGAAACTAATTTACAAACATGAAGCAAAAACTTTGCTTGCAATATGTATTCATTATGGCAGTAACCTTCAGTGGGTGATATTTAAAAACATCCTACCTTGCAATCCTAGACTGTAATTGGATAAACTGACCTGCTGAGCTCAGTGTTTTGGTAATTAAACTTGAAGGCAGTGTTATTTAATTGAAGAGCTCAGTTTAATTAAACTCATAATCAACTCCAGAGTGTCAACACTTCAGCACTCAATCAAAAGCTGGGGCAGTACTGTACTATGGCTTTAAATGTTTGTTTCCTTTAAAATCTAGAAAGATCTTAATCTCTGACAAATATAATTATTATTTGTTTCATATTTGTAAATGCCACATGTTCTCTCTGTAGTGTCCAAACTGCACCTTGGAAAGGTGAAAGGTCGACATCAGCCCAGTTATAGCTGCTAGCAATACGACAGCTTTCTTTCAGTGCATCCAGATTTGGGTACCAGTCAGACAGTAAACCTGCAACACACACACAGGATACTATCTGTAACATTACAAGATAAGAGACTTGAAGGATACAGGTAATTTTGATTTCAGCACCAAGTTCACTCCTGGGACAAATACAGATTTAGTCCTAATTACATCATTTACGGACAACTGCACAATTATTGCTGCTATAATTGTTATTTACTGTGAGTTAGGTAATAAGGCCAGATGATGCATTTTCATTGTAGTCACATTTTTACAGCTGTGCAGGCAGTATTGTGTAGTGCCAAATGAATGAGAAGGTAACACCAAATAAAACAGTTTATCAGGCTTTTAAAACAGTTCAGTGCCGTGTTGTGGCCACTAGGAGGAGCCAGTCGACTCTGTAACAGCTGCTAAAGTCAGTGGATGCAGCATTGCTTTGTTCTCACCACAGCACAGATAATAAATCGGATGATGATTTACCGTTTAGCACCTATAACAATTTCTCAATGTGATATGACTAAAAAATGAGGACTGATACAAAACCATATTCCACTGTGAACACGTTGTCGTTGCTATTGTTGACGTGTGTCCGTGTGATGAACGGGGTGAAGAGGAAACAACGCGGCGACGCTGCTTCAAAGGAAGACAATGACAGACACAGGGTCTTACCTGTGTTGCAGGCCATCTGTTGCTGGGTAGGATGGGGCTGGTGGGAGAGGCTCTGATGCTGCTGTCCGTGTTGAGAAGGGTGTTGGCTATGCTGCGTGTGTTGGGAGGGGTGTGGCGTGTGTTGCTGTGGGTGCTGGCCGTGGGACGGGTGCTGCGATGGGTGCTGCCCATGCTGGGAGTGCGCAGCGTGCTGAGGGTGCTGTGGGTGCTGACTGTGCTGGCTGTGCTGGGCGTGTTGGCTATGTTGGTTGTGAGGGCCGCCATGCTGCGGGAGGTGCTGTGCGTGGGGCGAGCCGTGGCCAGGATGGGCTTGGGCAGGATGGGACAGGGGCACCTGGCCACTGTTGGCGGAGTGGCTGTTTGGGTGGTTGTTGGGTTGGTTGTTTGACAGGCTGTTCTGAGTGCTAATTGTGCCACTGGGGGAGTGCTGATAGGAGCAGGAGGTGTGGGTCTGCTGGGAGGAATCTGACGGTATGCCCATCAGACCTGGGAAACAAAACACGCCAACACAAAGCTTGTAAGAGCACTGAAACGATTTGTCAATTGACAGAAAATGATGCAAACAACTTTCGATAACGTGCTGCAACTAACTTTTTAATCACAAATTAATTTGCTGATTAATTTCCCAATAAATCAATTTTATGTTTTGTCTATGAAACATCAGTGAATAATGAAAAATGTCAAAAATGCAAAAATATCCAATTTATAATTAATTTATGTAAAACAAAGAAAATCAGCAAAAACTCAAACTGAAGAAGCTAGAACAAGCAAATGGTTTTGCGTTTGAAAGATGACTCAAATTATTATGTAATCATCTCTATTGTGAGGATTTCTCCACTTCTTGTCATTGAACATTTGGACATTTTGTACACATTTTGTATATTTGGTTGTTATAACAGAAAAATCTATTTGCAGATGTCACCTTGGACTCTGGGAATCAGTGAACATAAAAAGGATTGAAAAATTAACTGATAAGGAAAATATTTTAATTGCAGCCCTAGACTACTAATTCTAACACAAATCAGTCAGTCACATGGGTTCAGATTGAGGTGTGTTAGTGCTATGCACTTCAGCACATACACAAAGATAGTCGCGGCATTCTCATGTAAAAACAGCTACTTTAAGTATGTAAGTATCTCAACATCTTACAATAACGGGATATGGGCCTCCCGTGTTCTACACTTGAGATAGACCAGCTGCCATTTTGTTGTATCAGGGAATGACTCAGCATTAGTTGAGTCTCTGAGGTTCAGGAGCCAGGGCTGCCGTCGCCTCTCCTCTCCAGCTACATAGCTCTGGATTGTCTGACAAATTCATCGTGCTGCTGCATGGCTCTTTAACAGACATGACTAGAGCATGAACATCTGCACACCCAACTGCAATCATCTGAGTGGCAGGGAGTGGTCTTAAGAGGCCCTGTCCTTCACAGCTTTGGCACAGTAAACCTATTTCACTGGAGTGCTTTTAGAGCTGACTCTAGCCCTGCACCTCCACAATCGGCACGTAACACTCACTGCAGGGGTGACAAAGGTGCATCTCTTATCGGCACAGAAAGCCCATTGTCCAACCAGGGAAATACAGAAAGCAATTAACGCGTCGCCAGAATAATAATGCGAGCTCATTACCTATTATCAAAGCCAGTGAATTAGCTCACTGTCTACAGCGGCAGAGTGTGAAATCCTCTAGCTCGATTATTTACGCTTTTTAATTGCTAGAGCTTGTCTAACTAAGAGATTTCACTTTTATGCGCATAAAAAAAGGTAACAACTTTCAACTAATGAAACATAGATGATAGATTAAAGGAGAGGAACTCTTTGAAAACATTAGCATGAAATGCATTTGATTTGTGAAAGTAGGTTATACACAGAAAGCTCAGTCTACTTTGCTCATAACCCGCTTGTCAAGTGCTCTTTGTTTATCAGTCAATCAGATTACAAGCAAAAATGCATTTTGCTCTGTAGGGAATTAGGCTTTTGGAAAGTTGTGCTCTATCCACCAACATGTATTATATCATACAAATTCCCCATCATTATGACAAATGAACCTCAAATCCAACAGATTTACTGAGGACTCAGGCAGCCTGCAACCTCATCGACTCCTCTGATGAAACACAGACTTCATGAGGAAACATTTCAAACATGACAAGATGCAGAAAAACTTTCATGTAACTTGAAATGTATAAAGCAAGAAGCATGGTGTATTAATTCTGAATTAACCATTAAATAAATGCAGTAACATCTCTTTACATCCTCTAATGAAATATTTAAGTCATCAACTCTCAGCCTCTGCTTTTGAATATGAAATGAGGCCTTTTCCACATTGCTCTGGCAAAAGACCATAAAAATACTACACAATAGGAGAGTATAGATTTGCACTATAGGCTAGATTGCTGGATGAATTCCTGCTCACTTCTCAGAAAACCTAATTAGTGCCTAAAGAGTCTCTACAGCCCCAGCTGTTAAGAACAAATCCACATTAGGAAAATCGTTCTGAGAAGCATCCTGTTTCTTGATAAATAAAGCTTAGGCTCTCCATTAGGTTTCCACTTGATGCTCCCGTGAGGCCACTCACCTTGTTGGCTGAAGGACTGCTCAAAAACAGACTTGTAAAGGCTGCGGAAGGAGGCACTGAGATCTTCAAATTCAGAGAACAGGAGCTGCTTATCCCTGTCTGGCATGTTGTACTGGGACTGGGGAGGCTGCTGGAGGCTCATAGACTGGGACACGGGCTCTGGGTGACTGGTCACCTGTGGAGGTGAAGAGATAAAGAAAGCTGAAGGTTTACAAAAGCAAAAGAGCAATATTGACAGCAAAAAAAGATGTTTAATGTTTAATCTGTGAGGGATTCTGTGAAAGTTCACTGGCTACAGCTCTGCTACATCTGCACTACAGACATCTGCACAGGGACTACAGATGCTAAGAGGAGCGCACTATAATGTTCAAACATACACATCAATAATATACATACTTTTCAAAGATACTCGCAATGCTCATCTGGTCATGGAGCCGCAAAAACAGAAAACAGAAAACCTCTAGAATATTGGATGCATAGTGGTGGTTTATGTGAATGCACGCAGCAAACACACAGTCAGATATGAGGAGGGTTCGATTCCTCTTCCTCTACAGGAGCCACTGTAAGAATGTTGTTTCTGTCTGATGCGGTGTCAGTCACACAACATGTAAAGAACATTTACACAAACCACAACAATCTAGGTCAGCGCTTACCGCCTTTGGCTCACATAACATTAAGAGACCAACCTGAATGGACACAAACCCAATACTCAGGTGGCCAAGCAAACTGTATTTAAAACAAAATCAATAGCAATACCTTGTACAAATAAGCAGCCATTATATCCATGTATTTGTGTGGGCAGTCAATGTTATGCACTGCCCCTGGGTGTGAAACAGCAAGTAGCATTCCTCCCAGCAACGGGTTTGTCTACGAGATTCATCACACCAAGGGCAGCGATGAAAAACCATCGCTATTTCACAAAGCAGGACCTGACCTGTGTCTACCGTGGGCTAGCATTACAAGAGAGGTCACGTCCAATTTTTGATCATAACATCTTCCTCTTCCAAGATGTGGGCAGGCTGTTGAAGTGCAATGGCTCACAGTCTGGCTTGGGTAAGAGTGAAGAGGTGATAATAAAGCCAGAGTGTTTACTGTGAGCTGCTGCTTTGGTTTTGAGAGAGAGCGCACATCCATCAGGCTGAGCCGATCGATGCCTAGAGCCTGGAGCGGGGAGCACTCTAGGATGCAGGAGGACCACAGCAAAGAGGGGGCATCTCTGGTGGGAGGACATCAGAAGAAGCGCTTCTCTTTGTCTGGCTTCCAGGAGCGTGCACATTTTTCTCTGTTTCCCTTAACCCCCTTCCTGATGTTGTACTCTAGCGTATGTCCACCCTGAACCTCGGTCTATTGCTGTCTATGGCTGGCTCCTCTGAAGAAAGTCTCCTGGGGCTTTCTGATCAGATAAAATATGGGATACAGTGCACTTTCTAAGGCTGGCAGTGTTTCCTTTTCATTCATTTAGTGACTGTGGCTGCCCTCGCAGCTTGAAAAAGGTCGCTAAAAATGACAACTTATAATTTCACCATAGCACTTTGTGCTAAAAAATAAAAATAAAATAAAATCACTTACACCATATTTATATAAATGCTCTGTTATAAACATTCAACTAAGAGAATTTCATGAGCTGCAACATCAATAACCAGAATAACCAGCATCCTTCACTCTATTCACTCTTTAAGTGACAGAAAGGCCAGGGTATATTTGTGAAAAGGACCCAAGATGCCACAGCAGTACCTCATTTGTTTTGTCTGTAACTGTGTCCACTTAGTAGTAACTCAAGTTGGACCGGGTCCAATAGTCTCTCTTTGTCAATAAGTCGAAAGTACCCAAGTCAACTCGCGATCAGCTCTAATCACATGGAGCATAATCGTCGCTGGAGTTTTTTTTAACACAAAAATAACATTTATCGTTACTCTCTTCTAAGCTCGTTAATTAGCCGAGCGTCATGCCTGCTAGTGTTCTCTTTCTATTTTTTCATTGTGTTCAGGTCGATCCACATTTTGGATCACAGCTTCTCATCATCTGGGTATTTTCAGACTGGAGACTGGATTAAATTTTTTTTGCTATGATCTGCATTTTTTAACGTAGTGTACACTAGAGAGATTAGAGCTGCAACAATTAATGGATTTGTTGTCAACTATTAAAACAATAGTGAATTATTTTGAGACCAATTAATTGGTTTGTTTATTTTTTTAAGGGAAGAAAAGTCAAAATTCTCTGATTCCAGCTTCTTAGATGTGAATATTGTGTTTTCTTTACTCCTCTATGACAGTAAACTGAAGATCTTTGGGTTGTGGACAAAACGATACATCTGAAGATTGGGGTTTGGGAAACACTGATGGACCATTCAACCATTTTCTGACATTTTTTTATACCAAAACCACTAACAACAACAACTAATCGATTAATATAGAAAATAACTGACAGAATAATCGACAATGAAAATAATTGTCAGTTGCAACCCTAGAGATGACAAGAAATGAAGGTGGGAGAGAGAGGGATGGTGAATGACACACAACAAATACCCCCAGCTGGACTTGAATGGGGAGCACTGCAGTTCACAGTCAACGACTTAACCCCCTGGCATGTCGTGTTCAGGTAGGTAGGTTTTCCACGGGTCAATTTCAGATAGCGTCCAGCCAGAATTGTACACACTTCGCTGCAGACTTCCCCGTGAAGACTTACCGGTGTATAGTTGTGCACACTGCCCACACTGTTGAGATTGACGGAAGCCAGACTCTGATCAGACAGGCTATTGTTAAGGCTGCTTCTTGGACTATCGCTCCCCTCCTGGTCTGTGTTGTACAACGCCACCTGAAACACATACATGTACATTAGCTTATTCTCTCGCAGTCACACATGTTGTGTCAGTCATCTCCTTGCTGAAGGCAGAGCATATCAGCATTCCTATGAGATAATGGGTATGAAAAGTAATCTTGCTCTATAGTTAGGAAATGTAAAGCCTAAGCATGTGTGTGTATGTGCTGCATGCAATGACATGTCATAATAGCAGAGTGTGTATAGGAGATGCAGGGTGCTGCTGAACACCCACCGCAGTCACTAAGGCGTTCCAGCCAAACGTGAAAGGGGTTCTGGAGACAGCTGAGACATTCCCATCACTAAAGGTCACACTATTGCCGATGTCAGCCACATCTGCTCACCAAGCGCAAATCCGTTTGGGACAGCTAACAAAGGATTTCAGTACACCCGAGACACTGACCTTTCAATATAGCAGCGAAACTAGCCGAAGCACTTCACGACGACAGTCTTAATTATCGTCTAACAAGGTTTAGTCCTCCCACCCTTCCCAAATAAAGTGCGTCGTCAGACAATTAAGACAATAGTAAGAAGAACGATCCAGATAATGAAATTAATGATCCCCACAGAGAATAGCCCATGTGTTGAGTTTTGTATTGTGAGAAAGGAATGGCAGTAATGCAGTGATGGTGTTGCAGTGGAAGAGAGCATGGCATTCTAAGACTGGTGTGTGTGTGTGTGTGTGTGTGTGTTCGCACATGTGTGAATGTGTTTGTTTGTGTCCGTCCATGACTGAGTGCAGCATGGTGGCTTCTGCTCATCACTGAGAGACGAACAGAGTGGGCTCTGTGCTCAGCACAATGAGACAGCAGCAGCAGCAGCCTTCAGGCAGGCGGATCTGCCCAGCCCTGCCCAGCACCCTGCCTCAGCAGCAGCGGACTGAAGCCTCTTGTCTATCTGCTGAGACGCAGCGAGCTACAACAGAGGCCACAAGGAGGCAAGGAAACCCAGGCAGCCCTGACTGCCTTCTCTGCTCTGACTGATTGGCCGGCTGACTAACATGCTGGTACGATTCCAGGACCCACACATGCAGAGTGAGAGAGTCCGATCATATTAAGCTTTTAATATGGAGCTTGGCTCCTGAGCTGGTAGCATGAGACAGAAATACTGTGATTAAAAAAAAAAAAAACAGAGTGCAAATGCTGGATCCAGGCAGAACTGTACAAGGAAGAGGAGTGAGGGAGAAAAGAATAGGGGTAGTAAGAGAAGCTCATTAGCCAACTCTAGCCTTCCTCCACTCAGTGTGGGCTTGGCTCCAGTGTTCATTAGCGTGAAGGGGAACTCAATGAGCAGCTAAGACTGAAGGCTTAAGCACATCTACAAAATCAGCCCTAAAATGCTAATCAAAAACAGCGTGCCTCAGAAATATAAATGTTATGTGTAATGAAGTCATAAAATGGGCTTTTAGCCTTAAGTCTCTCACCGCAATCTATTTTTACTCTCACTCACCCATAAAGTGTGATGATTTTAAAACCTCACTGCTCTGTGGTTTACGCAGACCCCAGAGTCCCCCGAGTGAAGACGCCCACTCGAGCATGCACCGTCCCAGTCACATCTCACCCACATACATACAAGCATGCACAAAAAAAACATGACACACACCCATTTCTACAGCTACGGCACAAAAGGTAGGGTAACACACATGCATACGTACAAAAACACACAGACAGAGGCAGGCATGCTCATACAGGCAGGAGCGGTTCTACAGTAAATACTGTGTACAGTGTTAGCTAGCAGGCGAGCGAGTCAGAGATCTATTCTTAGCAGTGAATTAAGTAAAAAGCCAGAGGTGTCTTTTACATGGGGGCCTAATCTGGAGCATGAGACATGGATTATGAAATCAAAGCAAGATTTGGCCCAGGTGTCTCCAACAATACCAGCTACTGTTCAGCACAAACCCTGCAAGCAGGATTGAACAGACAGGGAAAGACAGAGGAAGAGAGAAGGAAGGGATACGACAGAGAGCAAGAAGAGGCGGGAAAGGCCAGACTATTTATCAGCAAACACACTTCCAACAATCTCCTCTTTCCCCTCATCATCACACTTCAGTGCCAGGGTTTCATCACATCCACGCCAGTGTTTAGGACCCCCTCAGAACACAACCTTTGATGTGTGTATGAGGGGGGGAGGTTATCTGAGTCTATGTGAGAAGAACTGCACAAGAAAAAAAAAGAGGGGGGAGGACAATCTTGTGAGGAATGTCCGACAGGAGAGAGAAAAGAAAAAGAGATTCTTGCTGGTTCAGTAGTCGTCCTGCCAGCGTCTCCTATTGGTCTGTCTGAGAAGGCGGGAATGAGGGAGAGAGACTGGAATAGAAGGGGAGAGAGAGAAAAACAGAGAGAGGGAATTCCTGTGGCTTGGCACACTGCGCCGAAAGAGGCGTGGCCTGTCGTGTGTTTACAGTGTAAGACAGTGAGAAACAAGCTCTCTCTAAGGAGTTATGGCCTCAGATCTGTTGCTATTATATTTTGTCTTCTGTTTGCTTTACCGCTGTAACAGTTTTTGTCACAATCAAGTGAACAAAAACAGACAAATCAAAACTGCTTTTCATCAGCTCTCGGAATCGCACAGTAGTCGTGTTTTGTGCTGATCTCTTCTGAGGTATTTGACTTGAGGTATTTGATGGCAGGAGTCCAGACTCTTTAACTGTCAGCTCTTTACATTAGGGCCTCATTATGCTGTCACTGCTGGTGGAGACTGGTGCTGAAGAAAGTGCTTGTTTGTAGCAATCAGTGAGGAAAAAGGGTCATCTTTCTCCACACTTTGGCCCATGAATCTGTCTTCTACGGCAACGAGAAAAAATGCACGTTCTCTATAGGAGCAGCCCCTAGCTCCTCGTCATCACCACACTCATCAAAACAAGGTTAAAATACTGTATAACATATTACATACATCTACATACACAAGTCATAACACATACCAGCATATGCTCAGACTTTAAAGCCCTAATTGCATATACATACACACTAACATCTCTTTCCTATGAACACCCCTGTTCACATAAAGAGTTTTTTTTTGTAATGCTTGCAGCAAATGAATAAGCCACTCTTGTAGGCTTTTTAAAAGTACACCTGAGAGCTGCCCCCACTGGGCTCAGAGGATGAGAGCTTAAGGTTAAAAAGCCTATTTAAATTTCAGAGTGAGCAGCATACTCACAGCTAACAGCAAGCAGTCCCTGTAGCTTTGCTCTGTGATGTACAAGTGTTTCCAAGCTTTTACACATATTAAAAAAAAAAAAAGAGCAGACGGAAGCAGCAGCAGGGGTGGTCACCTGTAGTGTACCAGGCAGCGTAATGTGGTCACAGACTGAGAAACACGACTCAGGGGCGTCAACCTCCACTACAGGTGAGAATTCAGAAACCCCATGTGCCGTGGGGTGCATCCCAAGTCTGCACGGGACTGTGTAAAGTCTATCAAGTTGCAAAGTGGTAAGTATCGGTGTGAGCATCACATTTCAGAGCTGAAGGACTCTGCTGCCTGTTGTTGTAAAGGAAAAAAGGTGCTGCAGTGCAGATAGTTGTGTATTTTGGTGTGGGATGCATTGCAGAGAAGCTTTAGGCACATGAGCGTGCGCTTGTGTGTGTGTGTGTATGAGTATTTCTCCCCTCCACTAGAGTGCTCCTCTCTCTGTGGGGAATGGTGCTGTAGGTGGTTGGAGAAGTGGGTGGGGTCAGGGTGCAGCCGTGTAGCCAGGTGTGTGTTGGAGCTGGAGGCTGGATGGCTGGTTGTAGTACCTTGTTAGTCACAGTGTTGATTGCCAGCGTTGGAGAGGCACTTCCAGAGATCATACACTCCATCCCCAAAGACTCCGACTCCAGGCTGTACGGCGTTGAAGCCTGTGGGGGTTGGGGGGTGGAGGCAGAAAAAAAAAGATAAATCAAATCAACACTACCCAATTATTAAAACACCTGAGATCCCACTGCAGGTTGCAAGGAAAGGCCTGTGTTATGTTTGTGACAAATCATCTGCTCAGACCAGATCTATCTGCATGATACAGAAAAAATAAACCACAACTATTGTCATATGAAAAAGAAACACCTTTATTTGGGTCACGTTTGAACTGTGCTTTCTGAGAAGATGGAGACAGCCACTTATCCCCACCTTCACCTCCCACCCATCCAACACACACACACACACACACACGCATGCCCTCATCTAGCTGTATAGGCGCACTGTTGAGAAAGATAACTCTGCCATGCCTGTCTCCCAAAACTGCTTACTGTAAGAGGATTGGCTGCCAACAATACCATTTTTAATTCATGATAAACATAAATGAGATTTCACAAACTCTCAATTTCAGTGTCTGAGACTCTTAATGGAATGCCTTGTAGGCAGGCAGTGTCTGGAGGGGGAGGGGTGAGCACAGTGCATATGTCCTACAGAAAACACACTCTTCACTTGGTGCGTTCTTTTGTGTCATGCACAAATGAACAGAACTGCACCAGGAGAGCTTTAGTTGAAACAGTTGGCAGAGCTGCATATTAAAATCAATGTACTTTTCTGCTACCTTTACACTTCTAGTTTATAAAATCTCACACCAGCAGAGATGCAGTTTGTTGAATGAATGAGACAGTAATTCGGTGCTGTAGGGCGATTACATGAACAGCATGGTAAGTTTTATGTAGTCTCTGTGCTTGTGTATGTGTGTGGTAGAAACAATGGCGTCTTTGGCCTCGCCAGCCTAACAGAATCCTCCTCTCCTCCTAGCCTCTGATCAGCCACACTGTGGGGAAGGAGTAGACAAGAGCCCGCTGCGTCGGGATGCCCCAGGGCCAGGTCAATCTGAGCAGCTCACTAAAACCTCTACAGCTGTGCGTAACGCTGGACGAAACTCATCCATAATTAAAGACAAAAGCTCCCGCTCAGAATAGCTGGCGCGCACAGCTCTGCATTAATTGATGTTTGTTAAAAAAAGTGAGCGCAGAATGTAATGTATGTAATGGCTGCCTGGGGCATAGTTTATTAATAAGGACCCCACTTCATGACAGGCTAGCGAAGCAGCATGGAGAGGCAGTTACATAAAGTCTGGATATGAACTCCTGCTGAGTCTGTGTGTGTGTGTGTGTGTGTGTGTGTGTGTGTGTGTGTGTGTGTGTGTGTGTGTGTGGTAGAGAAAGTGGGAGAAAAAGGAGGGCAAAAGGAAAAGAAAACTCAGGCAGAAGCAGAGACACTGAGACATAGATAAATCCTGAACCAAGCAGAGATGGAGGCAGAAGTTTCAGCACAGGAACATCATAAGGGTGGTGATGGCATACGACCTCTGACAGATATAGCAATTTTAAGTCGCTTTGGATAAAGCGTCAGCTAAATGAATAAATGTAAATATAGAGAAATGTGCATTCTTGGGATAATGCAGAGTTTCTCTCATCACACTTACCCGCTCCCCAGAACGCGGCCTCTTCTTTGGCCGTGTGGGCAGGGCGTCCTCCTTTGGGTTGGTGTCGATGGCCCAGTAAGAGCCCTGCAGACAGAAGAAAGACCTGTGAGCTGATAAAACACAATAGTTGGCTTTTTCATGAGACATCCCTAGGATGTGAGACATTTCCTCTCTGACATGGGAGGACATAAGCATCTAATCTGTCTTTGGCTGTACAGCTTTCCTGCTTTGGCATTTAAATAATTATTTTAAAAGCCAGAGGCCTCATCTGCTCTCCTAAAGTCTGTCCTGTCAGCCAGAGCCTTTATTTCAGTTGATAGCTGTAAGTTTGTACAGCATGTGGGTGGGCTTTGTTAGTAAGAAATGGTCGGCTTTTCCTCCTCTGCGGCTGCTCCTCAATGAGAGGCTGGTGAGGGCAGCTGGTGGTGGTGAAATGCTAAGCCTTTCCTGAAGCTGTACTTCCTCAGCCTCAGGTATTGAGTTGAGAGTGCTGTTGCCAAGGATGAAGGCTCCGCAGTCTCAGCCCAGGAGTCGAGGTAGCGCAAGCCCTGCCGTGTTGCTTTCTTCTAAGGTCTGAGGAAGGCTAATCAAGGAGAGAACATTTGGGGCTGGCTCTGGGGCTGCAGCTAGCAATTCCAGGCTGCATTATTTATCTTTGCATTCGGCCCCATTTAATTTATTTTTCAACGGTGTTCCTCCTCGAAACAGACAGGATCACAGCTTACAGTACAGATTTTTACCCCAAGGCCCGGCAACTTCCGAATTTATTTTTAATATTTCATATGGCCCATGATAAAATCTCAATTGTCATGAGAAAGTGAGATCAGGACCTTTAAAATTACTTCCTTAGCAGAGAGAATAATTGTTATTTCCATAAGAAATTCTCTGAACAACAGGAGAGGCCAGGGAACAAACTGTATCTCAAGTATCTATACAACAACCACTGTATACACATAGCATTCTCCTGTTAAAAAACAACTCTGTTATTTTCACAGCTCACATGCATCACTGCTGCAATTGTAAAAATGTAAAGCCGGGGTTGGCCTATATTCGTCATGGGGTTAAAATTCTATGTTTTAATATGTGCAAGGCTTTGGGGTCAATTAACATCTTCCTCAGAGGGAAGAATAATTCACAGCACAACCAACCAAAGAAGAAGAAGAAACATCACATATTGATGTCAGCTACAGTAAAATGCAGCGGAAACCTCATTACACACCCCATGTTTTCCCCAAAAAGCTTCACTGGAGACTGTAAAGGAGAAAAAAGTATCCCTACATGTGAGCCATCTCTATGTTAAAATATAGAGGTTAATTGTGGGGATGCAGGTGCAGATGTATCAAAATTAGGAATCACAGAGACAAAGCCAGGCTTGGTGGTGTTTCTTTTAATTAGGGGGGGAAGAACACATTAAGTTAACCCTCATGGGAGGGGAGTTTCTGCATTTCCCTACACCCACCCCAAGAGAGTTGGCAGGAAAAAAGAAAAACATATAAAGAGTCATTAAATTATTCACAAATATACTGCAATATAGTGTAGCAATGCCAAGCGAAGTGTGTCCGTGGAGCAACAACACAGCAAAGCCAAAAAATTCTCTGCAGCCATGAAACAAAGGCTGCTGTAAAGATTTTTTTTTTAAAAACCGATCCTGATAACAGATGTGCTCTCTTCCCATAAATGACGCAGCTCATTTTCATACATCAACATAAATTGTGTCATCTAGTTCCCCTTTTGTGTGGAAATCTACGATAAATACAGGGCAAACACACCGGTCATCCTGGAAACTCCAGGCTGAGCAATTAAAACACATATTATTAACGGTAGCCTTCGGAGGCTGCGTTTCTACCTTTGAGGTAGACAGGCTGTGCGTATGTACAATAACAACTGTCATCTCTTACACCATCTCAGAAAGAGGTAGAGACAGACAGAGAGCGACATGACTCTCCTATCTCATCCAACCAGCAGTTCTCATATTCCTGCCACATTACAATATTGATGCAACATATCAAGAGCGGCTAGCGCCTCTTTGAAGTTGTCTTCGGGGGGGAAGGGAGTGAGGAAAATTCCAAATTAAACATTAAGGATGCGAGCATGTTGGCCATGCATTTGGAATGGGATCCATACAGCAATAGATTATTTTGTATTTAGTGGAGCAGCTCCCAGGAGTGTCAATATCAGAGGATTACAGCAAAACATGAAATTAGCATTCAGTCCCCATCCTCTACACAGCTAGGCGTAGCTCTTCATGCATGTGTCGGTGTGTACGTGTGTGTACGTGTGTGTGTGTGTGTTTGTGTGTGTAATTATTTGTGCGGGTCCCTAAGCATATGTAGAGTATGCTTTGACAGTGCCGGGATGAAATCTGGGTTACGTTACATATGGTTATACCTATGCACACCATCATACTAAATATAGGGCCATAGGCTTCTTCTTCATGAACTACTCAGTGGAGCAGGGGACACTATTTATCAGGCTGATGTCACTAGAGATTGTGAAGTAAATCGGGCTGAAAAAGCAACTGTAGGTGGTCCTACTGAGATTCAAATGTCAAATTAACATGCTGGTCTATACATTCTTTTATACAGAGAAGGAAAATGTGAGACAGAGACCTGAGTACAGAGCAAATGAGGTCTGATTTTTTGTTTTTCCCCCCCGAGTAGGTTCAGCACCCTGAGTAACTACTTCAGGGACGCAAGAGTCTGGAAATGACCTGACTTCTGCCTTGTTACGGCCCCGACTCTACCAGTCTTTGACTTTTTCTTTTTTTTTCCTCCTCTCTCCCACATCTGCTGTCTGCGCTGGTCCAAAAAAACTAGTCTCTCCTTACATTTGAAATGCAATTCTGTGGAGGTGGGAGGTTCATAATAGATTACGAGCATGCCATGAATTTCCAGACTGTCAGAGTCCTGGCAGCCATTCAAAGTTAACATTTTTCTACCAGAGATAGCATGATACACGCCACAAAAATGTAACAGTGAATTCCGCCAGCTGAGAAACTAAACGTATTCTCCCACTTTTGTTTTTTCATAATTGCATACATTCTTCTCAGTTTATAATCACATTCATGTTTAAAAGTCTCACCTTTCCTGGGTCATCTTTGGAGCGAGGCACTTTGAGAAAACACTTGTTCAATGACAGATTGTGCCGTATTGAGTTCTGGGGGGGAAACACACAGAGAGAGAGAGAGAGAGAGAGAGAGAGAGAGAGAGAGAGAGAAAGAGAGAGAAAGGAGGTGAGGTGAGTGAAAACAATTCAAAAATCAGATTACACAAACACGTCTGTAGTACTTGAGTGTGGAGAACATCACTGCCAGCAACAACAAGGGCATACAACTTGTTAGCACGTATCATTTAGGTTTAGTCACAGTTCCTGTCATCGACTCGACTCGTTGCAGTGGCATTAGATTTGGCCTGCAACTGTGTCCAGACTTCACTCTACAGGCATATACCAGAGCTCAATCTGTGTACAAAGCCACCAGGAAGCAATATCTTTCATCAATGTCCAACTTACTGCATTCTGGTTGCACAAATATATCGACTTCTACGAGTGCCAAAAATAGGAGCCAGAAGGAATCCCACACTGGGATGGTTGCTGATACCAGGGCCTGATATTAATTAATGCTTCAGCGAGCTCCTGTGGGGGCAGGAAATAAATTATGTAGATCATTCTGAAAGTTAACTCATTACAGTGTTACAAGCTACTCTACAGCGTTGAAGAGGGAGGTTCATCCAGCTGCCTGATTGGGGGAGGCGAGGTGGGCTAGAGTAGCCACAAGGGCTGGAGAGCAATGCTCCAGGCCTGGGTTAACCAGCTACAGCAAGGCCCTCAGAACCAGCTGGAGGCAGGCCAGCTGAGGGCTTACAAGAGCCAATGGATGCACACATTTCTCCACTCCACTTTATGGAGTGGTATTGACAGATGGCCACGCTGAAAAGCTGTAGGATTCTCTGATGAGTTTAACGGATGCAGGAGATGAGCAGAGACAGGCACAGACAGAGAGAGAGAGAGAGAGAGAGAAAGAGAGAGAGAAAGACCCCCAAGTGCAAAATATGGGAGCTGTTTGTTCAAAAGTATAGGCAATTATACCACAGGAGAGATGATAATGGCAGCCTCGTTGTAATGCTGTCGATCTCGGTGGTTAAATCACTTTGAAATGCCAATGCAATCCAGAAGAAGTCTAACGGTGTTCTCCAACAGAAAATACAGAGGGTGAAACTGGCACCACAGTCAAAAATAATTCTGTTCTTGTGCCAGAAGGAAATGTTTTCTGAAAGTGAAACTCAACCCAAAATATATCTTTTGACTATCAAACAATCATCCCCGTAGGCTTGAAATAAGGCTGTAAAAAGTCTGTAGTTTGCTCCTTCACAAAGAATTCATGTTACAATGGATCCCACAAAATTTGTTCATGACACTGGCTCTCTGTTGCAGCTCACATCAAGTTAAAGTTTAAGACTCTGGTGCTAGCCTTTAGGGCAGTGACTGGAACTGCTCATTCCCACCTCCAAAGCACGGCCATAGCCTGCACTCTGGCGCAGCCACTGCACAAAGGAGCACTATGCCCCTGTGGTCGGTCATCTGCCCTGCGGTGGTGGAATAAACCATCCACAAACAGCAGCATTTATTCTGCCACAGGCTGACAACCCAACTTTTCAGACAACACCTTAACAGCCCATGCTAGCACTTACTTAGGTCTCATTTCTCCTCATTGTCCTAATCAATTGCACTGTAGCGGTGAACATGCTTTTAGTTGTTTGTTCAAGAGGTTTGCACTTCAAAGTTTTGATGACATCGCACTCTTGCTCTTATCAAGGTTGAATTTGTTTATTGTAAGTCGCTTTGCGTAAAAGTGTCTGCAAAAATCAATGTAATGTTCAAATGACAAGCTTTCATGGTGAAAGAAAAATGTCAAATGGAACCTCTTAACACACCTGTATCATAATCCACAGCGAAAACACCACTACTAAAAAAAAAGAGCTAAAGAAGCTCATTCCATATCACAATATCGCCTTTCCACTACTTGAAGTAGCATAAATATGACAAAATATGTCTGTTTATAACTGAGGATGAGAACGGACAGCAGAGGTGGATTATGCTGTATGACATTTTGACACTTTGTGTTTAAGCGCTGATGTTTCAGAATTGTCGCTTTTCAAGGCAGCAGGGCTGTGTGTTTAATGCTCAAAAGATTTTGGTTGGAGTATCACCAAAATACTTAAACTGAGGATATATAATCCATACAGACAAATACAACAGCACAAAATATAATAGAAAGGGTAATAAGAGACACACAATCTCACAAGGAATAAAATTGATTCCAGGAATAAAATTGATTAAAACCTGTTGGTACAAAAAAAGTATGTCAGATTTAAAAAAAAAAAAAAAAAAAGAAAAGAGAAGTCAATCTTTTCTATGAACTGATTAATCATTTAGTTGACATGCAAAAAAAGTGAAAAATTTAAAAGTTTAAAATGACATAACACAGAGTTTTAGCCCTACTTTCTTTCACGTTAAGTATCACCACAGGCATACAAAACATTATCAACCATTACAGCCTCTGTTACACACCATAATACACTGATGGAACGGATGGATGAACCACAATATATTTTGGTCACACTGCTATCGGATATTCAAAACTATATGCGGAAACACCAAGGCTTGCACTGCTGTCAGTACTCTCTGTGGTCTGCATCTAATCCAGCCACAAAGAGCTGATCTATAGAATCAGATCTGAAATAGTCATGTAGACCTCACACATGATGTATCCAAATGCTGTAAGAAGACAAGCAGTGATCTGGTGGCCCTAGAAGTAAGGGACTTATCGACTGACCCCAATGTTAAGTTGAGTACACATGAATATGTTGAGGGATCCTGCCTCCTCTCGGGCTCATACATGCTCTTCCTTGTCCTCACCCCAGCCTGACTACAGAGGCTGCAGTGACAGCACCATTACACAGGCCTTGTCCTTTTAGCCAGAGCAATAAAACAATGTGAACGCAGAATGTGATCATGCATAGTGGATGGTGACAAATAGATACGAGGCTCTCAATTTAACCAGCCTTTGCTCCTTTAAAACCCTGAGACATGTCCAACAGGGGAGTGTCTGAGCGGGCGGGTGAGTGATGCAAGTTGCACAATGCCATATACTTAAGTACTTAAAACCATTTCTTCCTTCACAGCCTCTGTGTGTGAGCCACTTGATGCCAGGCGGACAGAAGCAGCTGAACTTGCACAGAGAGGTGGCTCTATCCATTAAGGACCTTCTGCTGGCCCTAAATCATTGATACAGTCAAGCAGCCAAGGCCTGCTGCTACATAAGAAGTTTACTTTTTAATGAACTCTGCCTGCCTGCTCTCTTCTCCTCCTGACAGGCCCCAAGATGTCCCATACTGTGTCACAAAAACTCCTTCCACTGCTTTAGACACATTTGTGGTGTGAAACTAACAGGCTGTGGGTCATTTGTAGGCGAAGAGAAGAACCAGAGGGAAGGGAGTGAGAAATGTGACGACAGTTGCTGCATTTGATAGATCATAGTGTATCTGCTGAGTAGGAGAGAAAGGGGGAGAGCAAGACAACGATAGGCTGATGAAAAATTAAGGCCAATTACCGCTGTGCATATAAACAATATGTCAGCATTTGAGCAGCAGCTTCTTAGATTTATCATCTAAATCTGTATGAGTACAAAGTATTCGCTTTAAGACAGCAAAATATAAATTGGTATAAGGGTTTAAGAGGATCTACAGTAGAGAGGGAAGTAAGTAGGTGGAAGAGGTCAGAGGGTGTGAACAGTGGTACACAAAGTGAGTCAGACAGAGCTCACTGCAGGGGTCCTGCCCAAGTGCTGCCCAGCATCTACCTGCAACCCCCACAGAGCACTTCATATCAAACCTCAGCACAGGCCTTTGTGTGTGTGTGTGTGTGTGTGTGTGTGTCTGTCTATGGCATGCCTCCTACACACCTAAAAACACACACACACACACACACACACACACACACACACACAGAGGAACGTGTCTCCTAACAAATGGCGGTGATTTAACACACCAGGACAGCAGTGGAGGCGTAAGCAGCACCGCCCTTGCTGCCCCCCCCCAACCCCCCCGCTGAGGAGCGCTGCAGCTCAGCAGAAGGGCCGCCAGGGGAAAGTAGGTCAGGCTGACCTCTGCGCTCGGCGTGTCAAACGTTCAGAGTGAGCTAAAGGGACAGGCCATGTCAGAGCCCTGCTCCTCACAGCTGGGGAGGAGGAGGCACCCTGCGCACGCGGTCAGGGACCCAAGGGAGCGAACTCGGCATGCTGGGACAGACACACGTACGCACACATACTGGTTATGACATAAGGACGAACACCAGCAACGGAGGGAGAGGAAGAGTCACACTGCGGTCCAACGTGAATAAATCAATGCCCCCGTAGGTTCCTGGCCTTCCCACATTCACACCATCTTCCTGCAACTTCATCCCTCTAGACAAAGCTTTAAATAAGAAAAGAAAGGAAAAATAAAGTGTGCGGGGGCTCTTACCAACCAACACACAAACCACTCTTATGTTTTCCACAACTAACTACAAGCAACAAGAGGCATTAGTGCAGTTGAAACATTCCTGAGACCAAGTGAGTCTGAGATGACCTAGAGGGGCTCTTAAGGTGTTAAGATTAAACTCCAAATGGAGAGAAACTTAAATGCTGCCAGATTTGCTGTCTTTTAGATCAAAGTGTTCTCCCTAGTGACGCAGTGTGTGGGAAAAATAGGCGGAGGTGAGCGGTGTCAGAAACCAGTGGTTAAACATAACAATGACCTCTGGAGCTGCTCATTCAAGGCCAATATTCCAAGAAAAAATGATTGCTGAGTTTCATTTCACATTTCCAATAAAGAGCTGGTCAGGGGAGAAAAGCAAAAGGATGTACTGTTTAAAGCTCAGAGTAAGGAAAGGTTAGTTTAGGTGAGATTGCATACCCAATCACAGTACACGTCCCATTTTAATCTGAACCGATTTTGCATGAAATCAACATGTCTTTTCACCTGATACAGAATGTACCACTGGGCTTTCCGAAGAAAAAAAAAGGAATGTAAAACATATTATGCAGGCTTGTGGTGCAACAACTAATATCCTAAAACAACAGCCAAACAATAATCAACATGTAGAGTGTTTACAACACGGTGAACCGTAGATATCGCTGTAAGGAGTGGCCGAAGTCACAGTAGACTACAGTGAAACAGCGGAATTTAATCACTGTGTGAAAATTATTTCATGCTGGGGAAGAAGCCCTTGAAGAAGCATTTCCTGCTGCATGCTAGAAGAATGAAGCATTTTTCCAGTGACACTGTTACAATACTAGATGTTTCTTCATTTGGCCATTTAACTAAACAAAATATTTCATATATATATATATATATATATATATATATATATATATATATATATATATATATATATATATATATATATATATATATATATATATATATATATATATATATATATATATATATATATATATATAAATTACCTTGTTAGTTAAATAACTGACAAGACAAATGGCAGAAAATAAAAGGTGGATTTGGCTTTAACATATTTAGTATTGTTTTATTATTCAGTTACATGCCATGATACTGAATCGAGAGATTCAGTATCATAATTGAGCCTCTCAGATGTTGGAGTTGGTTTCTTTCCTTGTTTGTATGTGTATGACAATAAATTGAATATTTTTGGGTTTTAAACTGAATAAAACACTTCGTAACATCATCTCAGGTTTGAGGAAGTTATATGGAGCATTTTTCACAATTTTCGTGATTTTCAATCAATCAATCACTGCAGTTCTACAAAACATAATCAACAATATCCCCAAGATAGTATTCAAAATAACAAGGTAAAAGTTAAAATCATGTTTATCCCATGGACTTAAATGTTCTTTTAGTGTTTTATCTTGACAAAAACATTCTCAAGTATTCAATCTGTGGCGACAGATTTTGGCAAGAGTAAACTCATTATTAATTTCGACTTCAGAACCGTCAGCCACAATACCTTGATCTCTCTCCAATTGACAAATTCATTGATGATTACATTTTTGCCAAACCCAACCAAGAGATAACAGAAAGAGGCGACAGTAAAGAGCGGTAAGAACTGAGAGCAGCAAGCAAGCCCACAATAAAAGAGACAGGAAGTGAATCAGTAGAGATACAGTATCTCTCTCTCTCTCTCTCTCACACACACACAAACACACAGGTAGATTACTGTATTTTTAGGCCTTTGTTATTTTATACGGACCCTGTGACATGCCCACCAACACAGAACATACTCCTCAGCCTCAGGGATCTGCACCGAGGCCACGAGAATGTTGCACCTTCGCTGTCTATTTGTAGTGGGTGTGGGAAGGCATGTGGGATGCCACAACATTCACTCAACAAGGCACCACTTCAAAAAAAAAATACAAAATTTTACTGGACAAGCATACACACAGGTAGAGAAAGGTACCTTCGTCCCGGTGCAATCACCAGATGATTAAATCCTGTGTTAACTGTGAAAAGAGCTGTGACCTTAAGGCCATCGGAACGACGCTCTTCAGACTGACTGAGTGAAAACCTGCTGCGTGATGACAGAGTGCAAGGATGTTTTATGCATCACATTCAGCTTTTTGAACATGTTAAAACCACTGTCATCTCTTATTTTACCACACACACTCACAAAAGACTTGCCTTAAAGGCTCCAAGACTGACTCCAAAGTAGGTTCTGACAAAAAATTACATTAAGCACCTATTAAAGACATATTTAATTCTATTCAGTACAACTTAAGCCTTATTGACTACAGTGACTCCTCCTCCACCGACCATACTGTCAGACTCAAAGTCAGCCAACGCACACAGTGCATAGCTCTCTCACATCTTGCAAAGCTACCGAGACCCAAAGCCCACACTCAAATACCAATGAAGTAAACTATAACGATTTTTAACTTGATTTTTTTAACCATCTTCAAAGGCATTTGATCTGCCTCCCTTGGCATCTAGTAGTAATGTGTTGGCATGCTAGGTTTTAAACCCCTTAGTCTCTGATCTTTACTCACTTGTATGTAGTTTTAATAAAACATGAACAGTTTGCTTTGCCTGCCGCAGAAAAACACATGCCAAGGTGAAATGTGTCATAAATATAATCACCTGTTATTCAATGGTACGTCTATGTCCATAATGCAAAGACAAAAGGAAAATGTGCAAACCAGAAAAGTCTAAATGATTGCTAACCTTTGCTATCTAGACACGGGTCATCTGGTGTAGCACACTGAGGTATTGTACTAATTAAAACTCAACAGCCACTTCTGCAGAAGGAGATGACACTATGGGGAAATTGTATTTTTCTCCAACCCCCCCTCAACTAACAGTGAGCATTTGGCTAAATTAAACACATTTTTCACTGGCAGGCTAATATAATGAGGCAATACATGCAAGAAAGAAATTAGCTTGATAAGCAATTACATGTGTGGACTCAAAAAGAACATGTTATCAGGAGAAGTGAGAACAGTGACTGTAACATCCCCTCCCCAAAAAACAAACAAAAAAAACATTTACAATAGTGAGATGCTTGGACTTTATTATTTAGGATGATTAGAGAGCTAAAGTGTGCAAATAATGAAAAGAAAAAATAGAAAAGAAAAAAACAGAATACAAGCAGTCAAAGTCCCCCTGCCTCCACAGGGGAGCCAACTGAGATGACAAAAGAAGTCATTGGTTTGCATCAGCCTCCACAGGTGTATTGTTTCCAGAGGCCAACTTGTACTTGTACTTCATTCGTGGAAGAAAGCCACCTCGAACAGATGTGCAAAAGAGACATTTATTCTAGATAAGCCAGCTACTACTAGCAAGCCATTTTAGACCGCACCATCTACATATTAACCACTGTCAGGTACACATTAACCAAAAAGGTCGGCAAACATAAAGGTAGACGTTGAGCTTACCTGCCTGTTCTAAGTAGTGTGGAGTGCTCCACAACACCAAGTAAGCAAAGGAATCCAACTTTATCTGCCAAGCAATTTTACTGAGGGTAATCCAGGGATCCTGCATCCCATAGAGCTCAGACAATAGGCTGAACCAAAACAAAACTCCCATAGTTCTCTAGTGGCATATAAGAAGTTTATGAATGCTGCACCAAGGATGTTCCCTTTTCAACAGAAGCAGTGGGGTTAGAGACCAAAAGTTCCAATATAAATGTTCTGAACTCAATCTCACTCAGGCACATGCACCCACATTCCCTTCCCTACCTGCTTTGTTGCTGTAAGGCCAACCTTGGAACGGACCTGCAGAAATTCAAGGGAAAAAAAACAAACTTCTGCATTATTTTCTAGGTGCACTCTGAGGTTACAGCACTAGCTTGAATGCTATGTTTGAAATTTGAGCATTCCCCTTATAAATTGGGAAGCAGTCACTGCAGATTTCAAAAGCTGAGGGGTAAAAATTCACTTAATGCTAAACTGAATGGCAGGTCACTCTACAACATGAGCCCTGAGCCACTCATATGAGGCCTATTTGATCACAGTCCTTCACAGAGCCATCCGTCTTTGTCTCCCTTTCTCTTTTGCTGATATTTGTCTCTTTCCCACCCTCTCTCCTCTCTCTCAGAGCCAAACTGCACATAGTCAGTCAGAGCGCTTTGCACAATCTCTGGTGTTGCTACAGGTAGTTGCTGCACCACAGCAAAATGCAGATGTGTAGCATTCTTCCATTATGTGAATTATTTCAGAACATCTGATCTTGAACCGTGAACCAAGAAGAATTGAGGAGAAACCAGGATGGACACAGATCTCTTTAGAAATTGGCAGGATTGAGTGATAGATAATATTGTTGAACAGTAAACCAGTTAATACAACACAGTACATTAAGCTGAAACAAAAAGGCTGACACGTGGCAAGACCGAAATAATGTCAGGAATTTAAAATAAAAGTGTGCATCATCTACCAGAGAAAATCAAGAATAAGCCCAGGATTGTCTGGACGGCAGTTACTTGACTACATGAAAACTGTGCTATTGTTAAGTGTTAAAAAATAATGTTAAAATGATACAACAATTTATATTATTATACTAGACAAATTGTTTTGTTTTGTAACTGCTTTGCAGTTGTCTACTTCATCAAATGATCCTGAAGTCTCCACTTTAGCTGCTAATGAGACGTTAGCTAACATTTGCTTACAAACCATCGTTGGCCGAGCATACAGACACAAGTTTGCGATGCGCATTTCTAGCTTTCTATAAAGCATAATGAGCAAATGCACACAATAAAGGTTGATACAGCTTATAAATGAAAAGACAAGACAGCGCGCTCTGGCTCAAACTCTGTCAGTCCATCTACTCTACTATGACACTAAAGTCATCACAAGTTATATTAGCCATGAGGAAACAAAAATAATTGACAGATTCTCAAACAAACAAAAAAAAAAGCACATACTGTGCTTGGTCACCCGAGACAAACTGGGAAACTGGTACAGTACAGACTGACAATATCAGCAAAGAGAGTGCACAGCGCTGTAAACTGAGTATCTGAGCGACGCGGTCTTGCACTTCTCTCCTGTGCTACACAGGGCGCTTTTTCTCTCCCTTCCTCCTCCACTGCAGAGGCAGCACAAGGCCATGAAAGATTGGAGGCAAAGTGACGTCCTCCAGTTTATCCTCCCTGAAAGCCTTCGCATGCTCTCAGTTCCACATGAGGGATCTGATGAAAGCCGTTTGTCAGTATGCCACTTAATTATCAGCCAGAAGAAGAGCCTCTGATGCTGTCCTGTGACAATGGCTCACAGCCGCCTGCTGACTACAGCGCCCACTAACAATGAAGAACTGACTGCAGCTACTAATGGTGACGGGGTAGTGCCAACTGTCCACTTAAGAGTTTGACAAATTAAGTAACGGCGCAGAAAGCCTTTTGTCTGCTCCTTTAATGTATATTCTTTTCTTTGTCGGCTTCAGTAGCAAGGAGCAAATTTCACATCTAAATACCAAGACTGTAAAATGTGATGTTTGGAAGACAAAATGCAAAACAGAACATGGTCTACTGAAAACACATTATATTGAGCAGAGGAAAAGCTGAGACGTTTTGACCTTTTATTTTTCCTGCATGTCTACACAAACATTATAGAGTTTATGCTTCTACTCAATATGCACGTTACCATCAGACTGAAAATAAATAAAACAGTCACATGCACTCTTTAACCTTCTATCTTTTTGTAGTCATATTCTTTTGACTGCTGACTGTTGAGAAACAAATAGTGACTATAGCTATAAACAATTATTAATTCTGTGCAGATGGATTTTAAAAAATCTATTAACTTTGACATAGTTTAAAAAAATTCGAGCAACTGCTTCATACTGTTGAGTCTATTTCCAAAATGACTTGGGTGTGTATCCCTCAAAAAGGTGTTCAGAAGCAAAAGATGAAGATCAGCTGGATAAAGGGCTTCATTTTCTTATTCGGCCATGTTCTTGACATGCAATTCACTCTTACATTTACTACAGTCATCCCGCAGCTCTTGAATATGAAGGCTTGCACATAAGCAGAGAAAAAAGAAAGCCATTTACCATCATCCATATTAATCTGATTTGATACTTAGCTTTTCATTAGCAAAGTATATTACTGTACATGTCCATAAGAGACGCAGGGTGTAACCTTGGCCTCCCGCAGTAACCTGTCAGCAGGGCGTAAATCCACAAAGGAATGGCAAAAGCAATGTCTCATTTTAAATCACTGCTCTGTTCTCACTCACAAACTCCTAAAAAAAAGCCTAAGAGAAGCTTTTTTTGTGATATGTATTAGATTTGATTTCCTTCTGAAAAGGAATCACAGACCCACCATACAGTCCATTAGCCAAGTTAATGCAGAGCTGCCAGACTTGCTGACCCATTAATAATACATTGCAGTGGTCAAAAGAGGCCAGACACCTCTGTACACCCCTTCATCCCTCTACCCGGCCACATTAATGGACTAATTCAGATGCAATTAACTGGTGGGGAGAGGCTGTGGCCTTGCGGCTGTTGGAGCACAGGCTGAAGGGCTTACAGCCAGGGCTTGGATTATAATCACTGAGAGTACACACATGAACACACACACGAACACACACACAAAACAATTTACATACTACTAAAAGGGAGCCAATACATTTTCTAGGAATACAGACTGTAGGTTTCACCATCAGATATCAAGAGCAAGAACAGCATTGATGAATGTCATTTATATTTATCGTGATAATTATCAATATCGAATGATGTGAAATTTTTGGCCATATCGACCAGCCCTACTCTGTTTTGATTTCCACTCTCCATCTCTCCTTTAGCTGCTAAATGCTCACCTGTGTTCACCAGTTAATTGTTACTTTTGTCTGTCAGCCAAGTGGCTCTGGATAGAAACTGAAAACCGCTGCTTGCTGCAGCCGAAAATGGCACCACGAGAGCGTTGAGAGTTGCTAAACCAAAACAATGACCTGAAAGACACTATAAAGCTCTGTAGAAGAGAGAGGAACTGCATCATGATCAACATAAAAATAGTGATTATAGCCGCTTCAGACACCAGGCAGGCTTTTCCAGTCAGGACCTTCCTTATACTGCCCTGCTGTTGCAATTGGATTTCGTCTTCTTTTTTTTTTTTTTAGGTTTACCCATTACAGCAAGTTTCATTCAATAATGTGGCTATGGAAACCTGCTCTTTGAGAATGTGACGTTGACAAATGAGCAATTACAGGAGCGATATTCACGCGTCACATCTGTGGCCAGCATGACCCGCGATTAGCCCTACTGATGCTGAATGTGAGAAGCGAGAGCTGTGCCTGTCAACACGGGCGCCTGGGAAGGCAGCGCGGCCAATTCTGGCATGTCATCCATCACTGGTTCCACTCGGCTGCCACAGCTGTGTCACTGTCCCCCTCTCACAGACCGCTGACCCCACTGAGGACGCACCAGCAGGATGATCAAATATCTCTCTGGGATAAGAGACAGCCATCCTGCTTCACTGACAAGGCAGAGGACAAAAAAACCCTTTCCTACATATCCTCTGCCACGGTGACATCTTTATCAATAAGCAGCATTTAATCCCAGGGAGCAGCGGAGTCGTGTAAAAAGACGCATGGCAGCTCGCCTTTCATTCCAAAAAAGAAGGGATTGTGAAGAGCAGAGTGAAGCCATTAGCTGCGGGAGGCTGACACAGAAGGTTAAATAATTGCCAGAGAAGAGAGAGGGTGGATTGAAACAAAGATGAAATGGAATAACATTGGCCAGACGTATTCCCAAGATAATTGCTTGCCATGCAGATTTTATCAACATGGCAATCATCAGGGGCAGTCTACTCCTTTTAAAATTCCTATCAGATGTGGATGACCTACAGTCTGGATGTAAGGCCGTGTGGCTAGGCTCCCGGTCGCTCTAAGTGGATATTCAGTGGAGGCCTTACCTCAGTCAAGCTACAGACCTTTGACCCTATCAGCAGTCCCAGGTTGCTGTAGGTTTTTTTAAAAGATCCTTCTTCAGCCTCAGCTAATGAGTCCTGCAGCCTCTTTCCCTTTCATTTCCAAAAAGGAAACGCTGTGTGCACTACAGTGCTGGCAGATAAATTAGCTGCACGCTTCACAGGAGGCAACCATTCTTCAGGGAGAGCAGGCTGCCTTAATTATGAATATTATTAATTACATTTAGAAAAAGACCAGGAGAAATAAAAAATAAATAAATAAAAGATCAATCAAGCAAATTCATACTAAAAGGTATTTCTGAAAATTAAATCACACCTTGTTTACATGAAACAGAGGCAGAGCCAGTGGCAGCAGTAGCCAGTCTAACACAGCTAAGATGAATTTAACAGGGCAGAATCAGTGTTAAAGGCAGATTCCAAGGACTGTGCTCTATTTATAGCATGCATAATACATCAGCGTACCCCCCCCCCTTTCTCTGCCTCTTTGTCAGGGCAGAAATAAGTGCACATACAAGAGGCTGTATGTGAAAAGGCTTCATCTTTGATCCCATTGTAAACAAAGGTAGCCTGATATTCAGACTGAATGGTTGTGGTACTTCTCCATTCTTCAGTCTGACATTATCTTCTTATTAGCAGTTTCTCAGAGGTTATGATTTGATTTTACCCTAACCAATCACTGAACTAATGCACCTCAGATGCTCTGACTGTGTCAGGCTGCGTAAAGTTAAGCACATTTACAGAGAACAGCAGTCAATATTGAGAATACAAGTTTTACAAAAAAAACTATTTGCTTCTAAATGATCACACGTGTCCAGATACAAGCAAATAATAGACAGATGTTGAATAGTTCCACAGCACAAAACACTGAATGTATTGTTGTCATGTTTCATCACACCAGAGAAGTATTATCACTGTCAGTTACAACATGGACAATTATCAAAGAAACAAAACATTCATTATCTTATGACAAATAGCTGAGGCAATAAATATTTACTGAAGACTGTCCCTGTCACCCTAGCATGTGTGTACTGGACCCTTTTAGTAGCCTGAGGATGTGTTACATTTACTAACCTGTAAGCTAAGTTAGCCCACTTATTATGACCATGAACATGTTTACTTTGTGTTCATACGGTGGTTACCTGGAGTTTAATATATCACGAGCAGTAATTTAAGTGGTAAGCCTGTATAATTATTTCGGGGTTTTTATTTTTCTGACACAGCTGGGTAATGTCACCAATGTTAATACCCAACGGATCTGATGACTTGGTTGTTTCTCCAATTGGAGAACGATGTTCAAAAGAGCAAGCCTTTTTTAAATTAACTTTTAATAAGGGACTAACAATAGATGACAACAATATCTAAGTTATTAATGTCTTCTGATGCCCATTTTATAATTATAATAATCAGTTGAGGAATGAAAATGCAAAACAGAAAATGCAATGTCCCTGTGATTTAGTTGGTCATTTGGTCAAAATTACTGTTTGGGCTTTTAATCTTTACCCTAACAACACTGCAAACATAGACAGTCTTTCAAAAAGGATAAACACTTTCCTAAATCCTTTTCAGAAAATCCATGATGCGGTGGCAATATTCCCAGAGATTTGCAGCAATATCAAACTCTTACTGTATGTTGCATTACGCAAAGGCGACAGCCAACCAAGTAGAAAAATGATAGAGGGCAATAGGCCACTCACTGGGAAAAGTTAAAATACAGGGAAAGCAAAGTGTTATTTTTGTCTAGTTCTAGCCACAGAACGATGACTAAAGAGTTTCTGAGCAGCTCCGCTTCATCTTCCCCTCTGAAGAATCTAAGAAACAGCTAATGATTTTTCCAGTTATGAGCTATTTTGAAATGTGCTTCAAATTCCTTGAAGTTCATAACTTTAACTGTGACACCGGGGTTGATTTTCTTGCCCAACTGCGTTTCAGGCTACAGATCTACGACAAAGCAAGGGCACGGCCTACTGAAGGTGATGATCTCAGCCACCGCATAAATAGGCAGCTGGAAAAGACATAGAAATACAGTTTCTGACCCCTTCCCCAGTTATTAAAGAGTAGTATGGGCCTCACTAATGCCAGTCAGCTAAATACTTCAGTTGACTCTTTAGTTCTCATGTGCAAACCCCAATCCAATGGAGACAAAAGCAAAGCCCAAACTAACTAGAGGACAAGAGGAAAACTAGCTAACCAACAGACTTGACTCCACTGACAGAGATCCTACAGCCTTTGCCTCTCATATTTCTACATAATTACTTACTGAAGAGCATGCCTCAACAATACAAACTGATTAACAGTTTTTTCAAAAGGCCTAGAGCTGTGACTAAGACAAATTCTTAACAGGGATCAACAGCCCATCATTGTCCACTGTTATCTGTATTATAAATAATTCTTAGAAAGAAGGGGAAAAAAAGGTGCCGGGATAAGTGGTGTGTCCCAGCCTGTGAGTCAAGTATTGACTTCAACAGATCTCATTATCACAGAGGAGGAAGTTCACTGAATCAATTGATGACCATGGTGAACAGCTTTTACAACTGGCTGCCACATCACATCTCATTGAGCAAAAATAAAGCAGATGGGAGGGAGCTTTTAGGGGTTAATGTTTAAAGTCAATTCAGTTAAACAGAATATATATAGATGTAGATATAGATACATATTGATAAAGATATATAGATATATGAACGGTGAGGCCATGGCCGTGACTGTCAAAAAGACAACTACAGTTTCAAGTAAAATTGGAGCCAACATCTCTACACAGGCCTGCAGGCCACAAGAGGAAGCAATAGAAGCCTCAGGCCTTTTTTGTTCTGTCGGCACTTCACTCAGCGGAGTGTGGGGACAGCAGCTCCTGCCAAAATGCATCTGTGCCAAGGCCTGCCAGCCTGCTCTCCCCGCCCACTCTAAGGGCCAGAGCGTGAGCGGTGGGGCGCCGGTAGGCGGGTGCAAGGTGAGGCTGGTGGGCGGGTGGCCAGGCTGGAGCTTCCTGACATGGGAACCCGCCTCACAGCAGGATCAAACTGGCTGCCGAGTGAATCACTACCACTCCCACCACCTGACAAAGTCAGCATTGGGCCAGCACACAGCCACTTTTGCAGCCTCTACAATTAAGAAGGAATCCAGGATGAGACAAACATGCTAAAAATCACCTCATCCGACTACATCCAAGCCAAAGTTTATATGACACTGGACTGAAAAAGAGAAATTTATGAACTTATGAACAAAAAGAATCATTTTGGACTTGTGGTTGGTGCATGGGTTACAAAAGGAACAGAGTAGCACGCTAATTATGTATCAGTGCTCCTGAAAAATTCAGTATCAGAAAAGTGCTTAAAATGTAAATGCTTGCTTTACGGTGTAATGATGATACAGGCTAAGAAAGTAGATGAAGGTATCAGAGAGTCTAGCACCGAAGCAATTTTACACTTTCAGATTTCAGGCCCTGCAAACCTAAGCTTGAGGTGGGAGATATGGGCAGGAAGCACAAATTCTCATACCTGACCAATCTTATTCAAATAAGCAACAGGAGCAGGGATTTTCCGAGCTGTGGCTAGTCACCAGTCAGACGCAAGGAACATTATCTCCAGAGTAAATAATGTCCTGGAGGACCAGTAGCTACCCAAATCTTAGCTTCTTAAAAAATAGAAAAGTGCTTCAGGCTGCTATTATTAAGCCTCAGATCCAATGGGAAGTTGAACCTTTGATCTGTTTAGGGTACTGTGTATTTGCATTTTATAATGAGATCAAAGCAAGGTCCAGGGCCCCTGCAGAAGGCAGCCCTGTGTACCATCTATGCACACTGGACGGTTTACACACCAAAGCTATATTTCCCTCTTAACAAGATCATGTAAGAGCTATGGACCTCAGCGAAAATGTGCTGGGAGATTCAATGTTTGTTAGGCAATCAACAGTAGCCAACATTCTCTAGCAGCTAATTTTCTCTCCTAAACACAGGTGTGGAAAAGATAAAATAAAAAAAACAGCAACATGCCAGTAGCAACAATCTCCTCAACAGTTAAAGTTCAAGAGGAAACATTTCAAGCATTTTTAAACTGGTTGAAAATTGCTCCAGATTTTCTTTGGCATTCTTCACCTGGAAGAAATGCAGAGGGGAATTTACACACTTTGCCTGAAGTGAGCCTACAAGGAGCTGGGAGAAGGTTTGAGATGAGCATAGAGGTCAACATTTGAGAGTGTATGTGGAGTCTCTATTCAATACTGTTCCTAACCATTTTTTTAAAATAGAAAATATACCAGAAAAGAAACTGCGCACACTGTCACTCTGTCTCTGGCTGAGGAGAAGTCTCATATTTTCTGACAGTCAAAACAGAGGTGGAGCTGGGACAACATTAAGACATCCATGCAGATCAATTAGGAGTTCTGTTTGCTTTAATTAACCCATCCTGTATATAGGTACAGGCCTGACAGCTTATATGTTTTAGCTGCAAACATCAGTAAAATTATAAGCTTTTGTCAGTTTTTGTAATATACCATCCATTTTGATTTGGTCAGTCAAAAGCTGGCACCATCTGCAGACTGCACTGAAAAAACTTGTCATTTTATATTTTCAATAAATACCACAGTCACAGGTTACTTGACACTGGCTCCCCGCCTCATCTATGGTTTGTTCAGTTCCACTAGTCTTCAAACCAGACTGCCCATCATGATGCATGCATTGAGAGGCTGACTAGGGGAATACCCCCTCTTGAAGCCACGCGTCTGCAAATCATTTTGCAACAACTGTCCCACAAACAGTTGTAGCGAAAGTGAGAGAATGCTGATTCGCCATTCATGACACGCAAGACAGCATCCGTGAAGAAACAGAGCAGATTTGAGAAGCTGTGACAACAGACTTGACAACTAAATTCAGTTTCTATTCCATTCATTCAATTACTAATCATTTCTCTGAATTTATAAAAACCTCCAACATATATGCTCTTAAATACTTCAAGTATTAAAACAGTATCATCGTTGCACTCACAACGGGCAAAAAGACATATTCTTCTGACCTTGAAGTGGGAGAGGACAGTTCCCATTTACCTTTTAATCTCAGGAGTCATCTGGGCCAGCTTACATTGACGTAATGGCTTTATAATGGAAGAGACTGAGCAACAGATATGAATTATGACCAAGAGGACACAGAAAAATCACGTAGAAACAGTATACTGTATCTGCATTATAGAAAAATGCCGCAAGCAAAAGCCTATACTCTCTGTTTAGGAGTCCTAGTATATAAGAAATATCCTTAAGGAATCTGGCAGATTCTCAAAAAGTCATGCTTGCCATAAAAGGAACAGACTGACACGGAAGCTACAGTGTTGAGCCGAATCATGAAAAAAAGACTGCTTAGACAAACCTGCAAAATATGAATAGGCATACCTCAGAGAGCTGGAGAGGGTGTTAAGAAAAGCACCATCTAATGGCTTGCTCATAGATGCCAAGCACATATTCTGCACTCTCGAAGGCAGCGTTCACATTTTCTGACCTTGATGAATTATCTGTTTTTATTGACAGCACTTATTGATATTTTTTTAAAAGCGCAGGCTAATGGAGTTCTATTGAGATGACTAAATGAGTTGCTGGTGCCCAGATTAGCCTGGTCTCATCTCGCCGGCACAGCTTGCATTATCATACAGAACAGACGCATGCGTGCGTTGAGTCCCAAATTCCTGCATCTCTGACATCTCCAGGGGAACAGAGGATCGATGACTACATCCGACCTACATTCACCCCACCCAGGCATGCTTGCCTCAAACTAATTACGCACAAACATGCACAGTCAGTCACACTATAGGTGGATTAATGTCATAGGAATAGTCACAGTACAGGGAAACGTTACTACTGCATGCATATTACAGAATTACACAATTTCAATTAGGTATACATGCTACTTTCTGAAAGACTCATCTCTGAAGGTTTTAAAGCCAAAAAAACTCCACGTCACGACTGTACAAGCTCCTAGTCACCTTCTGATGATCAGGAGAGAAACCTTCCACAGCTCTTCCACAGGCTTCAATGAAAATATCATTTGTGTGATGCGTTGTGAAAATTCTCCAAGAACACAAAAACACTAGCAACAAACCTGAGGCTGACGGAGCTTGTTCGAATGTCCCGGGCACGGAAACAGAACAATTGTATTTCAATCAAATGTTTTATGCAATGAAAATATTTTATACATACTCTATACGCATTATACCAGATTCTCAGAAAAAAAAACTATGGCAGGGAAAACACCTCATTAACAAGAACTGAGAAAAAGATTGTGACGCAGGCTCCAGCCTATGAGCACATCTTCAAACCGCCTTTTCAGTGTTTCCTGTGCTGTACAGCATCCTGGTTAGAGTGATGTGGTTTTTCACACTTTTAAATGTGAGGGGTATTTCTACAGTTGCAGCCCACATTTAGGCCAGAATCTGTTGATCTATGCAAGCTTTTACTAAACTAGAAACTTGCGTCAATCTCTATCAGCGATGACTAATTCTACAACTTGCTCCTATACCGAAGACATCACTCCAGTTGTGTCAAATGTACATCACACCTGACAGTGAAAAGAAACCTCTTTCATTTTTTTTACATTATCTATTTCTGTTAGTTTCGTCTCTGTGGATACAAAACAACAACAATGAAATGGTAGACATCACAAATAATCTGTAATCAATAGTTCCATGATCCAAAACCTGTTGGTCCACTAAATTTCACAGACTCCAATAACAGAAACAAAAACATAAGAGCCTTGACAGAAGTAATTAATGGATAAGTATATTGAATAATACGCATTATGTACTCTGGGAAGCAGTACAGATGCTTCCCAGTGCGTGATCATCTGAGAGGAAAAAAGTACTATGTATATAACGCACGTAACGCTTTACAGTAACTGAAATACCACACTTAATTTCAGACCTTTCTGCAACCACCAAATGTCACAACAGTAGTACTGTAATATTACATATGATGCAATATTTAAAATTTGTTTGCTGTGAACTAAAACGCACAACCCTGCACTAACATCAGTTTTGCTTGACAGCGTAAAGCTGTCAAATTAAAGAAAAACATCTTCCATGATCTAACACCGCTTGAAACTGCATGCTTACTTCCAATTTTGGACATTTGCCTTGGTTAGTTAATCTCAAAGAGGACTGAACCCATTCACTGGATAGCTACGAAATACGCTGTAGACAGACAAAAAATGCATCTACAACATTACATTTTCAAAAGAGCTCCCTTGATATCTATTATGAAGTT
The DNA here is from genome assembly GCA_024633595.2 of Lepomis macrochirus. NCBI lineage: Eukaryota > Metazoa > Chordata > Actinopteri > Centrarchiformes > Centrarchidae > Lepomis > Lepomis macrochirus. The sequence continues at coordinate 21,366,433 of JALXJV020000004.1, read as the reverse complement.
TTTCTTTAATATATGAAATATCAATTAGGATTCTATGACATTTCCAAATTTAGAATGCTATTTATTCATTTTAGGCATTCAAAACAAGGTTTTAATTGCATAATGACATCCCTGCTGAGGATGGGAATTTCTGAAATCAGGAACTGATTTCATGATAAAGCCACATTTGACAACAAAAGAACCAAAGGCACAGCCACACACATTAGTGGTGAATTAATATCATGCAGTCCTTTCTGCTGCTGCATCAACAGTGGGACTGTAAGTTAGTGGGTAGAGCAAAGCTTCAACCTTGCCATCAGTACCAGTGTAAGGCCATCCACTCTGAAAATATATAAAAAGTGTTTTTAGTGAATTTATGTGCTCTGGATAAAAGTGTCAACTAAGGGTTGTGCATTTCAGTTATTTTAGTTGAGCTAGTCAGTCACACCCTCATATTTCCGAAATAATAAAGTAAGTGGATGTGCTTAAGACTTCACCAAGTTGACTTCAACCCACCTGAATTATGATTTACTCATAGCAGCTAACCGGAAACAAAGAAATATTAACGATTTTTATTAAAGTTCATAAGTACATACATACTGACCATTGAGTGTGACATGCTCTGCAAGCACATTTGTTAACAACCTGAACTGCTGCAACCAACTTCTAAATTGATAGTTTGGAATGAATGGTTAAATTCAATGCCAAAGAAGGTAGGCGATATATAAAATACAGAGCAGAGCTCTGTGTTGAGTGAAAATGCCTGTAACTCAATGCAGGAACACATGCAGACTGACAGTATATATACACTGCTATGTTGCTGACAACTAAATAAGGGATGATGAAGGTAAGAGAGGAAACAAAAGATACAAAATAAAACAATTCATTTCCGTACCAAAGGCCTCGCCACAAAAGCTAAAATCAACGCATTTACAACAACACATGCTTTCTCATCTCCCCCTCACCTACATACACACACACACACACACCTCAATGCAGCTTGTAAACCAGCCAGATCTTGTCGCCCCAGGAAATGGGCTTCATACATCTTGTCTGACTGCAATAAAGCAGTGCCTAAGATTCTATTTCCAATAAACGTCGACTGATTGGAAAACTCATTCTAATATCAATTTCCATCTGGGCCCTTTAAAAGGCAATCAGCATAGCTTCATCTCGGTATATCATGGGCTCCTTGAGATGATGACACAGCACTGGCTCTCTCCTTCTGCATAATGCCCTTCTCCTATCAAGGCATCTGCAATGAATAATACCACCCATGAATGGGCTATTTAGTCTGTGTTCGCACAGATAGGGGCCACTTCTCTGAATATTAATCCAGGGTTTTACACTTCATATGGTTCTCTCAGGGCTGCACCATTTTTCATTCGGAGGAGTAAGGCACTTAGTGTGATTTGGCACACTCATAGTTTCTCTCTAAGCTTTCTCAGAAGTGACAATGGTGATTACCAATGGCATCTCACTTTGTTTAAGATGCCCGGCGACCACAAAACAATTATTTAAGTCAAGGAATATCAATTTCAACTCTTCTACAAAATTCTGTCCACAGAATTACTACAAAATGTGAGTTCAAAGAAGAATTCCCACAAGTGATAAAACTGATTTAGACACTGTGTGTCTGCTGCTGCCAAAAAAAAGGACAACCAGTCAGAGTGTTAGTTAAAGTTAAAAGCCACACAATAATCAAAAAGCAACTCTATAAGAATCATGATGGTAATGAACGTTTACATCTGCTATATCAGCTTTAAAATAAAGGCAAGATGCCTCTTTCTCTCACCTTCCAGCCACTGCCCGCCTCCCTGTAGTAGGGAAAGTTATCACAGATCCACTGGTAGATCTCGCTCAGTGTCATCTTCTTCTTTGGCGAGCTGTTGATGGCAAACGTGATGAGACTGGCGTAGCTGTAGGGCGGCTTGCCGTCCTTGTGTTGCTGCACCTCCTCCTGGTCCAACGTGGTGTTAGGATCCAGTAGGGTACTCTTCTTGCCCATGCCTGGCCCGTGGGCATTCTGGGCATCCGCCTTGCGGATGGCTGCCTGCATGGTCAGCTGAGGAAGCCAATCCATGGAGGTCAGGCTGCTCTCCAGCTCCGACGTCATGGTGACGGCAGGCCGGGCAGTACGGGGGTGGGGAACAGGTGGAGGTGGTTGTGGTGTTTGCTGTTGGTGCTCGGTGACTGATGGAGAGTGGACCAGGTGTGGAATAACAAACATAGACAACTCACAGGTTGAGGATCAAATCTCCCTCAGCTCAAGGCATCAGCATGACGTCTTCTGTAGGTCAACTCTGGAGAAACAGGAAACAGACGTGCCCTTGTTAGTCAACTATTCTTGTTACAAGGAGCAGCTAAACATTGGAGAGAAAAGATATGCATATCAGCTGTACTGCAGAGAACGAATAGAAATGTAAGCAAGGAGGCAACTCTGAGCAGTTTGCCCAACATCAAAAAACAAGTTTCTCTATAAAGTATGCTTATATTTGCTGTGCAGGAGATCACAAGCCCACCACTTTCTCCACCACTTGCTGCTCTCAAAGCTGACTCATAGCTGGGACTCCATCTGTAGGGAGAGAGTAAATGCCAAGCAATTGTTTTCACAACTGCCAGCCAAATGGGGGAATGGCTCAGAAGGAATTCCGACTCTCTTGAGGGTAGTAAACCCCCTCTCTTTCTTCTCTGGCTGCCAGCTTGCCTGCCACCTCCCCCTTCCTCCCCCAAACTGAGCCTCTGCCGTAAACAAGCCAGCCTCGTCTTGCAAACTGTCCTCGGCCCTGTGCGTGTCGTCCGTGCTGTGCAAAGTGCAGCCCACAACAGCCTGTCTTCTCTTTCCCTCTCGGCACACTGCCCTACCCGTCTTAAAATAGAGGGGCAGAGTAGAAGGGCCTAAAGTTACAAACGTAGGTGAACACAGGCATCTGCGGGGGTGAAAAAAAAACCCTGAGCAGGATGACACTGCAATCTGGCTGGGGGGGTGCGACAGAACAGGCGGGAGAACGAGAAATCCTCACCAACTTGTGGGATTTTTCTCTTGACTAAGCATGCTCGCACAAGTGTGCGTTTTTGTGTGTGAGTTGGAGTGTGCACTCAGACTGTCAGGCTGGGAATGAATACAGTCTTGATGGCTCTCAATAGGTCAAAATACTGTATCTAGTATCATTTGTGCGCAATGTGGAATTATAATCAATTATAATAATTTCACTCATTTTTTTAGATTAATACTTTGAGATTAATCTGAAATATTTTTGCTAAAATGATTGATCAAAATGACATCGACTCCAGATTGTTTTCTTTTCATGGCTATAATCTTTCTCTTTATCGCAACTTTTTCAAAAAGCTTTGTAGTTGAAATATCTAATTAGCTGATAGCTTGCATGGAATATTTGAAATCTCAGATTTGTTTTATATTCATCTATCTTAGTTCGTTAGTGAGCAAAAAAGAAGGTAAGGAATTAAAAACTATTTCATGGACCTCTGCTGTCCATATGAGTTGCAGCAGGAATAGTTAGAAATTCCTAAATTGGGCAAACTGCTTTGGCGGCAGTTGGTCACAAGCAGTTTGTGGTCATCCCTTTTAATTGATCTCTCACAGCGGGGGTTAGCTGGTGCCCAGCAGCCAATTCAATATCTGCAATCAGTGTAGACCAGCGGAGTCAGATGATGAAGGCATTTTTCGTAGATCCAAACAGAATTCTGAGAAGGGAAAAACCAAATCCAGTTGGGGGAGCTCATTAATGGAGTGGAGCATTGGTCTTAAATCTTCTCTTATAATCAGTGTTGGGTTTCATAAGGCACTGAAATGTTCTTTCTGAGCAAAATACATTTACATTTTTATCTATTTGATTGCGGTTGTGGTCATCTTGAATTTACGTCAGTAACCATGCGTTTATGGAAAAAATTTACACCAAAGGTCTGAAAAAGCTTCAAGTGCACAAGGCAGCATATTTAGTCATATTTTGCCGAAATTGTGAATGTGTGGAGCATACTGCCTGTGAAGGTGGACTGAGGAGTTTTTATGGATGTTTTGATACTTTATTCCCACTGAATACTTGTCATCTTTGAAATCTAAAGTAACTGACAGAAACAAATGCTTACGGCCACCTTTCAAGCCTTTTGATACTCAGACAGATTTTGGGGTAGAATCTCACTTTAATCTGTTCACTTGGAAAAGAGCTGGATATTTACTTTTGACTGTGCTTTTTTTCTTCTTCCTTCATGTTTGTTCACATATTGGAGACCTTGATGATGAAAACACCAAAATCTTTGAAGAACCTCTCCCAACCGCTGCAGTCATGATCAGACTGATAGATGAGCACACTTGCTGACAGACTACCAACAGGTGAGTCAGCCTAATGGTGGAGAACAGTTCCTCATCAACGAAAAGACAAACAAATCATACACAACAACACATCTCCACCCTGTAACTGAAACAAAGGTGACTCACAAGCTGATACTGACGGTATTTTTCCTCTTTGAATGGCAGCCTGATATTTATAAGTATCAATTTGAATATTTGCAGCACCACTCAAAGGGCCTAAATACGTTATGTTTGACTGATCTGAGGTGAATTCAGTCATTAGCAATTTAACATCCACCACGCTTTTAATACACTTTTTAGTCTGACATATTCCAAGCACAATACAAGAAACATGACCCTGAGACAAAGTGAACTTATGAAACCTTTATAACAAAATCCAGCAGTTACAGAAATATATGCTTCTTCTTTTTGCTTATAGACTGACATCACAATAACTGTTTTATTTTGATGACTATTGTGACACACCTTTTACAGGATGTTGCTAATATTTTGTCCAGCTTTAAATATATTGTTGTACAATAGAACTGGATGATGAATGAATTAATTGTTTCAAATACTTTTTCAAGCCAAAATACCATCAAAAAGTGAAGATTTGCAGCATTTTCTCTGATTTATATCATTGCATATTGAATATCTTCGGACAGTCTGCTGGTCGGATAATACAAAACATTTGAAGACATCACCTTGTGATCTGAGCAACTCTAAAGGGCGTTCTTCTCAAATTGTTGACATTACATAGACTAAACAATTAATGATTAGTTCAGAGAATTGACAGACTAAACTTTAATAAAAATATTTAGTTGCAGCCCTACAATATAATTAAATTGGACTACAAACTTACCAGAATGACCAAATATTTAAGCCCCTCATCTGAGTGTCTGTTAAACTGGATTGCATTAGATTTAGCTTGGTGTACCTCAGCGTAGGTGATCTATTTAAGTTCATTCATGCTGGTCTGGATGTAAATGTATCCATTGTTACCGAACGCGCAGTATGAATGGGGATAGTGAAGAGGAAGAAGCAGACAGGGCCGTCTGGTGGCCACCGGAGGTGAGCTGACAGGGACAGAGGTTGATGAAAGGGGCTCCACCCGCTACACGGAGACGCAGGCCATTTGACCCTCTACGCTAATGATCCAGCTGCTACATAATCTGCAGGGCCAAGTCAGTGTCTTAATTAGAGAACCTTGGGCTGTGGCAAGAATGATGATGCGCAACACAGGCAGGCAGTAAGTCGGGCCCCTTGCTGCTTTCATTACGCTGCCAGCCTGTGGGACAGTCAGAGCAGGGACAAGCCCCGGCCTGCTGCCGCCTTAGGGAGGACTGTCTGAGTATGTTCATGGGTCTCGGGGTAGGAAGAGGAGTACTGAGAAGGCGGGAAAGGTGAGTGGAAAAGCCAAAGGAGATGAAGCAGTAGGGGAGGGGGTGATGGGCACCACAAGTCTGGCAGAGAGCAAAAAGCGGCAACGGGGTCTGCATCGGAGAGGTCTGAGAGTTCAGGCGCTATGATTACGAGGCCACACACATGGAGCCACTTTGATCTGGCTCTAGGAAAATGGGGCTCCGTCATTGCTGGCACCAAAAAAAAAAAAAAAACAACTTCTTTCTCTCGCCTTCTCTCAACTTTAATTTGTTTTTCGAATGGAGCACTGAGAATATTTTCGAAGGATGAGAGAGAGAAATGGATGGTTAAATTCATTCTCTATTCAACACTCAAAGTTTCTTTATCCCCCAGGGATTAATGGCAGATTTAGCTCTGAATGAGAAACTGACAGCGTTTTTGAAACATCTTAATTTACCAAGTTCTTGACAGGACTTATCAACGTTCCTGCTGACAACTGAGCACTGACAGCCAATCAGTGATTGTATTTTGTGTCTCAGCTACTAAGTCTGAAGTGGCTCAATCAAACTGACAGCATGGTTATTATACATGTGCCAGGCACTCTTTTATTCAACAATCTCCAATGAAACAACGAGCTGAGTAACGACCAGTGATTACTCAACACAACATAGCAGATTACGTCAACGTCATCATGTTAGGCAAGTACGTACGGAGATACAAGTCAGCAGCTGCGTCATAAAATCAGATCTGTTCCCCATCGCTGCTGTTGCAAAATTAATGTATGTACTTAGCAAGCACTTAAAAATTTTAGTACCCCTAACAATGCATGGCCCAGGATGAAATTAATATTTCAAGTGTGATATTGCTACAATGAATGGCACTTAACTGTCTTCAACATTTTATACAATGATCACCTGTTTAATTCTAATTTAAAAAGTATGGATGTATTATAATTGCCTCAACAGGCGACAATTGTTATTTTAGCCACTGAAAGTTAGTGACCATTTACATGAGAAGCTGCTACATGATGTTTTCAATCAGTCAATCACAGGTGGGCTCAAATCATTTTTTACATTTGAGTGAGACCTAGTCAAGACTGGGTCAAATAGCCTGATCTAACAAGTAACAAGACAAAACAACATCATTAAGTACAATATTTCGAAATGGGTTAGTCACTTTTTTTGTTAGCTGGTAACAACATCTGGTATTAATGCCACATCTGTGTCATCCAACATATAAATGCTATGGTATCTTTTTTTCATATCATTTGCTTTTCCTACAGTTAGGAATGGGTACCAGTTTTACAATGTCTTACAGCAAAAAGAACCTGATTATTATACTGTTCCACATTTTAGTTAGTGTTTCATTGCGTTTGCTATTTGACTGTGAATAATCTATCGTCCAGCGTTAACCAAATATCATCATCCTTAAATATAGTACTATAGTAAACCCATATGAGATGTCCCACAAAGTAATAATAAATTTCTGTGCCGCAGATACTATTTATCTAATCCCATTTTCACCTGTGTCTAAGTTAAAGGTTTGCAAGGCCTGAAGACGTAACATTACACTTCTAATACTGCTGAGCATTTTCCAAAGAAAACAGTGAGTTGTTCTAAGATGCTGAATGTGTTTTTTCCTGCGTTCTACAGTACAGTATTAAAATCACCTTGCAAAGTCCTGACACCTGCTGAGGTGGGTAATCCATCTTAGTTAACATGCCCAACTTTGGTTTTATCAAAATTATGTTATGGTCCATATAGTCATACAGAAAACCCTCATTTGAAAATTTGAAACAGTTGTTATTACTTCATAATAACAACTGTTATTATGAAGTAATCACATCTTACAGTAACCCGCATTCATACTGAATATTTGGTGTCATTTTTTCAGTTACAATGCTTCATATTTCAAATGTGTAAAACAACAATGAAGAATAGATCTGTGAAAAGCAACATCTTCAAACCACTGGTTTCAAGATTTGAGCTTAAATACTCACAAAATATAGAATATACTATAGTAAGCTCACTTACTATACTATATAGCTTACTTGTCACATGCAGCTTCCACTTTAATGAATGAAACTAACACATTTGTCATGTTTAGACATGACATACTGCAAAATAGAGGGAACTACTGGTTAAAGCAGAAGTAGAGGAGGCCCACTAAAGGGAAGTGGGTAAAACAAAAAGGTGAATAAAATTGCTTTTACTATTTAAATTACACTACAAGTCTTCTTAGTCAAGAGAAACAGGAGAACAAACATCAGGCTTGAAACCCATTACAGGTAGGGAGCAGTGTTTAAAGACATGACAACACAATCCACAGAATGTTAGTCAAGGATAAGAAGGCTAACCGCAACAGACAGCACGCACACTTAATGCTTTCATCTGCTTCATCTTCTGTTTAATAATGTAAGGTCAATAAACCTGACAAAATTCATTTGTACTGTGTTTGACTAACTAAATACATATCAGTTTACCTGTAAGCAGGGTGTGTATAGGACCAGGACATGCAGGGATGAGAGCAGAGTAACCAACTGCTAGCAAAGGCTGAAAAGACTAAATCAGATGAAGGGCTTAATTCGGTGAGAGAATGGGTATTAGGGTGGATAAAATCAATGTTTGTCACTGGTGTGAATGAGTAAACATGGCTTATTTGACATGGTTCCACGGCCCTGTTCATGACCAGCGTTTTGCGCAGGTCTGACGCTGTTCGACCTGAAAGCATTAAGACCTTTGAAAGGGGGCATTCTTTGCTGTGCCAGTGCTCACTACAGCAATCACTGAGGACAACACAAAGGCTTTTCTCCTCAACAGATATTAGAGGTTACTGGTACTCTCAGTCACAATACCCCATCTTCTTTAGTGGAAACATGCTTAAAACATGACTAAAACATTATTTAACCCTCTTTAAAAAAAAGGTGAGCAGGGAATAGAAAGCCTGTTAGATTAAAGGAATTCTTCACCACTTGAGAAATATGATTATTTGCTAGATACCACTTTCATGTCTGTAGGGAGCTAGAAACAGCAGGTAATTAGCCTAGCTTAGCATTACAAAATGGAGGTATGGGGAAAACAGCAAGTCTGGCTCTCTCTAAAACAAAAAGAAATGTGCCTACTAACCACTCTAAAGCCCACATATAAAAGTAAGGCTGAACAATTAATAGAAATCGCAATATGTGCTACAATTGTGTAAAAACAACACTGCAGCACCCAAGTCCTTATGTCTATGCACTAAATGAGATTATTCTTATGAATAGGTTTTAGGTGGCCTAGTTCAGTTATAAAGCACCAGTGGTGGATTCATTGCTTTACTAAAAAAAATTATTCAGACATTCATACTTCTGTGACACATTCAATATACTGACACCAACATCACAATTATATCTCTTGTTATTCATTCTTGCTAGGCTGTTACCATTTTTGCTTGGAATACATTATGAATATAGCTGCTTTTCTTAAATGTATGGAAACTGTATGGAACATCTAATTAGCATTAGTATTTTTACCCTAATTTCCTATGTGGGTTGTGATTTGCCATTTGCAGTTTCATCTCAGGTGTCGATAAAATGACACATAGCTTGCACACAAACAGACACAAATGCATTCATATTGTTATATAACACGCCACCACAGCTAGCCTATTTTATTTTCTACCTAGAACACCTAGCTGCCTTCCTAGAACTACTTCCCTTCAAATACCTGTGCATTACTGTCACCATTTCCTCTCTGAGAAGAGAGGAGGTTATTCAGCTCACATTCTCTCTCCCACTTGCAGACACAAGACTGTTGATAGGTACCAGACCAGTGCTCTCCTGTACTTATCTGCAATTTCCGCGATTAATCCCCTTTTACTGCAGTCATGCATCCATCACGGGTAACACTCCAACAGCATGTGCCTGCTCAGCTACACAGACACAACCATTAAGACCTGTGATGGCTGTACTGCCATATATGCTCTCTCAGAACTGCAGACGTGATAAATGCTGCATTAAAAACAATGTCACTAGAATTCAAACAGAACACAATAAATATTTACAGCACTGATGATTAAATGCTGCCCAGACATTGGTGTGTGTGAAGAGAGAGGCAGAGACAGAGAAAGAGAGAGTGCTTATTATGACAAGAATCTTCCTGTAGTGTGATGGTAACTTGGCAAAAGGGAGGGGAATCGCTAAGCGTGCTCCCTCTGTTATGCCTGAAGATTTGGCACATGCACTCACAACAACAACAACAGTGATGTAACCTGGTAACAAGCCCTTGGCATCTTTACTCTCGACCGAAACCCCGGTCATACCTTCCATATCAACAGCTTTATATCCAGCGTGGGAGAAGCCCTTGTTTTCTTAGCGATTGCAACGGGGATAAACAGGGAGGGGTGGGAACTCTGCTCACCTGTCCTTCAGTCAAAGGGAGACTCTTCACTTTTTCCAGCCCTTGAGGCAAAAGGACTTGGGGAGTTATTTTTGAGATCTCACAAACTAAAATAGCACTGAGTCTGAGTATTGTGATTGCACGTGAGTTCTTCTATTATGCAGCGAACTACCATAAGCCTTATCTTCATTAAAAACAAAAATTAGGTAACAGCAATGCCAAGGAAACAGCTTTTAATGTAAGTCTTCCTTCTCAATTAAAGGCTTAATGGTTGCGCTGAAACCACCCTCAGGAAGAAAGCATTAATAACCCAGTCCTTACTTGCATTTTTAGGATGTGTCAATTATCGCTTCACCACTCACACGGCTGAGCGCATTGTTCAGCTTTTTCTTGCCCACAGTCGAGCTGGGCGCCAACCGAGGGCCTCCTCGTTGCTAACAGAATGTGCAAGTGTGTCTATGTTTTACAGTGCAATCTATGTGACAGTGCTATTAGTGGGCTATGTTGTGTTAAAGTTGTTTTTTAAGATGCAGGCAAGCGGACCTCTCTGCTGTGCTCTTAAAAAAGAGAAATGGTATACATGCTCTTTCTGCTCCCCTACTCCCTCAATCCCACTTCGCCTGTGGTTGAACAAATCAAGTCCATAATTATTCTGCCAATCAATCGGGAGCGCAACTGTGGCTGTGGGGCAGTTAAATGCTGAGGAGAGAGAGTTGTCAACAAAGCAAAGCTAAACCCTGAGTTCCTTTAAACCCACTGAACCTTAAAAAGGCAAGAGAGACACCTTTGTCTTATTAGTTAGTGCCAAACAAAGGGATGTCTTTTAAGTGTATGGTTAAAAGGAAAAGGCATCCAGCTGCTGCTGGCAGACCAGGCAGTTGGACAGAGTGACGGAGGATCAGAGTAGTGGAAGATCTGGGAGTTGGCTGTTGATCAAGTGAGTCGCTTCAGGCTGAATGGAGAGGCCACAAAGCGAGTGACAGGGTTTGTGACCCCTGAATGCAGACACAGCCATACCAGAAGAGAAATGTGAATAGATGCAGCAGTGTTAAATATTAGACATATTAGAGAGGTGCTCTCAGCAGTCAGCCACTTTCCATGTTAATGTGGGTTTGGTGGGCTGGATGTATATATAAAGATAAAGGGATAAAGGAACAGAGACAGAGCTGGGCAGATGAAGGGAGCACATAAAAGCACAAGGCCCTCAGCTCACTGTGCAATCTGCAGGTCAATAAAAAAATAAAATAAAAAAAACACATTCAACATTCCAGTAATTGAATAAGCCTTTCCAGTGAATCAGAGCAGTGATCTGGGGGCGGGGGTGTCTCTCTGTCCCTAACAGCTTGCCTTAGAGGTGGCCTTTGTTTTGGAGATGGCAGGGGTGCCCTGACACCGACCATGCGAACCCAATTACCCCGGTCCCACGGCCTGGGGGCCCGCATTAACACACTCCCCCTTGGGAGGTCGACTCCATGCCAGCCTGGCAGCCAGCAAGATCCTGCTGCTGAATCACAAATAGACCACTTAAGGCACTGGCAGGCCAAGCATTTTGGTGGCAATCTTGAGGGCTTATCCTCATCTGCATTCGCTAGATCAACATGGATGCTAATATTGAGCCAGGACGCTGAGGCAAGCAGTGAAGTAAGGTGAGCTTGGGTCCGTTTGTCTGGAATAAGAAAGCTGTCCGTTGTCCACAGAAAATTCATAGCCAGGAAAGCATCAGTCCATCCAAGACCTCTTATTCAAGTGAGACATAATGTGGCGATGCTTAAATGTGTCCATGTCACCCCTCTTAGAAACAACCATGTATGAGCCTCATTTTCAAGCGCAACACAGGCGTATTAAAAAAAGAAACCATGCTAAAATTACCCAAGCGTGATTTAAAGGAATTACCTGGGTGGGCAATGCATGTTGTGAGAGTGCAGAGCAGGAATCAGGTCATGAATTTCAAATTTAGACAGTGGATCAGCGCTGGCAGCTCTGAAGCTGGAGCTGAGAGAAGGAGCTGTAACACTGGTTACACTGAGACAAGAGCACTCACTTTCAAACCCAGGGAGTGCAAAGTAAAAACAAAAATCTAAACAGAGCTGAAATAGCTTGAGGTTTGGTAGATTTGTTAGATGTTCCTCTCACGTAAAGCTTAAAATTGTCTTCATTTAGGTTGGCACTAGAGCTGGAGTTATAATTAAAACCATTTTGCTTTTTAATCAATATCCAATCTCTCAGAAATAATTAACAGCATATTAAATAGTTTGCTGCCTGACAGAGCTGGATGCCTCTACATCATTAAGCTGTTGAAGCGCTGCTCTTTGACTCCTCATGTCCCATTTCACTGGTTTACTGAGCCTCCGTACAGGCTCTTTAAAATGCTGCTGGAGTCATACTGTACCTGCAGATAATAACACAGCCCACTGATAACATGCGGCGTGTATACTCTCCCACTCTCACTGAGACACGGCTTTTAACATTTGTAACATGTAACACATAAACACTTGGAGCTACGTGAGTGTACGTGACAAATGTAAGGCTTATACAAGTCTACTGAACGCAAAAGCTTCACAGGAAATAATAGCAGCAAACTACGATCAAGATTTTCAAGGAATATTACTGAGGGGCGGCCACCTGCCATAAATCCATGCCCTTTCTCCTGAGTGATAATGCAGCCCGAATTGGAAGTTGCACAACAACACAGTACAGAACATATTAAGAGGGATTGGAAGCCACAGGTCAATAGGTTCATATTTTCTTGGTGCTCTGTCATCTGCTTTACCCCAAGTGTCAGCTTTTTGACCTCTTCATGCTATCAAACACATAATGCGCAGGTCACACACACATCACCAGCCTGCATGTTCATACAAACACAAAGCTGGACATAGCCCAGCTGATCAATCATCTGCGTGATCAAAAAACTATTACATTTACTACCGACACAGTCTCAGCAGTGTTGCAGAAAACAGTATGAAAGCACTCCAATCAGCTGTCGAATTTAACTATCTTGCGTCACCAGGAATTGTCTGTGTTTATACAAGCTAATAAATTCCTTGGGCATCCTCCAGATGACTTCCATGGTAATTTGGGGGCAGCTTGGATTTCGTCTACTGCTGGATTAAGCAGAGAGCTGTACAGTAAAAACACGAGACTGAGGCTGTGTACAATGCTGTACGACCGACTAGGACTTAGTTTTCACGTGGAACAGACAGATGTCGGTGTCTATACCTGTTGTCTTCACCCTGCTCTGTTCCAGATCATTTCAATTAATTTGGTTTCCTGGAGACAATGTTGCTATTTATCTGGGTGTGGAGGAAGGGGGGGGGTGTAGCAGCAGTCATTGTTGGTTTAAGCTCTGCAGTCAAAATACCTCCTAGCCAAAAACTGGATTCATCACTGTGTGGTTACTGCCTTACAAGAGCCACAATAGGTCATAACAAAACCTGAGGATTTACCATAATAAACAGCAGACACGTGAGTTGGGCCTAGAGTCAAGGTTTTTGGCTTCCAACACTTAACTGAGACAAGACAAGATTTGATGGTATCCAAAACAGTGGCACTCAGCCTCTGAAGAACGGCTTTTAGGTAGATGATGGTTTTTGTATTAGCATTACTTGAACGTGAATTTCAGGTTGATGCGTGTCCAGTGCAGCAAGACATAACCTTGAAATAGACATTCTTTATGAAGTCTTGGATTTACTTAGATTTTCAAAAAAAAATGTTGAGCATTTTGAAGAAAATGTATATTCATAGCAGATGACAGCATTACTATCAATTACTATTGGTTTAATGGAAAATACAAAGAATACATAAGAAAAGTGGGAAACGATGGGAAAATTATCGATTTTAGGTCTGAAACTAACAATTATAGATTAATTATTTGGTCTATAAAACATCAGAAAACTATAAAATAACTAAATTTCCCAGAGCCCAAAGGAAGTGTCATCACTTGTAAATACTCAATTTTCATAACAGTAATTTTTGTGGGGATTAACTAATTGATAAATCCACTAGTGTGGCAGCTCTAATAGATTTTAACACTTATTTTGTGTTTGGCCAAAAATCAAAACAGTTAGGCAATCACTTGCCCAACACTAATCTTTGCACAAGGAAAAGTGGGGCGATGTAAACAAAATTATTGATTAATCCCATAAAGAATGGGCTATGAAATAGCATGACACTTAAAATTGAATTCATTCATTATCAAACACGGACATCTTGAAAAATACCATGTGAATTCAGTAGCTTCTGGGGTTAAAAAATAAAAAGGTTGCTGTTCAGCAGCCGACTTTCCCAACAGCACACAAAGGTACTGGGGTACAACATGCAAAACATTACAAAGGTCCTTGAACATCATTATTCCCTTCAGTGTGAAGAAGCAGTGAGGCAGCAATCTGAGAGGGTTGTCAGACAGGAGGCAGGAGCAGAAGGAGACACTGTACTACTATTGTGAAATTGGTGTTTCCAATAGGGAACTCTGATTTTAGAGGAGGACAGTAAAGAAGTTGTGTGGGCAGCTGACATTTTATTCTGCTGTTGCAAAATATTGACCATTAAGAGTCAACAGCTTGCTCCCAGCTTATTTTTAACATTGATGAAGTCAGTTAATTTCAAATTCATACAAAAAAAAAAAGATGTTAATGAGCAGTAGGCTTGGGCAATCTTCTCTATTTTAATATCGTCTAATCATAGCGACTTGAGATCACCAACTGGCGATCTGATCGCCAGGGGGCGGTGTTTGAGCATGCCAGTGAAATGCCAGCATGGAAGAAACAGTCTTATTAGCTTTAAGAGAAATCACCAGAAACATCTGTAATTGCACAGTACCGTGATTCCCACAGAATGAATTATTAGGTGCGGAAATCGCTTCCTGTGTAGTGGCATCGCGTGCAGGATAGGCGTGCAATAGATATTGATTAGCAGCTATGTACAGCGTGACAGCCCAGCTGTATTCTAATGTTAACAACGCTATCCTTATTAACTAGGCTCCATACATACTTGCTTATAACTTTTTTGAAGTGGGTCTCCGACATTGACAGTGTTAAATAAAATATAAATGGGAAACACTGTAGTGGGATGCAGATTCTAGAAACAGTTTTCATCTGATAGTGAGTTAGTTAAAATTGCCTTAATATCGGCGCATGAAAAACCAATCACTGATCATCTCTAATTGTTGATAGCCAATCCAATCGTCAATCGGAACAAGCCTTATGGGCAGCACTAATCGGTGTATTGTCCAGTTTTTCTAATACCACTTTATTGACCCATGTGTCGCATTAGGACTGCAACTATTGATTATTTTTTAGGTCAATTAATCTCCCGATTCTTTTCTTAGTGAATTGATTAATCATTTGTTCAACAAAATGTCAGCAAATAGTGAAAAACGCTAACATGATTTCATACAGTCCAAGATTATGTCTTCAAAAGCCTTATTTGTTCTGTCCACCATCCAAAACCCAAAGATATTCAGTTTACCATCACAAAGAAAATCAGTAAATGCTCAAATTTAAGAAGCTGCATAGAATGAGCAAATGTTCTACGTTTTTGCTTGAAAAAAAAAAGAGATTAAAACCGATAAATCAAAATTCTAAATAGTAATCCATCGATTAATCGTTGCAGCTCTATGTAGCAGTCATTAAAAGCACCTAGAAATCTGACAGATATTAGCCTTTGTAGCCACAGTGACCTTTTAAGTGAGGTCAAGGTGCTACTTTCCAGCAATACAAAAAGCAGCATGGAGACTGCAGTTCTGGATATGCTTTTCTAGTCAAATACAAACCTCAGATTACAACAACTGTGGGTAACACTTTATAATATGAGACTCTAGGGTGACGCAACCCTGCCCCTCCCTCTGCGTCTGCACGCAGCCGTCTACTCACAAACTCTCAACAACATGGAAGGAGACACAGTGCCTGTCGACACTGCTGTGACCCTGGCTTGTAAAAGAAAAAAAAAAAAAAAAAAAGAGTCTTCTGTCACTGTTTCCCACACATACACTTTACTTCAGCATTGTAGCATTTATCAGAAAAACAGAGTGCTTAAGTTGCAAGTCGCAAGCGACACGGTGGAAAGAGCAGACCAGGTAAAGCGACAGTGAACACACCATGCAGATGTCATTCATTAGCTACCACGTTAGTTTTGTGTTGAAAGGTTAACATGTGGCGCAGCTGCTGCTGTGAACGGAATCACAGGTGGTCCAGAAGACAAGTTCTTTTCTTTTTTTTCTGAGACTTTATACAACATAACCTACTACCGATGGAAAAAGTCACCGGAACAGACGTACAGGGAGAGAGATGGAAAGCGCTGTTATGTTTGCAACAGAGGTACGTTTCCTCTGTGAATTTGAAGCGAACTAAAGGAGGCTGAGTCAATAAGTGAGTGACACTTCAGATGGAGAATGAAGTATAATTAAAACTCCCCCACGGCCAGGAAAGAGGTTTCCCGATGTTGGCGAGAGCTTTCATGAAATAAGAGGCTGCAAGACAGACACCGAGCTGTTCTTTCTGTTGAACCAGTAAGTAATGTTGCAACGTCTTGTGTTGTGGCATTTTGTGTTTGGCTTAGCAATGTTGTCGACCTGTTCGTTTACAATTGTAACATAATGATAACAAATGCAAGTGTACAGTTGTTAAGGACAGCGGTGATTTACACTCTGAAAGGGTAGTGGCGCCAAGTCACACAAAAAAAAAAAAAACTTACATAATGTTGCTTTAACTTTAATTGTTTTAATATAATTATGTAACCAGAAGAAACACTCAGTAGATGCTCTTTATTTTGGAAATGGGTGCCTAGCCTTTCAGTGCATTACAAGGAAAAACATGAACACTCTGTGTTATTGTTTCAGACAAAGCTTTTTAATCCATTATCAGTCTAATTTGCCTAATCTTCATGGTTTCTGAAATGTGGTGGAAAATGCACTAAAGGATCCTTTATTTCCCGAGTTAGTTCCTGAGTTTTAGATCCTGGAGCTTATAGTTTATGTCTGTATTTGGACAAAAAAGTCCCACGTCTATGTCCCCTGAATAGTTAAAGACCCCATGACATACTGTAGGTCGCAGTTTATGTGAAGTGGCTGTTAACCTCCTATCGATTTGCAGAGCTCATCAAAAGCCTTGAGTGCTTTACATTATTGGAGAGGATGGAGACAAAAGCCAAAGCATCCCAACATTGACTTGGGATTTCATTCTTTATGAGTGAATAAAATCACATACGCACAGCTATTGGACAGCCCAGCACGGACTAATGGGGTTTATGACACACTTTGCAGCGTGGATGGCGGGTGAAATATTCCAGTCAAAGTACCCATAGCACTGTTTTTACCCACCTTCATAAATCATTAGATGTATGATCCAGATAAGATAAGTCAGAGGGTAAATTCAGGTGTAAGGACAGAAACAAGAATGGACAAGTAAATAATCTACAGGGAATACTGAATCAACTTGTTTTAAGTTTTATGTTCAATCATGTGACTGTATTTTGAAAACATTGGTATGATCATTCTTATCACTTATGCACTGACACTCAATTTTAACATCTTTCCTCTCTGTAGAAATTGTAAAACTCCAAACATTCACAAACCTCAGAATTACATCAATAACACTCTTTTTAAGATGCTAAACTTTCAGCAGAATCCATACAAAAGCCTTGTTACACTTGCTAACAGTGATGATCATGATGCACTGTTTTTTTTCACACCACGTCTTTGCTGGTGTAAAAGATAAGGCTAATTAATGTGGCGCCATTTGCATCTTTACCTCAATGTTTCAACAGAGAAGGGAAGAAAGCAGCCGCAGTGAGCTAATGAATGTTTGATTTGAGAGGGAAGACTTCCTGTCACTTCCAACGCTCCTGACATAACACTCTCCTAAACCCCTTAAATTCTCGTGCTCTGCTATGTGGCACGGCTGTCGCCAGCTCACCTTTCCCCCCCCCCCACCTTCCCTTTCTCCACTTTAAATTCCTGAGTTCATCCCCCTCTCCTTGCCCCCCCACTACCACCACCACCACCACACAGGCTGCACTCATTACAGCGGATTTGCATGTCTGCTCCAGAGCAGTATGAGAGGAGATGAAACAGAACTCCCAGTGGCTGCCTCTGCAGAGCTTCACTCATCTGACAGAAAGAGCTCCACCTTGGGCCCCAGACACAGCCAGCAAACAAATGCAGGCTTCTTAAACAGGCCATATGCATAAACACACACACACACACACACACACACACACACACAAAGATACTCCACCAGAAAGAACGCACACTGCATAGTATTCAGTTTAAATATATCTATATGCAGGAAATAAATTGAAAAACAGAAGTCTACCTTCCAGCATGCTGCTCCCCTCCCTGCACATTACCAATCAAGCCTGCTCAGCTAGAAGGATGAAACCGGGAGTTTTGTTACTGTCCTGTCAGTCTCCATTCCCACTGTGCCATCACACACCTAAGGCCAATGACCATTTTTTTATGCACATCTGATTGTCTCCAAACACGTCCTTTTTATTTTATTATATTCAGTATGTGAGAAAGCTACGTCTGGGTGATAATTCAAAAAGATCAGTGTAAAATTTTAAATATTGGAGAATTTGTTCTAAGATATTGTTTTCTATATAATTTTAGTGAACCATGATTAGTCAACCAATTATTTCTTTGGGGGGACAAAAACTTGCCAACCATTTTGATCATTGGTTTGAATCATTTAGGAGACAGACCCTCTTGTATTTGTCAATGCTGTTATTGTTGTTCCTACAAGGAAATCTGCCTTCCCATGCATTAACATAAACAAAACTTTGCCCATAGTTCCTGTACTATGCCCGACTTCCTCAACTGGCACTGTGGGCCTGATTGTGGCGCTACAGTAAACGTCTTAAACTTAAAACTTTGAAAATTCACATCAAATCAGTCGTACGTGATACCGCTTTGCAACTTTCAACGAAACATGGCCCAAGTAAGCAGAAATGTTTGGACACTTCTGGCAGGAATTATTAAATCCTACCTCCTCCCACATTTTTTCCAAAATGTTTTACTGTAAACCATTGCTGCAAATTCTTGTGTATATGTAGTTTGGTTAATTTCAGAAATGTATCTCAAAAACAGAATTTCTGACAGTATTTTAAATTCTATCCTAAAGGTACACTATTGCAGTCAATGGAAATAGAGCACCTTTAAACATCCGTTTGTCTTTGTGTTGTCTAGTTGAAGTACAAATTCTCAGTATTTTGCACTGATTTTTTTTTACACTAGTTTGAAATCTACCTTTGCTTGTAACCCTGGTGACTGCCTTCATCATAGTCTGTAGCCATCTACTATTTCTCATTTGGCAGGTAGTTCAAAAAGGTTGCGAGTTCAAGCCCTGGGTGATGCAGAATAAATATGCTAATGGGCATTCAGACATTGTGTGTGGATTAGAGACAGATGACTTCAAGGTTTATTGTTAATTTTGGTCCGGACAGTTCTGCTTACGGACCACCCACTGTATTTCTCTTTTTTTTTTTTTAATAGTCCTCCTCTTCCTCCTCAAAATGCCTGGCCCCAGCTCACTGCACAGCAGCTTTAGTTAACCTTTTGTTTGTTGTTGGTTACAGTTTGTCAAATTTGAGAATTTGCTGCTTTTCTCTGACAAAAAAAAAGCAACTTGGGAGACATTATTACCTCAGCCTCAGGGAAAATGTTGTGGGCATGTTTCACTATTTTCTGACCTTTTTATAGATTAAAAATCTATTCACCAAAAAAAACTGAAAGATGAATTGCAACCCTAAAGGATAATTTTCTAGTAAACTAATAAAAATATTTTAACCCAGTGGGATTAACCCCATTAACTCCATACTGTGATTGTAAATATTTAATTATTTTTATATTAATTCAGTCCATAATCACCCCACGACTATAAAAAGGAGCACCGACGATGGAGCAAAGGAGTTGATAAAGCTCCCCATTGCTGCTCTGGACCTTGAAAAGAAACATGGGCCTTCCCAGACAGCCACAGTCCAAAAAGATTCATAATTCCCAATATGTAACTATATATAAGCAACATTTATGAACTACAGTAATGTACAACGTTGGTGACAGCATGTGGGGTACAACTGTAAGACAGTATAACTGCAACACTTTTACTGGAGTGATATATAAGTTGGAGTGATTATCAACTGGATTTTTAGTGTAAGTTGGAAGAAAAATGAAGATGAGCACATTCAGGTACTACCACGTGCTCCGTCACAACTGCAAAATTAACCATGTATGTCAGCAAAAATGTAAATGTCACTTAATTTACAAAAAAAATAGAAACCCACAAAAAAGGGGAAAGAAAGGCATGTTTCATTTTTGGTACTTTTCAAACGACGTGCTTTTGTTCAGGATGACTCCCTTGGTGAAAGTGGTGCATCATGTGCATCATGAGTCACTGTGAAAGAGAAGGGCAGGGAGACCTACAGTATAACGAACAAGCTGCTGACTTGACCTGTATTGTTCTCCACTCACCACAAACCTCACTTCAGAAAACAGCACAAAGCCACGATGACCTGCAAAATCCGGAGTATAAGAGTCATTCAGAAAAAAGTGAAATGTTTGAAATGTTGAACTTATTTATATCAAGGCCATATTTTCTTGAATTATAAATCAACAATACACATTATGCTGCTATGAATAGTCTAATTTCGCAGTTTGAAATGCATTTATTGCATCATATCGACAAGGAAAATTCTACTCAGTCCACTCTGACTCATAAGTATATGACTAAACAGAGAAATATAGAGAAATTAAAAATGAGAACTTGGATATTATTTTTGATTCAAGACTTTCAGATCCATTTTCTCAGAAAGTTGCATTATACATTTATAGACAATAGAAAACAACTTCAGTATAACTACTGTATTAGAACATACATAATAAATAAGTACAGGCAATGGGTTGCTCGCTCCCTGTACAGTGTCCCACTTATATTATCAAATTATTTTTAAACATTCTCACAAAAAAAACCCTATCCGGCAGGAATATCTAGGGATAGGAAGAGGAAACAAATGTTTCTTTGTGGAAACACACTGTGTCACAAATTAATCTAAATACAAATTAACAATCTTGTTGGCGGCAAGGTGAGATGACTGTGAAACCACTATCTATTGTGCAGAAATAAAAGAAAATGGGCGGTGCTGACATCACCACAACATGTTTATCTACAATCATGTGAAACGCTGAAACTCAACTTTGCCTTAAAGTGGTCATATTATGCTCATTTTCAGGTTCATCGGTTCATTATTTAAGTGTTGTACCAGAACAGGTTTACATGGTTTAATTTTCAAAAAACACTATTTGTTTTCACACTGCACATTGCTTTAGCTCCTCTTTTCACCCTGTGTGTTGAAAGCTCCGTCCAAGCTATGATGTGATGCATCTCACCTCTACAAGATCTTTGTTGAGAGTAACGCATGCAAAATTCCTAATTAAGGACTACAAAGCCAATCAGAAGTAGGGCGGGTCCTGAGAAGCCGGTAAACACGGCTTGGGTTGAGCTGGATATGGTCCCCTTACCAGCTTAGCAACATGGAACAAGAGTTTCAGAGCGGTTACAAATGCAGGGATGTCCCGGTCTCTTTTCATTCAACTTAAACTGTACATTTCCAGCTAAACCGAGGCTTTTTGAAGACCCTTTTTTCTCTCTCGCCTGCCATTGACTGGTCTTGTGCAGAGTTTTGCGTGCATTACGTGCTGCTGACAACTGCATGCACGCGTGGCGGTTCCTCACAGGTCTATTTCAAGTAGCCAGCTATATAAAAACGATAAAATCTTCTTTGTGTGGTCAACGCTGGTAAATTACCTGAAAGTCCCGCGAGGTGCGTACAACTCTGCAAAACACCACTGAAGCTGGGGCTCTGTCTCTTCAGCAAGTTTTTCTCTTCTGCCACTTCACACATACACTTAAATTTTGGATTTATTCACGCACTTTAAAAACATTTATTGAAAATTTTATTCTTTTCACATGTTTATGTACAGCATTAAATGTTGAAATTTATATTGTAATAGGCTGTATATTAACTTATTGGGAGAAAACTGGTAGTTCTATGTAAAATTGGACGTTGAGCACCCCCATTTCGCCAAAATGGCATGATCCTTGTTTCGCTGTGAAACTTGAGATTGACAGTTGAATCGGGTTCCGCCCATTGTAGCATTGAATCTTTGACTATTTGGGGTCAGCCCTGAACATCCATAAAGTTTTAACTGAGCTCTGTCTCTACATCACAGTAATAATTTTACTAATAATTTTTGCCTGGAGGGTAGCTAGTGTTTCAAAGGGAGAGGATAGGCAGCAGGCGGACATCTTGTCACTGTGCATTGCAGCTCAGTGTTTTTCCACTGGTGTTTTTGAGGGAGTGTCTAACTAGCCGCTTGGCGAGCAGTATGACGCACATTTTCTTGTGACATCACAAGAAAGAGCAAGAAAAGGCTGGACAAGGCAGTTCAGAGCAGTGTTTTCTGTGGGAGATTGGAACTAATTTTGGGGTGGCTTTTTCACTTTGCAAACCTGTTACATGCACAAAAAAGATATATAACTCAATAAAGAAGAGGGGGAAAGCCAAAAGCATAATATGACCTCTTTAATACATTTTTTTCCATTTCTGAAATTCTGGGAATTTAAAAGGTTTAATGTTCATGTTAAGCTTTACATATTTACCTAGGCCTTCTGATTAATATCACAAGATAAACCTACTGTTTGCCTTTAGGATTATACAGTTCAAATATTGTTAGCGCTGTAGAATTAATAAATCCTTGATCCATTTTCTAGAGTTTTCTTCTCAAATTGCCAGATGCACTGGCCCTCATTTATCATTCTTGCGTAGAAACGGGCGTATTTTTGTGCGTGAGATTATGCTTACACTGTTCTCAGCGCCTGATTTATGAAGCTGTGCGTACCTTTGAAATCAAGGTGTACGCACCACCTGGTGTTGATAAATGCTGCGGCTGAAAACATGTGTAAATTGAATGAAACGCCCCAATTATTCAAGCTTCAGGAGGCTGCACCCAGGACTTCGGCAGGGACTAACGGAATGGCAAGAAATACATGGTTTGGAGCAGGAAGTCCACAAGTTAAAACTTCAGAAACAAAATATTATGTTGTTTTGACAGATTTAAATAAAAATTAAATGTTTAGTTTCACTACTAGAGCCCATCCCCGGGCTCTCGTAATATACTGAGGTTTTCATTTGGAAACAATTTAATATTTTTTTATTCGATCATTTAAACTGGACACATTTTTAACAAAATGTTCAACGCGGTTAAAACTGGACACGAGCGGTCAGATGAGCCATAAACAGTTCAGGTCCAGCCGGAGAGCCAGTGCTGCAGTCAGGGGACCACCGCGCTGTCAACCTCGCTGGAGCGGACCAGTGCGCTGTCAGCCCCAGAGGAGGATGCGCTCATCCCGGAGGAGCAGGGCACGGGCCGAGAGCCTCTCGCTGAGCGCTTACTTTGATAAACGGAGGACATACGGGCGGTGTCCCCAGCGTGCAAAGCAAGCATTCATAATGTTTTGTGGCCTTGGGAAACAGCTCTGTGCTGTCCTGGGACTATTACGCACGGACACGGGTCTGGACGCCGCACGGACTTGGATCTGACCATCCGCGGTGTAACTTTTCTTTTATGTTCAGAGTGAAACATTGTCCAAACACAATGATGAGCTGCACCACGTCTGTACCACCTGTTTGTGGAGCTGCTCCGTGCAAACTAGAAGTTTTGTCTGTTCCTAGAATTATAAATTGGCTCCTTGTGGTGCTCCAAGAGATTTAGCACTAAAACGCCCATCAAAGTTAAGTCCCAAATAAGCTCCAAATGAAAGAATGTTGCTCTGATAAAAAGCTGCTCCATCACCTCCGAGACTGGGCTTTACGCACTGACCCAGGACTCACACATGGACAGAGATCAGCATGCCAGAGTCTGGGGACGCGGGGCCTTTAGCGGAGGTGTCGGTGCTCGCTGTGCGGTCATAATATAAAGTTTGTCTTATAATAAATGCAGGGTTTTGTGCGCGACATGTCTGTTCCCGCCTCACCTAAATTAAGGCCGTGGGGCTGTGTCCATTTCGGCAGCCAGTCTCAGTGCTTCAAGCCATCCGCTAATGCTCTTCGTTGTTTTAACATTTTTTGCTTGTAGCCTTTTCATTTGAAGGTACACATTTTATTAAAAGCAAACCCAAATAAAAGACATCAAAAGCTACGATAAAATAGTCCAAATACAAATCAAAGCATGTTTTGACTGCTCAGTAGGCTGGATAAAGTCCGTGTTGCTCCAATATAAACACACAAATTAATGTTTCAAACGTTGTTTCTGTTACAGTAGGTCATAATATATCATGTATTTTAGTTTGTCAGTGCGTTTTGTGCTGTTAGGAAATGATTTCTGCACATTTCGGCTCTAACTCAAAACTTGCGTACATGTACACCACCTCCTGAGCAGGCGTAGGATTTGAGCGTGCCGTACGCCAACGTCCATATTGATAAATGTCAAAGTCACCGTGGTTTTGGGCGTACGCCAGGTGTATGCTTGAAATTTGGTGTACGCTATTTTGATAAATGAGGGCCAATGAGATTATCCCCTTTAACTCCTGAGACAATTTTTAGCTTGAATCAATCTCCTGACTCTTTCAGTTTGGTTTTGTTGTTGAAGCTATCTTGGCTGGTAATATGGGTGGTGATGGAACAGTGGATAAGACACTTGCCTTTGGTGTGAGAGACCTGGGTTCATTTCCCACTGTGACCCATCCACCAATGTGTTTCTGAGCAAGACACTTAACCCATCGTTACTCCAGAGGTGTGCGACCTCTGACATGTATAGTAATTGTAAGTCGCTTTGGATGAAAGTGTCAGCTAAAGTAATAAATGTAATGTAATGTGTTTTTTAATGCACAGTATTTCATGCATTACAGCAATCTTTTTCATAATTTCACTTATTCACCTCTCTGTATAATGTATTTTAGCTCATCAGCAGCCCAAACACCATCCTCAAAAATGACCGTTTTATTAGACTGCAATAGTTTTAGCTAGGTGTGTCTAATAAACTGGTAACTGAGTGTGCATCTCTGCCATGTGTGAGCTATTCGGCTCTCCTTCGCCTACAGTTTCAGAAGTAATGCACAGGACAACACCCTCTCTGCAAAAATTAGACAGACATTTGACATTAATCACAAAATAAAACTGAACCCAAAATCAGACGCTGAGCTGGCAACAGAGGTAATTCTAGTCAAGAGGTACAAAAGTAGTCCCCGCCATTTGCAACTCTATTACATCAACTTGTATGAAGTCATTATGAATTGTAAGGAGTTTTGCTAGTGAAATACAATTGTATACTTACTGTCACTGACATACATGAAATGCATTTAAACATGTGACTGATTCACTGATGCTGCCTGTTCCATTTTCAAAATTGATTTGCATGTCCTGTGACTAAAAAACATATGTGTGGTTCAAATAACGCGTGGTGCCGTAGCAAATTCTTTGGGTGTGAACAGATTTTGCGCTGGAGCCAGTAACAGAAAGATTGATCTGTAGCCCTGCCTCTTGGTTTAGTAGAAACCGCACAGATTGATTATATAGTATATAAGCAACACTGTAGGTGTGCCACTGGACAGAGAAATTTCATGCTTGGGCACCAGGAGGATTTCACTGAAAGCAAAATATTTGATGAAACAAAAAGGGAAATCAAAAATGCCAGAGTGGTGGTCAAAGTGGTTCACCACTGGGACCTCTTAAAGAGAAGCAAAAACATGACAAAATTAATCAGAGAACAGACAAGATAAAAAAGAGGTTTCAAAAAGGCAGTCATTTCGGATGACTAAATACGGATTATCAGGCATAGACCCAAACAGCAATCAGCATTAACCAAAGACGTAATAATTTGTTCCTCTCCAATTATAGTCACTTTTGTCAGAGCATCATTTTAACTTTCTTTGACTGGACTCACACAAAAAAAGAAAGAAATAAGAGCACTGTGAGCTGCCTGCAGAACTTAGCTCAAGTGTGGCTGGGCTTTACAGTGCACATTAAGTCATTAAAGTCCCCATGCTCACAGTCCCTCCCTAACCCCCCACTGTACACACCAGTAACCCCCCAGCACTAAGCCTTTCAGACCAAACGCTGCTCTGCCTTCTGCATCTTAATAAGAGGAGGGAAACTAGAAGGGAAGTGAAGGCATGGCAGTCTTTTAGAGGAAGCCGAATAAATGACTGAACACACACCCTGGGGCGGGCATGCCGGGGGGTTTCCAGGAGGTCGGAGCGAGCGGGGCCAATCGTGTCAAGGCGAAGGCAGCAGACTAAAACAAAACTGACATATCAAAGCAGCCAAGCCTTGTAGAAGGGAAAAGAGCAGCCAAGACACCGCATTCAACTGCACAGCTTGTTTCTGCTTCAATGAGAGACAACACGACCAAAAAATGGCAATTAGCGATTAAAGTGGAAATTCCATCCGCTGCAAAGTAGCATCTTTTTCCAATCAAAAACCAACTAAATCCATCAAACCATCTGAGTGATCCTATGGCCTTTGATCCCATCCTTGTTTTCTTTTCAGAGGTAGGCAAACTGTAAACCAGGCATTTGGGAGACTGCTTCTGTACCCGTGCTTTTACATCTTCGGTCCTAATCCATCTAATATTTAAGCGCAACTGTTCAAAGTTTACCTTGACAGTACAGCCAAAACTCTATCATTACCAAAACAAACTGACTAGGCCTTGAGGCGACTTTCACTGATTCATGTAGATAAATGCTTTGCCTACATGTAGAAACCATAATCTCTGACAACCTGAACAAACTGGTAATATAAAAGTACACAGATATTGCAGGATTATGAGAGCGCTTAAATGAGTTATATTTTTAAATTGGCTTGATGAGAGCCAATGTGGCCTTAAACTCAGTTTGCCTCTAATGAGATATCAAAGCCCAACTGTTTACTAGTATCTTCTTTCCTTGTGATAATGAAGGGAATCCTCTGAGGTGACTGCCATGCTGACACAGCCTTTAGGTGCTTAAATCCAAAAATGGGTGCATTAAGTGCATTTTAATTGACTTATATTTACCCACTGTATTGTCTTGCAAATATAAAAGATCTTCTGGCACTCCTAGAAGACTTAAAAAGTAGGTCACTCAGTCTCCTGTGAGTCATAGATGTTGGCAGGGGACCAAGCAGAGCAGGTATGGGAGAGACAGAGCTAGAGCTGAGAGGGGCCTAATAGCTGATACCATTTCATCGAGTTATAAAGATAATCAGGTTTACTTATAAGTCTATGCATTTTGTGGTACAATGCGCTATCAAGCACAAGTAGATGCAGTAGATTAGGGAATTAAACCTAGAAAACTGCACTACACACTTACTTGTATTATACATTTATACACACACATTTATATTCAGGCCTCCTGAGCAACATTTAAGCCCAGTAACTGCATGCAAACTCCTCTACAGTCATTCATCCCACCATATAAATTTCCTTCATAAAGGCAGACAGATTTCTCAGATTGCAGGTGCAGTCTCATTCCTCTCCAGAGCCGAGGCCCCGGGCTTTTCTCCCAGGGCCACAGCACCTTGGCAGAGTGGCTGACTTGTGGGGTCAGAGCTGGGCCTGAGATTTCCAAACAGCTCCTCTTTGAAAGTGGTGACTCAGCCTGGTCAAAGCCATCAGTCACACAGCCACCTAGGGACAACCACATTTTGAGCCAAAAGTGCACATCTCAGGCCCTGTGACCAACCCACCGATACTTTAATGGCACTGAGCAACTGGCACAGAACACGTCCCCTCAGCCAGAGCCCCTCCTCCAGCTAACCTCTCCGCCCTCTCATTCATCCACCCTAAGGAAGAGGCATGCAGGCCAGAGGAAGTATGACTCATCTGTGTAACAAGATGCATTCTTCTGAATTCTCGGCAGACGTGTTGTTTGCTAAGTGAAGAGCACAGGAGAGTATGGCGCAGAGAGAGATAAAGAAGTGAGGACACAGAAAAGAAACAATAACCAAGGCGCCGACTACGTGCAAGAGGAAGAAAGAGGGATGGGGTGGGAGTGATGGGGCAAGAGCGAGTCATCACTTGTGTGGGTTCCCTGGTCCACACAGATCAACATTTCCTCCAACTCCACAGAGAGAATCCTTGGCTTGTGTTAGGGGTTTTCTGAATCACAGATGGAGACTCCAAGTACTACAACTAAGGCTAATCCATCAGGATTCACACAGGGGGGAAAGAAAGCGACAAATGACAACAACTGAGAGGTTTTGACGTGCGATTCTGCTGAGCATGCAGAGGACAATGTGGCACAATAAAAGAAGTATGAAGGAAAAGTGCTAAATAATCGGTTCGAACACATCCACCACAGCTCCTTTCCAACTAACAACACATCTGCACAACTTGGCACTCACCCCTACAGATCATGAGCCTCACACGCCACATCGCACACAGTCTCCAACTTCTACATGAAGCTATTTCTGGACCGGCCCACATAAACATTATCTGAAATCACAAAACAAATCAAAAGAACCTACACACAGCTTTCAGGTGTGATCAACTGACATAAGGCTGTCTTGTGATTTCACAATTAATGATCAGTTTCCCACCAGTTTACAGTCAGTGGAGGATGAACTGGAGTGATGTGGCAGTAAAACACATCCCCAAGACTCCACTATTTAAACTTACTAAGCTGGCTTAAGAGTATGGACATAATTACACCTGACCCTCTCTGACTTTTCTCTCTGAGTCTGCAGATTGGCATTCAAACATTTGAGACATTCTTCACTGTTACGACACTGCTGCAGAGTGAACACATACATTCAATCAAGCCTGGTTCTGCCTTTAAATTACCACAAAATGCATGTATTCCGCAGAAGGCAGATGATAATGCAGATGAACATTTGGGAATAGGACTGCAACTAATGATCATTTTAATATCCGATTAATCTGTCGAGTATTTTCTCGATTAATCGATTAGTTGTTTGGTCTATAAAATGACACAAAATGGCAATTAGTGTCTCCCAAACACCAAGATGAGGTCCTCAAATGTCTTCATTTTTAAGAAGTTTGACTTTTCATTCATTAAAAAATGACTCAACCAGATAGATCAATTACTAACATAGCTAATAATTAATAAGCCTGTCACGATAAGTACTTTTGTTGGACGATATATCGTCCCAGAAATAATTGCGATTAAAGATATTGTCCTTTTAAGATAATTTTATGCCATTACATAATGATAATATAATAGCATAATAATACAAGTACACCCTTTCAAAGAGCAACTGTTTTTTTATTCTAAAGAATATTCAGACATTGACTGAAATAATAATAATTACTGAGATATAATTTTCCTCAATAACAATATAACAAATTTTTAATAAATGTTTGATTTACCTTTCATTTGAATCACAAACAAATAAGCACTTATTTTTTTCTATTAAGATATTTATTTTGTTGAGGAAAAGGAACTGAAAAAAAGATTATCATAATTGTTTTGAATGTAATACCTCAGATTTGTGAAGTGATCCACTGTTTGGCATCAGTTGTTTGTTCTGAACATAAAGGATAGTTTAAAACCACAAGTAACGGGTCTGGTTTCTTCAACTTTCACTCAGGAACAAAAATCAGCCTTTAAACTAAGAAATAATGATTTGACATTTATCATGAGAATTATCAATATCGAACGATATGAAATTTTTTTATCATGATAACAATTTTGGCCATGTCACCCAGCCTCAATATAGAGAGTTGTTAAGTTTGTTGTATTGCACACATTTGTGCTCGTTCATCCAGCAATATACTTCATAGTTCTCCCTATCCCACCTCTTCCCAGTCTATCGAGTTGAAGCTGACTGGTTCTATACGCTCCGCTTCACATCCTGGGTTGAAGTTGGATGTGTACATGAATCAGTGGAGCAACTATGTGATGTTTAATTCAACTGGTTCGTTGCCTAATGTTATCGGCACATTTGCTCAGATACATGTTTTATCTGAAAGTGTTTAGCCTTTTATTTCCCCAGTCTGACTAATCAGCGCACTTCTCTGTACAGGGGGAACTTCTGTAAGACGCTGGAGCATGCTGGGTAGGTTTAAAAAGTGCAGGAGAAAAGAGGGAGGGGGGGGTTGGCAGCTCCTGCAGCGCATGGTGATTTCTGTGACTCATTCCAGCCTTGTGGTAGCAAAAAAGACGAACACACTCTGTCGCATAATTAATCGCTAATTATGAATGTTCATGATCTTATTTTTTGGTACTAAGTTCAAGTCAAGCAACACAATGAGGCCGCGATGTCGCGGCTGACATACCTTTGACATTAATTGGCTCTCCTCTTATTCGACTAAAAGCCAAATTATTCCCACACCAGAGCTGTGGAATGCAGCTTGGAAACAAAGTCCATTTCGACTAATACTACAAACTTTCTAGGTGGAGTTATATAGACTCTTCGGGAATAACACCAATTAAAACACCCGATAGTCTCGAGTAACACATACTCTTTACCTGTCGCTGTCCGCTCTGTGTGCGTGGAGGAGCTCCTCCACCTTCGAAACAGAGAGCAGACGAGAGGACAGAAGCAGCGTGACTGGCTGAAATGTTGCGATATAAACACGCATGTAAACACAATGAGCAATACCGAGGTCATGTCCATATATCGTGTGATAAGTTGATATTGTGACAGGCCTAGCAATTAATTTAATATTTGACAATTTATCTATGAATCGCTGAAGCTGTATTTAGGAACTTTAATGTTCTCTAATTGTAATTTCCCAACAAGATGTCTATTGCCCCAATTTGTACGATTCATTATTAATACATGGGCGCTGTTGTGTTGTTTAGCCAGTTGTTGGTGCTACCAATTTAAGCTTAAACTTTTTTCCCTATTTAAAACTGACAGAAGGCCCCATCTCTTCTAAATGTCGTTTCACCTGGAAGTAAATTTTGTATCTGCCGCTGTAATGATAAAAACAGATACTAAATACCAAGAAGAAAGCCCCGTTCTTATTACTTAAGCTGTGCCAGCAAGTTTCTAGCAAGCTTCTCTTCCTGCACACAGCTCCAAAGTCTGCAAAGAGTGTGAATCATATAAGCGTATCAATTGCTTCTACTGAGTAAAGAAAAAAAAGCTTAAGAGAAACATGCTGATACTGAGGACCTATCACAACTCAAGGACAAAACACACAATATGATGAATTATTAAATCCTTAAAGGCATTCAAAAGTTAAGCCAGTCTTATTCATTTAGGACTTGGGTTATTCATTGTAGGGCTGCACACTATATCGTTTTAGCATCGGCATCGCAATGTGCCCTTGGGCAATAGTCACATCGCAGAAGAATGCAATGTCCAGCAAGTTAAATAAGCTCAACCTCCTCAACTTTTTTGCTGATTTATACAAAAGGAAAACAACTTGAAAACCACCAAAACTGTGGATTTGGTTGCAAAAAGAAACTCAGGGGGTTGGTGTATATCTTCTCTTTAATTTATTTTTATAATTTAGATAAAATATGTTTACTGCATTAATGCTCAAGAAAGGATAGTTTGCACTCAGAAAGCCTTCAGACCTACCAAATCACCCACTAATTCTAGGATACTTATTTCATTTCAAATAAGTCATCCAGTGAAAATTCTTGTATTTTTTCATATCGCAATATAAATCGCAGAAAAGAAAAATATTGCGATGTCAGTTTTTTTCCAATATCGTGCAGCCCTAATTCATTGGCACCTGAGTAAGCAAAATCTCAAATGACAAAGCTACGTACAATGCATTTACTTGGAAAACATTTGTTTTACATTGTCATTAAGCACCACATTAACTCCCCTTAAACAAAACGGATTTGTAGGTCCCTATATCTTTTGCACATTTAGTACACTACAACCACCTAACACATCTTCACACTCTTCGTGTGCCTCGTCGTGTTCCTAGACTTGAACTTAGTACCTGGAAGTACATGAACATTCATAATTAGACTTGCGACAGAATGTGTTCGCCTTTTTGCTACCACAAGGCTGGAATGAGTCACAGAAACCACCATGCGCTACAGGAGCCGCCATGCCCCCCACCACCCTCCCACCACACCATTTTCTGCTGCACTTTATAAACCTACCCAGCATGCTCTAGTGTCTTACAGTAGTTTCCCCTGTACAGAGAAGGGTGCTGATTAGTCAGACTGGGGAAATAAATGGCTAAACACTTTCAGATAAAACATGTATCTGAGCAAATAGTTCTGAAAATATTAGGCAACGAACCAGTTGAATTAAACATCACATGGTTCCTCCACTGATTCATGTCCATATCCAACTCCAACCCAGGACGTGAAGCGGAGCATATAGGACTAGTACGCTGC
The DNA here is from genome assembly GCA_024633595.2 of Lepomis macrochirus. Taxonomy (NCBI): domain Eukaryota; kingdom Metazoa; phylum Chordata; class Actinopteri; order Centrarchiformes; family Centrarchidae; genus Lepomis; species Lepomis macrochirus. Next base: position 21,334,112 of record JALXJV020000004.1, on the reverse strand, counting down.
CAGATTCAACTCAATAGACTGGGAGGAGGTGGGATAGGGAGAACTATGCAGTGTATTGCTGGATGAATAAAAAATGAAAGTGTAGTGCTTCAGTAAATTCGCTCTCTCCATCCCGTGAGGAGGGCGGGTGGTAAAGGGGTGGGGGTGACGGTGGAGTAGAGGCTCGTTTGAAAACTGAACCAGTGCTGCATTCCCACATCCACCCGTATCCAGCGAGGGGCTCTTTAAAAATTCATTAATTTACAGCAAAAATAGATTAAAGCACCCAGCTGAGCAAAACTCAAAATTTGGCTCCCGAATAACATTAATGATAAAACATCTCCCTTAAGCTCGGGGGTGGGGGGGGGGGGTTGCCTGAAGAAAGAGTGCTGGCTTTTTTCACCTTACAACACCTTGAGAATAATTTATTTTCAATCATTACTAAAATAATGCATTTCTAATTGTCATTTTTAATTATGCTTTTCTTCGGATGGGAAAAAAAAAGAACTGAGCAAAAACCTGCATAAACTAATTAAAATCCATCCAAGGACCTGTCATTCCCATGATGCTATAACCAATGTCATTCTATTCAGCGCTTGATATCTCAGCTACAGACACTCAATGACAGCTGCTCCAGGCCTCCAAAAAACGCCTAGAACTGCAGTTACAGTAATTGCTCTGGCCAGCACTAAATGAGGTTCACTTAAGTGCAATTATCCCCCTCTGATCTCTCACATAAAGAGACTTCTTTAACATGGAGAAGTGGGCTCACACAATGTGACTGCAAACAAGATTCAAATTGGAATCAGGGAGGCATTTCCAGCAGATGAATGGCTTCATAGCTCATCTGCATTCTAGTGATGCACGGCGTTGCTAATGAAGACTGAGCCAGTCCCTTCTCACCACCACAGCTTCCAGAGGAGCAAAACTTCTCACCGGCTGTAAGCAGAGTATGGGGAGAAATTTCTAAACGAAAATGCTCAGTCATTTGGCCTGAGCTGCATTTAGAGGACAGCCTAGCCTCCATGCAGAGTAAACAGCTGTTGGAAAGAAAAAGAAGATTTTTTTTTTTTTTTGCGAAATCCAAGGTGAAAAATGCACTGAAGGACAAGATGACAGGCGAAGAAGTGTAGAGAAAGAAACTCCAACTTAAAATAAATACACATTTCAGCACAGAAAGGAACTGAAACAAGCCTACTTTGTCACCTTTTTTTTAAGTCACAAAAAAATACTAAACAGAGGCCTCTGACCAATGGCATCACCACTACACATGCCAACAGCCGTCCTCATGAATAAATTGCTGTGTGCCAATCGCATAACACAATAGGTTCTCAGCCTGAGGGGTAAGATGTGGCAGTCTAATGGGGGTTGCTACATAGGGTAAGCTACCTGTTGGGTGCTGTCCAACTACACAGAGTAGGGTGGGAGGGGGGGAGGGGGACTGTGATAGGCATTCAAGTTGCCACAGGCTCAACCACCACCAGGAGTCTGATAACTGCATCTCACGGATGGCCATTTGAATAATCACTTCAACAAGGGGAGAAATTAAAAAGCCTCTCAGTGAGGGCCAGGCACAGAGCCACATCCTGAATAACAAATGAGGAGCTCGTACTCAAAAAAGTAGAAACCTGTTCCAAATTCACTCGACTATACTGACCTTTGACATCGATCCAAATCATCATGTCATGTCATTATTCTGTTTAGTCTATTCAATTATACACCATCACTCCCAAGATGAACATTACCTGTGACACGATGAATGTCAATATCTGTTTACACGTAGTTATTCTATATTGCCTGTCTCTTACAGATGATGTCATTTTTCTTCAGTGATTATACATAAATGTGCTGCTGGCGCCACACACACACACACGCCCACACAGACAACACAGGAAGACCTTGGAGAAGTAGGTGTCATTTCTTAAACCATTAAGCAATAGACCAGTGCAGGCTGAAACCGCCATTAAAGAGAAGCTGTATCACATTCTCCCATTCACACTTTTAAATGGTTACTAGGAGAATAAACAGATGTTTAATCTTTTCAGTACTTTCATCACAACTATTCAGCCCATTCATCAAAACATCAAGGTTGTTTTTTTTAAAGATCAATAAAAAGTCACTCATTCGTGATTTAAGGTAAAATGGCAAATAAGAGACAACCTATCACCAAAAACAAGCATAGACAGGATCCTTTAAATCTGAGCATGCACAACATAACTGAAGAACCACACTGCTTATAAACTAAAACAACAAAGTGAATCTGATGGCTAATATAGTAGTAGCGCTCTAAGGAACAACTTTTACAATGTGTGTGGTGTGATTCATATTTCTGCACGTAATCTGTCGGCTGCACTCTTAAGTCTATTCTTTAACAGCACAGCCAGCAAACAACAGTAACATGTCACTTCCGCTGCTTATGCCAGTTATTACTCTGGTGTATTTAACAGAGTTGTTTCAATTGACATAAATGACTGCTTGAAAAAATAACTAATTTCATGAATGGTATTAAGGATCGAATGGTATTAAGGATCAAAGCTTTTCTCTGAAGGAGTTAACATGTCTTTGGGCAAAGGGGACTGCAACAAAATGCCAGTTAACATGAACTGCACATGGAGCCTCTTTGGTATACTTTGTTGAAAAACTCAGAGAGCGACAGACAGTACAGCAGCCGGACCATTCACAGAATAAGACAAGAGCGACAAATGTTCATACGCTTTTCTAGACATTGTAAGAAACGAACCTACTCTGGCTTTTCTTACCTGGATGGGGCAACATCAAAACTTAAACACTGTGTGTCTTCTAAAGCTGCATGCACCATAGCCTTGATCCAGACAGCTCTGTTCGCCTGCTATTTAAAGGATGGGTGATTAAGAAGCAAACCAGGTCTGACCTTTGATTGTGGGTGCTGACTAATGCTATGGGCATTTTGTTAGTTGAAGCAGAAGGTCTGGCAGGGTTGGGATGTTCGGGGGGGAATTTATAATGTTTTGTTTTAGTCATGAATTTAACCTCTTATGCTGACTTTATGATAGAATAAACTAAAGCGTAAGAGTAAAATGACCATGGTCTAATTTGCACCTCAGTCATAAAAGTAACAACATGACATCATTGACAAAACCTGCACAAGTTGACAGCAGGGGCAAATTAAGAGTTCAGCCATCCATCCTCTAATAAAGGCCGTCAGGATAAAGCAAGGGCACTGTTTTGTATACAGCTGCACGCAAATGCCACAGCTGTTTAGTTTAAAGTCGTAGCATGAACTAAATCAGTGTCTGTCCCGTGCGATCACACACAGCAACTGGTCAAACATCAAAGCAAAGAGAAGCATGCTCTGAGAAATGTCTTGCAACACCGTCTGTGCCATCTCAGGGCAATTCACAAGGGTATACCACCACCAGAGGCAAGAGACAGCCCCAAGATCAAATTCAGTAGCATAAAATACACCTGAAACATGCTTTGCACTTGTTGATTGTCCAGCCACTGCGCCTTTTCATACAGGTCGACTAGTTTTATACCCGAGGATAATTATTTTCTAGAGGAATTTAATGGCCGCATGAGAAACAGACGATTGACAGACGAGAAAACACACCGCAACAGCTGTGAGTCAAATACCGCCAGAGCACGCAGGAAGGCTAAATGACACTGGGTTCATATATACAGACGCACTTCATGCTGGACTCACAACGTCTCACATACTAAACAGCTAGCTAACGATAGCTGGGACAGGTCATTTATATCCACCTAATGCGAGGAAAACACACACACACACACCACGTCCCGGCCTGGAGAAAGCACCGACAGCGCTCTGCTAAAGTTAGCTGGCTACCAAAACTGGCTAGCTAGCTGTCAAAGTTGCCCTGTCAGTTGTCACCGGTTGCACGGCGCTGCTAGCAGGCTAACGCAAGAGCTGTCAACTTGGAGAGTTACTACGGCAAAACGGCCGGGGTGTTTCTAACACTGACCACAGGGAAACAGCCTGGCTCTCTGAGAGGAAAAAAAGGTGTCCCCGCACGCCCCGCCACCGCATGCGAAAAGCTGTGTGTCAGGGCCTGTTCACCGGGCTCAATCCCCAGAACTTCAGTGCAGCACACTTCCCCGTGAAAGTCGTCCATTTCGTGGGCCTCAGTTCAACTTCCATGCCCGTGTAGCTCACTTACTCTGGGTGAAAGCTGTTGTGACGGTGGCTCTCTGTAATCCTGACGGTAGTTTCAGAGTAACTGCCCCCTCCCCTTCCTTCCACCTCCTCTTCTTCAGCTAGCAGGGGCTCCCCGGCGTTGTCCCGTGCTCTTGACGTTATCGTCCTGAGCAAAGAGCCGCTGTGGTCGTAGCTTCGCCGGTGTGCCCGCGGTGCCGTGGCGTTCCTCCTCAGATTCTCTCCGCCTTCTCCCGTTCGCCTTTCTCTCGGCGGCCGAGCCAACATCCGGGACTCTCCCCAGTTTGGGTTAAATGCCCGGAACTACTTTCACATACGACGACACACACGCAGGGTTTTTTTTCCTCCTCCTTCTCACCACCAGCCTGCCGCCACAGAAACTAGCGCGCGGTCAAAGGCACAAGCCCGCAGTGGAAACAACAGCGGGTGCACCCACACGTGAACTTGCCTGTCAATCAGTTAATCAACAAATCAGCGTTATTTAACCAAAGGGCCTTCTAGACATGGCTGTATAAAGACACAAGTAATAACACATAGGACCAGGATCACGGAATAAAAGAAGAAATAAACTAGATAGATAGCCTAGTCCAAATGGGAACCACCGTCTGATAAGTAACCTTTTATATAGAGTTTGTATTAATGACTTTATTAAAGGGTCATAAATAATTTACAAATGCTTAATAGATTCCTTACAAGCCGTTAATAAGTTGCGTGTAACTTTTTGGGTTGCCAGATTATGAAAAATCCTTTTCACTGTTGTGTTTCCTTTCAATTTAGTAGGAGTGCAATTATGTATGATGATCTGATGATGATGACATTAATCTATTAATAAATGCTTGTGGGTTTCACACTTTCTAATAAGCCTTTAAGTCTGCTGTTATAAGTAGGCCCTACACTATGCTCTGTCCAGAAATGAAAGTCCTCCATTAGAGGATAAATAAAATAAGACCAGGCCACACATTTCCACTGGCAATAGGCCACATAAATACATACATAGATGATTTTTTTAACTTGGCAACCTAAAACTTATTCTAATTAATGGTTGATACCTGATCTAGCATTAAAGATTTAGGCTATTAAGCCACGAGTTACAAACTTATTCTTAAGTTTCTTATTCTAAAGTGGTACCAACAAGAAAAACCTAAAGAATACAGAAGCTGATGAAAACATAGTTTTCCATGATTAAAATATGTCTTTTGAAAGTAGCTTATGTTTCAGAGAAATAAAATAATTGATAGAAAAGGTGGACATGGACAGCATATGCCTACTGCAGTTTAGCTAGGAGCCCCTGGTTTAATTTTATATTCTGTTTACATATAACTAGAGCTGCTTTTGACTCAATACATAGGCTACTACAGACGAGATTATTGTACAATTCTAGTTGCAGACCACAGTTGAAGAATTTGCTAACATTATTTAACAGTGGTCAACAAATAACATTACTCATTTATTAATTCACCTTCAGTGTAGTATATATCACAGAGTCCCCTATGGCCTAAATGCTGTTGCAAATATAGTGGAAAAATTGTGAACTCATTCATAAATAATTGTTTTTCTTGACTTAAAAAAAGTCAAATTGCATTTTTTTTTTAAATGTTTGCATCCCCCTCTAAAATCCCACTATGTCTAACTCGCCATTGTAAAGTGTGAACCTCAAGGTTAATTAATAAACCTCTAAACCCTAAAACAGTTTTTACCAAGGACATGACCTCAATGTCCTGAATGGTGTATACTGCCTCGGTACTCAGTAAGTGAGTTAACCATGACTTGTGTTTCGATTTTCTTTTCTCCTTACCTCCTGAATATAGGTACAGGTTTGCGAGTTATAGCAACTGTATATCATGTTTTGTTATTGCTATTAAATAAGATATAGAAAGAAAAAGGTTACTATAAGGGTTTTTATGAGTTCTTATGACAACATGTTATTGTTGAGGTTTACAAGGTTATTTTATGGTTTTACTAATAACTGTAGGTCCCTTCAGTTCACTCAAAGGTTTAAAGCTTCTGTTTGTAGTTATATATAAATATATATGCATGCATATAGGCAATCAGAAAAATGTCACCATTAGTATAGTGGAGAACATTGGGCCTGAAAAAACAAAAGAAAGTCAATCATAAGTGACATATTTTATTTCTATAGGGTTATTGTCTATATAATTTTTTTCTATATGAATATTCTATAATCTGAGTTGCTGTTTTGTATTTTAGCTTATTGACTTTTCATAATTTTTAGATTTGTGATTTTTTTTTCCATTTCCAATTACAAACAGTTTCAGTCCATTTAGTGTTGTCTCGGTAAAAGTGAAAATAGATATCACTAAAATGTGCGGAAATTAATCAGATCAATCAACACAATTGAACATGTTTTAAAGAAAGCAGCCATGCTAAAGGTCGTCTGTTTAGAAAGGCAACAGCGCCTCTTGTGGGTTGATCACTGCGACTGCTGTTAATAAACCATGAACATGTGCAGTAAAATGATACATTATTTTAAATCAGAACATTTACAGTAATGATTGGCCCTGCCCTTCTGTTCACAGCGACTGAAACGCAGACATCATTTACGGTGATTACCCGAGACAAAGATAAAAAGGTTCAGAAAATCAGTCGCTCATTGGTTATTTGGCCTATCTATTAATCCACGGAATTTCCAATAACCTTCTTTACTGTTGTTTCAAACCAGACGTAATTTCTCTCCAAAACTCTACACTTCAGAAAAGTAACATTTACATTTTTCTATTAAATTATAAGTAAAATGTAGTTGCTCCTTGAAGTCTCTGCAGGTTGTAATTTCTTTTAGGTCATATCAAGTTACCAAGTCATATCCAACTTAAAAAATAAATATATGTCAAATTTGAGATGAATGTTTAATTATAACCTGGAACTGTGACGACCAAAAATAATTATTTTGTATTAACCTGTGAACGGCAAGTGTACGGTAGTAATACCACAGGCCTATAGCCTTAACACTTAGTTATTTCCTAGCTTGTATGGGGTTTTGAGTCCTAGTCTATTACTTAGCCAACTTAAGTTATTAAGTTCCGTAGGCATTTATTTTTAGAACCTGAAATTTCAGATATAGGCTAAATCTAATTTAACAGCTGAAACTCACCATAAATTTGATGTCCAATGAAGCCTCGCGCACCCAGATCCAACCAGCATTTTTGAGAAGGTAAGCTTTCAATTTACACAATGCCAAGTTAATGCCGAGTCAAACTACTCGAAAAAAGAAAAGGCATCAGAGGGGACCAAAAAGAAGAGCGCCGCGCACCCCACATCAGCCTCAAACACTTCAAGGTGTCCCTGCGTGATGAAACTTGCTGAGTCAGTGGGACAGTCCGGTCGAAAAGATCCCCTTAAAGACAGATTTTCCCCTTTGCCGTCCTGCGCCACTGATGATGCTTATGTTCATAAGGTGTGACACCTCATATGAAAGTGAGAAAGTAATTGACGTACTACTGCTTCGACACCATGCCACCTGGCGACCGCAGTACCGTTTAGGGCCGCCGCGGCGCTGACGGGTTTCTTGTGCTTTTATAAAGACCACAGAAAGATTTCAGGAAGTGCAGAAGTTGCAGAGAAGCTCCTTCTGACAGAGAACAGCCGCGGAAGCGAAAGGAGGACGGGTTTACAGTTTTGTCTTTAAAACAAGGATCGTTTTTGTTTTATTTAAGAATTTCACGGCGGCAGATCATTGTCAAATAACCGGTAGCGTTACGGGGTGCGTTTATTTTTATTTGCAAAAGACTGTGTGTAAAGAGGGCTCGCTTGCCCTGTTTTTCCTCACTTGTCATTACTGAACATTTGCAGGTAAATTGAGAAAATGTCCACCTTACTTTTTCCTTGACAAAACGATCTAAAGACTGTTTCCTGTAGCGAATCAGTCGCCTGGAAAGATACTTTAATTACGCAAAATGTTAAGGTCAAGGTTCACTCACTGAAAGGTTCATGCATAGGCTACTGTGAGGCTTAGGTTTTAAGGTTAAGGTTAGTTTTTTTGAGGTTAGGTATTGAGGTAGCTTGTAATAATATAACACGGCTGTAAGTTACTAGGATTAGTAAGAGCACGTGAAGTCCAGTAACATACTGTGATTTGAAGGTCACAATGTTCAGTTATTGTTCAAACCGTTTTAGAGAGGTGTTTATTCAACTTCATGGCCAATTTGGAGGTTGTAGTTTGTCTTATTATTGCTCCTGAATTGCACTGTGATTCCAGTAGGCTATGAAGTGTGTCGCCACCAATATACAGAGGGTGAAAAAAAATATCGGAAACACAGCTCAACAACAGCACTACAAACTACAGCCTCAAAACATAATAGTCAAGTTGACGCAGCACCTCTTTAAAACAGTTATAATGTTCATCCACAATACAATTCTTGTTGTATTAGACAGCAGAGTGTATGTGCTGCACTGTCAGTATACCAATATATACTGTAAGGTTTCCATACAGATCCCTTAACTTTTTAAAGCGTTTTTCAAGACTTGTCCCTGATATGGATGAGGCTCCAAAACAGCTTGGTCCTACATTTCCCATAATGCAACCCAATAGTCATCTATTAGACACTTTTCCCTGGTAAATGCCTTGATGTCTTCACACTCAGGACTCAGGAATGTCATGTTTTACTTGGCTGCAGCTGTATATCTCTCATTACCCCATCAGAGGAGATAATCTCAAACTTTAGAAAGCTCCCCCCAGACCCACAAGTATCATACAAATACTGTAATTTGCCTGAATCCTGAACTGATGTCAATATGCAAAATCTCTGGAGATCCCCTTTAAACACGGGTCTGATATTCTGACAATGACCATCACTCCCAAATCCTCATTCCTCTCTCTCGCTCTCATAAGGTGATGGCTGAACCCAGAATATCTTCCATTGACGGGAAGTTAGCTGAAGAATTCGCTGTTCCCTCCCATGTCGAGGAGGTGAAAGAAAAGATGGCAGCTTTTGCCAGGCATCATGCGGCAGCAGGTCGCATGGTGGTTCTCATCACATCAGGAGGCACCAAAGTTCCTCTGGAGTCCCGCACTGTTCGCTTCCTCGATAACTTCAGCAGCGGAAGACGAGGGGCCTCCTCAGCAGAGTATTTCATGGACTCAGGCTACGCTGTCATCTTCCTGCACAGGCATCGCTCACTCTACCCCTACACACGTATGTTCTCAACCATTAACATGCTGGACGCCCTGACGTTCAGAGGTGGAGAGGGAGCATCCGGTAACACCGGTGAAGTGGTGGTTAACCAGCAGGTGCTTCCGAACATTGCCAAAGTGCTGAAGCGATACCAGGAAGTGAAAGAAGGCAGACTTCTTCTGCCCATTGAGTTCAGCACTCTGTCAGAGTATCTGCATCTACTCAAAGCAGCAGCACAGGCACTCAGTACAATAGGTACAGAACTAACAACAGTTTACAGGTTGAAGTTGTGGCTCTTATATGTTATTATTCATAACTTGTCCCCAAATGTTTGTTCTGCACTTAGGATCCAAGGCCATGTTTTACTTGGCTGCAGCTGTGTCTGATTTCTATATCCCAGCATCTGAGATGCCTGAACACAAAATCCAGTCCTCCAATGGACCTCTTCAAGTGAGTATGATATGTGTCAACAACTACTGGATGGATTGCCACAAAATCTTGTAAAGACACTTATGGTGCCCAGGGGATGATTCCCAATTACACTGATGATCCTCTAACCTTTGCTCTTGCATCATAAGGTAGACATGTTTTTTACTTAGATATATATCTACCAGTGGATTGGTACACATAATCATGCCCTCCTCACAAAGATATTTTTTTATCACTTTGGTGATCCCTTAATCTTTTGTTGCACCATTTTTTAAAATTTATATACAGTTTTATATTTTATTTTTATACTTCCAAGTTGTAACGTGTCATCTTATTGCCCTTCTCGTATAGGGCAGGTAGACCCAACAATTCCCACCATGACCAAGCACATTTATGTCCAACACTTTCATTTATGACTACCTGTACTAATTACATTCCCATTAGCCTTAGCTATAATTAGTGCTAATTAGCTCATGTCTGCATGCTAACACACTAAACTGAGATGGTGAAAACGATAATACCAGCTAAGTATCAGCAGAATGTTTGCATGCTAGCGTTAGTTTTTAGCTGTAAGCATCTCACTGCTTAGGTACAGCCTCAAAGAGCCAACTGTAGATGCTTAGTTACTAATGACAATATGCTTTTTCTCTCCTTCAGCTCAGCATGAACATGGTCCCGAAGATACTGTCCCCCCTGGTGAAGGACTGGGCACCTCAGGCATTTGTCATATCTTTTAAGCTGGAGACAGACGCAACCATCCTGTTGGACAGGGCTCGCCGGGCTCTGGACACCTACAGGCACCAGGCTGTTGTGGCCAACGTGCTGGACTCTAGACGGGGATACGTGGTGGTGGTGACCCCTGAGACTCAGGCTGAGCTGATCCTCACAGAGGAGGATGTGAAGAATGAGGTAGAGATCGAAGAGAGGATAGTGAGCAACCTGACATCGGCACACAACAAGTTCATAACTCAGCAAGGAGGTTGACGGTAATCTGCACTGCATGTCTGAGTTAATGGTGCAGCTTTAAGTCGTTGTCTGTGCTTTTACCTGATCCTGAGCTTGGCTTAAATTCCTAGTTGCCTCTTCTCCTGAATAGTTTCTGATATTCAATATGTTGTTTGGTTGCATAACCTTGGTAATAACTGTAACTATGACCATCATATCCATCCCTTGCCCTTTTAACATGCTCTAAAAACAGGTCCCTATGCTTATAGTGTCGTCTCTGTACAGGGACAATATGTTATTGAAAATGTTTATTCACATTGCACAATCAGTCTAGAACAGAAAAACATTTTCATGTCTTTTCTACTATAGTTGATTACTTTGGTGATGTGCTTTCCTACATAGGTTACTTATAATAAACATTTCCAAGTACAGTCCATTAGTCTCATTTTTTAATCTTACACTTGGCAGCATATTTTGGATTCTCTCGTGGTTACTTAAGTTTAACACTCTTCTTGACACCAGCACGAATTCCAGACAGCTCTCCACTGTATCTCTTGTCCTCCCGACGAACCTCCTGGACCTGGCGCATATAAACCACAGTTTCAAAATCGATCTTGGAAAAGTTTTTGACATATCAGCAGATATTCATAAAATAAAATGATATCATTAATGTGTGAAATACAGACCTGGCCCTTTCTGCGGATTTTGGCTCGCCTGAACTTCTCTCTGTGTTTGACTCTGGGATTACGGTCAATTTTCTTCCTCTTTGGTGTGAGCCCTTTGTTCTTGGCCATCTGTGGAATTGGTAGCCGCACATAATGAGAATAACTCCTCACAAGTGACAGAGTCTAACGTGGATGCATTATTTATCAGGGTGGGGGCTGGGGTATGACTTTGTTTTTTATTTATCCACCGGAGCTCCAAATATTTTTCTTTGAGCCTCCATGAGTGACTGGAAGAAAATGCATGACCCTCCCTCCACCATAAATAACCACCTAGGTAGCTAGTATTGGACAAAGTAAAAGGCAAAGGCTGACATTTTCCAACCATTACATTTAAGACTGACTCTTAAACCTTCCCTCATCAGGAAAAAAGCAAACTACTAGCCCAATGTACTGCAAAGGCTACCTGTGACAAATCCAGCTCTGAAACAAAATACCTTAAATTAGTCCAGCCAATGCAATAAGCCAACAGCACAGAGGGACAGAGTTATCACCAAATCAAATAGCTCATTTCTTAAGCAAAATGCAACCTTATAAATATTTGTATCTTCACACAAGTTATGTGCAAAATATGGGTGCATGACCAACAAAGTCAAATAAGCCACACCACACACACACCCCATTAGTGACATTTGCATAATAATGACGGTTTTCCCAAATAAATGTAACATACGCGACAGTGGCAGCAGTGGCCAGAATTATATCAGTTGGCATGATGGTCAAATATTAAGAATTTTAGGGCCAAAATTATTTTTTAGACTATAATATGCCCTGACAGTGTTGATGTGATGGGATCTGCCTGAGCACATCTGGAGTAGTCTGGCTTTCATTGTGTTTGGATGTTAGGTTGGTGTAAACACAATTAGTGGCCCACAATGTGCTGGCATCCATACTGAACACAACATTTATAGCCAACACGTATTTGTTTTTAGCTAATATAAAATATACCAAGTGAGAAGGCTGAAACTTCTCTTTCAGCCTTCTCACTTGGTATATTTTGGATGGACCTCACTGATTACGCATGTATTTTGAGGGTACTGCAACACCATGGGACAAACTGAATATTTTTTCATACAAAAAGAAAGAAATAACATTTGCTGAATTTAAGAGGAACAAATAATTAAGAATTTATTGTAGACAGTGGTTCACAAAGTGAAAAAGTTCCTCTCAATCAGCAACTCACAAACGACGTGATTTTTTTTAAAGGGAGTCTGGGGAGAATTTGCCCCCAAATCAAATTACTCATGCAGAATTTTCTCTGGAGGACAGAGATCAGAACTCAGTGAGGATAACAAAATCTCACTAAAAATACCAGGTGTAAACACAAAGGAAAGATCTGAGTTATTATCAGGTGTAAATGGGGTGTTTCACAGAATCTGAAATGGTGAGGACTGTCCAACTGCACTGTGGCGGTTAAGGTGGGTTTAGGTAGGTATGAGAGATAAGTTAGAGGTATAGAGAGATAAGTACTTGAAATGGAAAAAAAACAAAACCACAGTATATAAAATAACAAATAAAACCATTTAAAAAGGCATATATCCCTCGCCCACTCCCAAAAATAAAAACATAAGTCCCTCCCCTGTCCTTAAAAAATTATTTAACAAGCCTCCCCCACATACAGTCCACATACAGTGAAGACCTACGCTGAAATATTAAATTTAATTCCATTTATTTAGCGTAAGGTTGTATATGATTAGCAAATCAGGGTTTTTAATCCAGCATAAAAGTCGACAACTCACTGTAGTAAATTTTGCTTTTATGGCTATTCTGTTAATCCTGAATATACTCTGGGTGACAACATCTGACAGTAAACACTCATGTTTCAGTGTGAATGGTTGTACCTGGTATGTGATTCCTCTCTTAGCATCTGGGTCCAGCTCTTCCTCATCTTGATTCTCCTCCAACCTGCAACAAATTGACAATTTGTCAGACCCCCAGTTGATTTAATCTCAACTGCAATTTTGAAGACTCAGATCATACTTACTCTTCGGCTTCTGGGTCGCTGCGCTTTCTCTTCAGTTTCACCCGCTCCTCTACCACTTTATAGAAACGTAAAGCCGCTTCTTCGTCCAGGTCAGAGTCCGAGTCCTCCTCAACCTCAAGAACAGTTTCACCAGAATCCTGCCAACAATGTGAACTTGTTACCATTCAAGTTTCTTTATTAAAAACAGCAGACTCAAAGTGAAGACACCTTTCAGGTGTGAAAATGGAGGGGGAAAAACACCCACAAAAATCTCACCTTTTCCATCTTACTGGAGACTCTGGGCTTCTTGCCCTCTGTTGGTCTGCTGTTGGCCTTATCGTCCTCCTCACCGGCTAGTAGCTTGCGAAACTGTGGTGCAAGCCGATCATCTACCGAACCTAGTTCATTGATGAGCTGCAGGCAGGTATTAAAAAGTCAGTAATATGGAGTGGTAGTGTGATGTCCCAGCCCACATAGTTATTGGTGCCATCATCAAACAGTAGTAGTATCAAACAGTGACACACTAAAGGATGCTGTACATGTTGTCTTGATTGTTGGACATACAGGGCAGGAACACATTTGCATGTCCCACTTTCTGTAGGTGTGGACTTACATTTCTGTAGGTGAGCAGTCTTTCAATCACAGGATGGTTATGAGCCAGGATTCGTTTCGCTTTCAGCACCAGGTAGAAACTGATGTTTGTGCAGTAACTGTTGCAGGAAAGGGTCATTTGGTCATTCAAAGAATGACTGTGACGTGATTTTGCAATATGTAAATACAATTTAATTGCAACTTACTTAAGATAAAGTTGCTGTTTGGTCTTCAGGTAGTCAGCACCCTTTGGAAAACAGAACATGAATAATTCGCATACTTTATTGCCATTGCTACATGACATTATTTTGTTTCTTGGTAGAACTCCCCAACACAGCACCAAATATCATATGTCCCTGTGTCCTATACAGATAGACAGAGAGGAAAATCCTCATTAATGAATCTAACAATAGTCATTCAATTTAAAAAAAGAAATTGCTGTTAGGTAAGGATAATATGGATTTTATTATAAACAAGCCATCAATGGTGTGTCATAAATTTAATACAATTCTACTGAGTTGCTCTAAAACTGACTGAAAAGGACAGTATGAATTCAGTTCATGGTAAAAATATTTCAAACTCTCTCTGATTTACATAACTAAAGATCCGTCTCTGTTTTGCACTTCTACATTAGTGAGACAAAAAGAATAAAACTACCATAGAAGTAAAGAGAGTCTCCTTGTTCAATCATTTGTTCCAGGATAATTAAAGGACAAATGCATGTTGATAAATCTTTAAATCCGTAAACTGATATTTTGAGCCACTTGGGGACAGCTAAAACAAGCTCTGAACACGTTGATATGGAGATTCTGTTAGCAACAGTTGCTTATTTATACATCCAGAAGTTACAGAGCAACAATTTATTTGGAGTTTCTGATTCCCTGTTTTCACTCTCTTCTAGCCTGATTTTTGGCCTCTGCTAACTCCTTAGGGAAACGTCTGACTCTTTAGCCGCTAAATTCACCAGCTAGTTGCTCAGCATGTCAGTCTGCTGTACAGGTTGTTAACAGTGGGTTTTTAAAAACTTTTTTCACTGAAAACTACAGCCTGCTGCAGCCGAAGACACTGCTATGAGCAGTGAGAGCGAACCACAGTTAAACCACAAGGGGAGCTGCAAATTCAGACAATAATTCTTTGTAGGTTCATCACAATGATCAACCTCTTTCACGCTGTTTTCACATTTTATTTGATACATTGCCATTATAAAAACATTAAAACTGCGTTAAAATCAGGTGACAAATTGACAGTTACAAATGAAGCTAAATGCACTCACCTTTCCTGGTGGGATCTTTCCATCCTTGACCATCTGTACGAGGGGCTGCAGCTCATCCTTCAGTTCAGTAAGCTGCACACATTGTGCCGTAAAAAATATTATTCACATCAATTACATGTTGGTCTGTGGTAACTAAGCAAATATCCTTTGGCTCATTAAATCTGAGGTTGTTTTACCTTTGCCTTAAAGTCTTGAATAAGTTCAAGCAGCTCTGGTGACTCCTTCTTCAGAAGTTTCATTTTTTCCTTCTGGGACATCTGCTTCAGGTCTTTCACAATCCTCTCCTCCTTTTCTACAGTTTTGCTTTCATCCTTCTCCTCCACAGCAAAGTCCTTTAGCCACATAAGACAACCAAAATCATTTTATCATCACACGTGGAATTAACTGGATGTTAATCAGCTAATCAGAACAAGGTCCACAGGAGAGGTTTAGAAAATACCTGAAAAAAGTTTAAATCATAATCCTCCTCGCTCAGATTTGCAGCTAAACGTTTCTGGATATTTTTAGCCTCTTCTTCTTCCTCTAGTTCCTCAGCTTCCAACTCTTCTTGAGATTTCCCTTCTGTAATAACACAGTTAAATGTTGCATAAGAAAATATTAGCCACACAGATAACAAAAGCATCACTAACTTGCTTAAATATTTTTGGAGATATGAGACACTTACTGGTGGGCACGTAGTCAGTGTCATAGAACATCTTCTTCTTGGTGCCCCATGCCATTTCATTAGGAAGATCTGAGGAAGACAACAAAATTGCAATTAAACTGCTAGTATGACCATAAACCAAACATGAAATATTATCGTGTTGCGTTTACCTTCTTCTTTCCCCCCCTCTAGATCACTCTCCATGTCTGTGCCCTCTTCCTGGTCGTCTTCTTCTTCTTCCTCCTCCTCCGACTCAGAGTCGTCCAGGGCCATGACTTCCTCCTGTGAAATTCAGATGAGCTTGGATTTGTTCTTGAACTTACTGAATTTCCTGACAGTAAATCCAAACAAAAACACAGCCCATCACCTCATCATCCAGTTCCTCCGGGTCGCTCTCAATTTGAACACCACTGGCAAGAAGTTTCTGTGGCAAAGAGATCAAAATAAGTTAAGAGAAGATTAAAAACAGCACCACACACTGACCAAAGAACTGCGTATGGAGGTTAACTTACTGCGATCTTCTCATCGTGAAACTCATCGATTTTGTCTTTTGTGTACTGTGATGATTTCTGAAGGGAAGAGGGGAGACAAAGCTGAGCTAATGTGGTTGGTGAAGGTTGAAAGTGGCTTGTGAGAAAAATGATCACAATGTGAATGTGATTCTTAAATGAAAGAAAAAACAGTATGAGAGAAAAGTGGTACAAACTTCTGAATGTATTATGTCACTTGTAACTCTTAAATATTGTGGCCTTCATTTCCAAATCACTATTGACTGTTCTTGTCTTAGACATCATACCAGCTATCTCTAGTTTAGATTGAATACTTTATACCAGAACCAACGGTCAAAACATTGTCACATTACTAATCTTATTGATGAAAAACTCTGATGAAAAATAATGGTAGACCTCCCACATCACTGACAGTTATGGAAAAACAAACCAGGTGCTATTAGGGCTGGACGATATAGTCAAAAATGTTGTCACCATAAAATGTTTCATATTTTTTGATATTGATTATTATCACAATATGTTTCAAATCGTTATTTCTTTCAAGTTTAAAGGCTGATTTATGCTCCTGAGTTGTAGTTGTAGAAACTTGATAGTTAATTGTGGTTTAAACTCTAAAACTTTATAGTCAACACTTAAAGCCAAACAGTGGATCACTTCACAGTTCTGAGGAATCTTAATAAGAAAGTCCTTATTTATGTATGATTCAAGTGTATAACATCAAACGGTTACCAAATATTTATTAAACATTTGTTATATTGTTAATTTTAAAAATTATATTGCGATAGTTATTGCTATTGGTTT
This sequence comes from Lepomis macrochirus, assembly GCA_024633595.2. Lineage (NCBI taxonomy): Eukaryota > Metazoa > Chordata > Actinopteri > Centrarchiformes > Centrarchidae > Lepomis > Lepomis macrochirus. Next base: position 21,316,975 of record JALXJV020000004.1, on the reverse strand, counting down.
TATTGTTCAGCCCTAGGTGCAACAGATGTACAGGTAGGCTAATACTATCCAAAATGTAAGGAGAAGACCAAAAGACAAATCGACACACATTGGGCCTGTTTTCAAACACATAGCCACAATAAAAAAACTTTTAACACTTTTAACCATTTACAAAGCAAAATATATTTTACACCAATAAATAAATAGAATCACCATAGTGGTTGCACACACACTGTCATACAAAATTGTTGAACCTCTTTTTAGTTGTTGTTTTTCCAGGGCTTTCCTCGTGAGTAATAGTGTAGTAATGAAATAAAACCTTTGACACAGTGACTTATTTTAAAGACATTTATGTAAAGTAACTCTTTCCAATTGGAAGCATACTGTACATATAACGGCGGCTGTGATTGGCCTGTCTGTCAGTATTACAAACCACAAAAAATTCGGCAGACGACAACATCGTAGCAAGCAGTGATGGATGCTCAGCCGAGTCCTCTTACCTTATCGGGGACAGGCATGTCCTTGTAGGTTTCAGGGTCATCTTCATCATATCGCTCTGTCTTTTTAGGCCTTTGTATCTGCCTACCCCTGAGCAGCAAAAGAAAGGAGTAAGTGGTGTCCTAAAGGTTGTTTACATCATTAGAATTTCATTTATGTTCCTGTCGGTCCTGGTGGGAAATGTGGGGGGTCCTGGGTCAGGGACAATTACTACTTAGACTACAAAAAGCTAAAGGTATACAAAACGTGGTTAATGACCAGCAGAAAGCAGAGTAGGGAGGCTAGGTTTAACGTTAGCAGTCACATTAAAACATGCAGACTCTTATTTTAGCTACCTGTGGCCAAACTCACCGTTTCGCTCGAACCATGATGAAAATTAATTGAACTTTCTTGCTGCACGTTTGCCAAAAAAACAAACCGTTAAAAAGATGAGCAAACAATACGTTTCAACGGCAGAGTTTATATGTGGAGATGAAAACGGTAAAGATCCAGTTTGAGTTGTGTTGAACACATTTCTTCAGTGGTCACCATGTGCTTCCGGAGCTTCTTCTTCTTCTTCGTCACTTTTAATGGCGGGTTACAAAATATTGTGAAAGGCGCATCCCGCCACCTACTGTACTGGAGTGGGTGACATAATTGTATTTATTGGGTTTGAGTTTTAATAGATTTGTTCATAGGCTGAAATCAATCAAATGACATGCAAATAACAATATTATGTATGCGTAGAGAGAGAGAGAAAAAGACTCAACCTCAACCTGAAAAAGAGAGATTACAAGAGAGATTAAAAGAGAGATTACAAATTTCTTTAAAAAGATTCTCTGTAGGATGCAATTTTAACCAAGTGGGGTAAAGAGTTTCATAAATTAACACCCCTGTATCTGATTGAAAACTGTGTTTCCTTAAGAATAAAGAATTTCTCCTACCTCACGGCCATTGTTTGTTCCCTATCTCCTATCTTAATTGGTCATTCAAACCCGTAGTGTCCCCACCATCAGTCTGTTTAATTCTTATCAGAAATGTTCAATGTTCTAAAATGTTCAACATTTTCCTTACAAACATTACATTTATGTTAAACTTTATTTTTCATTTTTTACTATGTAATGTTGCCTCAGATTTTGGGAGGCAAACTTTAGAATTTGGGCATGGAGCCAGCTCTCATCAAATGGATCATCAGTTATCTGATAGAGTGGTCACAGGTATGTCAAAATGGGGAACACGGTGTCAGACGCTATGGAAACAAGCATTGGGGCCCCTCAAGGAACTGTGCTATCCCCTTTCCTCTTCAGCCTTTATACATCACACTTCTCATATAGAACATCATCATGCCATATACAAAAATATTCTGATGATACTGTGGTGGCGACTTGTGTGAGGGGAGGAGACGAGGAGGAATACAGGAGGGTCATCTCGGAGTTTGTGGTCTGAAGCAGGTGCAATGGTCTCATCCTCAATACTTCCAAAACCAAGGAGATGATAGTGTACTTTGGGAGGCGTAAGTTAAATCATCTGCCTGTGGTAATTGAGGGGGAGGCATTGAGGTGGTCCAGTCGCACAAATATCTGGGAGTCCACCTGGACCATAAACTGGACTGGTCAATACATGTAAATGCAGCTTATAGGAAAGGTCAGAGCAGACTCTTTTTTCTTATGAAGCTAAAATCCTTCCAGGTATGTAATGAGATGCTGCACCTTTTTTATCAGTCGACGGTGGCCAGTGCTATGTTCTTTGCTGTAGTGTGCTGGGGCAGCTCTATCTATCTATCTATCTATCTATCTATCTATCTATCTATCTATCTATCTATCTATCTATCTATCTATCTATCTATCTATCTATCTATCTATCTATCTATCTATCTATGTCCAGGATGTTCTGACCTTAATACTGAAGAAATAACATATTCTTCTGACATCTACCTTCCAACTCTAAAAAATCTTTGATCTCAGCATGTTATCTTAATCCTATATTCTCTGCCAAGCCTTCATAATTTATCAGATACTTTATTGATCACTTTTGCCCTTTTTTGCAGATCTATCAGCACCATTTCAGTTTACTCTCTCATGTGCCTGGATCCAACACAAATACACAACTTTTGACACTTGCCGAAAGTTTAATAAAATCATAGCTTTTAAAAATGTTAATCAAAAGTTTCTTCTATAATCTCTTCCTCTAGCCATATCACTCCTTGGATGCATATGCACCAGTGTGGCAGCCATCCAGTGGTAAACAGTTGATATTTTTCACAGTGAGCAGCATTAACAGAGCAATTTTATGTATTTAAACATATTCTAATGTAAAGCATTGCATCAAACACACTATAGCATACAGTGAAACATAACCAATTAAGTGGAACTGATAGAACCGATAATCAGTACATCCTACATATCACGGCCTGTTTCAGGCTTAGTTTGGGTAATCAAAGCTGCATGTCATAACTGTCTCCCGCTGGCAGTTTCCCTTCCTCAGTGACAGAGGAAGTTGTTACAGAAATCCATGTTGCTCATGGATTTTCTTTTCTTGCTCCTCATTCTGGGTCTCCTTTCTTCTCTGCCAGTGACCTCAAGTCCATACCAAGGGAATAACGGGAGCTGCGAGGCCTCTCTTGGGGCAGAAAGGTTTTTGGAGTTCCATACAAAGAAGATTTCAAGTCATCGTTCCTCTTCTTCATCAGGGCAAGAGCTGGTGTCATAAGACCTGAGTCAAAGAACTGCCAAGGAAACAGAGAAGTTACAAAGAACATTAATCATACTGTGCTCAACTATGAGGAAATGGCACTTTATTTGAGCATTTAGACCACCTACAAAACTTAGTAACTCCTCATAATATGAATGTTATGAAATTGATCAGTCTGTAGAACAGTGTTCCAAGATAAAGTTGAGGGTAACAAGATGATTAAAATGTTAAGACAGAAAAAAATATTTCTGTGTTTTTTTATTTTTCTGACTCTTCTTAAATGTTTTTCTTTCAAAATCTTTTCAAAATTTTTCTTGGGGTATTATTTTATTATGGTACACTACTTTTAGTTGAATAAAGGATTTGAGTGCTTCTACTTCAGCAAACTGAAGAGTACCATCTCTGTGAGCTGTTAACTTCTGTTGTAAGAAGTATCTCTTCCTCCATTACTCCTTCTTCACAAGCACATAGACAGGGAAATACAACACATATACTTACGCTGCCCTTAAACCTTGGCACTGGAATTCCTCTGTCATTATGATTTGTATCTGTGTTGTGCATGCTCAGGTCCATCATGGAGCGGCTCATTTCTGACATAGCAGCCTTTGATCCTCTTCCGAACAGTCCTGGAGTGCTCTGCTGAGGCCGTAACCTCTTCATAATGTCACTCAGACAGCTGTAGCTGTCAGACTGGCGAATCCTCAGGATTATGGGTTTCTGTGTGGAGAGAAACTCATCTCAGTTTTTGTAAGTTTTAGCTGAAGTGTTTTGAATGCAAAGGCCAGATACTTACTTTAGAAGATAGTTTGTTTTCCGCTTTTTGTTTGCTTTCCTCTTCCGGAATGGATTCCCTCCTGAAGTGCTCTTTTCTTCCAGCAGAAGAATGTATGACCGTGTTGTTTGTTGTTCTGTCATTTAAGTGGATGCTCTTCTCTACTGAGTCTTGCCTGGAAGGGGCTGTCTCTGTTATGCGGTCCACCCTGCAGGAGGAAAAAAAAGTATTTTGGATTGTCATTTAAATAATCATTAATGCATTGTGTTTTTTTGGTCTTTTGGTTGTTACCTTTTCCTTCTTTCTGGACTTTCAGATCTGTTAGCGAGGGCTGTGTGTTGCTATGAAATTAATCAAGATCCATATGATTTGTGTAAAAAAACAAAACAACTACACACAAATAGAAAGCACATACTCTTAAGCATGTGTTGTGTGACTGTATAAGTTGTAATCTGTTAAATGTTAAATGTAAGTGTGAAGTCGGTTGTTGTGATGGCTATGTGATGCCAGATGTTGTGGTCTTTTGTATGCCCAAGATACATTTCTCCCAAGAGAGACAAAAAAGGCTAATCTTATCTTATCTTATCTTATCTTATCTTATCTTATCTTATCTTATCTTATCTTAATCAGTATAATGTAAAAAATGGCTGTAACAAGACTCACTTGAAAGTTGTTGATTTATCTGGCACATTGTTTGTCACTGGAGATGTATTTTCACAAACCCTGTCACATACAAAAAGATTTCAGTGAAGTCCTGTGAACAAATTATTAAAACTTTGTTGTCCACCATATATGCTTTTTCTCAAAGAAAGATAAGAAACAAAAAACATTCTAAATGTTTGTTGATGTTTCACTAAAAGGTAAATTATGGTATGATAACAACAAAAACAACCTATACGGCAAACAGCAAAGTTATATTTCTGGAAATGCCAAAGACAATATAAAGAAGTCAAGGTGATCCATATACCTTTTCTTATCCACAAAATGGCTTCTGTTGTTTGGAAAACCTTCCACACTGGATGTGTTTTTAGCAAACAGCATGTTGTTCTGTGGTGGCATTTCCTTGGCCACGATTTCCTCCTGTTGATCAAGAGGACTATCCAGGAAGCTGGACTCTCTCTGAACAACCCCCATGGCATCCCAGTCCAGCAGGGAATCAGCAGGTGGGGATGGAGGGTTGGAAATCTCAGAGTCCAAAGGGAGAGGTAGTTTAAATCTGAGATCTGAGACGTCTTTCAGCCGATGAGTCACATATACAGGAGTACCTGCAACCCTCCATATATCTGGGATAGGGAGCGAAGCAGCGAAAAGGATCCTGAATTCCCTGTCAAATGAGTCGACAACTGGGCCACTTAGAACAGTGATCAGCTGCCGGTGCAGGTGGGCATCGGTCCATGTGAGGCTGCAGTAAAGAGACAGCTTGTTACATCCCTTGCTCTCTCTCTCTCTCTCTCTCTCTCTCTCTCTCTCTCTCTCTCTCTCTGTCTCTCGTGTGTAATACATGTTAAAGGAATGTGACTGACATTTTATGGTGAATACATAACTGCTCACCTGTAGCTACCATGAATCACTGTCTCTAAATCCACCAGAAGGAACTTGTCTTTCATTTCCCCGACCACCATTCTTCCTGTCCTAGAGCAGAAGGTTTTCCCTCCAAGAACACGGACCTGCATGTTCTGCCAGATCACAAGCTTAAGTTGAAACTCAAAACTGAATTACAGTTAAACTTGTTTTTATACGTGAAGCAATGTAAAGTCAACTACATGTTGAACAGGCCTATAATTTCTTGAATCTTACTCAAGGTTTATGTGTAAACAAGAGTCTACAGCCATGCTAGCAGCTCTTTGAGGCACAGCGGTGCTTTGAGCTAACATGCTCACAATGACCATGCTAACCTACTAATGATCAGCATGTAGGCTATATGTTTACCATCTTAGATGAGCTTAGATGATGCTACTTGGCACTAAACACAAATAAAGCTGAGGCTATTTTGTTATGAATCAAAGTACTGCATTGGTTCCCAAACTTTTTCAGCTCAAGACTAGAAAGATAAATCTGTTGTCTCCCTGGGACCCACATTTACAAAAATAGATCTACATTTACACCAATACGGATAAAGTTCACCATCACCGACTGTCAACCTTATGGTGGTGTCAGACGATGACGTCATTAGGAGACATTGTCCAGGAACTATGATTGTCTGTACCAGACATTTTAACATTAGACTTTGTGCCATTCCATCTTGTACATGTTAAAATATTTCACTTCGATCTGCGGGCGGCACTAGATAAAAAGTCAGGGGACCACCAAAAGTCTTGAGGGTTCATCCTCTGGGCACCATGTATTTCCTGGAATATCTGTACTAAAATTGCAATGTTTTCAGTTGTTGTTTATATATTTTAGTCTGGTCCAAAGGGGTTAACCGACCAATCAACATTGCTATCTGATGCTCGTGTGCATCAGATTGTCATACCAGTATAATTAATAAATTGCCCTAGATCCTCTGACCATTCTGTGTAGTCTGCTCCCCAGTTACAAACATTTTGTCCAGGCAGGTTTGTCACCGTAGACAGCACTGAATGCTGTGCAACCAGTTCAGCTACTTGTTGCTAAAAGTCAATGTTACATTCCTAACATAAGCATGCCAAAGTAAGAAGACACTCTTGCTGTCTATCAGAAACCTCTCGAGGGTAGGGTTTGCAGGGTTATTAATAGTAATAATGTACACTTACTTACACGTGTGACCAGATGTGACCCATTACATATTGTGTTGATCTGTGTGGCGGTGCTTGATTTTGGTAAAAAATAAAATCTCTGGTGTATTCATTGCCATGTCACACAAACATGAGAGGATGACTGCTATAGGTGTGTGCTGATTTGTAAGAGTTGACTCACCGGATGCCCGAGTCTGTTGAGCGTAAAGTTCTCTTGAATGGACCTTTGGTTCAGAATGATGTAGACAGGGACACCCCGAGAGGCAGCACTGTTTAAATCGCCAATTACTGAACCATCTGTCAATCTGTCTGTCACAATGGCAATAACCTGCATAGTGCATAGAATATTTTAATAATAAAGTAATGTACTCATTCTGAGGCAAGAACATTTCCTCAGACTCCACCTCAGCCCTTATAAAAACATATGCTGAGTTCATCCATAAAAATCCACATTATATTTGCATACTTTAGTGGCCTTTTGCAAGTGCCGTCTGATGATCTCTCTGACAGGAGGTTCTCCCTCAGCAGGAGGACTGGTGTGGACTGTAACGCTTCCCTTTGGCGTCCAGTGGCTTTTTTCAGGCCAGCCCAGCTCCAGGTTTGGGGGTGGTGTGTCTGAGTATGAAGGGAAGTATGTGGAACAGAAGTCCTCCATCTCTGAGCTGCCTTCCTCTCCATCCGCCTCTCTTTGCACCTGTAGCGGGCTGAAGTGATAGTCCTGAGCCCAGCTGGATATCTGGCTGACCTCTTCAGAAGACAGGAAGCAGCCGGAGCGCTCTGTGTCAACGGAGCTGTAGAAAGCCGCTGGTCCTGCATTTAGGAGTCTCTCCACTGCTTGACGCTCCTTCTCACAATGGAGGTACTCTGGGGAAGACTCGTTCACAGGCATGAACGCTGTCTCCTCATCAAGGCTCTGCTCTTGGGAGTTCACCATCACTGCAGCCTTATGTGTGATGTGTGTAAGCGAGCTACTTTGTAAAGTTCCCACTACTGACTCCAGCTGTGTGGCGGCAAGACTGTCCCAGGTTTGCTCATGTCACCCTTCATGCTGGTTAAAATTATTTCATTCATCCCTCTGGCAAAAAGGCACAATATCTTCGCGTTGGCAACAGCAGCCCAGAACACATATGATATTTTGATGTCACTGACAATCTTTCTTTTACTGAGACAAAGTCTGTTCAAGGCTCACAAGTTCAGTCCTAAGCACAATTTATGTTCTGCAGCGGCCCTGTCCCCCAGCTCATGTTGACATAAGAAAGTAAGCAGAATTTTATAATAAGTTTAAAGTGATTAGCTTTTTAAAAAGAAGTAATTTTGAACATACAGAAAATCAAAACAATGTCCGACTCACCTCCTGGGCAGCATGTCTTGGCATGGCAGCAAGTATTACTCAGGAGCTCTCAGGAGCTGTATCTCTTCATGTGTTCCCTCCCTTGCAGGTCAGCTCACTCCTCTTAACCCTTACCTCTTGTTTCTGACAGATGGCAGAAAATCTGTGTAGCAGACAGATTGTTCAGCTGCTCACACACACAGTCACAATGCTGCCGTACCTCTCTCTGACTTTCACAGCTGCTGTATTTAAATTAAATCAACCTGATATACAGGTTTCATTTCAAACGTGTGCTAAATTTGTGTGTAGTGCATCATATGTGTATTTTATCTAAGAGGCTGTCATTTACCTCACAGGTTTCATTTTGGACTGGTTCAACCTGACTGGTAGGTTTGTGCAACACGCAATGCTGTATCTGACTTCCCATCTAAAGGTGTCAGGTGCAATCACATCAGTTTTTTTTATTTCTTTTGAAAATACCGTTGGAAAATGTGTTTGTGAATCCTGACAGTAGTATCACTGGCCAGTTTGTTATCAGCTCATTATCACATTCCTCCACTGTTCTGTAGAAAACAGTCTGAGCATACTTTCACAAAGTAAACAATGAATGTTACCAAACAATAAGTGATTGATTGAATGACAAAGATGGTGCACCCTTTACCAACCACAGTGTTATGTCAGGGGATTGCACCCACACTGTGCTACACATAAAGCACTTCATACAAAACAAAACAGGTGATCGGTGAAACTAACACATGGCGAGATTTGATACAAAGTGACAACAATTCGTTTATTGTTGTTTTAATCAGTAAACACAAATATATACATATACAAAAATCATATGTTAAGCACAAGTTAAGAATTCATTACCTAATACTGAGACCTGTCAGAATCCTTCATGTAACACATTCATAATGAGCTTTTTATCTTACAGGATTAAATGATTTTTAGTTTCCTTGATCAGGTCTTGAGTGATAACAATGTGTCTCACAGACACACACGCTACCAGGATCTTGCATACCATGTAAAAGGCAGGATGGACCCTGAGTTATAAATAAAACAGAATTTTATCTTTTCATTCTCAGTCATCTTATTTCCTCATGTGTGCTTACAGTTAACTGGAAAGCGAATGATGTGAGCTATGACCGTCACACTGTTTTTCAGCCTTTCAGGGTTTTTTTTGGCTCACTGCTTCTTGCGCAGGTGGACATATAGGACTCCACTGACCAGGAGGAGAGGGACACATAGCCATGCCAGGATGAAACAGTAGCCAAAGCGTCCTTTGCTCAGATCTCTGGAGTCATTTAAGATCTCCTTTCTGTGGAAGGTGAAGATGAGGCAAGCAGCAAAGACTGTGAAACCTGCAAGAGCAACACATTACAATGTTTTAATTCAAATTATCTCATGTCATCACAACCATACAATTTCACAGTATGTATATATATTTGACTGAAAGTAAAATACAGAATCCATTTTCACCTACATGAGGGGACATGTCTGCAGTACTGTGATTTACTGATGTGTTTTAAATTGTTTTTGGACAACGATAGAGAGAAAGAGCAATATCAGGCTTCAGCTACACATGCAACACTTGTTAGTTGGATACATTTATCCATTTTATTGGATAACAATGTTATTAATATGTGTTGGTTTTGATCTTTTCATGAGATTTGTTGACAATGAGAAAAAATACAGAATATACCTTACCCTTTAAAACCCCAAATATGAGATACTTCCTCCAATTATTGAACAAGTATTCATAAACTCTCAAAAAATTTGAAATGCAGTTAATTTGTCATTAGAAATGGCTGTCAGATTTATATCTTATGTAGCTATTAGAATTAGCCTTCAAACACCTGCAAAGGCCTGACAGAGGCCTGTGAAGTAGAAGAGTCCTCCTTTGGATATTGTGAGCAGCTGGCCCAGAAAAATGAGGAAGGAGATGGAGGAGAAGACCACAGAGAGGACCATGAGGGCCTGGACAGACTGCAGCCAGTCTGGGAAAGCAGGAAAGAGAATGAATATAAACCACTGACTGACGCAAAACTCAAAGCTTCAGGCAGTTATGAAATATCCAATCAGGCAGATATGCAAACTAGATATGGCCAGTAAATAAACAAACCAGCTTAATGCAGGAAAGCATGCAGAAAAATACTTTGAAAATGTACCACTTTCATTGGTAGCAGCACACAACCAGGTGTTTGTGGCATTATCATGGAAGCAGTTATACCAGAGGTCTGTGATTTCAGAGTCAGTCCATACCCACCAGGACTGCAGAAAGACAGAAAGACAGTTTTTTCTTACTTTGGCATTCGGCTTAAATGAGGTCATATTTATAAGTACTGATGGATCAGATTTCAACCAGAGTTTCTCAAAATGGCATAGTGCCCAAAACCACAGGTGGTATGTTGATGTACAGCATTCTTGTATTTGCTATGAACAGTAACATACTGAAAGATGAGAGACAACATAAATTAAAATCAACTGACACGTGTCTCACCTTCTCCAGGGTGGCGATGAAGAGCATGGTCAAGGTGAGCAGATGCAGGACAGTTAGGGATATCAGCAGGAAGACCATGGCTGCTTGGAGATGAGTCTGAGTACAAACAACCCTGTGATGTTATATAATTATTGGATGATGTTTTTAAAAGAGCAGTTAGCCTTTAAAATTAATCTGCGTTAAGATTGGCGGTTCCACATAGAACCAAACAGCTCTGCAGTCAAAGAATCACCATAAGCATTGTCCCTTCCGCCCATGTTTTTTCAAATGGCCAGCAGATTACCTCGAGGCAGGGAACTCTCTATGTGCCCCTCGAGGAAACTGTGAGCACTTTCATCTTGAATCTCCACATCTGCACTGAAAATCTCTGCCCATTTATCAAGCCATAAGCATGCCAGACAGAGGGGTTGTTTCTCTGAGGAGAACATCAGAACATCACCTCCCTGTAACCGTTGTAAACTTTCACTCTGAAAACCTCTCTACCAACGGTCTGATGTTGTGTACTTTTTATGAATATGGGTACAAATGTTATACCTACAGTTTAAAGAATGACAATCTGACATTACATGTGTGGTTGAAGAACCTACCTACAAATGTAATCTTTTCAAACATTTCCCCATTGATCCGCAGATATTGTCAAAAGGCATTCAAAGTCAAATGGTAAAAACTATGAATAAGAGTGATGAATGACTCATTGATTTTATTTAAATCCGTATAGTGATTTTTTTCCATAAGAAACTTTTGTGAGGACACAAGCAAAAAGGAGAAGTCACATTATTAAGTAAGACCTTTTTGGTTTCATTTCCCTAAATACAGCTGTTAAAATAAGTAAAGAAATAATTTATAAAACATGAATATTGTGTTGTGTGTTGTTTTTCTTCAGGGAGCTAAATTAGAATGCACAAATTTAATGTAACATTTTTCTAATCAAAAGTTGAGTCTCAAATATTAAAACTGTGCATCTGAAATGTTTGTTTCTGTGGCCAAAAAGACAGAATGCTGCCTTGTTTAACAAATTAATGAATCATTTTTAGTACTAGATGGAGACTTTCAATTTACCTAAATTACCAGCCCTCAACTGTAGAGTGCACTCAGACATTTAGGAAAAGCTTTCTTCCACGCCTTGCACATGTTTGTCTCTCCCACCCAGCTCTGCCCATAGAGGGAAATCTCTGTTGCCATTAGATTGTGGACAATTCAGAGAGGCATGTGTTTGATTACATACTACTACATCTGGTTTACATAACACTGAGGTACCTGGCACACACAGAGGGAAAGTAAAGAACACAGAAATTGTGAGCATATCATGGTGGAAGGACAGAAAAACATAAATGTTCAAACAATACCATAAGGACTCGTTATTTAGCATTTGATCACGTTTGGTTGTGACCTAAATCTCATAAGCCAATAGTTGCATCATACTACACTGTCATGTAAGAAAATAAAATATTGTTTCTGTTTAATCCAACATAACCAAGATGCTTTGAGAAAGTTCTTACCCTTCAGCTTTTTTGAGTCAGTACCCGTCAGTGATGGTCTTTGATTGTCTTTTCCAGTTGCTGCTTTCCTCCTTCTGCTCTGATTTTAACTCCAAAACTTGGAGAGAAGTGTATAACAGAGGAATGTGGAGTTAGATATAGGAGGAGTTCACAACACCCATTTCCTCTAACGCCCCCTACACACACCGCCTCAAATTTGTGTTCTGGACCAACTCAACACCAAAAATAACATTCCTCTGGCATAAACACAGAGCATTTACTCAAAATCTGTATGGCAGACATACAAACTACATTATGATCTGGAAAAAAATATGATGAGTTAGTGTATGCCAAATAATTCAGACTCTACTGAAGGATAGACCGAATAGCACATTTGACACACATTTGTCTTGTTTCAACTGTATTTGTATTATTAAAGCTACACTTTTGCACTTGTGCTGCACATGTACTCATGCTTCATCCAGCTGCACAGCTTGGCATGAAGACCTCCACAGTATTTACAGAGTCCAGCATTAAAACTTTAACTCAAGTAAATGTAAGTTTTATTGGCAAAACGTGCTTTAAGTATCAAAAGTAAAAGTAAAGTAAAAATGGCCACTATGACTATTGTAAATCACATTGTGGATTATTATGAATGTTGCATAGCCTCAATGTGTAAGCAGCATTTTACTGCTGTAGTCAATTAAAGTGGTGCTACTATTTTATATATATGTTGGGAAATTTAATTTAAAACAAGAATGCTGTAAGCCTAACATTAAGTGTGTAAAATCTTAATTTTAAAGTAACTATAACTGTCAAGTAAAGAAAAATGTTTCTCTCTCAATTATAGGGGAGTAGAGGTATAAGTAGAAATGTAAGTAGGCCTACTCAAGTAATATAATGAGGCTACCTCCATTTTTTCCTAACAGGACTTGAGTAAAAGCAGTTAGTTAAATTCCACCACTGCCTGTAATAGAGGTATCGATCATTTTACTCTACAGAACAGATTACACAAAATTCCAAAATCAAATATGAAATGGATTCTTTCACAAAGTTTTCGTTTTCACTGAAGTTTACCAGTGGATTTAAACTATTCACACTGTTAAGAGTCCATAAGACTCCTTCAAGGACCCGTGGACAACCCCCGAACATCACAGTGCGCAGAAACTCGCACCACCGGACAGATAGTGAGTGATACTTGCGTTACATTCCAGCAGCCTGAGCCCACGCTGTGTCTTCACTTCTTCACGTCTGTCGCTTGTTTTTTAACGAGCGTGTTGTCGAGTGAATCTGGTCCAGAGTTTATGGGGAGCTGAGCGCGTGCGTTCATGTTTGTTACGCACCGTTAGAAATATTTTATAACCGTTGAACAACGGAAAGACAACAACGGCCGACTCGCGTGTTTACGTCGCGGTGTTTTGGATCGCGAGGTTCTGTCTCAACGCCAGTGAGAGTTGAGTTTCGGAAAACGACAAACGTGAAGTCCAAAAATGTGAGCGTAAACCACGGAGTAAAGTTGTTTTTCACCGCAGGACAAATGGATCAGTCAGAGGTAATGTTAACGATACTGGACGCATTGTAGCCCACTATTTTTCTCGTTTACTTTAAGGCTACTTAACAGCTAGCAAAAACCTACACCCTCACAATGGAAAGTTTGATCTACTTCATCGCTGCAAATGATGGAATTGTCATTTGGTGAACATGCAGTTTCTTATTAACTTCAAGGCTGAAAATATCATCCTAGTCCACGCTATATCACACAGCATCCTCAGCTTGTTCCAGTACTAACGGTACCAGCGTTAGACTGATTGAATTCTCTTGTTTTTTATTTATGTCTGCACCAGTCCATTAACGGTACCGATGACTTGTGCATCATTTAATGCACATGTCCCATTGAATTCATCCTTTGCATCTTCGGATACGGTTGGGTATTCACTAGACTCTAAAATAAATCCCTGTGGGTTGACTTAAAAGTGTGGTCAGTTATTATTGTGTGTTGCTTTTACGACATGAGTCAATGAAGTTGGTTTCCCGATCCGGCAGTTAAGGGGAAAGTTAAGGGGAAGTTAAGCGACTCTTTCTCCGTGTTTTGCACCTCTTATTGCTGTGAAAGCTCTTAGGCTGTTTAGGTCTGAAACACTGTTTTAGATTTGAAAAAATATTTTTTTTGTGTGAAAATGAAAAAAGTTTTTACCGCTTTTTTCCCAACATGTAGACCACATTGGACCAGGTCCAGATCCAAGACCAGAGCTCTCAAATCCGGACTAAATTGTCCCACACAGGCTAAGGTGTCTTTAAAACATAGTTTCAGATTTGTGAAACCTTTATTCAGTTTGGAAAAATACTTTGAAGGGCGATATATCTGCTTTTTTTGCATGTAGTCCACATTAGACCAGATCCAGCTCTCAAATCTGGACTAGACTGTCCCAGAGAGACTAAAGTTTCTTTATAACATAGTTTGAGATTTGTGAAAATACTTAAGAGTATTTTACTATATTTAAACTATAAAGAGTGATTTATCTGCTTTTTGTGTGTAGACCACATTAGACCAGGTCCAGATCCAAAACCACTACACCTAGAGCTCTCAAATCTGGACTAGATCGTCCCAGAGAAACTGGTTTCTTTAAAAATGGTTTAAAGAAACCATAGTCTAATGTGGTCTACATGCAAAAAAGCAGTGAAGTAGCCCTTTATAGTATTGCTGTTCTGTTCCATGTTTATTGTTGTCCTGTTCTCTGGTCCCTACTGTTAGTCAGTTGTCATGTTTCCTGTTTTGAGGTCTGGTTCCTGGTCTTGTGTTCTCTGTTAGCCCTAGATCTTAGCTCCTAGTTCTGTGTCTCAGTTTATGTCTTAGTGTTTACTTTTGGTCAGTGTACCTCTTTGTAATGTTGCCCTTGTCGGCTCTGTGTTCTCTTTAATCCCAGCTTCAGTCTGTTTTCATTGTTTGGTTGTAGTTCTTTGGTTATCTGTCTGTGTGCAATTATTTATATTCCTCTGATCTGTAACCTGTGGTCTGACTGTTCCTCCAGTATCCCTCTGCCTGACTGTCTCTCTGTTTTCCCTTGCTCTCTCCCTGCCTGCCTGTGTCTTGTTAGTCTCATGTCACCTGTGTTGCTCCCGCCCTGCTCGTTAGTCCCTGGTGTATATATGTTTGGTGTTTCTCTTCAGTCCTTGTCTGGTCATTGTCGCGTGTAGATGCTCTGTCTCGTGATGTTCTGTTTGTTTGCCTACCCTGCCTGTTGTGTCACCCTGTTTCTGTGGATTTGGATATCTGTTGGCTCATCTGTTTATTTGAATTGTTATTTTGGATTCAGTCACTCTGTAGTAAGTGTGCTCACCTTCTGTTTGTGTGAATAAACCTTTGGAACTGTACCTGCACTATCCGTATCCTGCATTTGGGTCCTCCAACCTGCTTCACCACCACACTTTCCTGACAAAAAAGCAGTGAAGTAGCCCTTTAAAGTATTTTTTTTTTCTTGATCAGGGACAATCAAGGTGTAGTGGTTATTGATTTGGACCCGGTCCAATGTGTTCTGCACGTGAAAAAAGCAGATAAATTGCCCTTATTTCATTTTCACAAATAATTTTTTTTTCAAATCTAAAAAAGTGTTTCAGACAGCGTTAAGGCTTTGCCTAAAATGCCTAACAGCTTTCACAGCACTAAGAGGTGCAACAAACAAAATAAGTCGCGCAGCCATCTAAGTTAACTATCAGTTAAGTTCCCCTTAGCTTTCCCCTTAACTGCCGAATCGGAAGCTAACTTCAGCGTCGTCTATTCGTGTTCATGTTAGACCACCTCAGATACACAAGGAAGAAGCAGTTCAACAGAAACATATGGGCGGTGCCAGCTGTCTCCACAGAAAGAAACAGCTGTTCCCCAAAATGGGCAAACAACTTTAGACACAGCCAACAGAAGTGTCAGTAATTTCACTCCAGGTTCAGATTTGCAGGACACTGAACGATAAATATTATCATTGCCAGAAAAAAACAGGTTGATGATGGACTTGATCTTATCCTAAAAATAAATCATATTTTAATAATGATATCCTGTCCACACAGGTAAAGTGTCATATTAATATTAATGTCACATTAGAGATTTAAGTGGAAAGTTCAATTTGTTCTTCAGCAATGGAAGTAGCGAGAGACAAAAATCTCTTTTATAGCATGAGATAACGTGGTTTGTCAGTGACCATGTTCACATGTTGCCCATACTGTCTCTAGGAGGCGCTGGAGCAGATCGCTGCATGGTTTAGTGAAGAGGGCCTTGCTCCTGACTCCCCTCAGGAGGCTCAGCTGTGTTTGCTATGGAGTAGCCTCCAGCGTACAAAAAGCCGTCTGAGCAGTGTGACGTGGGACCTGAACACACAGCGTTCACAACACTTAGCAGAGATGGCAGAGGTATGTTATCTCTGCCGAATTACCTGTGACATCACATGTTCAGTGTCTATTAGCGTCTAAGACTTTGGCTTTCTGTCTTTTTGTAAGGTACGCAAGTCCTTGGAGCAGATCCGAGTCTTTACACAGCACAAAGATGTTTTGGCTCAGGAGATACAAGACGAAAACGATCAGCTCAAGGACCAGCTGCGACACCTAATATCCCTTCAGGGTTGGACATTTTTTACCTGTATACCACCTACAAATAATCCAGCAGCAAGAGCAGTAGTGGATTTCTTCACTATGAAGATGTCTTTTAGTCTTTGAGAATTGTTGTATGGTATAATAGATTTACAGGACAGATTTTGAGAATATAGTACTTTTGTATCAGGCACTAAAAGCTTACTTCTTATTACTTTTAACATTATCATTTACAATTTCTTTCACTAACAAGCCATTTTCCTGTCTTGCCGTGTTGGACAATTTACAATGAATGTAAATTAAAACTGTCTCATCCACTGGTTCCATAGAAAAGTTCAGGGGACCAACTGAGTCCTGCTCTTTAACAGAGGTGGGTTGGTTAATCAGACGTACATTTGACAAACCAGCAAGTTTATATTTGAGGAATGTATGTCAAACGTATTTTCTCATGTAAAACCCCAAAGTAAAATGTAAAACATGTCAAATAAAATAAATCAAGCATATCCCCAGCACCGCCAGCCACAAAGGGGATCAATGAGCCCAATCCACACTCAAAAACAAACTTTATTTATTAATGATTTATTTATGTTTTTTAAACTAAATGTTTAACTTTCACAAGAGAAGGGACTTCAAGGATGAAGACTAACTGGTTGGTTTGTCAAATGTCCCATTAACTTCCTTGCTGCCGTTAAAGAGCACCACACAGTGGATAATATGAACGGGGTAGTGGTACTTCTACAGGCAAAGCTCACGAAAACTGACTGCTTTCTTGGAACAGGACCTCAGACACCCTTAGTCCACAGACTTTCAGATTATAAAGCATTATGAATCTTTCACCATTCTCCGTTGTGATAGATGCCCAGATAAGCGAGGTGGCTAAAATGCTGTACCAGCAGGGTCTCACAGAGTTGATTCACAGCAGCCCCAGCGAGCAGGTGGCCTACCTCCTGGTGGAGAGAGCCTCCTTACTTGAGACGAGTGAGGTTCCCGACAACCTGACGGGTGATGGAAACATGGCAAGCCCGCAGGGGACTGAAGCCCAAGCACTGAACACCAATGCACACCAGGTTAGAGGGAGAACATGCTAGGTTTAATCGGTGCTTTGGTTTCTGCCATTTTCATCTTTATTTGAGCATTAATGTTATTGTTAATCATTTAATTTGAAAAAGGTTATATAACACTCAGTACTCTTAGCAATGTACAAGCATATAATTTCCTTTATATGAGAAAAGAAAGCAAACACCAGAAAGTTTTAAGTTTACTCATTTAAAGCATGTGATCCCTCATGTGTGATGTTTCTTGTATAAATGTAGTCACATTAATGTGGACAAATTCTGAAATGTTTTATATTTTTTGAGTTGTAGGCCATGTCTCATAAATTTCTCTGTGTTCAAAGAGCTTATTCTGACTCTTGATTTAATGATGTTCCCTAGCTTTGCCACAAGGGGGCACCACATCATGGCCAGAGCCCCTGGAAGAGACTATTTGGACTCCACAAAGCTTCACAGAGCAAACATACGCTTATTCCTGTATGTCCTTTCATATACAGTAATGTTACTTCATCCCATACTAACAAACAACAAAAACTGCACTCAGGTCAGTAGGAAAATCAGACGCAATCAGCCACACTGACTTTATTTTGTTTTGTGCATCTCATAGTGCATGTTTGAATGTGAGGATCTTTCTGCATGTTTTCCATTCAAAACTGTTCAGCAGCATCCACCTTAACTGCACTTTTTTTATTCCAGCGTTATAAAGCTCTGTTACCGGTACAAGCTAGGGAACTTTGCATGGCAGAAGAATTTCAAGACACTACACCACTGATGCATCTTGATCCAGTGTACTTCTCAAGGTCCCTCGTCTCTTCTTGCATGCATTTATTAAACATTCTTGTTTGTTTTCACCAGTTCTTTTCACAGTAATGCAGTGACTTCAGTTGCTCTTTCCCTCTCTTTTTAGTCTGAGGCCAGACATTTGGCTGGTCAAGCAAGCAGTGTGGAGAGGAAATGTTCCCGGCTGGAGCGGGACCTGGAGGAGGGCTCCCGTCGGTTGGCCATGGCCCACAACGAGATCCGGCGTTTGACTGATGAGCTGGAGTCTGCTCATTTGACCCAAAGAGCCTATGGTGAGAGATATTTATTAGCATTATCAAAGAGATTTCATGGCAATAAAATGGTTGCATGCTTTCACCACTATCTCAGTGCTTCCTCTTCTTTTAACGTATCTTTAAATCAAGGAGTTTAAATCAGAAGTTTTCACCAACTTCCACTGCTCTAAATTGAAAAGGAGACTTTACCAGCTACTTTGTGAAGAGTACTATGAAAACATCTGTGTTTATTCTAACGTCTGTTGTTTTTTTAGAGCCTGAGCTGGAGGCAGCACAGCAGGAGGTAGAGCAACTCAGACAGGAAGTAGAAAAACTGAAGAAATACGGTGAGAATTATTTTGTCATGTGTATTTCTTAAGCTATTACAATCCCTCACAGCTCAGGTTCTTTCTTTTTTCTCTGGAGATTATTCCAGCATGCACTGGGTGAGAGGCAAGGGATACCTTGAAGTCAAAGTCTATTGCACACCTAAAGAAACACAGTCATAGACAAATTCAAATCTTAAGACAATTTAGGATTGGATGCTACCTAACCTAAAGGAAGAAACTCACATGAATGTATGGGCCTTGAAGCTTGGTGAGGTTTACACCAAAAGAGAAGCTATGGTGCCACTCACTGAGCCACCCCACTGCCCGAGAACCGATCCTCAGATTTGTTTGTTTGTTTGTATTCTTTTTAAATATATATTTACACTCACTGGTCACTTTATTAGGTACACTTGGTTAGTACCCAGTTGGACCCCCTTTAGCTTTCAGAGCTACCCTAATTCTTTGTGGCATACTTTCAACAAGGAATTGGAAACATTACTCAGAGACTTGGGTCCATATTGACATAATAGCATCACAAAGTTAATGCAGATTTGGTGATTGTGAAGGCCATTGGAGTACAGTGAATTTATTGTCATGTTCAAGAAACCAGGTTGAGATCATTTTATACTTCGTGACATGGTGCATTATCCTGCTGAAAGTGGCCATCAGAAGATGGGTACACTTTGGTCATAAAGGTATGGACATGGTCAGCAACAATACTCAGGTAGGCTGTGGCATTTAAACGATACTCAGTTTGTGCTAAGGGGCCCAAAGTGTGCCAACAAAACATCTCCCACACCATTACACCACCACCAGCCTGAACTGTTGATACAAGGCAGGATGGATCCATGCTTTCATGTTGTTTATTCCAAATTTTGACCCTACAATGTGAATGTTGCAGCAGAAATCGAGACTCATCAGACCAGGCAACATTTTTCCTGTCTTCAGTTGTCCTATTTTGGTGAGCCTGTGCAATTTGTAGCCTCGGTTTTCCTATTCTTAGCTGACAGGAGTGGCACCCCGGTGTGGTCTTCTGCCCATCTAGCTCAAGGTTCGACATGTTGTGCGTTCAGAGATGGTTTTCTGCATACATTGGTTGTAACAAGTGGCTATTTGAGTTACTGTTGCCTTTCTGTCATCTCGAAAGAGCGCCCATTCTCTTCTGACCCCTGACATCAACAAGGCAATTTCATCCACACAACTGCCGCTGACTGGATATTTTCTCTTTTTTCGGACCATTCTCTGTAACCCCCAGAGATGGTTGTGCGTGAAAAATCCCAATAGATCAACAGTTTTTGAAATACTCAGACCAGCCCGTTGGGAACCCACAACCATGCCTCGTTCAAAGTCACTTAAATCCACTTTCTTCTGATGCTCGGTTTGAACTTGGGCAAGTTGTCTCACGTCTACATGCCTACATGCATTGAACTGTTTCCATGTGATTGGCTGATTAGTTATTTGTGTTAACAAGCAATTGAACAGGTGTACCTAAGAAAGTGCCTGGTGAGTGTATATAACCTGATAAGTGCGTTATTTGACTTTACTTCAAAAGAAATGGTGGAACTAAGAAAGGCCAAAGAGTTGAACGATCGTCTGGACCTTGAGATCAGAGCCTTGAGGGGCAGGGTACGCTCCCTGGATGCTGAGAAAAGCTCTCTGCAGCAGACGGTAAGGTACCTGCTGGATTAAGGTATTTTAACTGTAAACACTCCTCATACAACCAGAAATTAATGGTGAGACTTTCAGAGTTTTTAGGTTTTGTGTTAGCCAGACCCCAGAGCAGACAGAACACAGCAGATGTGGTAAAATGTTAGCAGGGGTAGTGAAGGCAGGTGAAGCTGGTGTGAGCAAAGGGCAGGCAGGCAAGCGATGGCAAGGTCCAGTTCAGAGAAGTAATGGCTGATGGTTCTGGATGTGAATACGCAGGTGGAAACACAGGAATCTTGAAGCACAGGAGAAAAACAACAGGTATCATTCAAAATGTTAGCAATCATCAAACTAGATTTATCAGGGACTCTGGAGACAATAAACTTCCTGAGGTATTGTACCACAAAGGGTTTAGAATAATCTGGCCACACATCACAGGAAGCCTGGAGTTTTATCAACTAATAAACCTGGAAGTTTATTAGTGTAACTCTGTCTGGTGCACAGATTGAAGTCAAGCCCTTAACACACACAAGCACACATAGACCGACTGCAAGTGCGGGGAAATATGTGGCAAACAAGGAGCAAGACCAGAGCCGCAGCACTGGCTGCGACAAGACTTTGAATGACAGAATAAGCTTGAATGTATAAGATCCACATGTTTTGAGTTTGTAAGTCATTGTAATTTTAAATTGTATTACACTTTATATGAGAGATGGAACACATTCTTCGCATTTGTGCAGACAAAGGACAGATGCAGACATTTCAGTCTACTTTATGTCAGACTTTGAGCATTGAACATTAAAAAGATGATACCCTTGTGTCTAGTATAGCTAACCACAGTGTGAGAGCACACTGGAAAAATACATAGGATGTGGAAAATATTTAAAAATTATGAAAAAAAATATGCATTATCAAAGCCACTGGTATGCAGAAAAAAATTGCACATAAGTTATTATACTGTGGACCTCAAACAATGAATTGATTAGTCGATCGACAGAAAATAAAATTGTTAACAATTTTGATAATTGATTATTCTTTCAACACAAATTACCAAAATTAATGTGTTCCAGCTTCTCAAATGTGAATATTTGTTGTTTTTCTTTGTTTATAGTAAACAAACAACAGACAAAACAATACATTTAAATAGGTCTACCTTTTCTATGGGAAATTGTAATTTCCCATAGAATTTCCCATAGCCATTTTTCACTCTTCTGATATTTTATAGACCAAATGATTAATTCATAAATCAAGAATATCAGCAGCAGATTATCAGTGATAAGAATGATTTGCTGTGCCACACACTATTGTATGTGTGTTTGTCTTAGGTGGTGTCTCTGCAGGAGAAGGTGAAGCAACTGGAGTCAGCCCAACAGCAGCTCCTAGCTGTGCAGATCCAGGCCAACCAGACCACGGAGCTGGCTGAAGTAAGCCTCACTGCTTAAACTCATTAACTGTGAAAATATATTGCTCTTTTAGGTGTATTCAGTAGCCCAGTGTTCAAGGGTGACAGTTCAGCCTGTCAAATACTAATTGAAATCACATTAAATCAAAGCATGCCTGAATTATCATGTAAGTACAAGAGAGAAGAACGTCATTGCCCAGACTGAAAGCCTTTTGGTAAATGAAGTGATAATTAACAATGCTTGTGATATTATGATATACAAAATACACAATAAGAATAAGAATAATATTGAACAAATACAAAATGGTAAATGGTTGTGTTTAAAATCTAAATTAGTCTAATCTAGTAATACGCGGCTGTTCTGAGCAGAAACATTTACAGACCCACAATAGTTTATATTTTTATTAAAATATCCCATAAATGTGTTTTTTATATATTTTCCCAGGTTATATTGCTGCAGAGGGAGTTGGAGCCACTGAAGTTGGCCCTGCAGGAGCTGCAGGAGCTGCAGCATCAGACTGAGCAGCAGCTCCTCACTGTGCAGGTTCAGGCCAACCAGGCTAATGAGTTAGCTCAAGTAAGTCCCACTGTGCAGATCGCTGAGCATTACATCTGCCACTGAAACAGCCTGCCCCTCCCACAGTCAGTCATTTAATAACGTGTATTTAACAGTAGAGATGGCAATTTAATGTAGGAGACAGTACACAGTGTAGACTGGTTTGAAAGATTGACCATTTCTACTAAATCACCAATAGAAATCTCTTGATCTTGAATTAGTTCCAAATGACACACCCAATACATTCATGTGCATGTATGTGTTAAAAAATTACCTATTTGTTCCTTCTTATTTAGTCTCAAGCAGAAGAGCTGGCACAGAGCAAACACACCTGCAGAACTTTACAGGAGAAATTCACTGCTCAGACAACATGCCTTCTGGAAAAGGAGGAGACTGTGAGTGCATAAAAATAAATAAAACAAGGTATTATGGATGGTTTTGTTACAATCAGCCACCTGGCTGAACACTGAAAACAGAGGTTGTGGACCCAAACGCAGACAGAGAGATGAAACTGGTGAGTAGGTGAGGTTTATTGCCAAAACGGTGAGACTTACAGGCGATATGGGGCCTGTACCACAAAGCAAGTTCAACATACCCAGGATATCTTTTAGTTATCTGGCTTAACTAACCCTCATCATATTTTACAAACACAGCAAACTGTAACACTACAGAAATACAACATGGTCTAAGTAACACAGCTGCAGCTGACACATGCAGGAAGACCAGTGAATACCTGAAGGAACAGGCGTAGTCTATAATATTAATGCGTTTTTTTGATGTGTTCTTATGAGCTGTATGAAAATATCAGCCCTATTCAGCTCGACTGTGTGTCAGTGTTTCCACATTAAAAGACTGGGGCACTGAATAAGTGTTCGTTCCACCTCACTTTAAAAAACTTCTTGTCACTTCAAAAATTAGATAAATTTATTTAACACAATCACTTGATCCAAACATTGTTCTAAATTAACTTCATGAAGCAATGAAACGAAAAATCCATTCATTCCATAAAATGTGTTCAAATAGTGGTTGAATCTCAACATTTAGGCTACTGAAAACTCACTTCAACATGACCAGTCTCTGTGATAGCCTATAAGATAGCTACTAACCTAAAATAAATAGCCTACATTTATATTAAAAATTTCTATATCCCTACCAAACTGCTTATAATATTCAGCCTCACATAAGAAAAATTAAACCCATTTATTAACGGCTACGACAAGCTGTGTGAAACTGGGAGAAAATAAAAAACATTAACACATTTCAAAGCAGTTAGTAGGCTTACTGTAAAAACCTGTAGGCCTACAATAGCCTAAAGATTTCAGGCGGTCACTGTAGGATGATATCACTATAGCATACAAGACTTTCTCTGTATCACCTCAGCAAACATAAAAGCAGCCTATAAAACAGTCTGTGGGATTTTCCTACAGATGTTGATGTCATTTTACAAGACAGCTGATTGGTCAGGTAGTGTTTTCATAGAGTTGGTCTCTTATCTGGAGCAGGTTATGTTCCAGATAAGAGATCAACTTGGCCTTTATGTCTGTTAAAGCTACTTATAATTTGTCCAAAAAATTCAATGAGCCAGTTTAACTAATAGAAAAACCCTGATTACACACTGTATTCTGAAGGATTTGTGGGCTAGACATACAGTAAAATTGCTTGGAGAAAATACATGTATTGTTTCTAAATATTGGATGGATATACAGTATCATGCACTTTGTGGAACCTCAAAGACCAGATGCCTAAAGATTTCAGGCAGTCACTGTAGGATGATATCACTATAGCATACAAGAGTTTCTCTGTATCACTGCAGCAAACATAAAAGCAGCTTATAAAACAGTCTGTGGGATTTTCCTACAGATGGTGATGTCATTTTACAAGAGAGCTGATTGGTCAGGTAGCTTTTTCATAGAGTTGATCTCTTATCTGGAGCAGGTTATGTTCCAGATAAGAGATCAACTTGACCTTTATGTCTGTTAAAGCTACTTATAATTTGTCAAAAAATTTCAATGAGCCAGTTTAACTAATAGAAAAACCCTGATTACACACTGTATCCTGAAGGATTTGTGGGCTAGACATACAGTAAAATTGCTTGGAGAAAATACATGTATTGTTTCTAAATATTGGATGGATATACAGTATCATGCACTTTGTGGAACTCCAAAGATCAGATGCCTTAAAGAGTCTAAGGGCAGGTTCCTACTGACTTTGTTTTATTCCAGTTGATCTGGACCCTGGAGTGTTTAACCCCTTTGACGCTGTTTGTTTGGGTTGGCGCAAACAGTCAACAAAAGGTGGGAAGTTTGACTGGCGTGGTACATCTGTCAAACGGTAACGCAGGTTTCCTAAGACAAGTTCAGGGAGGACAGAAACCTCCCGTGGAGCAGAAGGGCAAAAGCTCGCTTGATCTTGATTTTCAGTATGAATATAGAAAAAGGACAAATGACTATGAAAATAAAAGTGACAATATAAGAAACAGCTCACTATATCAACTACATACATTATATAATAATAAGCTAAGTATCATAATATGCAGTGTTTCCCACAGAATGACAGTGTAACTGTGGCAGGGGTGGGGGGGTGGGGGGGGTCAGCGTCGACATTGACTACCAGCTATATACAGCGTGCTACCTTCGAAAATCCAGCTGCATTCTAATACGGTCAGCGGGCCACCACAAATAAATGAATGTATGGGAAACACTGATATGATTTGTTCTTGATTAAAGAGTAGCAACTTTTGAACAACTTTTTTTTGTATGTAGCATGTAGGGATGTATCTGCATTCAAGGAGATAAATATAGATTCTGTAAACATAAGCTCAGAATCAGAAGGAGCTTTATTGCCAAGTAGTGTTTTAGACATACAAGGAATTTTCTTTGGTGATAAGGTATATTATTAAATTATTTGATATCTGCATTCTTATAAGACGTTCATACAAAACTTTAGAGGGATTTGTTGTCTTTAACAGACTGTATGACCAATAATCGAACAACATTTCCACCACATGGCTTTTGTTTTCAATTTCTGGACCTTTTGAATTTTTGCCTTTTGTGAATGCGACTTTTGGTTTTGAACCCACACTGAAATTTAATTGTACAGTCTAAATAAATCACTGTGTGTTTGGTGGCAGATGTGTGGGTGAGTACATAGTGTTACAAGTGTCTACAAGTTTTTGTGTCTGTTTTTTGGAAATGTAGAATCATTCATTATCCTTCATTTTAAATGAGGCAGGGGTATTTTTTCTGTACTGTGTGTATATTAAAAATGTGTGTACAAATCTGGAGACAACACTGATTTATTTAGTTTGAGTTCAGTCATGCTTAGGGAGTTTTATACTTTATAATAATACAGGCACCAACACTTCCAATAGGGGATTTATTTGTAATTATTGCAAATATTGGAAGCGTTGGTGCCTGTATTATTATTCAGCATAGAAACTTCCATCTCCACTACATTAATCTGTGTGTAATGTTTCTCAGGTTTTGTCCCTAGAGATGAAAGTAGAGCAGCTGGAGTCAGCACTGCAGGAGCTGCAACAGCGGGCTGAGCAGGCCAATCAAGCGGATGAGTTAGATAAAGTAAGTCTCACTGTACAAATCCTTCATCATTACGTGAGAAGATGACACCTGCTTTAACTGCCATCCAAACAGAGCAGAACTGAATTTTAGATCAAACGGTACACGTTTCAGTAAATCCTGTTCAGTAAAAACAAACTGTTTTTACTGAGCAGGATTCTATTGCTGTCTCTGAATCTTATTGTGAAATGAAGTGTTGAACACATCGGTATCAGCAGGCATGACTTGTGAAATGATGTTCAGACAGGACTACTTTCATCAAAGAATCTATTGCGCTGCAGCAGGTATGTTTGATGGTATGGGTCTGTTCTGGGAGAGCACACCTCTCTGCCCATCTATGTGCATTAGGGCTGAACGATTAATTGCATTTGCGATATAATCGCGATTTAATAAAACGAGATTTTCTAATCGCAAAGGCGGCGATTATACTCTGGTCACATGACACCCAAAATGCCCTTAAGCTAAGCTCAGCTTCTTAAACTTTAATGTCACATGGAATGAAAGCAGCAGCCGCCACCGCGGGTAACTTGGTGGTGGGTGAATTCGTCGGGCCGTCCGCGGCTTTGATGGACGGAAAAATGGACAACAGAAAGACACGTGTATTAAGGTAAGCGTATTGTGTCGATCAGCGCCTGCGTCACACACACAGCCACCAGTCCGCTCAGGAAATATCTGTGAAATGGCGTTTCAAACTAAACGCCGAAAGAGGCCCAGTCTGTCCCGAGTTGCAGCCTGGTTAAAGCAGGTGCCGCTCACCAGCATCGGAGGCTGCGGGGGAGGAGGGACTCCGGTGTTGTCCGAGAATTACTAAGCTTGTATATTAAACACGAGAGGCGTCACTCTGTTCTATTTTAGTTAGCCAACTTTTGAATTGAACCTCAAACTGAGTATTTTTAGTTTGCTTACGGGGATACAGAAAGATGGACTCCAGGAGATTTTAACTGAGATCAGGACTCATTAATTGGTTGTTGAACTGTGGTAGGCCGACCTGATGGTATTATATCATATTATTTAATGCCATGACTTGACTCAAATTGTCTTTCTCATATTATTATAATTTTTTGATATATCTTATTGCTCATAATAATAATTCTACCTAATTCTTCATAACACAGACCTGACCCACAAGAAAGAAAAGTGTATGTTTAATCTATCTAATATCATTCTATACACTGATTTACTGCTTCTGCGTTTTGAATATTACAGAAGGTAAAGAGCTTAAAAAATTAATCGCAAATTAAATCGTAATCGCAATATTGGCAAAAAAAAAATCGCAATTAGATTATTTTCCAAAATCATTCAGCCCTAATGTGCATACATGGAAAGCCTGAGGCAGAGATCAGCAGCAATTACCCCCTGTGTACAAAACAGAGCAGGCGTCAATACAGAATGACATGATTAATCAGACACGGCCTGAAAGGAGGAGATGGGGTAGATAGGCTATAGCAGCTTAAATAAGGCACCTTGCATGGATTGTGCCAATGAATGCTATGAGAGAAATCAGCTGACCTGTCAGCTTATGTGGCTGGCTTTAAAATGGCTGCTATTGTTACATTTTCTGTGTGTCACATGATCAGCTGATGTGCAGGGATTGACTTTGTTGCCTGCCTGATTTGTGATCAGTACATGACTGAATGTTGCTCTTGTGTTTCCAGTTCCAGGCAGCTGAGTTGATACAAAACAATGAGATCTGGAGAGATTTACAAAATAAACTCAGAGCACAGTCAAGATGCCTTTTGGAGAAGGAGTCAGAAGTGAGCCATTCTATATATTAAAATATTAGTTAATTTATTAATAGATACTCTGATTTTGCACTACAAAGCCCTCTGTTTCCTATCACACAAGGTCTAAACTTTTTCTTATCTTTTCAGATACATTCCCTTAAGCAGCAACTGGATCATTCTCATAATGACCTGGCTGACCTTATAGCTACCATCTGCAGCAAAGAAAACAATCTTCAGGATCAAAAGTAGGATATTCCTCCTCCTTACACTATCCAGCAACTACTGTATGTGCATGCCAACTCTATATGTTGCAGCAGCACGTAGGTGAGGTTTCTGTGTGTGTTTGAAGGTTGTGGAAGCAAAAACAGGCAGATTCACAACATTGTGAAATGACTCACTGTCAGCTAAAAGACTCCTTTGCAATAGAGGACGAAGAACTACAGACACAACTACAGCAGCTGCAGAACAAGGAAAACACACTGTGTAAGGTAATTTCTTTAATATTAAATATACTGGAAAAACTGGTACCTTATCAGGGCTATGTATGGGTACATATTACGATGTTTGACCTGTACATTATGGCAGGCACTGTCGCCGCCCATGTGTTAAGCTGAGAGGAAATAAAGTCATTCATTCCTGAAACTGCTGATGCTTGTACTTTTCACCTCAGCAAGTTCCTGATTATCAAGAAGCAGTAAAAACTCTGGCGGCCACCCAAGACGAACTCAAGACACTTAAGAAGGAGATCTGTGAAACCCTTATATGCCTTGACAAAGAGCGGAGGTAACAGGCCCATAATGTTGTTGTCAGATGAAAAACGTGTCTCTCCAAAACTACAGAAACACAATATAAAGCCTGAGTAGACATTTTTTTAATTCTTAGCCAATACATTTTATGTATAAATAAACACCAATTGTTCCACATTACATATGAACCTTCATAGTATAATATTAATATATGATGTACAATATGTAGCTTTTTTTGCCCCAGTTAAATTGGCATTTTCTATCCTGGATTTGTTATATAAAGTGTGTTTTTCTCCATCTTCTTACAGTAAATACCATGAGATGAAGGAAAAACACAAGTCAAAAATGTGTCGAGCCAAACAAAAATGTGATGACGAAACAACATGGCGTGATGAGAAGATAAAAAATCTAGAGCGAGAACTGTCCTTGTGTTCCCATTCATTATCAAAGGTAAATCTTCAGCTTTGTCCTTCTTTACACAAAATAAAACAGGGTGTTTGAGGTATATCTTGTTTTTAAAAAACAGCATTATTTGTTTTAAACTTAATTGGATAACTTTTTTATTCATTTAATGGATTTCACTTTCAATATTTTTTCCTACTTGTGTTGATATATAATAAATAAAATAGTAAGTGTGTTTTCTAAGTGAAGAAAAGCATTACCACTATTTTCGTCCACAGTATGAATAAGGAATGGATATGCTGAGTCACAGGCAGTGTGTAATTCCTGTATTGATTAGTCGTCCTCTATTGACCATTATTAAATAAATGACGTTATATAAAAATAGATGATGAATGAAAAAAGTCAAATATTTTTTCTTTCCCAGGAAAAAGAGCTTACCATAAGTATAACTGTGGAAAATGACAAACTACTTGTCGAGAGGAGAAGACTACTACAACAGCTAAATGAGGAGGAGCTCAACAAGAAAGACAGTCATATTTCAGCGTCTTTGTCCAAATGCAGGTACTGAACTTAGTCAAAATATAACAGCATCTTGAAAATATTTACACATTATGTAAATATTAAATAGCTAACGTAATTCTAGGGCTGTAAACTGTTTACTGACAATAACGGGGTGTTTGTTTTGATGTCAAGGGTGGATTTTCTAGAGATGGAAAACAAGGAACTAGGAAACAAAATACTCCACATGTCCAATCAGCTAGCTGTCATGGAACGCAGCCTTCAAAACATGCAGTCACTTCACTTTGCTGAGGTACCTGGCATTCATTGGATATTGTGTTTCTGATGTGGAGTTGCTGCTGTTGTTATTGTTGTATGGCCATTACTTTATATCAACTGCCTTCCTAGCTATGCACACGGTTAAAGTCTGTAGGTCGGGATGGGCAAAGATACATCAAAATATATTTTAAAATAAGATCGCAACACCCTTATTTTAAGTGTTTCAAGATAAACTACAAAATGCAGCAGCCACACCATGTGTTTTGTATTTTAAAGTGACTAAAAATACTTTTCCAAGGTACCATGAAATCACCGGATTTGGACAATGTTTGAAAGCAACACCTTTTCTTTAATGATTTTTTCGCTAATGATTCATGTGATAAATCTGACATGTACTCAACTAATGAAATACCATAGCTTCTGTGTAGTGAAGCTTCATTTAATGTAAAGTAGCTAGTAGCTTAGCTCACTACATTTTTCAAGTAGCTTGCCCAACACTGGAAATATTCGCATATCCCTTTGAACACCAGGGTGAAGTATTAAAGTATTAAAGTAACCAACAGTTTGTTTAACTCACAATGACTTAATGACTCATATTTGTATCCTAATTTATTAACTTGGTGTTTGGTAATTAAGGTCCTACTTTCACTCTCAGACACCAAACAACAAAATTGTTGGATGGATTAACGAGCCTAAAGCTGATGATACACAGAGCAATTTTAAGAGCAATCGTGCAGGGCAACGAAGCCGTCAATGGTAATGAGTAAAGATTACTACCGTATTCCCCTTTCCCCACCACTATGCTACCCGCCCTGCACCGCCGCTATCCGTTCAAAACATAGTCAGACTTGCCACTAGCAAGATTGCCCATCAACATTGCTCAAATGTTGCGTGTATCATCAGCTTTAAGCTGATGATACACGGGCAACATTTTGAGCAACGTTGCTGGGCAACGGTGCCGTCAATGGGCAACAAGATGAGACACGGGAAACTAATTAGGGCAACAGACAGTTGGCAACAACCAATCAGAGGCAAGAGTTAAGACGTTAACTTGACGTTAACGTTACAAAGTCAATCGAGCGGCGGTTGACCATTATCAGTTAACTTTTAAATATCTTTGTTGTCTAAATTAACGTTACAGCCTGGACACATCAAACTGGACATCTGACATTCTAGTGTATGTACATCTTTACATATTAAATGTGGCACACTCGCTGTTTTTGGTTAACACATGACAACTTACCAGCGTAAAAAGATATCAGTAGACGCTCCTTTTCTTCGCTCCACTGCCATTGAGATGCCGCCATCTTTTTTGTTTTTTTCTTGAAATCTCCAAGCTGTCACGTGATTGTATGCTAGCATTCTGATTGGAGGATCTCAAAAATTGCCAACCACCAATCTAAACTACGCAGATAAAAATGTGTTGCCCTATTCTCAACGGGAAAGTGCCTGGGCAACGTTGCTGGGCAACGTTGCTCAAAATGTTGCCCCGTGTATCATCACCTTAAGAGTCTACAGCAATGCTTAGGGTTGCCAACTTCCAGACATGAAAATATGGAAACCGGCCTAAATATGATGCAGTGTGTAATGAAAGTGGACATTAATTATTGGTGATTGTGAACAGTAGGAGCCATGTTTTCTGGTAACTCACCAATTTAATGAGAAAGATGGAGAGAGACGCAATCAGCTGTTTCTACGATAAGGCTACGGCCTGCAGACCTAGGGGCGGGGCGTGAGGTGGCGCAACATGAGCCTCCAGTTAAACCCCTAAACTCACAATGGGCAAATGGATGACTGACATTACTATTGGATCTAGGTCAAATTTCAAAAGATTCAAAAGATAATTGCGTGCTTGCTATGGATGTATTATTAGACATCTTATTCGCTTATTGTACATCCATAGTGCTTAATGTGACAACATACAATGAGAATGTTAATACTGTTAAAAGCGGGCCTGAAATCGTGTAGTGTGTAGTGGGTTTTAATATGAAGGTTCCTGTTACTGGTGTGGAAACATGCATACCAATTTTTCCTCACTTGTACTAATGAACATAGAAGTTTAAGTTTAAAAATGTTTCCAGACCTTTGTGACAGGGCGACAGCATAGCTTAATAATGGTAAATATTTCTAATATTTATAGTTTTAGTTTTAGTTATATATTTGAATTGCTTATATACCATACTTTCTCAAATCCCTTTCAACTCTTAGCTTGAGAAATAAGAAGTAATTGAACAACTGACACTTTAATTTGAATATTTATGCTAATGCTTGTTCCCTGTATTGTTAATCATCCAGCTCTAAAGCCCAAATATGTACATGTGCAGCCGGCACACATTAGTTACCGACAGTACCTCACTGCCACTCATAATCAGACTAAGCTACAAGGGAGTGTGGCCTGTGGTTCTGTAACTGCAGTATCGGAGGACTGCACTCCTAAGACCGGCATTTGTAAGACCCATGTTTTGTTTGATACTGCCAGATAGCTAGCTAGCTGTGTTAGTCTTGACAGCGTCCCATAGCCAATTACGCTTACCCTAACCATCACAGGGTGTGCGCCTAAGTTATTGATTGTATGCATGTCGACTGGTTAACCCAGCTGTGCACATCGGCCATGCTAGCAGACAGGGTTAACCTCCTTCGTGTTGCTGTGCATTCCCACCACAAATCCACAAGACAATGCTGTTGCAAAAGAACGACGGTCCTAGAACTTTTTTCCCCCTCTTTATTTACAATTCACAATTGTACAAACTCTCGTCAGAGTTATCTCATCAAGTTATTTGCATTCTTAAAAACCATACAAACATAAAAGAGAATAGCAATGCTCTAATGAAAAAAAAAGTTACATAAATAAAATAAGTTACATTAAGTTCTGAGAGCATCAGTTATTGTTCCAAACCCATAACAGAATCCAGGTGATATATATCTGTTTATCTTAAATTAAAACACTTATGTTGCGACATAGTGTGACACAATTTTTGCATTGTCTGGTGTGTATCTGACAGTACTTGTAAGGATGATAAATAAAACTTTAATTCATTCCTGAAGCAACTCAACAAAGGTTTCTGCTTTTTCCATTTTCTAATTAGTTTCTACGTGTGTCCCCTTGCTTCTCTGTTTGGATAGTGGAACATAACATGACAGACATGTCAATGCCGTAGAACTTGGTAGGGATGGTAGTGACAATATCCAGTGATGACTAAATTGTCCCTAACTGATTTTTTAAAAGCAAAACCAAGGTTGTCCTTCTAATAATTATTTGATATGAACATGAATGACCCCCCGCCATACTGGCGGCTATAGCTACTGTGGTGATTTGAGTTTAATGCTAATGTCAGCATGCTATGCTATCATAGCAGGTAGCAGGTATAATGTTTACCATGTTCACCGATTTATTTCAGCCTGTAGGTAGGGCCGAATAATAAATCAAAATCTTATCGAAATCACAATATGGCCTACTACTCTCACTACTGCAATTTTCAAATCATAGAAGGTCCAATATTTGTTAAAGGATGTTGTGGATGTTTGTAAGCTAGAAGAAAAGTTAAGGGATCAAAGTGATCACAATTCATCGAGAGGGGAACATACAGTAAATATGAGTTACGTGACTCTTGACCAAAGTAACAAATACTGACACACGCTGCCACCTTTATTAAACTCACAGAGAAATGACCATTTTTTAAATAAATTCTAAATTAATTTAACGTAATTTTTTGTTTTGTTGTATTAGGAACTGAAGAAAATATCTAATCCTACGCAGGTTTTTACATCTCTCCCTGCGCAAACATCAAGGTAAGTGATTTCGATTCAGAATTTAAGAATCCTGTTTGGTGGCTTAATAAAACATCATTAAATGTGTGTGAACTTTGATTGCATCCCCAGTGTGATGATGATGCCTGAGCCATGTGAAATTCAGGGCGTATTGAACAATACTCAAAGCAAGCAGCCAGACGTTAGTTCTTCGCCTCATTGTTGCATCTCTGGGCCCCTGTCTCAGTCAGCAGAGATTGGCTACCTGAATCTGGCCTCTGCTCAATGCCGCTCAGACCAATCGGCTCCCGCGGCTGCCCTCAGCAGCTCAGACAGTACGTGTTGTTGAGGTTGTCTATCTGCAACATGAATATAGTGTACAGAAACTATTTTATTTGTAATTAAATTAAATTAATAAACAAAACTTTAAAAAAATCAATTTCTCTGGCTTCCTCATTTAATATTTTAATACAATTATGTGGACCTTACCAGAAGAGTTTCTCATATTTATATTTTAATCACTTGTAAAATATTTGGACTATGAATGTTTAAAATAAACTCACATCTTTCAACTGTTCCATATACAGACTGAAAACATATGTCACCGGGGTGACGTGTGTGAGAGATTAGGGAGAAGGGTCCAGCTGCAGCCTACAGACAAACGTGACGGAAGTTGAACTTCCATATATGGTTTGTCCCAGAAGCCACGGTGCACAAAACGTGATGACGTTTATCTCGGCTTACGCATAGCTGTTAAATGAAAAAAAGCTCTTAAAAAAAGAGGTGTCAAGTGTCAACGCAGTAATCAGCTTTCAGCTGTTGCTGGACAGGTATGGAGCTATTTATGTTTCAATATTATTTGTGTGAACAGATGAGCGATCTGTGTGTAAATGTGTCATCTGTAAATATAAAACACTTTGCACAAACACAAAATGAAGATTTGTAAACTCACGAAAATATTTTAGAAATATTTAACAGATTTGCAAATACATGAACAAATTCAAAAAATATCTAAATATATTTAATAGTTTACAAATAAATTAACCACATTTGTGAAAATATTCAAAATATTTACAACTTTTGTGAGTCCAGTTTTAATTTACAAATTGTTGAAAAGCATTTGTGAAGATCTTCCCAACATTTAAAACTTTCAAAGAGGAATTTGTGCGTCCTGCTTGTATTTGTCGATCTCAGTTCTCACGGAGTTTTGAAACAAACTTTCCGCCGGTGGGAAAGAAAATCGGCTCGTGTCATTCGGCTGCTTTCGGAGACTACGTGATGATGCCTGCTGACGCCCGCTGATGACATAATTTCCACATTTCAACGTAAAACGTCTGAATTGCCTGAATGTGCCAGCTTGTTGCTATCGCGAAGGAAATGCCAGCTGCTGTTTCAACCAAGCGGCAAACGTCCGGTCTCCCGCCTGAAGCCAATACAGTAATAATTAATAATGGCAGGCTGTGCAATTCTTTGGAGAGAGAAGCTCCAGGAAATCCGTGTTCTACTTGGTGAGTGAAATTCCTGTATTTTATTTATGTCTTAACATTTAACAGGTATCGGCAAATAGCTTGTTAGCTTAATGTTAGCTCGTTACACTAATTAGCCAGATACGAGCAACCCCAAACTGCCAAGTTAGTGGAAGTAAGTTAGGGTATTCTGACCGCAGCTTTTAATGAGTCAAAACAAGTCTGCAAGAAGAGAGAAGCCAAAATGTAACGTTATAGGATTAACCTTAGTGTTAGATAATGCTTTGAAAAAAATGCGTCTGTGTGAAGTTGTAAGTAAAAGGCTCAGCTCTCAGTTAGCTGACGTTATTCTAACGGGCGATGTGAGATTTAGCTACGTCCTGTAATGGAATCACTGTTCAGTTAGATACTAGCCAGCTACTATTAGAAGTGGCTGCTCCTGAACCCGATGGACACGAGGGGTTTAAAGACAGAGAGCCGAGGGGGGAGCGGCTGCTGAGTTCTGCCTGAAACTGTCACACCGAGGAGCACCGATGCCACTATTTGAGCTAGCTGTCTCTCCCGAGGAGAGCCATGCACCTCCGAGTGTAATGTTACCGTTTAAAAACAATAACGTTATAACTTACTATTCTTTCTGGGGTTCATCAGTGGGGAGGATTGATTCGAAGTACATATTAAAGGCAGTTTAGAGTCATCAATAAGTTATTACACTCAGCAGATGTAGCATTCTTTGAGATTCAGCAAACAATCTGAGGTGGTAACTGCGTTTGATCAGCGATGTTCCTAATAAGGAGCTGAAGAGGTGGATGCATAATTCGACTGAACAGCTACCTGCAGAGATTTGCATCAACCTTTTATGTCAGCATATAATGAGCATTATGCCTGCAGACAGGTAGTTGGGCTGTAACTAGGGCGATTGTTTAGTTAAGGCAAGAAATTAGGTATGAGAGTCGCCTCTGAGTTTGTTTGGTGGATTAGAATTTGCCAAAAAAGGTAGTACAGTTCAATAAGAAATATAAACTAAGATCCTTATAATAAACGTTCAGTAAGACCTGACCTGTGTAGTTATTATTGCACAGTTTCACTTTGCCACCCCTAATTACTGTCACATGCCAGAGAGGCTGTCATGCTGAGGCAATCTCAGAGTTCAGTAGCTTTATGGCTCTTTGGAAGAAGCTGATTAACTCTCTACCCATTGTTGTCTTTACAGGTGTATGTGCACAGCTGCTGTTTCAACCGGTTTCAACAAAATGTGAATGCAGGATGAATTTCTGAACTTGTTCTTATTCCAAATCATACACTAAAGGAGAAATGTTGATTGTCAACAGCTCAGTTTAGCAGCACTGTACACTGTGGTTACCTAGTATCTTCAGTTTATTATTGACATGATTACAAACCAATGTACCAGTTATTAGAGTTATTGTAGATTCAATATTGTAGATATTGTCCCTCTGAGGAGAGACCTGCTGTCCTGGGAAAGGGGCCGGGTTCTTCACCCTTGCCCCGCCCTGTGGCGGCTGTGGGTCTGGCCCTTGAGGGGGCGCTGTACCTAGAGGCGGGCCTAACGACAGGAGCAGTCGAGACACTCCTTAGCTCCAGGGCCCCATCCACACGGAGGATGTACGGCATCAAATGGAAGGTTTTCTCCACATGGTGCAGAGAACGCATGCTGGACCCAGTTACCTGCCCGGTGGTTCAGGTGCTGGAGTTTTTGCAGGACCGCTTCTCTGCAGGCCTTTCCCCATCCACCCTCAAGGTGTATGTGGCAGCTATATCAGCTTTCCACACCCTTTGTAGGGATGGGTCTCTGGGAAGGCTCCCATTGGTCGTACGATTCCTCCGTGGGACCCGAAGGATGAGACCTGCAACTCGCCCCAGAGTTCCCACCTGGGACCTGGCAGTGGTGCTCGAAGCCTTGGCTGAGGCCCCCTTCGAGCCGCTTGAGTCGGCTGAGGCCAAGTACCTGACCCTTAAGATGGCTTTTCTCCTCGCTATCACTTCTCTGAGGAGGGTGGGGGACCTCCAGGCTTTGTCAATTG
The DNA here is from genome assembly GCA_024633595.2 of Lepomis macrochirus. Classification (NCBI taxonomy): domain Eukaryota; kingdom Metazoa; phylum Chordata; class Actinopteri; order Centrarchiformes; family Centrarchidae; genus Lepomis; species Lepomis macrochirus. The sequence continues at coordinate 21,279,963 of JALXJV020000004.1, read as the reverse complement.
CTCCGCAATGCCTGGAGTTTGCCCCAGGGAATAGGACGGCCATCCTGCACACTTTTCCAGGATACATTCCTAAGGTGCAGTCCAACATAATGGGTCCCGTGGTACTGCAGGCGTTCATCCTCCACCTCATGTGACGGCAGAAGATGAGAGACTTCATTTGCTCTGCCCTGTCAGAGCACTGAGTACATATACTCAGAGGTCCTCTCAATGGAGGAAGGCAGACCAATTGCTGGTATGTTTCGGGTCCCCCAAGGCTGGGCTCCCCGCTTCCAAACATACGATTAGCAATTGGATTGTTCAGACTATCTCCCTGGCTTATCAGGTGCGCAATTTGCCTTCACCTATGGCTATAAGGGCTTACTCCATGAGAGGCATGGCAGCCTCCACGGCTCTCCTCTCTGGAGCATCTCTTCAGGAGGTCTGTGATGCAGCTGGCTGGGCCACTCCTCACACCTTCATTCGTTTGTATAGTCTGGACCTTCCCTCCGCACCCAGCACCCGAGAGCTCTCTCTCTAGTCGTGCCCACAGGTTGCCTGCACGCTAGGGCAGGCGGGGGTTTCGGCGCGGCATAGTGGGTATCTCGTTCCCATAGTGTCGTCACCGACGCAGTTCGAAGTTCCCCTCGAAGGAGCGTCTCGGGTTACGTAGGGTAACCCTTGTTCCCCGAAAGGGGAACGAGACACTGCGTCGGTTCGCTCTCTCCCGCCTGGAGTGCCTTGCTTCATAGTAAAGAGCTAATGTACCTATGTGCCGGCGTGCTTATATACGCCTACGGTTACGCCGTCACATGCTACCATTCTCACTAAGCCAATAGGATTGGAGTAGTTTTCATTCGCATTCAGCCCTGCCACGCCTAAAGGCGTTCCCATAGAATCGTCACCGACGCAGTGTCTCGTTCCCCTTTCTCGGGGAACAAGGGTTACCTACGTAACCCGAGACGTTCCCCTGCTCATACTCAGAGGTCGTGAGTACTTTACACGTGGCCACACCGACCACTGGTCGCTGCCACACAGACATCTGGTCGCTGCCATACAGACCACTGGTCTCTGCCACAGTCTCTAAGGGATGGCTCCTTTCTGTTCCTTGTCACACAAACTGTGGCTGTACACATTAAAAAAGTTTAAAGTTTTTATACACTCTATGGTTCCAAAGTTGACCTAAAGGGACCTCCGATCATTTAAATTATCTCAACTGGCAGATGATACAATTTCTTTTTTGTCTAATAGAGAGGAATGGTTCGAAGCAGTTAGATGTGTTGATGAATTTTCTACTGTATCAGGCTTAAAAATGAACTTAAACAAATCTGTTTATTAGGCTACCACTTAAGGAATGTGAATTATCAGAAGTTAATGGCATCCCAGTGAAGAACCCAGTTACATACCTGTGATAAGAATGAAAAACTCTGCAATAACCTAAACTTCGGCCGTATGATTAAACAAATAATGAAAAAGGTTCAACGTGGTGGATGAGGCATCTTTCAATGAATGATAGAGTTCTACTATCTAAAACTGAGGGAATATCCATATCTATGTATCTTTATCACTCGAAACGCCTACTGAAATATACAAAAAATTAGATAAGATCTTATTTCATTTCATTTGGAGGAACAAATGTCATTATTTAGGGAAAGATACCCTATGCAACCTAAAAAATTGAGGTCTGGAGGTTTTAAGTTTTGACACCTTAAACAATACTTTCCAAAGTTAAATGGCTAACTAAGTTGATAAAAAAAGGTTGCAGTTGGTTGCAGTTGGTTATATCTACTGTAATACATCTTTATCATAAGTCTTTGTTAATATATTATCAATTATGTCTACTCTTATTGTTGCACTATATATTGCAGTTTGTTTTCAAATATTTTTCAAAAATGCAACACCTTTATTTTGTTTTAAAGGAGACCAAAACCTTTATCATGTTTTTATCATGTAATTTATTAAACAATGGAATAGTGGTTTATCTTATTTTTTGTATGAAAAAACTAAACAATTTAGTAACAGGAATGAGCATAAAGTAACAGGAATGAGCGCTGGCTGACAGTATGCAGAATTATTCAAATACACCAGGGGGAAAAAAACCCTTTTATACCAAATGCAAAGAAATGCACAGTACCATTGAAATGCATTAGGTCATCTAGTTTCATATGATACTAGTATCTTCATTCTGGATTTAGAATAGAGCCCATGAAAAATCTGAAAGATCCCCACTGGACATGGTCCTAAGGAGGTGAAGAGAGTGTATTTGAGTAACAGGACTGAAAGTAACAGGACTGAGTTTTGAGCATAGAATTAGCAAACACATGAAATATAGGGACATGGTGTCCAAGGTAATAGCACAAGGACACTGAGCACTTTCTAGTGATTCACCACAAATTTCTATTTTTAAAATAAACAATTCAGTCTAAGAAATAATTTAGGTAACAGGAATGAATATTGTAACTAACCTGCTCTGTCATAGTTACAATATCATTAAATATAAGGAAAAGTAAATTAGAGAACTTACTTTTTGTCTTCCCATGACCTTCAGAAGATGCAGATGATGCAACTTTCTCTTAAACATGGGACTTGTGGAATGTTCCAATTTTTTTAGAGGGGGGAATGTATTAGGGTAACAGGACTGAGTGAAAACCTGGGGACACAACTAAAATGTGCATTTTAACTCAAATATTACAAACATTTTATGAAGAGAATATGTTTAAAGCATAGATGGGATATAGAGTCACTTATAAATGCAAAAAAAAACTAGATTTCTCAAGTTTTTTAATTATGATATTACATTGTAGAGTGTAGTTTTAGGAACTGGGAACAGGTAACAAATGCTATTTTTCAGTGTTGTAGATCATTTTTGTTAATATTTAAATTGCTTTATCTTACATTTGCAATTAGATTAATGTGCAGGGCACTTTGTTTAATAATAAAAAGTATTTTAAAATTAATTTGTATGCATATTTATACATTTTATGTCCTGGGGACGGAAATGGCACCCATCCGGTGGAATGACCCAAATGTCAAATTTTTCCCTACAGTTTATCAACAGAGACTGATCAGCTGTTTGAGTTTCCTGAAGAATATAAGTGTTTCTTTAACAGTCAGGCCTCCAGGTCTTAAACAAGCAGTGACCTTTGCTGCTGTCTCTGATTCATTAAAAATCATCTATTAACTTCAACTGAACTAATTTGAAAGAGTTAGTATTATTTAGTTATAGACTCAATTATTTCATGTTGCACATTTAGCTGTTGAAGTTTGGTAAAAAATGAATACAAAATAATTATTATAGAGAGGTTGCGATGGTGCAGTGGATTAGACCCTTGTCTTTGAATCCCGCTGCAACACATCCATTAAATAACTTATTGTCATGGGTCCTGCTTTACCAACCATGTTAGAGCTGCTGCCAGTTTAATCGGGGTGTCAGGGGGTCTCAGTATATTTTGCTGCTTTTTTGCCGTTTGCCAATCACATGCCTGGAGGTTTTGTTTAATTTGAGATACAAAGACGTGTATGAGTGTGTGTGTGTGTGTGTGTGTGTGTGGCCCACAGCACAGTGATGGTGTTTGATACTTACTGAGGTAATGCACTGGATATATATATATATATATATATATATATATATATATATATATATATATATATATATATATATATATATATATATATAAGGGTTTACAAGAGACTTACCAATGAGGGTCTGTGATTATTTTATTTATTTTATATTGGTATTTAGATTTGGCTATATTTTGAAAAGGTATCATTTTAAGTTATTATTAGTTAAAAGGGAATGTATGTTTTTGTGTTGCTGCCGAATTAACTAAATAATTATACTTTTTTCTTCTAAAGCCTATTGGTGGTATATTTATTTGGGTTTTCAGAATGAATGCTTTTGCTTACTCTGATTAACCAGATACATGTAATTTGGTTTAGTGTACAGCAAGGAGGAGCATAAATATTACCTTTGTGTTTATGTGATTGGAGGCACCGCCAGTTAAATCTTTCCATTTGAGAGTAAGTGGGTGAAGATTCTCATCATTTTCTTTTACTAGAATAATAGTACAGGTTACAGCGCCAAATTATAAAAACTGTACCCAGGGCCCCGTCCATAGTGACCTTATACAAAGAAGTTAGTTAACATTATACAGTCACATGGGACAGGTGTTACACATATAATTTAACTATTTCCAGTGTTTGGAATAACAGCGTTTAAAAGAACGGCGTTACGTAACGGCGTTATTTTTTCAGTAACGGGGTAATCTAACTAATTACTTTTCCCGTCGTTACAATGCCGTTAACGTTAGCCTACTGGTCGTTAAATGCGGTGTGTTACTATGTAATAAACTGTGTAATCCGAACGCACCAGCTGGCTCACACAGCTAGTCAGGAGGTGGGTTAATAACGAGGTAATTAGTGCTTCGAAGTGGACCGGTACGAGTCCAGAGATTTTTTTTTTCACAGTAACGCAAATACTACTTTCCCTGGTAACGAGTTACTTTTATTACAGAGTAATTCAGTTACTAACTCAGTTACTTTTTGGAACAAGTAGTGAGTAGGCTAACAATAACTAATTATTTTTTTCAAGTAACGTTCCCAACACTGGGATCTGTTAACAGGTATGCAACTTGTCAATTCTGCATGTAAGTGTATTGAAAATCTCCGCTCTGAGACCAAATTTGTGACACTCTTGAAGCGCTGCAAGGATGCAACAGCAGAGCCTGTGCCAAATAAGAGACGTCGCACACTAAACACATCCTTCATTATGTAGGCCCATGTAGTCGAGGAGTGTATTGTACACGAAGATCCCAGCGACAAAACCGAGCTACACAGGATGTATTTCAGTTGTATCGATGCAGTTTGAGGGGAAATGAAGGAGCGCTTTGGGGAGCGCAACTTTATTATTGTATTCTGATGGATGCGTTCAGGTTTTTTAACAGTAACGCAAATAGTTACTTTCCCTGGTAACGAGTTACTTTTATTACAGAGTAATTCAGTTACTAACTCAGTTACTTTTTGGAACAAGTAGTGAGTAACTATAACTAATTACTTTTTTCAAGTAACGTTCCCAACACTGACTATTTCAAAAAGGACGGGAAGAAGGTATTGTGTGGAACTCTGTCACTGCTGTGAACCTCTGTCACCTAGGCTACTGCTGGCCACTGCTGAGGGGGGGGACGAGCATCGAGAGCAGTGGAAGAGAGGCTGTGGATTTTAAAAAACTACTGAGGACCAGACGGATTAAGGCTTGGCCAGTGACTTTTACAAGTTTTATTATAAATGACTGAGAATCCCTTTTTTTCATTTTAGGTCTTTTAATTGTGTTGCTTTTATTGTCCATTGTTTTTTAATTTAAAAAATACATCAGGGATTGGTTTTATAAACAGTAACTACTAGTCTGAGCCTGGTTTTGTTGTTGCAGCCTGTTTCCCAGCAGAACCTTACCTGAACTTAGTTTTATTTCTCAGTTTTATCATATTGGACGACCCACGAGGAGCGGCAGCATCACATATGCTCTTTCATTTGGTTTCTTCTGTTGCACAAACTACAATTAGTTTCTTTTCTCAGCACTCTGGAGCCAGTTCTGATTGCAAAACTGCAGTATTTATTGTAGTAACTGTAGTTACTAAACAGTGGTTTCAGACAAAAGCCCATAAACTTAAGCAATGCACAACAGCTTCACACTTCCACACTTTGAACCTCCATTCCAAACTGTCTTGCATACACATTATTTAAATATTTGGTGACATTTGTCAGAATAGACTAAGATTATAGTCTTATACATATATATGATCAATACGCAAACAAATATCCAGCACTACATCTCGACAAGTCTGGCCTAATCTCCCTATATTCACATAAACAGCATCAGAAATACTAACAGCACAACTTGGGTGTTGTTTTACCAGAGTGTCTGATGTCCTGCTCAGGACAAGACTTTCAGCTCTGCCTCTCAGTCCACCTGCTGAAGGGTTGCGAAGGGGTAGAACATTACATGAGAGGTTTAGAGCTTATTGTACTATTAACAGGTTTAATGTTTACTTGTTTTCCCCTTAAAAGGAAAACTCTTCAGCAAAATGTGTTGTGGAATATTATATTTCATCTTGAAGCTGACTTACAAATATTTTATTTTTTATTACATCTTTCAACTAATATTGTAAAACCTTAAAAAATACAAACACAGAGATAGCACCGCTGCAAAAAGCAGTTCCTGTGTACGAAATGCGTCAACCTGCCAAAAATGCAACTTGGAAGAATGCCTCAGTAAACTCATACATCTCTTTAAAAAGTTACAAGTTGTGAAATGCATTTGTACTTGTGTGTCATACTCCAATAGAATAAATGTAGAAAGAGTTCAGTCATTTCAATCAACAGCAATTCATTTAAAGCTCTCCTGAGTGAAACTGATGTGTGCTATTTAGAACAGAAGTCCAGACCAAAAAACAAACAAAAATCAACAAAGTTTAAAATGAAAATAAATGTGTGCAGCTGGTGTCGTGTGGGGTCCTCATGAAACAAACAAATGGTCTATCTCTTCATACCATCAACTTCACAAACTGATTACATGAGACATCTTACATTACATGTTTGATGAAGAAAAAGGAGGCCTATATTAGTTTGGTTATGCTGGTAGACTGTAAACATGCTACCATTTCCTAATTAACCTGATCAACAGGGTTTGTTGTGTCATGTCAACAACTCTCATGCCAACAGGGAGCAGCAAATTGCTTTCCTGCATACGGGAGAGGGATGATAAAATGTCACTAAATATTGCCCATCAAAAAAGAAGGAACTGGGAGACGGAAACCTTATTAACTAACACACATAAATGTAACTGCGATCAACTGGTACTGATAATTGAACAGGTTCATAATTATTATTTGTCAATGAATAAATGCAGCAAAAACTGATATTCTTACACAACATACAAATGAACAGACTTGAAGCTATTCTAATAGATGCCAGTCAAATCTGAACATTTTTACATAAAAAAAAAAAATTCTCTTTACATCTTTGCATAGTACTATTGCTCTTCGAGACTGTTTGAAAAACAATGAAACTGTGCAAGTTGCTTTTTTTGACACTTGATACTTTTTAAACACACTTAGATATGTTTCTGTTTTAACACATTGTACACAGAGTCCTAGAAAGCATGATCATCTGAAAGTCCAGGAGGTCATAATGTTGTTATTCCCTTTAGGTAAAGGCACGCGTGCAGATGTGCTAATGAATCCTGAGAGAACAAAGAATCAGGAAGCATGATATCTTAAAGTCTGTCATTTTCATTAATTAAATAAAGTAAGTGATTATGAGCTTTAATTCCAAAACACACTAAGGTGTGCGCAGTGCATCGTAATTTTTTGGTGCCCACAGTAGTCGTTTGACTTGTATGTCCCTCCTGTAGCCGATACTGGTGTCCCAGCAGTACTCCGGAGAGAGCACCCTGCTTGGTTTGTGAAGCCACAGGTACTTGTTGAGATGACTCTCGTCATGCCACAGAGCCTCCACACCTTTCAGTTTATCCTCCATGATACTCTGATAGCAGGCTTCAGTTAACGCTTTACACGCTTCCACGAGCCACCAATGACAGCAGCGTGGTAGTAGAAATCCCCAGTTTCCATGTATGCCTTGGACTTTGGGTTGCGGTCGTAGGGTGAACAACGCCTGTGGAAGGTGGTAGTAGTGGCGTGGAGCAGAGCCACAGAATCTCCCAGAGCCTCTGAGCCAAATCTCCCAGTAAACACCTGATCCACATCAAAGCAGAAGACGTGGGTGCAGTTGTGGCGAATATCCGACTCTATGACATCTGATATCGTCTTCATTCGCATCATAGAGATGTCCTGCCACCTGGAGTGCCTCACCACTTTGACGACCTTTATGCTTCGCTGAGGTGCAAGGTTGATGTCTGGCACCTTCCTTGGCATGTCCGTAAACACATAGTACGTGACGGGCAAACCCAGCATAAAGTGACGCTCTGATGAGTCCAGGAAGGTCTTTAGGTAAGCATCCAGGTACCTTTGAGGGAAGTGGACATTTTTACCACACTTAAACATTAATGCACTGAAAAGAAAGGAAGTTGGCAGACCAGGGGCCTGTACTACGAAGCAGGATTTGAGCTTAGAGAGGAAACTTAACTCTAGGTTTTCAGTCCAAGACGGTGGTTTACTTCTTTCCGGGGTACCCAGAAACTTACGCTGCTCCAGATTATGTTATGTTGCCAATAAGAATTTTAAGTTTATGAGTTGCTGAGTATGTTGAACTTCATAGTATAGGCCCAGGGATGTATTCAGGTATGACAACAGTTTATCAAAACGGTCATTACTACTAATGAGAAAACAAACCTGCCCACAGCAAATACTGTTAGAGCCACACTGGATCTTTCCTTCTTGTGCATCTGGTCATATATTTTAGGATCAAACATCCCTTCCCAGATGATGGGAGCTTTCCACGATGTACATGTTTGCACGTCACTTCTGGACCTGAAATGAAGAAGAAGTTTAAAACATATGTATCAGATGTAGCGAATGACTTACAATAATTTTGTTGTGGTTGTGCCATCTTATAAGGACTATTCTTTCTAAATAGGTCACATGCCTTTTTTTTTGGTAGACAGCAATATTTTAAATTTTTGCTCCCAAGTCTGTTTCACTCATCCAGTCGCAGCTATAAAAAATAATTTGGTTTAATTTTTCTTATGTGAGGCTGAATGTTATGAGCATATAGTTTGGTATCCAAATTTAGTTGATAAATGTGTTTATTTAAGTTTACTCAAGTAAGTAGCTCCCCACCTTATACTATTTTATAAGTAATGTAGGTGAGTTTTCAGTAAATGTTGAAAAGTCTTGCGACTCCTATTTTATTACTTGGGTTGGGTTGACTTACCAAGTTGATAATAAGCTTCGTGTGACCACATATCCTCATCACGTATCCTTGTTAGGGTTAGTGAAGCCAGATAATGAAAAGATATCCTGGGAATGTTGAATTTGCTTCGTGGCACAGGCCCCAGCTCTATAAGACTGTTTTAAGAGCACAGACTGGCACAAGTTCAGTGAGGCCACCAGCCCAAGGGTGTAAGCCACAGTTGAAACAGTGAAGCCAACCAAAGCCTGCACGGACAAAATGACGTCAAAACCCTGTGACATCCCGTCGCACTTGACAGATGTAACCGTATTGCTTGGATTATAAACTCTCAGCGAATCTAAAAGACCATTCGGCCATCAGTGACGCTGCGTTGGTGTTTGACGGGGGAGCATCGTAGGTGGGCTGATTAAACAGTGACGATTCAAGTCAGATAAACACCATGAAATTTTTTGTTGGCGCAGCTATGCAGCTACCAGAATTATGGTGTTTCTGCCGCTGTTCTACGTCATCAAACAATGGTTATGCTGCGCGATCATGTGCAGTAGACACTGGTGCCAACAGGAAGTAGCCCTGTGGTAGTATTTCATTGTTCCAAAACTGGCTTCACTGCTCTCCATTCAAATCAGCGGGGTGGCTTCGTCCAGTAATATACTTTCTGTGCACCAGCCAGGAGAACCACATCAGTCTCAAGGGATCAGTGACATCATACAGTTAGCTAATGTGTTGATGATGTTGAGATCACAAAGACAATAAAAGCGTTACCCAACCAGCCTGGATGAATGGAGAACTAAAGGCCCTATACAGAGTTAAATAAGCTGCTTTTCGGTCAGTTAATGATGAAAAATACAGTACTGCCAGAGCAAGACTGGAAGCTTGCATCAAGGAGGCGACGCGGAGACATCAGCTGAGACCAGAGAGAGATCTTCACACCAGCAACACTAAAGACACGTGGCAGGCGATTTAGAATATTACAGGCTAAAGAAACAGGGGTGCCCCTATCATGTTTGAGGCCACATTACAAGATGAGCTTAACACCTTTTATGCTCGCTGTTACTACTCCACCTCCAGAGGACCGATCACTGTCAGTATCCACAGCAGATGTGAGAAAAGTCCTGCTAAGAGTGAATATAAGCAAATTAACTGGGCCTGATCAAATCCCTGATAGGGTACTAAAAAGATTTCCATCAGCTAGTTGATGTTATTACTGACATTTTCAACACATCACTTTCAAGACAGCTATCATTGTTTCTGTACCTAAAATGTCTGCAGTGTCTAGTATGAATAGCTACCACCTTGTGGCACTCACCCTTACTCTAATTATGTGCTTTGAGAAACTGGCTCTTCAGCCCATTAAGAACAACATTCCAGCCAGCCTGGACCCTCACCAGTTTGCTTTCAGAACACAGATCACAATCAGAGTGCTGTTTGTGAATTTCAGCTAAGCATTCAACACAATGTCCCCATGAGACAGATTGGCAAACTCTGCAACCTAATATTGGATTTCCTCACAAACAGACCCGGTTCGGACTGGCACGCCTCCTCCACTTTCATGCTCAACAAGGGAGGACCTCAGGGCTCACTCCTGTTCACGCACCCATGACTGCAAGCTCCGATGTGGAGAGGAGAGAACAACCACCATCGTAGGACAGAATTCAAACAAAAATGAGACTTCATATTGGGAGGAAATCAAGAGAACTACAAGTTACAACGCTGTGTTGTAAAATTGTCAATAAGTCTGCCTTGTACCTTAATATACTAACAGTAAAAAGGTGTGTTCTTATGTATTAGGTCACTGCTATTGTTTGCATAATACAGTTTTATACTTTTCAGGAAGAAAAATTACTTGTCCTGTAAGTTAAAGCATGAATACAAGTTGAATACAACATTTTAACTGACCAAATCTAACACTTTTTTCACTGATTGGCTTCATCTTTTTTCTGTTTCACCATTTAAACTGTGCTTGTGAGTGAAATAATCTGTAGTCCTTGGCTGAAGTTAAATATGTATATTCTCAGCCTTCTGAGTCCTGTGACCATGTGCATTTCACTCTAATTTAATTTATTTGTATTATCTATTTGTAAGTATAATTTTTAGATTATTATGGGTAACTGACATCAGTAAACAGATTTTTTAATTGCACTATCAACCACTATCAGTCTCATGTAAATCTAAATTTTAGAGCTGCAAGGAACTGTCACTTTCACATAACCTGCCGATTATCTTCTCTATTAACTGATTGATTGTTTAGTATTTAAAATGTCAGAAATCTTTAAAAAAATACCCATCACAATCTCCTAGCAATAATGATAACTGATTATGTTTTGACTCACTACTATTGAATTTGTTTCAGCTCTGACATATTTACTAACACAAGACACCAATTTTAACACTCACAGCTACAGACTGCTGAGCCCTAAAAGCATCAGATATTGCAGAAATATACACATTAAGATTTCTTGCTGTGTTTTGTTGCAATCATTTTCTTCCACAAATGTGTTGCAATCCAAACAGGTAAATTTAGAAAGAAACACAGGGCGAAATTACTGTTCTAGACCAGGGGTTTTCAAATTGGGTGAATGTGAGCCTCCCCTTAGAGTAGGTAAGAACAGCCGAGCCCCCCCCATCCCCAAAACACTGTCTGCCTGCCCTCAATCATTTTCTTCCACAAATGTGTTGCAATCCAAACAGGTAAATTTTGAAAGAAACACACCATATCCTGATTTGCATTATAAAGCAGAACTGAAATGAATAACATAAACAGGTGGTTCTTACCCACAATCCATAAACAAACAGATCCCTTTGGCGCTGTCATGGTTTGACTACACATACCCCAGATTGTTCTAGGTTGTTGCTACAAAGAGTTGTGATCAAACCTGCGGCTTCACAACACGTGAAACCTACTCTATGTTCATGGTGAAACATGTTTTAACATCTGACTTCCTGTTCCTTGAGATTGTGCAGATGCAGACATAGGTCTTAACGGTCTTACCCAAGGTCAAGGCTGGTATCCGCATTGTTGTCCAGAGACAGCTCCTTTCCACTTTCCAAAGAACATTTGTCCATAGGCATGAGGCCTATTAAAAGTCTGATATCAAAAACATATTAAATTATCATAATAGAATGTAATTATCTGAATAATGGGTGTGCCTGGGTTAAACTCATGTAGTCTTAGACAACAGTCTTGCAATAAATCCTCCCTATAGGAAAGTTATACGTTCAGTTTTTGTTGAACATGTTTTAGAGGGATGCTGATTTAGTATGATGTAGGATGTAATTTGTGTTGTGGTGCAGAACTGTATTGTGTTATACTGACAGTGGTTTGTTATTTAGACAACCCTGGCTGATAAAGGAAATGGTGTGGACAAAATAACTGAGCAGAAAAACTTAACTTTTAAACCTTTATGAAGGTAAAATGCATTGCAGGACTGTTGTATTTGACTTAGTGCCTCTTAAATGTTTGAATACGGACTTATTTCCTTACCTCAAAGATGATGATGTGTAGTAGAAAACACAGAGCACACAGAACACGATAGAAAACAAAAGCACACATTTCAACATACTCTTCCGCTTCTGAACAGATCTGTCAGGAAAAAAAGCCAAGATTAAAAAATTGACCAAAAAATTTCACTTTTCAATTTTGCACTGAACAATAAAATCTTTGTTAAAGATGCAAGATACCCCATTGTTGAAACATGCAGGCATCCAAACTTCAGTTACAAGAAGTCTCGTCTCGTCCAAGAAAGTGAACTCTGAGAAGAGACAAGGAAGTAGGCTATTAAATCTTTTTACAGTTCAACGGGGTCATGTGATGGAACCGGTGGTTGGAGGCTGCGCCACGACGAGTTTACTATGTGTGAGACATTCGCAATTTAGCACATTGTTTTTTCTCACAGGCTGAAGAAACACCCAAAAAAGAGAATGCGGCTCAACAACAGTAAAGCACCAAGGATACCGCTAGCTCAAAGCTCCCCATGCCTCTCCTGTATCGCCACCGCGAGAGCCACTTTGCAGACATCCGCAAGAACGTGTCGGAAACTAGAAGAGCTGACGAGCCCTCCACCTCCCTTTTTCTTTTGCACCTCGCAGAGTGACTGTAAGACACTGTATTCTTTGTGTCGATCTCCATCCCCCCTCTCTGATGGACATTAGACGACCGTTTTGGGTTTATAACACTGAAGGTTTGAGATGTTCATTCTTTTTTTATTCATTTATTTATTTTCTGCCCATCGTTGCACTATGCCTTACAAAAATACCTTACTCACCTCATAGCATAGGTCTACCTTTTCATCCGTATGACTGTTACGGTCCTTATTGTTGTTTTTGTGCATTTTCTATCATAATTTGTAGAACATGGGTGAATTATTAACAGGTAGACATTATCATTATCATTTCCCAGGTCATGTACTCCATGCCTGGAGGGCGTTTCCAGAGGTGCCATGGACTGCTAAAGTAGTATCTAGGACTGCAGCTAACGATGATTTTAGTATTCGAAGCTTGATTATTTCAACGATTCATCGATGCCTCATTTAAAAAGCAGGAAGGAAATTTGCATTCTTCACATAAAAGAGAACAGCAATGCTCTAATGAAAATAATAATAATAAAGTTACATAAATAAAATAAGTTACATTAAGTTCCGAGAACATCAGTTATTGTTCCAAACCCATAACAGAAGAAATCCAGGTGATAGCCTATATATATCTGTTTACCTTAAATTAAAACACTTATGTTGCAACAGTGTGTGACACAATTTTTGTATTGTCTGGTGTGTATCCGACAGTAGGCCTACTTGTAAGGAAGATAAAACTTTAATTCATTCCTGAAGCAACTCAACAAGGGTTTATGCTTTTTCCATTTGCATCAATGAATATGATATTTCCCCATAATAATGTTGAACAGCTCTTCCTTGTATAATAAAATCTGGTGTGCTATGGTCTTAGAACTGTGGTCCCAGGGGTCCTGAAACTGCAGCAACCGGATCTAATTAGTTTCTAGTGTGTCCCCTTGCTTCTCTGTTTGGATAGTGGAACATAACATGACAGACATGTCAATGAGAACTTGGTAGGGATGGTAGTGACAATATCCAGTGACGACTAAAATGTCCCTAACAGTGATTTAAAAAAAAGCAAAACCAAGGTTGTCCTTCTAATATTTATTTGATATGAACATGAAGGACGGTTCGGAACCCCCTGCCATGCTGGCGGCTATAGCTACTGCGGTGATTTGAGTTTAATGCTAATGTCAGCATGCTATGCTATCATAGCAGGTAGCAGGTATAATGTTTACCATTTTCACCGATTTATTTCAGCCAGTAGGTATAGGGCCAAATAATAAATCAAAATCTTATCGAAATCACAATATGGCCTACTACTCTCACTACTGCAATTTTCAAATCGCAGAAGGTCCAATATTTGTTAAAGGACTTTGTGGATGTTTGTAAAAAAATTCTAAATTAATTTAACGTATTTTTTGTTTTGTTGTATTAGGAACTGAAGAAAATATCTAATCCTACGCAGGTTTTTACATCTCTACCTGCAAACATCAAGGTAAGTGATTTCGATTCAGAATTTAAGAAACCTGTTTGGTGGCTTAATAAAACATCATTAAATGTGTGTGAACTTTGATTGCATCCCCAGTGTGATGATGATGCCTGAGCCATGTGAAATTCAGGGCGTATTGAACAATACTCAAAGCAAGCAGCCAGACGTTACTTCTTCGCCTCATTGTTGCATCTCTGGGCCCCTGTCTCAGTCAGCAGAGATGGCTACCTGAATCTGGCCTCTGCTCAATGCCGCTCAGACCAATCGGCTCCCGCGGCTGCCCTCAGCAGCTCAGACAGTAGGCCTACGTGTTGTTGAGATTGTCTATCTGCAATATGAATATAGTGTACATAAACTATTTTATTTGTAATTAAATTATTATTTTTTTAAAGATCAATTTCTCTGTCTTTTTTTGATTTAACTTTTTTAATACAATTATCTGGACCAAGTTTCTCATAACATATTTATATTTTAATCACTTGTAAACTATTTGGACTATGAATATTGAAAGTAAACTCACATCTTTCAATTGTTCCATACAGACTGGAAACATATCTTAAGGCCTTAAAACCTGACCTAATACATCTATAGCCTACTGCTTGAATTTATACTGCATTATACTGCTTTTCCCAACCCCACACAACTCAACTGTGACAGTTTGTTTATACTTTCATTTAGTTTCTTACGTTGCACAAACTAAAATTAGGTGCTTTGCCCAGAACTCTGGAGCCAGTTCTGATTGCAAAACTGCAGTATTTAGCCCTTTAATGCATGAATTACAACAGCCTCTGTCAGGATTTTTTTCCTGTGTTTTTTTTTTAGGCATGCAAAAAAAAAATTTGAATTTCATTTTTTTTTAAATACACATTTTTCAAGGAGTTTCTTACATGTCCACTAAGGTGGACAGCATGCGCATAAGGCTTTAACTGAAGAAATATTTAACAAACCAATAAATAAAATTATGTAAAATCTAATGCTGTTAAACTAATGTGGTCACATATTTCACCATATTCTGATACTGTTTAATGCAATGCAATAGCGTTGAACGTCACTTCTGACTCCTCAGCCTCTCTTTCTCAGAATCCTCAGCTCCACTATCACTGCTGCTAGCATTTGGGGTTTCTCTGGCAGCCATTCATCATCACTGCCACTACTATCATCCTTACTTTATTCTGATGGAATTCGCTCCACTATCCTGAATGCCTTTCTATCACTTGCTGCAACACAATAAATGTTACATCGTGGAACTAATCTGCACAAAATGTTGTTTTTGTCACAAAAGCGGCAAGCGTAACATAAATCCATTGATTTACATCCAAAAATGTTAGTGCACATTAAGTATTTTCAAGAAAACAAAGTCTCTAATAGTTAATTGTAGTTGTTACTGGATGTTACTAAATTTTATTTACCTGCAGGGGTCTCCTATAATTGGAGGAATGGCAAGATTTACCTGAGCTGGACAGTGTTCCCCAACGTCCGTCGGCCATCTTGGTTTTGACGAATTTAAGTTGCACTTACAATGGCTTACCACAGGGTGGCAGTGAATGGCATGACACACTAGTGTCCACTATAGTAGCTGATGTGCAACTAGACTATCAGAACCTCTGCCAATTCAAGTAAATGGCTTTTGAATAGCTGTCCACTGTAGTGACCGCCATGCGTGAAAGGGTTAATGTAACTGTTGCTACTAAACAGTGGTTTCCGACAAAAGTCCATAAACTTAAGCAATGCACAACAGCTTCACACTTAACCTCCATCCCAAACGGTCTTGCATTCACATTATTTAAATATTTGGTGAGATTTGTCAGAATAGACTAAGATTATGGTCTTATACATATATATGATCAATATGCAAACAAATATCCCGCACTACATCTCGACAAGTCTGGCCTAATCTCCCTATATTCACATAAACAGCATCAGAAATACTGACAGCACAACTTGGGTGTTGTTTTACCAGAGTGTCTGATGTCCTGCCCAGGACAGGACTTTCAGCTCTGCCTCTCAGTCCACCTGCTGAAGGGTTGCGAAGGGGTAGAACATTACATGAGATGTTTAGAGCTTATTGTACTATTAACAGGTTTAATGTTTACTTGTTTTCCCTTAAAAGGAAAACTCTTCAGCAAAATGTGTTGTGGAATATTATATTTCATCTTGAAGCTGACTTACAAATATTTTATTTTTTATTACATCTTTATTACATCTAATATACAGCCTAATATTTCAACTAATATTGTAAAACCTTAAAAAATACAAACACAGAGATAGCACCGCTGCAAAAAGCAGTTCCTGTGTATGAAATGCGTCAACCTGAAAACCAAAAATGCAACTTGGAAGAATGCCTCAGTAAACTCATACATCTCTTTAAAAAGTTACAAGTTGTGAAATGCATTTGTACTTGTGTGTCATACTCCAATAGAATAAATGTAGAAAGAGTTCAGTCATTTCAATCAACAGCAATTCATTTAAAGCTCTCCTGAGTGAAACTGATGTGTGCAATTTAGAACAGAGGTCCAGACCAAAAACAAACAAAAAATTAACAAAGTTTAAAATGAAAATAAATGTGTGCAGCTGGTGTCATGTGGGGTCCTCATGAAACAAACAAATGGTCTATCTCTTCATACCATCCACTTCACAAACTGATTACATGAGACATCTTACATTACATGTTTGATGAAGAAAAAGGAGGCCTATATTAGTTTGGTTATGCTGGTAGACTGTAAACATGCTACCATTTCCTAATTAACCTGATCAACAGGGTTTGTTGTGTCATGTCAACAACTCTCATGCCAACAGGGAGCAGCAAATTGCTTTCCTGCATATGGGAGAGGGATGATAAAATGTCACTAAATATTGCCCATCAAAAAAGAAGGAACTGGGAGACGGAAACCTTATTAACTAACACACATAAATGTAACTGCGATCAACTGGTATTGATAATTGAACAGGTTCATAATTATTATTTGTCAATGAATAAATGCAGCAAAAACTGATATTCTTACACAACATACAAATGAACAGACTTGAAGCTATTCTAACAGATGCCAGTCAAATCTGAACATTTTTACATAAAAAAAAAATTCTCTTTACATCTTTGCATAGTACTATTGCTCTTCGAGACTGTTTGAAAAACAATGAAACTGTGCAAGTTGCTTTTTTTGACACTTGATACTTTTTAAACACACTTAGATATGTTTCTGTTTTAACACATTGTACACAGAGTCCTAGAAAGCATGATCATCTGAAAGTCCAGGAGGTCATAATGTTGTTATTCCCTTTAGGTAAAGGCACGCGTGCAGATGTGCTAATGAATCCTGAGAGAACAAAGAATCAGGAAGCATGATATCTTAAAGTCTGTCATTTTCATTAATTAAATAAAGTAGGTGATTATGAGCTTTAATTCCAAAACACACTAAGGTGTGCGCAGTGCATCGTAATTTTTTGGTGCCCACAGTAGTCGTTTGACTTGTATGTCCCTCCTGTAGCCGATACTGGTGTCCCAGCAGTACTCCGGAGAGAGCACCCTGCTTGGTTTGTGAAGCCACAGGTACTTGTTGAGATGACTCTCGTCATGCCACAGAGCCTCCACACCTTTCAGTTTATCCTCCATGATACTCTGATAGCAGGCTTCAGTTAACGCTTTTACACGCTTCCACGAGCCACCAAAGACAGCAGCGTGGTAGTAGAAATCCCCAGTTTCCATGTATGCCTTGGACTTTGGGTTGCGGTCGTAGGTGAACAACGTCTGTGGAAGGTGGTAGTAGTGGGCGTGGAGCAGAGCCACAGAATCTCCCAGAGCCTCTGAGCCAAATCTCCCAGTAAACACCTGATCCACATCAAAGCAGAAGACGTGGGTGCAGTTGTGGCGAATATCCGACTCTATGACATCTGATATCGCCTTCATTCGCGATCATAGAGATGTCCTGCCACCTGGAGTGCCTCACCACTTTGACGACCTTTATGCTTCGCTGAGGTGCAAGGTTGATGTCTGGCACTTTCTCTGGCGTGTCCGTAAACACATAGTACGTGACGGGCAAACCCAGCATAAAGTGACGCTCTGATGAGTCCAGGAAGGTCTTTAGGTAAGCATCCAGGTACCTTTGAGGGAAGTGGACATTTTTACCACACTTAAACATTAATGCACTGAAAAGAAAGGAAGTTGGCAGACCAGGGGCCTGTACTACAAAGCAGGATTTGAGCTTAGAGAGGAAACTTAACTTAACTAGGTTTTCAGTCCAAGATGGTGGTTTACTTCTTTCCGGGGTACCCAGAAACTTACGCTGCTCCAGATTATGTTATGTTGCCAATAAGAATTTTAAGTTTATGAGTTGTTGAGTATGTTGAACTTCATAGTATAGGCCCAGGGATGTATTCAGGTATGACAACAGTTTATCAAAACGGTCATTACTACTTGTAGGTGACTATGCCCTATGTTTAGCCGCTACATGGTAGCTAATTGATGATGATTGTTCTTAACGTGTACACAAAACAAATGATGTCCAGTCTTTGCCGTGAAGTTTGAAGTTTGAACTTTTATTATCTGTATCCACTTAAAATAAATCATCACTAATATAAAGTAGAATAAACAAAACAATAATCTGAACACAATACGCTGAGCACAGTTAAAAACTGTGTGCTCCCCTTCTTAATTAGCCACACCTGGTTATCACCACACAGGAAATAAATAGGCTGCGGCCAGCATCGGCCTTACCACGCCACACACTAACATGCCCCCAGTGGCTGGGAGGAAAACAGGTAGTATGGCTCCTACACTACTAATGAGAAAACAAACCTGCCCACAGCAAATACTGTTAGAGCCACACTGGATCTTTCCTTCTTGTGCATCTGGTCATATATTTTAGGATCAAACATCCCTTCCCAGATGATGGGAGCTTTCCACGATGTACATGTTTGCACGTCACTTCTGGACCTGAAATGAAGAAGAAGTTTAAAACATATGTATCAGATGTAGCGAATGACTTACAATAATTTTGTTGTGGTTGTGCCATCTTATAAGGACTATTCTTTCTAAATAGGTCACATGCCTTTTTTTTGGTAGACAGCAATATTTTAAATTTTTGCTCCCAAGTCTGTTTCACTCATCCAGTCGCAGCTATAAAAAAATAATTTGGTTTAATTTTTCTTATGTGAGGCTGAATGTTATGAGCATATAGTTTGGTATCCAAATTTAGTTGATAAATGTGTTTATTTAAGTTTACTCAAGTAAGTAGCTCCCCACCTTATACTATTTTATAAGTAATGTAGGTGAGTTTTCAGTAAATGTTGAAAAGTCTTGCGACTCCTATTTTATTACTTGGGTTGGGTTGACTTACCAAGTTGATAATAAGCTTCGTGTGACCACATATCCTCATCAATGTATCCTTGTTAGGGTTAGTGAAGCCAGATAATGAAAAGATATCCTGGGAATGTTGAATTTGCTTCGTGGCACAGGCCCCAGCTCTATAAGACTGTTTTAAGAGCACAGACTGGCACAAGTTCAGTGAGGCCACCAGCCCAAGGGTGTAAGCCACAGTTGAAACAGTGAACCATTACGGACCATCAGTGACGCTTGCATCAGCGCTTGGTGTTTGACGGGGAGCATCGTAGGTGGGCTGATTAAACAGTGACGATTCAAGTCAGATAAACACCATGAAATTTTTTGTTGGCGCAGCTATGCAGCTACCAGAATTATGGTGTTTCTGCCGCTGTTCTACGCCATCAAACAATGGTTATGCTGCGCGATCATGTGCAGTAGACACTGGTGCCAACAGGAAGTAGCCCTGTGGTAGTATTTCATTGTTCCAAAACTGGCTTCACTGCTCTCCATTCAAATCAGCGGGGTGGCTTCGTCCAGTAATATACTTTCTATGCACCAGCCAGGAGAACCACATCAGTCTCAAGGGATCAGTGACATCATACAGTTAGCTAATGTGTTGATGATGTTGAGATCACAAAGACAATAAAAGCGTTACCCAACCAGCCTGGATGAATGGAGAACTAAAGGCCCTATACAGAGTTAAATAAGCTGCTTTTCGGTCAGTTAATGATGAAAAATACAGTACTGCCAGAGCAAGACTGGAAGCTTGCATCAAGGAGGTGACGCGGAGACATCAGCTGAGACCAGAGAGAGATCTTCACACCAGCAACACTAAAGACACGTGGCAGGCGATTTAGAATATTACAGGCTAAAGAAACAGGGGTGCCCCCATCATGTTTGAGGCCACATTACGAGATGAGCTTAACACCTTTTATGCTCGCTGTTACTACTCCACCTCCAGAGGACCGATCACTGTCAGTATCCACAGCAGATGTGAGAAAAGTCCTGCTAAGAGTGAATATAAGCAAATTAACTGGGCCTGATCAAATCCCTGATAGGGTACTAAAAAGATTTCCATCAGCTAGTTGATGTTATTACTGACATTTTCAACACATCACTTTCAAGACAGCTATCATTGTTTCTGTACCTAAAATGTCTGCAGTGTCTAGTATGAATAGCTACCACCTTGTGGCACTCACCCTTACTCTAATTATGTGCTTTGAGAAACTGGCTCTTCAGCCCATTAAGAACAACATTCCAGCCAGCCTGGACCCTCACCAGTTTGCTTTCAGAACACAGATCACAATCAGAGTGCTGTTTGTGAATTTCAGCTAAGCATTCAACACAATGTCCCCCATGAGACAGATTGGCAAACTCTGCAACCGAATATTGGATTTCCTCACAAACAGACCCGGTTCGGACTGGCACGCCTCCTCCACTTTCATGCTCAACAAGGGAGGACCTCAGGGCTCACTCCTGTTCACGCACCCATGACTGCAAGCTCCGATGTGGAGAGGAGAGAACAACCACCATCGTAGGACAGACTTCAAACAAAAATGAGACTTCATATTGGGAGGAAATCAAGAGAACTACAAGTTACAACGCTGTGTTGTAAAATTGTCAATAAGTCTGCCTTGTACCTTAATATACTAACAGTAAAAAGGTGTGTTCTTATGTATTAGGTCACTGCTATTGTTTGCATAATACAGTTTTATACTTTTCAGGAAGAAAAATTACTTGTCCTGTAAGTTAAAGCATGAATACAAGTTGAATACAACATTTTAACTGACCAAATCTAACACTTTTTTCACTGATTGGCTTCATCTTTTTTTCTTTTCACCATTTAAACTGTGCTTGTGAGTGAAATAATCTGTAGTCCTTGGCTGAAGTTAAATATGTATATTCTCAGCCTTCTGAGTCCTGTGACCATGTGCATTTCACTCTAATTTAATTTATTTGTATTATCTATTTGTAAGTATAATTTTTAGATTATTATGGGTAACCATAAACAAACAGATCCCTTTGGCGCTGTCATGGTTTGACTACACATACCCCAGATTGTTCTAGGTTGTTGCTACAAAGAGTTGTGATCAAACCTGCGGCTTCACAACACGTGAAACCTACTCTATGTTCATGGTGAAACATGTTTTAACATCTGACTTCCTGTTCCTTGAGATTGTGCAGATGCAGACATAGGTCTTAACGGTCTTACCCAAGGTCAAGGCTGGTATCCGCATTGTTGTCCAGAGACAGCTCCTTTCCACTTTCCAAAGAAAATTTGTCCATAGGCATGAGGCCTATTAAAAGTCTGATATCAAAAACATATTAAATTATCATAATAGAATGTAATTATCTGAATAATAGGTGTGCCTGGGTTAAACTCATGTAGTCTTAGACAACAGTCTTGCAATAAATCCTCCCTATAGGAAAGTTATACGTTCAGTTTTTGTTGAACATGTTTTAGAGGGATGCTGATTTAGTATGATGTAGGATGTAATTTGTGTTGTTGTGGTGCAGAACTGTATTATGTTATACTGACAGTGGTTTGTTATTTAGACAACCCTGGCTGATAAAGGAAATGGTGTGGACAAAATAACTGAGCAGAAAAACTTAACTTTTAAACCTTTATGAAGGTAAAATGCATTGCAGGACTGTTGTATTCGACTTAGTGCCTCTTAAATGTTTGAATACGGACTTATTTCCTTACCTCAAAGATGATGATGTGTAGTAGAAAACACAGAGCACACAGAACACGATAGAAAACAAAAGCACACATTTCAACATACTCTTCCGCTTCTGAACAGATCTGTCAGGAAAAAAGCCAAGATTAAAAAATTGACCAAAAAATTTCACTTTTCAATTTTGCACTGAACAATAAAGTTTTTGTTAAAGATGCAAGATACCCCATTGTTGAAACATGCAGGCATCCAAACTTCAGTTACAAGAAGTCTCTGTCCAAGAAAGTGAACTCTGAGAAGAGACAAGGAAGTAGGCTATTAAATCTTTTACAGTTCAACGGGGTCATGTGATGGAACCGGTGGTTGGAGGCTGCGCCACGACGAGTTTACTATGTGTGAGACATTCGCAATTTAGCACATTGTTTTTTCTCACAGGCTGAGGAAACACCCAAAAAAGAGAATGCGGCTCAACAACAGTAAAGCACCAAGGATACCGCTAGCTCAAAGCTCCCCATGCCTCTCCTGTATCGCCACCGCGAGAACCACTTTGCAGACATCCGCAAGAACGTGTCGGAAACTAGAAGAGCTGACGAGCCCTCCACCTCCCTTTTTCTTTTGCACCTCGCAGAGTGACTGTAAGACACTGTATTCTTTGTGTCGATCTCCATCCCCCTCTCTGATGGACATTAGACGACCGTTTTGGGTTTATAACACTGAAGGTTTGAGATGTTCATTCTTTTTTATTCATTTATTTATTTTCTGCCCATCGTTGCACTATGCCTTACAAAAATACCTGTATGTTTAGAGCTTATTGTACTATTAACAGGTTTAATGTTTACTTGTTTTCCCTTAAAAGGAAAACTTCAGCAAAATGTGTTGTGGAATATTATATTTCATCTTGAAGCTGACTTACAAATATTTTATTTTTTATTACATCTTTATTACATCTAATATACAGCCTAATATTTCAACTAATATTGTAAAACCTTAAAAAATACAAACACAGAGATAGCACCGCTGCAAAAGCAGTTCCCAATCAGAGTGCTGTTTGTGAATTTCAGCTAAGCATTCAACACAATGTCCCCATGAGACAGATTGGCAAACTCTGCAACCGAATATTGGATTTCCTCACAAACAGACCCGGTTCGGACTGGCACGCCTCCTCCACTTTCATGCTCAACAAGGGAGGACCTCAGGGCTCACTCCTGTTCACGCACCCATGACTGCAAGCTCCGATGTGGAGAGGAGAGAACAACCACCATCGTAGGACAGACTTCAAACAAAAATGAGACTTCATATTGGGAGGAAATCAAGAGAACTACAAGTTACAACGCTGTGTTGTAAAATTGTCAATAAGTCTGCCTTGTACCTTAATATACTAACAGTAAAAAGGTGTGTTCTTATGTATTAGGTCACTGCTATTGTTTGCATAATACAGTTTTATACTTTTCAGGAAGAAAAATTACTTGTCCTGTAAGTTAAAGCATGAATACAAGTTGAATACAACATTTTAACTGACCAAATCTAACACTTTTTTCACTGATTGGCTTCATCTTTTTTCTTTTTCACCATTTAAACTGTGCTTGTGAGTGAAATAATCTGTAGTCCTTGGCTGAAGTTAAATATGTATATTCTCAGCCTTCTGAGTCCTGTGACCATGTGCATTTCACTCTAATTTAATTTATTTGTATTATCTATTTGTAAGTATAATTTTTAGATTATTATGGGTAACCATAAACAAACAGATCCCTTTGGCGCTGTCATGGTTTGACTACACATACCCCAGATTGTTCTAGGTTGTTGCTACAAAGAGTTGTGATCAAACCTGCGGCTTCACAACACGTGAAACCTACTCTATGTTCATGGTGAAACATGTTTTAACATCTGACTTCCTGTTCCTTGAGATTGTGCAGATGCAGACATAGGTCTTAACGGTCTTACCCAAGGTCAAGGCTGGTATCCGCATTGTTGTCCAGAGACAGCTCCTTTCCACTTTCCAAAGAAAATTTGTCCATAGGCATGAGGCCTATTAAAAGTCTGATATCAAAAACATATTAAATTATCATAATAGAATGTAATTATCTGAATAATAGGTGTGCCTGGGTTAAACTCATGTAGTCTTAGACAACAGTCTTGCAATAAATCCTCCCTATAGGAAAGTTATACGTTCAGTTTTTGTTGAACATGTTTTAGAGGGATGCTGATTTAGTATGATGTAGGATGTAATTTGTGTTGTTGTGGTGCAGAACTGTATTATGTTATACTGACAGTGGTTTGTTATTTAGACAACCCTGGCTGATAAAGGAAATGGTGTGGACAAAATAACTGAGCAGAAAAACTTAACTTTTAAACCTTTATGAAGGTAAAATGCATTGCAGGACTGTTGTATTCGACTTAGTGCCTCTTAAATGTTTGAATACGGACTTATTTCCTTACCTCAAAGATGATGATGTGTAGTAGAAAACACAGAGCACACAGAACACGATAGAAAACAAAAGCACACATTTCAACATACTCTTCCGCTTCTGAACAGATCTGTCAGGAAAAAAAGCCAAGATTAAAAAATTGACCAAAAAATTTCACTTTTCAATTTTGCACTGAACAATAAAATCTTTGTTAAAGATGCAAGATACCCCATTGTTGAAACATGCAGGCATCCAAACTTCAGTTACAAGAAGTCTCGTCTCGTCCAAGAAAGTGAACTCTGAGAAGAGACAAGGAAGTAGGCTATTAAATCTTTTTACAGTTCAACGGGGTCATGTGATGGAACCGGTGGTTGGAGGCTGCGCCACGACGAGTTTACTATGTGTGAGACATTCGCAATTTAGCACATTGTTTTTTCTCACAGGCTGAAGAAACACCCAAAAAAGAGAATGCGGCTCAACAACAGTAAAGCACCAAGGATACCGCTAGCTCAAAGCTCCCCATGCCTCTCCTGTATCGCCACCGCGAGAGCCACTTTGCAGACATCCGCAAGAACGTGTCGGAAACTAGAAGAGCTGACGAGCCCTCCACCTCCCTTTTTCTTTTGCACCTCGCAGAGTGACTGTAAGACACTGTATTCTTTGTGTCGATCTCCATCCCCCCTCTCTGATGGACATTAGACGACCGTTTTGGGTTTATAACACTGAAGGTTTGAGATGTTCATTCTTTTTTATTCATTTATTTATTTTCTGCCCATCGTTGCACTATGCCTTACAAAAATACCTTACTCACCTCATAGCATAGGTCTACCTTTTCATCCGTATGACTGTTACGGTCCTTATTGTTGTTTTTGTGCATTTTCTATCATAATTTGTAGAACATGGGTGAATTATTAACAGGTAGACATTATCATTATCATTTCCCAGGTCATGTACTCCATGCCTGGAGGGCGTTTCCAGAGGTGCCATGGACTGCTAAAGTAGTATCTAGGACTGCAGCTAACGATGATTTTAGTATTCGAAGCTTGATTATTTCAACGATTCATCGATGCCTCATTTAAAAAGCAGGAAGGAAATTTGCATTCTTCACATAAAAGAGAACAGCAATGCTCTAATGAAAATAATAATAATAAAGTTACATAAATAAAATAAGTTACATTAAGTTCCGAGAACATCAGTTATTGTTCCAAACCCATAACAGAAGAAATCCAGGTGATAGCCTATATATATCTGTTTACCTTAAATTAAAACACTTATGTTGCAACAGTGTGTGACACAATTTTTGTATTGTCTGGTGTGTATCCGACAGTAGGCCTACTTGTAAGGAAGATAAAACTTTAATTCATTCCTGAAGCAACTCAACAAGGGTTTATGCTTTTTCCATTTGCATCAATGAATATGATATTTTCCCATAATAATGTTGAACAGCTCTTCCTTGTATAATAAAATCTGGTGTGCTATGGTCTACTGTGGTCCCAGGGGTCCTGAAACTGCAGCAACCGGATCTAATTAGTTTCTAGTGTGTCCCCTTGCTTCTCTGTTTGGATAGTGGAACATAACATGACAGACATGTCAATGAGAACTTGGTAGGGATGGTAGTGACAATATCCAGTGACGACTAAAATGTCCCTAACAGTGATTTAAAAAAAAGCAAAACCAAGGTTGTCCTTCTAATATATGCTGGCGGCTATAGCTACTGCGGTGATTTGAGTTTAATGCTAATGTCAGCATGCTATGCTATCATAGCAGGTAGCAGGTATAATGTTTACCATTTTCACCGATTTATTTCAGCCAGTAGGTATAGGGCCAAATAATAA
Organism: Lepomis macrochirus; assembly: GCA_024633595.2. Lineage (NCBI taxonomy): Eukaryota > Metazoa > Chordata > Actinopteri > Centrarchiformes > Centrarchidae > Lepomis > Lepomis macrochirus. The sequence goes on along the minus strand of JALXJV020000004.1, from coordinate 21,253,349 downwards.
ATCAAAATCTTATCGAAATCACAATATGGCCTACTACTCTCACTACTGCAATTTTCAAATCGCAGAAGGTCCAATAGGCTATTTGTTAAAGGACTTTGTGGATGTTTGTAAAAAAATTCTAAATTAATTTAACGTATTTTTTGTTTTGTTGTATTAGGAACTGAAGAAAATATCTAATCCTACGCAGGTTTTTACATCTCTACCTGCAAACATCAAGGTAAGTGATTTCGATTCAGAATTTAAGAAACCTGTTTGGTGGCTTAATAAAACATCATTAAATGTGTGTGAACTTTGATTGCATCCCCAGTGTGATGATGATGATGCCTGAGCCATGTGAAATTCAGGGCGTATTGAACAATACTCAAAGCAAGCAGCCAGATGTTACTTCTTCGCCTCATTGTTGCATCTCTGGGCCCCTGTCTCAGTCAGCAGAGATTGGCTACCTGAATCTGGCCTCTGCTCAATGCCGCTCAGACCAATCGGCTCCCGCGGCTGCCCTCAGCAGCTCAGATAGTACGTGTTGTTGAGATTGTCTACCTGCAATATGAATATAGTGTACATAAACTATTTTATTTGTAATTAAATTAATTTTTTTAAAGATCAATTTCTCTGTCTTTTTTTGATTTAACTTTTTAATACAATTATCTGGACCAAGTTTCTCATAACATATTTATATTTTAATCACTTGTAAACTATTTGGACTATGAATATTGAAAGTAAACTCACATCTCTCAACTGTTCCATACAGACTGGAAACATATCTTAAGGCCTTAAAACCTGACCTAATACATCTATAGCCTACTGCTTGAATTTATACTGCATTATACTGCTTTTCCCAACCCCACACAACTCAACTGTGACAGTTTGTTTATACTTTCATTTAGTTTCTTACGTTGCACAAACTAAAATTAGGTGCTTTGCCCAGAACTCTGGAGCCAGTTCTGATTGCAAAACTGCAGTATTTAGCCCTTTAATGCATGAATTACAACAGCCTCTGTCAGGATTTTTTTTCCTGTGTTTTTTTTTTAGGCATGCAAAAAAAAAATTTGAATTTCATTTTTTTTTAAATACACATTTTTCAAGGAGTTTCTTACATGTCCACTAAGGTGGACAGCATGCGCATAAGGCTTTAACTGAAGAAATATTTAACAAACCAATAAATAAAATTATGTAAAATCTAATGCTGTTAAACTAATGTGGTCACATATTTCACCATATTCTGATACTGTTTAATGCAATGCAATAGCGTTGAACGTCACTTCTGACTCCTCAGCCTCTCTTTCTCAGAATCCTCAGCTCCACTATCACTGCTGCTAGCATTTGGGGTTTCTCTGGCAGCCATTCATCATCACTGCCACTACTATCATCCTTACTTTATTCTGATGGAATTCGCTCCACTATCCTGAATGCCTTTCTATCACTTGCTGCAACACAATAAATGTTACTCACATCATGGAACATGGAACAAAATGTTGTTTTTGTCACAAAAGCGGCAAGCGTAACATAAATCCATTGATTTACATCCAAAAATGTTAGTGCACATTAAGTATTTTCAAAGAAAAGCAAGAGTCTACTGAGCTGAATGCAGGTCTGACATCTGGTTTGACGATTTGTTGCACTTGAATGGCTTACCACAGGTGGCATGAATGGCATGACACACTAGTGTCCACTATAGTGGCTGATGTGCAACTAGACTATCAGAACCTCTGCCAATTCAAGTAAACGGCTTTTGAATAGCTGTCCACTGTAGTGACCGCCATGCGTGAAAGGGTTAATGTAACTGTTGCTACTAAACAGTGGTTTCCGACAAAAGTCCATAAACTTAAGCAATGCACAACAGCTTCACACTTAACCTCCATCCCAAACGGTCTTGCATTCACATTATTTAAATATTTGGTGAGATTTGTCAGAATAGACTAAGATTATGGTCTTATACATATATATGATCAATACGCAAACAAATATCCCGCACTACTTCTCAACAAGTCTGGCCTAATCTCCCTATATTCACATAAACAGCATCAGAAATACTGACAGCACAACTTGGGTGTTGTTTTACCAGAGTGTCTGATGTCCTGCTCAGGACAGGACTTTCAGCTCTGCCTCTCAGTCCACCTGCTGAAGGGTTGCAAAGGGGTAGAATATTACATGAGATGTTTAGAGCTTATTGTACTATTAACAGGTTTAATGTTTACTTGTTTTCCCTTAAAAGGAAAACTTCAGCAAAATGTGTTGTGGAATATTATATTTCATCTTGAAGCTGACTTACAAATATTTTATTTTTTATTACATCTTTATTACATCTAATATACAGCCTAATATTTCAACTAATATTGTAAAACCTTAAAAAATACAAACACAGAGATAGCACCGCTGCAAAAAGCAGTTCCTGTGTATGAAATGCGTCAACCTGAAAAACCCAAAAATGCAACTTGGAAGAATGCCTCAGTAAACTCATACATCTCTTTAAAAAGTTACAAGTTGTGAAATGCATTTGTACTTGTGTGTCATACTCCAATAGAATAAATGTAGAAAGAGTTCAGTCATTTCAATCAACAGCAATTCATTTAAAGCTCTCCTGAGTGAAACTGATGTGTGCAATTTAGAACAGAGGTCCAGACCAAAAAACAAACAAAAATTAACAAAGTTTAAAATGAAAATAAATGTGTGCAGCTGGTGTCGTGTGGGGTCCTCATGAAACAAACAAATGGTCTATCTCTTCATACCATCCACTTCACAAACTGATTACATGAGACATCTTACATTACATGTTTGATGAAGAAAAAGGAGGCCTATATTAGTTTGGTTATGCTGGTAGACTGTAAACATGCTACCATTTCCTAATTAACCTGATCAACAGGGTTTGTTGTGTCATGTCAACAACTCTCATGCCAACAGGGAGCAGCAAATTGCTTTCCTGCATACGGGAGAGGGATGATAAAATGTCACTAAATATTGCCCATCAAAAAAGAAGGAACTGGGAGACGGAAACCTTATTAACTAACACACATAAATGTAACTGCGATCAACTGGTATTGATAATTGAACAGGTTCATAATTATTATTTGTCAATGAATAAATGCAGCAAAAACTGATATTCTTACACAACATACAAATGAACAGACTTGAAGCTATTCTAACAGATGCCAGTCAAATCTGAACATTTTTACATAAAAAAAAAATTCTCTTTACATCTTTGCATAGTACTATTGCTCTTCGAGACTGTTTGAAAAACAATGAAACTGTGCAAGTTGCTTTTTTGACACTTGATACTTTTTAAACACACTTAGATATGTTTCTGTTTTAACACATTGTACACAGAGTCCTAGAAAGCATGATCATCTGAAAGTCCAGGAGGTCATAATGTTGTTATTCCCTTTAGGTAAAGGCACGCGTGCAGATGTGCTAATGAATCCTGAGAGAACAAAGAATCAGGAAGCATGATATCTTAAAGTCTGTCATTTTCATTAATTAAATAAAGTAGGTGATTATGAGCTTTAATTCCAAAACACACTAAGGTGTGCGCAGTGCATCGTAATTTTTTGGTGCCCACAGTAGTCGTTTGACTTGTATGTCCCTCCTGTAGCCGATACTGGTGTCCCAGCAGTACTCCGGAGAGAGCACCCTGCTTGGTTTGTGAAGCCACAGGTACTTGTTGAGATGACTCTCGTCATGCCATAGAGCCTCCACACCTTTCAGTTTATCCTCCATGATACTCTGATAGCAGGCTTCAGTTAACGCTTTTACACGCTTCCACGAGCCACCAAAGACAGCAGCGTGGTAGTAGAAATCCCCAGTTTCCATGTATGCCTTGGACTTTGGGTTGCGGTCGTAGGTGAACAACGTCTGTGGAAGGTGGTAGTAGTGGGCGTGGAGCAGAGCCACAGAATCTCCCAGAGCCTCTGAGCCAAATCTCCCAGTAAACACCTGATCCACATCAAAGCAGAAGACGTGGGTGCAGTTGTGGCGAATATCCGACTCTATGACATCTGATATCGTCTTCATTCGCATCATAGAGATGTCCTGCCACCTGGAGTGCCTCACCACTTTGACGACCTTTATGCTTCGCTGAGGTGCAAGGTTGATGTCTGGCACTTTCTCTGGCGTGTCCGTAAACACATAGTACGTGACGGGCAAACCCAGCATAAAGTGACGCTCTGATGAGTCCAGGAAGGTCTTTAGGTAAGCATCCAGGTACCTTTGAGGGAAGTGGACATTTTTACCACACTTAAACATTAATGCACTGAAAAGAAAGGAAGTTGGCAGACCAGGGGCCTGTACTACGAAGCAGGATTTGAGCTTAGAGAGGAAATTTTTAACTCTGGGTTTTCAGTCCAAGACGGTGGTTTACTTCTTACCGGGTACCCAGAAACTTACGCAGCTCTGCAGCAGGTTATGTTGGCAATAAGAGATAAACTCTATAAAAAGCACCAAGTGTTTGGACACAGGTAGCCTAATGCGGGTGAGCTTTCAGTAAATGTTGAGATTCAGTCTTTCAACCAACATTTGAGCTGCTTTTATGGCATGAATGGATTAATTTCCTTGCTTTATGAAGTTAGTTTAGAACAATGTTTGGCACATTTTTACGTGTGTTAAATAAATCTGATTTTTGAAGTGACAAAACGTTCTTGGAAGTGAGTTGAATAACCAGTTATTCAGTGCCTGTGGCTTTTAATTTTGAAGCACTGACAAAACTGAGCTGAAAGAATAAGGCTGACATCTTCAAACACATCATAAGAACACATTATTATACGCGTTAGGCAGTCATATCATCAGCTAGTTTCAGTGGTGTTGCTTTTAGCCCTGGACTGTGTGTTTGCCTTCTTCGTATTTGTTTAATGTTATAGTTTGCCCTTGGCTTGTAAAATATGCCTCTGCTGCAAGTAGACTTGTCCATGTTTGCGATAAGGCCTTCTGCTGCAAGCACCCCATCCCTTTTGTGTGAACGTGCACATATCTGGATTGGGAAACCCTGAGTTGACTTACCAAGTTGATAATCAGCTTTGTGTGACCACTTGATCGCAGTTGTTGGGGTTAGTGCAGCCAGATAATGATAAGATACTCTGGGTATGTTGAACTTCGTAGTATAGGCCCAGGGATGTATTCAGGTATGACAACAGTTTATCAAAACGGTCATTACTATTAATGAGAAAACAAACCTGCCCACAGCAAATACTGTTAGAGCCACACTGGATCCTTCCTTCTTGTGCGTCTGGTCATATATTTTAGGATCAAACATCCCTTCCCAGATGATGGGAGCTTTCCACGATGTACATGTTTGCACGTCACTTCTGGACCTGAAATGAAGAAGAAGTTTAAAACATATGTATCAGGTGTAGCGAATGACTTACAATAATTTTGTTGTGGTTGTGCTATCTTATAAGGACTAAGTTATTCTTACAAAATAGGTGGCATGCATTTTTTATTTGGTAGATGGCAATGTTATAATGAAAACAAATACATGGATTTTGAAAATGTGTTTAAGCAAGAAGCCATTTCAATTCAAACACATTTATACACTGATGCAGTGGGTGCAAACCTTCTGAGCCACACCCACCCCTAATAAATAACATGGACCATGTTTACACAGATATTCCAGATAGCTGCAAAGCAAAGACCTGGCTGGTCAAACAATCAGTAAAAACAGTAAAAGTGTGGACAGATAAGGCAGGGCAGGACCCTGTAGTACTTAGCAGGATTTGAGCTTAGCAAGGTAACTTCAGGGGTAACACTGGGTGTTCAGTCCTACGATGATGGTTCACTTCTCACTAGGGTAAATCCCCAGGGTAACTTATCCTGAATTGACAAACCTGCTCTGGAGCAGGTTATGTTGGAGAAATAAGACTATATAAAAACACCGCCTACTGATTAATCAGTTATCTTGGAAAATGACATCATGTGGCAGAGAAACTTTTGCACAGCGATTTAAATCCAACCCCTATTTGATCACTTGGGTTCGGTTGACTTACCAAATTTGATAATAAACTTTGTGTGACTACTTATCCTTATCTCATATCCTTGTTAGGGTTAGTGAAGCCAGATAACGAAAAGATATCCTGGGAATGTTGAATTTGCTTCGTTACACAGGCCCCAGCTCTATAAGACTGTTTTAAGAGCACAGACTGGCACACGTTCAGTGAGGCCACCAGCCTGGAGAACCACATCAGTCTCAAAGGATCAGTCACATCATACAATTAGCTAATGTGTTGATGATGTTGAGATCACAAAGACAATAAAAGCGTTACCCAACCAGAAAGCCTGGATGAATGGAGAACTAAAGGCCCTATACAGAGTTGCTGTAGAGCAAGACTGGAAGCTTGCATCAAGGAGTCGAAGCAAAGACATCAGCAGAGACCAGAGAGAGATCATTAAAAAAATGCCCATCACAATCTCCTAGCAATAAATGATAACTGATTATGTTTTGACTCACTACTATTGAATTTGTTTCGGCTCTGACATATTTATTAACACTTTTTTTTGCAGCAAGACACCAATTTTAACACTCACAGCTACACACTGCTGCACCCTAAAAGCATCAGATATTGCAGAAATATACACATTAAGATATCTTGCTGTGTTTTGTCGCAATCATTTTCTTCCACAAATGTGTTGCAATCCAAACAGGTAAATTTAGAAAGAAACACAGGGCGAAATTACTGTTCTAGACCAATTACCATATTCTGATTTACATAATAAACCAGAACGTACATGCTCTGAATTTAGCATGGTGTACAGGACTGGAGACACTGAAATGAAGAACATAAACAGGTGGTTCTTACCCACAATCCATAAACAAACAGATCCCTTTGGCGCTGTCATGGTTTGACTACACATACCCCAGATTGTTCTAGGTTGTTGCTACAAAGAGTTGTGATCAAACCTGCGGCTTCACAACACGTGAAACCTACTCTATGTTCATGGTGAAACATGTTTTAACATCTGACTTCCTGTTCCTTGAGATTGTGCAGATGCAGACATAGGTCTTAACGGTCTTACCCAAGGTCAAGGCTGGTATCCGCATTGTTGTCCAGAGACAGCTCCTTTCCACTTTCCAAAGAACATTTGTCCATAGGCATGAGGCCTATTAAAAGTCTGATATCAAAAACATATTAAATTATCATAATAGAATGTAATTATCTGAATAATGGGTGTGCCTGGGTTAAACTCATGTAGTCTTAAACAACAGTCTTGCAATAAATCTTTAGTTACATGTTCAGTTTTTGCTGAACGTGTTTTAGAGAGGTGTTAGTTTAACTGAATGATAAGGATGTAATTTGTGGAGAAAATTCAAGTATCCAGTAGCATACGAAACATGCATACATTAAACATACATTAAACCAACATTAAAATAGAATTAAAATTAAAATAACTTATAAACACAGTAGCCACAATAAAACAGTGCAAGAACAGTAAACGGTGCAAATGGAGGTAAATGGAGGAAATTGTTCTTTTGTCTATTGTCCTCCCTGCCATGACTAGGAGCTGTTCTACAGTCTGATGGCCAGAGGGACGAAAGAGTTTTTAAATCTGTTGGTGGAGCTGGGCTGGGACAGCAGTCTGCCACTGAACACACTCCTCTGCCCAATGAAGGTGTTGTGCAGAGGGTGGTGGGCGTTGTCCATTATGGACAGCAGTTTGTCCAGGGTCCTTGTATTGTGTTATACTGACAGTTGTTTATTTAGCCAACCCTGACTGATAAAAAATAGGGTGGACAAAATAACTGAGCAGATGAACTGAACATTTAAACCTTTATGAAGGCAAAATGCATTGCAAGACTGTTGTATTCGACTTAGTGGATGTGGTGTCTCTTAAATGTTTAAATATGGACCTTACCTCAAAGATGGTGATGTGAAGTAGAAAACACAGAGTACGATAGGAAACCAAAGCATACATTTCAAAATACTCTTCCGCTTCTGAACAGATCTGTGTCAGGAAAAAAAAAGCCAAGACAGATTATAAAGTTGACCAAAAAATTTCACTTTTCAATTTTGCACTGAACAATAAAGTCTTTGTTAAAGATGCAAGATACCCCATTGTTGAAATATGCAGGCATCCAAACTTCAGTTAGAAGAAGTCTCGTGTCCAAGAAAGTGAACTCTGAGAAGAGACAAGGAAGCAGGCTATTAGATCTTTTAATAGTTCAGCAGGGTCATGTGATGGAACCGGTGGTTGGAGGCTGCGCCACCACGAGTTTACTTTGTGTGAATATACAGTAGACATTCGCTATTTATCACATTGTTATTTTTCCTCACAGGTTGCCGATTATAGGCTTCTCCCACTACCGATATGCTATGCCAAACACCCAAAAATACAGAATGCGTTTCAACAACAGTAAAGCGCCAAGGATACCGCTAGCTCAAAGCTTCCCATGCCTCTCCTGTATCGCCACCTCGAGACGACCGGAGGAGCCCATCTCCACTGCTAAAATTCAAGAGCTTCTCTGGAAACTATCAGACGACCATGCCAACTACTTTGCAGACATCCATAAGTACGTGTCGGAAACTAGAAGAGCAGTCGAGCCCTCCACCTGTGGGTTCCACCTTTTTTAAAAAAATTCATTCATTTATTTATTTTCTGCCCAGTCGTTGCACTATGCCTTACAAAACTACCTAACCCACCTCATAGCATAGGTCTACCTTTTCATCCTTATGACTGTTACGGTCCTTATTGTTGTTTTTATAGGTGCATTTTCTCATATAATTTGTAGAACATGGGTAGGCATCATCATTATTATTTCCCAGGTTGCCGGTCATGTAGGCTACTCTGTGTCTGAAGGGCGTTTCCAGAGGTGCCATGGACTGCTAAAGTCTTATCTAGGGCTGCAGCTAATGATGATTTTAGTATTTGAAGCTTCTATAGATTGTTTCAACAATTCATCGATGCCTTGTTTAAGAAGTAGTTTTGCCCCCCCAACCCCAGGGATCAGCTGTGAACGTTTATAGGTGATAGATATTTTTTAGTCCTTTTGGAAATTCATAGTGAGTCATACAGCAAACATTAGACCAACAACCAGACAGATGATTTATAAACACACACATCACCAGAGTGCTATACAAATTATACTAAAGGCTAGTGCAAACTACACGACTTTCAGCGTTGGCCGATGGCCGTGCAGTTCACACAACTTGCTGCCATGTGACGGCAGTCTTGAAGTCGTTGTGGAGTTCACACTACGCCCACTTCAGGCTTCGAAACTGCTCTTCATAAACCAATGGGTGACGTCACGGATACTACATCCATTTTTATATACAGTCTATGGTTGATACAATCCATAGATCTTGCTACTGGGAATTAAACAACTCTGTGTTAAAGCATGAAAAGGTTAAGACTGAAATTATTAAATTAATTACTCTTTTTTACAGAAAGGCTAAAAAGGAAAAATCCTTTAACACTAACTGGGAACTACTTAAGTTTGAGTCAGGAAAATGCTTAAGACAGTATGGAACCTCTATTGCCAAAGCTAAGAGAGCAGAAGAAGACGAAGTCATAAGTAAAATTTCCTCATTTTATCAGAGACCCCCCGAGGAAGTTTTAGAGGAGGATAAACTACTTCTTTTACAACTCCAATACAAATTAGGTGAGAAAAAGCAGAGGGAGACTTTGTAAGGTCTAGGAAGAGGTGGCTGGAGGAGGGGGCGCAAAATTCAGCCTACTTATTCCATCTTGAAAGATACCGATCCAAAATCATTTCCATCTATTAAATATTAATGGAGTCAATACTGATGGTGCTAAATTAATTTCAGATTTTTGTTCAAAATTTTATAGCAATTTATACAGCTCCAAATATAATAAAAAAGTTACGTCTCAATTTCTAAACTCAGTAAATAACGTAAGAAAGATTGATGTGGCAGACAAAGATTATTGTGACACCTCTCTTACAATGGCAGAGGTTACTGATTCGATTGCTTTACTCAAAAACAATAAATCCCCCAGCACCGACAGTTTAACTGCAGAATTTTACAAAGTGTTCTCAGATCACTTAGCCCCATTTTTATTACAGGTTTTTATGGAGAGAGACTGATGCCCTTCCTCTTAGCCTCACTCAAGGGCTGGTTACATTGATTCCTAAACCTAGAAAAGACATACTTTTTATTGATAGCTCGAGACCCATTTGTCTGCTAAACACTAATTACAAAATTATGGTGTCAATATTTGCCTGGAGAATTAAAGAAATTCTGGACACAATTATAGATGAGACACAATCAGACTTTATGAGAAATAGGCACATCTAACAATATTAGACTAGTATTAGATATTCTTGACTACTCTGACTTGATATCTGAAGATGGCTTCATCCTCTTCTTAGATTTCTATAAGGCTTTTGATACAATAGAACACCATTTTATTTTTCTGTCTTTAGAAAAATTTGGTTTTGGGGATTTTTTCTGCAAAGCAGTTAAAACCTTATATGTTAATGGCAACAGTTCTATCAAACTGAAACATGGAACTTCCTCTAGATTTAATCTGAAACAGGGCATTCGTCAGGGATGCCCGATTTCCGACTATCTGTTCTTACTCTGTACACAAATTCTCATGTTGGTAACAGTGCTATACAAGGAATTTCTATTGCCAGCAGGGATATCATCATCAGTCAGGTTGCTGACGATACCAGAATCATTTTTTTTAAAAAATGCAAGCCATTCAAGGCTGTCGCCATTCAAGTAATTAACCAGTTTTCAGAGGCCTCTGGTCTGTGCCTAAATATTAATAAATGTGAACCGTTGCCTTTAAAAGATTGTAATATACAAACTATTTGCAACATTCCAATCAAGGAAGAAGTTACATAATCAGGTATTATTATCTCAAAAGAAGTGAGATGTCCATTAAATTTCTCTTCAATCATTAAAAAAAAACTCAGAACAAACTGAACCAGTGGTTGCAGAGGGACTTATCTAAAAAGGCAGAGTGTTACTTACTGAGGCTGAAGGGATATCCTGGCTTACATACACAGCTCTTTACAGATGGACAGCAAAACTTGTAAAGATATTGATAGAATGCTTTTTGACTTCATCTGGAAAAACCGTACCATTATATCAAAAAAAATGTTGTTATGAACAATTATGAATCTGGTTGGCTCAACGTTTTGGACTTCAATACTCTAAATAATACTTTTAAGATTAATTGGGCTAAGCATTTCCTTAAAAACCCTGTCTCAATTTGGAATTTTATTCCCCACTATATATTCTCTCACTTTGGTGGTCTGGGCTTTATTCTAAACTGTAACTACAACGTGGACAAACTCCCTGTATAACTGTCCACTTTTCACAAGCAGGTCCTTTTAGCATGGTCTCTTATTTATAAGCATAATTTCTCACCTCACATGTATCTAATTTGGAATAATAGAGATATATTATATAAGAACAAATCACTCTTTTTTGAGAATTGGGTAATCAGATTCTGCTGGTGGACCAGCTATTTAATGGAGAGGGGCGACTTTTTTCCTATACAGAGTTTTTAATCAACATATAACATTCCAGTTACGCCAAGAGAATATGCAAATATTTGACGCCATCCCCTCAGGCACCATCATGCTTTTTAGATGTACTGGCAGACTTCCACCTACTTCTGTCTCCCTCCCCGATGTGGCTGAATCACCAGTAGGTAAAATCTGTTTTTCCCAACTTCCTCGAAATAATAAGAACATCCGTGCTTTATTTCAGAAAGAAACGGTTTCTATTCCAAATGTTACATTTTACTAGAACCGATTTGTAAATGATATGGACTGGAAAAAGTTTTGGAAAATTCCTCACAAATACTTGATAGTAAACAAGGTGAAAGAAGTGTCGTTCAGAATAATTCACAGATATTACCCTGCTAATCATTACATTACAAATTTAAGAGATATCAATACAAACTGTTCGTTTTGTGAAGACCACCCAGAAACTGTATTGCACCTCTTTTGGTATTGCTCACACACCAGAACATTTTGGCAAAACTAAAATACTCACTAAAAATACTCATTTGCAGATAGTGAAATATTTGCGCATCATTGTACACATTTGTAGATTGTCTTCTGTGGGTTACAAATGCTAAAGTTCAATAAAATTTTCCATAGCTAGGGCCCCTTCTCTTCTCAATTTACACCACCTCACTGGGGCCGATCATTCGCTCACACAGCTTCTCTTACCACTGCTTCTTAGACGATACGCAACCTATCCTTCTCACCAGACGACCCCACCGTCTCGGCGCAGATCACAAACTGTCTCTCGGACATATCTGTTGGTGGAGCTGGGCTGGGACATGGATGAAGGCTTGCCACCTTCAACTAAACCTCTCTAAGACTGAACTCTTGGTCACTCAATACACCACCCAGCTTCTGGTACAGGCCATGGTTACCTTCACCTCGACTACTGCAATGCTCTCCGAGCGGGTCTTCCAGCTTATGTGGTGAAACCCCTACAAATGGTTCAGAACGCAGCAGCGCGTCTGGTTTTTGATCAACCCAAAAGGATGCATGTCACTTCATTGCTCTGTGACCTCGACTGGCTACCCGTGGCCTCCAGAATCAGGTTCAAGTCACTAACGCTTGCATACAGAGTGACTACTGGGTCTGCACCCATCTACCTAAACCCCATAATACAAGTTTATGTTCCTTCTCGGCCAGTACGCTCCTCCAACGAACGCCGCCTGGCTCTGCAATCCCTTCACACAAAGCAATTCCAGTCCCGACTGTTCGTATCTGTGACACCACAATGGTGGAACGAGATACCACACGCCATCAGAGCAGGCCATCCTCCTGTGATGGTCATTTCATTAAGATTGCACAAAAGCAATAAGAAAACAAAACATGCAATGAATGTATAAGTCAATATGCTGTTTTACTGTAAATATAGATGATGTAGTCTGGAGTCTGACTTTAAACTGCTGTAAATCCTACATTTTTATTATTTTTTTCTGTATCCACTACAAAGTTTGCTTTTAGTCAAAACACAAAACCTTATCATCCTATCATCTAAAATACAACATAACATCACTGTAAACAACAATTTACAAATCTTCTTTGTCCACTATCACATACATCACATTTGCAATGATTCAGTGGTCACTGAAATGTTTGCCAATATGAGGTGTCTGGATTCTGAGAAAAGTTTGTTATGTTCATTTGTGGACTATAGTAAGGTGTCCGATACAGTCTGGCAGGATGCACTCTGGCATAAATTGTTACAAGCTGCCATTAATGATTAATTCTTGCAGCAATGATTATGTATAAATATATTAAATCTTGTGTATTCATTAATGGCATTAAAGCTGACTTCTTCACAAGGCTAGCAGGGGTCAGACAAGGGTGAAAACGTAGACTGCATCATTTATCAATAACCTTGAGAATTATTTACTACAAAATGCCTGTCAGCTGTTACTGCTGATGACACCCTGATAGATAGAATGAAATTATTATGTCTCCAACAAAAGAAGGGCCACAGAAGGAGATCATCTGTGTAATTTTTGTGAAAATAGAAGTTACAGATTAACAATAATAAAAACAAAAGGTTAAAGCTTTTGGTTGTAGAAAAGCTGACACCAACAAATTAAAGTTTACATGTAATGGAGAAAACCTAGAGGCATTCATTGTTCTTGGTGTCATTATGAATTATAATACATCATTTAAGATATCTATTGAGGATTGGCATAAGCAAGCCTGCTGTACAATGTTTGCTGTTCTTGGCAAAATGTAGAAAAATCCATACTGGATCTTTTCGATAATTTAGTTATACGGGGATTTGAAAATACATATACTGGAAAACTGCACCTCAAAATTTTTAAAATACGATCCGAAAAGTTAAGATGACAACCTGCATATTTTGTAGGAGGAACTGGGAAGAAAATAAGTTAGTTATTGGGGAAGCTGGTAGATATTAAAAGGCACTAAACTTAACTGAAAAATGTACAACTATCTGCTGAACGTGTATAATTCAGATGTATATACGTCACCATGGGTGCTGCATTTTAAGCAGATATTAGATGACAGTGGTTTTGCCTTTGTTTAAAACTCTCGAACAGAGACTGAAAGATCAGTTTAGCTGCCAACGACCCGACCAGGCGCCGTCAGGTCTAGGCAGCAGGTTTTATATTTAGAAAAAATACAAAAGCAAATAGATACAATAGTCATTTTGTGGTATTGGTATTAAATTTAAACTTGGACTAGGTAAGGCTTTATGCTGTAGTTGTCTGCATGCATTTGTTAGCAAGCATTTTCAAGTGGAAATGAAAAATATATTAGTTTTAGTCTGTTTAAACTTATATTAATCAATTCCAGTAGCACTTACAATCATTCTTACTTTTGGGTTAGACACTCCAGAGTGTTATCTTTCAGAGAAGCCCAAAACCATGCATATACTCCAAATGGTTCAAGGACTATATTCACATTACTTTGGATATGCCTTGAATTGGCATTTTGGACTCATTTTACAGGAATGTTAAGAGGCAAAAGTGGCAAAGTTAGCTTAGAAGACATGTGATGTGTGTGTGTAGGATTTAAACATGCGTTCAAATTGGAAAGGTATCTGCTGCAGTAAAAAAACAAAAGCATAGACAGGTTATTTGTGATTTCAGGGTGAATAATACTAGAATTCCCAAGGTCATCGGAAGATATAAAGAACCAAAGCAGGTGAGAAACAAACATCAGAAACATTTTGATCAAACAATAAGTCAGAAAGAGAACGAATCAGACCAGAGATTTGAAACAGGCTTTCAGTGTTTGTTAGTTTCAAACACTGAAAGCCCCCCCCTTTTCTCTGCTGTTGCTTTAGCGCTGTTGGCGGTGATAGATTCAGGTATAGGCCGATTAGTAGGCTATATTTAAATTATTGTGTTTGGCCGACTAACTATGTGAAACGTGAAGCATCCAGACAAAAACCCTCCAAACCATTTAAATAATCTTAAAGGTCTCATACATTAATCGTGGCGTTGGCAGATAGACTACAGCTGCTATAATTAAGACACGCAACATAAAAATTGTTGTAGGCCTAGTCATGTAAATAGTAGTTGTTTTTAAAGAGAATACATTTTTCAGAGCCCTCAATTCTTAAATTAAACGGCACACGTTGATCCTGATATTTAAAGTAAACCAAAAAGACACAGTTTACTGTTCACCGTGGCAAACTGTACACAGCTTACAAAGTGTTAAATCTGACATAAAAATGTATCGATTACCCACCTGTGAGTCGCTGTCACCAGTCTACATAAATAACGTGTCCAAAAGTATGGCCAATAATATAACCAGGGTTTAGTTAGAGGTCCACTTGGTAAGAATCTGCGGCGTTTCCTTCTCTCCTTAGGTTGAAATAGCGTCAATAGAAAGGGAGTGGCAGGCTCCAGTTCAGGTAAACGCAGGTCTGCTTTACTTCACAATACACAGGACAGATGGCCATCTAAACCTTAACGTTACCTAAAGTGGTAGGTTATGCCGATAATATCCATTATGTCCTGCCGGTGCGGTCACACCAGTGCCGCCCATGATCCATATGCAAATGTAATTCCAATCAGCTAAATTACGTAGATTTATTTATGTGTTTATTGAAAATGTAGTGCAAAATGTAGGCTAAAGGAATGTATTTGGTCTGGGTATCTGTGGATAATCCGTAATTCGTTTGTCCACAGATACCCAGACCGTATTTGGTTCTTTCGTCCACTGGGATGTGTAGTGCTTTTGAAATGACAGTAAAATAATTTCATAGCCTATATCCATGCAGATGTAGACCTACATAAAGGTTATGTTAGAACTAGCTAACATGGCTGTTAGCCTGTCCACCAAAAGATAGCCACTCTGACTTATTCGTAACAGAAATTTACAACTAACTAACCAAATTTTTTTTAACACATATGCTCTTGGATAAGGAGTGGTATGTCGGTAGAGTCACTCCTGTGTAGGCTAACCATGTTAGCTAGCTCTAATATTGGTTTGGGTACATCTTCAGGAATATTTTTAAAATAATTTTACTGTCATCACACACATCCCTCCAACTATAGGCTACATTCATTTACATGTTATGCCACATTGTGTGTGTTTTTGTTTTAATAAATCTCCATTATCATTAAGCAACGTCCACATGCAAGAACTGGACTTTCACATGCACAGCTAGACATATATGGATGTAGACCTGCATTTAATCCTTTGTTTGACTAGCAGTACTTCTGCCTCCTCCACCAGTCAGTCAACTAAATCAACTGCAAAAGATTGAAAGAAAAAGCTGTCATTATGAACAGATGTAGATTTCTATGGCGCCTCAGAAAGCTTGGGACAGAATCATTCCTGTCCAAATGCTTTTTAAATAATTGTTTATTGTAATCAAGTAGTCAGCTTACAGTGTTCACTGATTCTTTTCATACATGACAACATATGGAAATAATTCTTGGTCTGTTAGGATGAGTTTTTTTATTTTTGTTTTTTACAATTACTAACTCACATTTCTTTATACTGAGCTCACTTTTTCAAAACTCCGAGCGGCACCAGTTGTTGTGAACTAAACTGTGGGTCACTTCATTGCTTTCACAAAATGCATTCAATGACCACGATTTTTCAAATTTCATAAACCGTTTTCTTACTCAAACTAAACCACCACAAAAACTCTGTGTAATTACACTCAGTTTTTGCAAGTTAAGATAGTATTGTCAAAACTGTTACAGCTACGTTCTAAGCACAACACCAATACTACTGCATAAACACACTAATTAGGACAGTGAGCGACACACTTCTTTCCTTGATGACCTCTGTAAAACACTTGTGCCTGGTAAGAAAAGGGGCCAGTTGGGGCAGAATCGAGAACAATTTGTAATTGTAGATTGTTATGCTACATAAATACATTTAAATAAATAAAATATACTTTTACAACGAAAATAGTGACACTAATTGTAAATCAACCCATTGTTAGTGATTTTATGGTTATTGTCGTGGCCGTTTCACTGACAAAGTCCAAGGCCACTATTCTGCAAGAAGCCTATCCCAAGCTGGCGCGTGTCCATCCATGTGTGTCCCAATATACACACTCCTGGAGTACCCAATGTACGCAAAAATCCAAAAAACAGTTGTGAAAATATTTGAGTTTACCTTTTTAATTCAGAGCACAAAAAAAAGGCTTGGTCCATTACCAGCCAAGTACAGTCCACAAAGGTTTCTCAAATATATTTTACAAAACACGGTCAAAAACTTGTTGCGATACAGGGCTCTTGCAGATCTCACCTAAACTATATTGTGTTACTTTTTTCCTACTGCCCATGCGCAGCAAAATCACATACCCACCCAATTAACAGTTACCAAAACACAATATCAAAAACAAAAGAACGTCTGCATGACCCATGAACATAGCATGTGTTTAACAACAATTAGCAAATCAACATAAATGGCAAAATGGCTCTTACAGTTATTGTATAATGAGTAATGTATAAGTAATGTATTAAGTGTTACAGTTGGCAGACAAATGTTTATGTGTTTTGGTACCAGAGTTGATCCTGAAATGTGCATGAAGCGTTTTGATTACATAATGCATTGTGGATGTATGACTGTGAAGAGTTTTGAAAAATGAACAAGGCCTATTATGCTGCAGTGGAAGTATAATTACTTTGAGGTATTTGTACTTGAGTATTTACATTTTACATTTTTACTTAAGCATTTCTGGCTTGTAACTGCAAAAAAAGCCTTGTGACATTTCAGATGTCTGTGAGTTGTTAGCCAGGACAATTTTTTTAAAATGAAAACACCTGATAAGTTCAGAAGTGAAATAACTCTTTGCTGGAACTGCTAACAATCTGAAATGTAACAAGGGGTCCCAAATAGACACTGCATTCCTCGTGTATCATGTGTAACTTTACTTTCTGCCTTTTGTATATGTATACTTTTCCCTGGTTAGTTATCCTCCCTTCACTTGTGTTTTTAGTCTGTGTGTTCTTTGTTTTTATATTCAAGTATACCTGTGTTTCTTAGTGTTTTTGTGGAATATTTCCTAGGACCTTGCCTCTCTTCTATTTGTTTTTTTTTTCATTCTTGCCTGATCCTTTCTGGATTTGTTTGCCTGTCTCACCTCGGCATAAACCTGTGTACCCTTTGATTTGATTATTTAAACACTGTCGATCTGAACCTACTCTGCCTTAGTGTCTGCATCCAATCCCTAGTTTTTCTGTTCCTCACTTGAACTGTGACACAAAGGACTGCCTAAGGGTGGGGTGTAACACTTGTAACTTGATACTTTCATTAAAAATAACCCTTTTTCAAAATCTTTCATTTCATAATGTAATTTTTCCCAGTGATACTTTAAAGTTACTTTTGTCAGCTTTGAATTTCATTTCTCTACAAACACACCTTCTTTGGTAACCTCACACTTGTGTTACGTGAAAAGAGTAACCAGAGTATCCGAACACCTGTAGCACTATAGAAAGCGATCTCGTCAGTTGGAGTTGAAGCTCAGTATATAATCCAAAGTTGATTGGGGATGATTAGCGGCTTGTCACCCAACACCTACAGACCAGGGCCTGTATTTATCAAGCTTCTCAAAGTGCCATTTTAGTCTGAGAAGTGCTGAGAATTCATGAAATTTACTCCTACTTTTAAACTTAGGAATGCAAGTTATCAAATTTCTCAAAGCAAAGAATCACGCATCATTGTCCTAATTTGAATGAAGTGTAAGACTAAATCTTAAGTGTCAGTCTTAGTGTTGATTCATAACAGTTTTCTGTGCCACAAACAGGATTTTGGATGATGATGTAGCCAAGGACCAATCACTGATTTTCTTATTTAATAATATTCTCAAATTCCCAGGAGTTTATATTCAACACGCATTTAACAAAAGAATTTTCAAGAGAATACATTATGATATAGGCCTACACATAAATAAATCAAAGATTAAAAAATGTATCTTTATATGAGCACCATTAAATGCGCCTATAGTGCTCCTGTATTGCCAGCTATTTGCATGAACTGTGTTTGCGTCTGTCGGATTACGGGGGGTGTTGTTGCGAAATCGATGCAATGCGGGACAGTGTGTGGAGCTGTAAATGCTAAGATTGTTTCCATGACTATTCGGCTTATTCATGGTTGTCCATCCATCCAATCCCAGCTGACATTGGGCAAAAGGCGGGGTACACCGTGGACAGGTCGCCAGTCTATCGCAGGGCCACACATAGACAAACAACCAGTCAAACTCACACCTAAGGACAATTTGGGAGACACCAATTAACCTAGCCTGTATGTCTTTGGATAGTGGGAGGAAGCTGGAGCACCTTGAGAGAACCCACACGGACACGTGGAGAACATGCAAACTCCACACCGAACCCATGACCTTCTTGCTGTACAGCGACAGTGCTAACCACTGCACCACTGTGCTGCCCTCATTGATGGTTGTGACGGGCCAAAATCATCAGCATTGCTGCGTTTGTCCTGTGGCAAATAAACAAAGCGTCATCACCACCTTCAATTTAACTTAAAACACATTACTATGTAAAGTCAGTGGGGAGATGACGTCCCTAATCAACTTGCTGACAAAGTTTATGCATGTGCTGTCTAACCTCATCTTATTAACTGAGCGTCGTCAGAATTCTTCCTCTCCTCTCCGCATGTCTCTGTCTCCACAGTGCCATCACAAGCCCCTACTGGCAGCTCCTACCCACTTGAGAGACCTCTGGAGCTGTCTTAAATAACTGGGAGAGTAAGAGTGATTCTTTGCTTTGAGAAATTTGATAACTTGTTTTTATTCTTAGTTCTCTATAAAGTAGGAGTACATTTCATAAATTCTCAGCACTTAAGACTAAAATGGCACTTTGAGAAGCTTGATAGATACTGGTCCAGAGCTGACTTGGTAGATGTTTTAATTCGAGTACACACAGAACATGCTGCCCCATGAGAAAGTCTTGGTTGGTGTTGGCACTCTTGATGTGACAAAATTCAGAGGGATATTCAGTCTGTGTCTTTTGGGTACATACAGCAGTTGGTTTAGGATATTTAGCAGCTTCTCACCTGACATCCCCACACCAGACTTCACTCCTGTAATCAAGCAGAGAGTGAGAGAGAGACTACTGCATGAAATCTAATGAGATTCTCAGATAAGGAACTGTAAATATTTTTTGCAGTACAATCATCCCACTTACAGAAAGTGTGAATTTCCCAGTTCTGACTCAACATTTTGAGGAATAGTTTCATACACTCAATAACAAGCCATCACATGTGAAAGCATTTACAAGAATTATTTACTTGCTTTGACTTGTTCACTATGGAGGACTGATCCTGACAAATTCAGAAATAAATACAGAAATATATAAATGCTCAATAAATAAATAAGCATCTGATTAAATGCACAAAAATAAAATGTCAATAAATAAATGTAGGCAGTAATTAAATCATACAAGGAGACATAAATGTATATATCTATTTTAATTAGCTTTTTTATTTATTTACCTTTGTAACAATTACCTTATTTATTTATTGTCCATTATAATCTTCAACTTTATTTATTAATGACTTCTTTTTTAAATGTATCTATTTATGTGTATGTTTTAATATTTTTGTCTGTTTTATTCTTCCGTTGCATTTTCTACCCTATTTATGTTCACCCCTGGTATTTATTTCTGCCTGTCCTTTTTATATTTCTCTATGTGTATCTGCCTTATTATGCAAATAAGGAGGGGCTGTGTCTCAGGGGGTGAACTTCTCTCCTATTGGTGGACCAGTCAGCGGGAGAGCTCTAGGCCTACTCTGCCTGCACACAACAACAAGCTTGCTCCTCACACACTCAGATGGCTTCCTTCAGTGAACAGAGGTGTTTAGCAACTCTATTTAAAGACAATACTACCAGCCATTTCTTCCTTCTTTTTCATATGGACACTCTGACCTACAGAGTTTTCAGTTTGCTGCATGCATGGACAAAGAACTGGGATATATAGAGAAGCACATGGTCAGCTAGCTGCAGCTAAATCTGGAGTGCACTCTATTCAATTCTGTATGGTAAATTTACTTTTAAGGGAGCAGAGCCAGCTGACAGGCAGAGTTAGATACTTTTTTTCTGTTTCTCTCTTTACAAAGACACATGTTGCAGTCTGAGAGTGTTATCTGAAGATGGCAATTAAGTCTCAATAGTATGTGATGCAAGCAACATACAACATAATTTGTACAGTATGATATACAGTACGAAGATAATATTAATTGGATTATCTTCACAGGAGGTATTGTTGCGTTTTCAATATTTTGACAAAGGAGAGGCTGGGTCCGATGAAAATTAACAAGAAAATTTCATTTCAAAATAGGTGAATAAAAGACGGCATTACAGAACAAACATAAAACAAAAACACTGCGATGGACTGGAAAGTTGTTCTTCTTTTCAGATTTACAGCTTTCAGTCAAGTCCTAACAGACTAAGCTAAAGCAGCCTCCAGCAGTGAACTGAAAAATCCACAGCTTACAGTCCTGATTCTCACAAAATGAATTGTTAATATCCTCCAGGTATGTGGACGGTCTATAGCCACTGGTCGTTTGGTTGGTTTCTTCGTCACCCAATTAGGAAGGGTGTACCATTATTGTATTCAGAGTTACCTTTGATCAGACAAAAGAGCGCCGATCCCAGATGTGAACCCCCCTTCAATCTACAGGAATAAACAGTCTTTTGTGCTAAACTAATCATAGAGAACAACAGGGCTTGTCCACAAAAAGATTGACACCCTATCTTAAGTGTCAATGAAACAGTTAAAACAAAACAGTCCTTCTGGCACTAAACAAAGAGGTGTCAATTTTCTTCACATTACAAAGAGGATACAATGATTTAATCAACATTCTGATGCAATCGTTTGGATTAAAACCCTGCAGTTTTACATTTGAAGGAAACACTGAAACACCGGCATACATTAAGTTTGTTGTAACTTTTTAAAACTCAACAGTATAAACCATTTTACATTTCTATTAAAATTAAAATAACCCAAATGTCAGGGAAATTACTTAGATTTAAGTACTGCAGTTGTACAGTGAAATACCTTCCTACCTTTCTGATAGGAAGTCTTCTTGAGGTGGTATAAAACATTTCTACTGAAATTCTGAGTTGTGGACAACTACGACCACTTGAATTAAAAAATGAAACATTTCACTGCCCAAGTCAGCTGTAACACAAGGCTTGTTCATTAGACTACATGCTGTACAGTATTTGGACACGACATATTTTGTCCCAGGATTTATTATGCATTTCTTCTTCTTCTTTGCATGATTTAGAATAATAAGTTGAGAAATGGGTCTGTTCTGAGTTCATCCTGCACTGCAGCAGCTAATAAAGCCCATTTAATCCCATAAATGCTTTTCATTTAGGCAGGATGGAGCGGAAAACAACTCACCTTTCTCAAGATGTACAGTAATGTCACATATGTGTATGAAGATGGATCAAACACAGCTAACCTTAAATGTCAAAGCAGAGAGGAGCCTAGTAGGCCTATGTACTTTCATTCATTAAACAAGATGAATAAACTATGCAGAGAATTGTAAAAAATCTTGAATGTTCTCCACTTATCCTGTAGTTACACAGTCATAGTTTTCCCATGCACAGCAAAGATGAGATGTGTGCTGTTCTCCCATTCTTCCTCTGTATCTACACATAGACAACAAGTAACTCACTCCAGGATCCCCACTTGGCAACTCGCTCCAGGATCCCCACTTGGGATGTGGCGGTGGTTTTTGGGGTGTTGGCTGAGGCCCCCTTTGAACCCCTGGAGTCGGCTGAGGCCAAGCACTTGACCTTCAAGATGGTCTTTCTCCTTGCTATCACCTCTCTGAGGAGGGTGGGGGATCTCCAAGCACTTTCGGTGTCTCCTTGAAGCTTGAAGTTTGCCCCGGGGAATATTAGGGCTATCCTGCACCCTCGTCCAGGATATGTCCCTAAGGTGCCGTCCTGTATGGCAGGGTCAACAGTGCTGCAGGCATTTCATCCTCCACCTCATGTGACGGCAGAGGACGGGAGGCTTTATTTGCTCTGCTCTGTCAGAGCTCTGAGTATCTATACTCTGAGGTCCTCCCGGTGGAGGAAGGCTGACCAGCTGCTCGTGTGTTTCAGGTCTCCCAAGGCTGGGCTCCCCACATCCAAACACACTATTGGCAACTGGATCATGCAGACTATTTCCCTGGCCTGTCAGGTGCGCGGTTTGCCTTCACCTATGGCTGTGAGGGCTCACTCTACCAGGGGTATGGTGGCCTCTCAAGCCCTCCTTTCGGGGGCCTCACTACAGGATGTCTGTGATGTGGCTGGCTGGACCACTCTGCACACGTTCATCCGTTTCTACAGTATTGACCTTTCTGCACCCGGCACCCGTGCGCTCTCCTCCTAGTCGTGCCCACTGGTTGCTGCACACTGGGGCAGGTTCCCTCGAGGGGGAACGTCTCAGGTTAGGTATGTAACCCTGGTTCCCTGAGAAGGGAAACGAGACACTGTGTCGGTCCTCTACACCACACCCCGCCTGCTTCATAGTTAAAGCTAATAAGTATTGTGTGCCGGTGTGCTTATATACACCTCCGGTTATGCCTTCACACTCCGTCAACACCGTTCTACTAACCCCAAAAGGATTGGAGTAGTTTTCATTCACATTCAGCCCTACTACGCCTAGAGGCGTTCCCATAGTGTCGTAACCGACACAGTGTCTCGTTTCCCTTCTCGGGGAACCAGGGTTACATACGTAACCTGAGACGTTACAGCGACTGAGAGGTGGAGAAGCTGTGTACCCATAAGTAAAAGGCAATAAATCTAAATTGAACGTTACGAAGCGAACAGCGGCGGGTCCGAGCTACTGTAGCGTTACCTAGCTGCTCATGGCTGCATCACTACGGGATAGTAAACAAATCGCTTCATATTAGCTTTTTACCGTTACATCATTTCTTGCAGACTTTGACAAGTTTTTGAGGAGTTTATGTTGGAGTCTGTGTTGTGCTGGGAGCAGGTCTTTCTTAGTGTTAGCAGACTCCATGTCGTAAGTTGCAGTGTTGTTGCTGCTGAGTGCAAAGTAGACACAGCGAGAGGCTCGGGAGTGCGCATGCAGGTGTCAGTCACTGGATACCTGCCTTCAGAGTTAATAGCCAAACCCAGCAAGTGGATCATTTTAATGTCAGATTACAACCCCTTCACACACAGGCAATAAAAAAAGGATTCATTTTAGTAGAAAAACTACATATAGCCCCTTTAATCAGATACTTATTTATTTATTGCATTTATATATTTCTGTATTTATTTCTGAATTTGTCAGGATCAGTCCTCCATAGTTCACTAGCAGCCAGAAAAAAAAAACGTGACTTGACTTGTAATTATAGAATTATTTATTATAACAGGCTGACAGTTATTATAGTGTATTTACAGTATATATCATGCAATGACATAAAAGGCAAATTTAAAGTGATAGAACAACAGCGTGGACCCTGGAGTTGTAACAAAGTTAAGGCTTAAATGCTAATTTGCACACCCAATCAAATATGAAGCGGACAAAAAAGTACTGTGTACATTTGTCAAAGACAAATTAAATTATTATATTTTTGTGAGGTTTTGACTGACTTTGACAAAAACATATCTTTGATTCACTTTCTGTACTTAAAGTACTTGAAACAGAAGTTCTTGCATTCATTGCATCAATTGAAGTTTCAATTAAGTTATTGATTAGTTTGTATCTTTTTATTAAACACTGTTTTACACAGTTCTTAGGTTTTAGGAGACTGAAAGCCAGATTAAGCTTGAAGACTGTTTGAGGATAAAATTTTAACATTACAAAATATATGTAAAAGAAAATATGTCCATCTGGCTAATTATGAGTCACACATTCTGGTCAGGGTGATGTTGGCAACAGGGCAAAAAAATGTTATTTATGTGTGCATTAGGCCCATATGATTGGTGAAACATTGCAAACACTCACATAAAAAGTGATACGATATACATGAATACACTTTATATAAGCATTCACCTTTATGTTCAGTTGGCAACCCAGCTAATGGAAGACTATTTCTGATGCAAATATATTCATTTTTGCAAAGATTTGAGTAAAGAAAGTAAAGGACCATATAAAAAAGACAATGTAACTGCTATAACAACAAAAGTTTAAAAAGATTTTCCATGTAGCTGCCCGGAGCAATACTTTTTTTTCCTGTGAAGTCACATAGAAAAAGACATTTTAGGCCTGTCATTTCCAGGCCTGAAAGTGCTGAGAAGTCATCTTTGGATGTCCCCGATAATACTATCTGGTCAGCATGAAAGAAAAGGAGGATATACTCATTAAAAGAGCACCTCTTCACAAGATACTTGTACAATCTGGCACATTTCTGGAACCTGTTTAAGGGTTCAATGTCCATCAGAGGAGCACAAATATCACAAGAAACAGACATCTCTGATGGGAGACAGATGGGGAGCTCAGATGAGGGAGATCCGTATAGGGATGGTGGGAGACTCTGTCCTGTGCTGAGGGGAGTGATGGGACAGCACATGTTCCACCATTGTGTGTTTAGACATGTGTTTCATAAGGTATGTCTCCTGAAAAAAAAAGATGCTTTTACACATATCCATAGCAGTTAGCTCAGATTTTAAAAGGCAACTTGGATTTCCAACTCACCGAGGTGTATGCTCTGCCGCACATACTGCAGCAGTAGGCCTTGGCATTTTGATGGCGTGTGCAGACAGGTGGATCTGCAGAGAGGCAGAGTCTGAATAGGCACGGTAGCAGTTGGAACATTTGAAGGGCTTGTCTTTGTTGTGCTGCCTCTGGTGAGACTTCAGCAAGGAAAATAAAACATAGGAAAAGTGAGTCACCTGAGTCATGCAGTATTGCTGGACGATCGGGGGGGTGAGAGGTTAGTGTAAAACAGGTAAAGAGGATAACAATTAATGTTTACCTGCAGGTTAGATAGCTGAGTAAAAGCTTTTTCACAGCCTGGGTGGGCACATTTATATGGTCGATCCCCTGTGTGAATTCTGAAACAGGAAAAATGAAGTCTTCAACTCTTTTCAAACCAATCAGAGGCAGAGTTGTGGAACATGTGGTGGGGAAAAACAATAACGCACTCTGCGTGATCCTCTCTAATGACATAACAATCTGAAACGTCAGTTCCTACTGTTGCAACAAGTTAACACAATTTGAAAGGTTTAGTTCACCCAAATAATAAAAAAAATATATCAAGTCCAAGTTTACAATTTCTCACAGATTTGTTCTCAAAGGGCTTGTATGAGTGACTCAGGAGAACTTCCCAGATTCACCAATTTTCTTGTTTTTTTAAGTATGAACACAATTTATGAGTGGTCCAGACCTGTTGTAGGAGTCATGTGCTGTTAGTCTTATCCCAACCTAATAAATTATACTTTAAATTGTGTTAACATTATCCTGTTTGACTCTTTAATAATCCATCCATCCATCCATCTTCATCCGCTTATCCAGGGTTGGGTCGTGGGGACAGCAGCTCCAGCAGGGAACCCCAAACATTAACAAGCTCTGACTGGGGGATCCCGAGGCGTTCCCAGGCCAGTGTGGAGAAATAATCTCTCCACCTACTCCTGGGTCTTCCCCGAGGCCTCCTCCCAGCTGGACGTGCCTGGAACACCTCCCTAGGGAGGCATCTAGGAGGCATCCTTATCAGATGGCCAAACCACCTCAACTGGCTCCTTTCAACGCAAAGGAGCAGCGTCTCTACTCTGAGCTCCTCGCGGATGGCCAAGCTTCTCACCCTATCTCTAAGGGAGACACCAGCCACCCGCCTGAGGAAACCCATTTCAGCTGATTGTACCCAGAATCTTGTTCTTTTGGTCATGACCCAACCTTCATGACCATAGGTGCGGGTAGGAACAAAAATTGACCGGTAGATCGAGAGCTTTGCCTTATGGCTCAGCTCTCTTTTCGTCACAATGGTGCAGTAAAGCGAGTGTAATACCGCCCCCGCTGCTCCGATTCTCTGGCTAATCTCCTGCTCCAGTCTCCCCTCACTCATGAACAAGACACTGAGGTACTTGAACTCCTTCACTTGGGGTAAGGACTCATTCCCTACCTGGAGTTGGCACTCCACTGGTTTCCTGCAGAAAACCATGGCTACAGATTTAGAGGTGCTAATCCTCATTTCAATAGCTTCGCACTCTGATGCGAACCGATCCAGTGAGAGCTGAAGGTCACGGACTGATGATGCCATCATCCGCAATAAGCAGTGACGAGATCCCAAGCCCACCGAACCGCAGCCTCTCCTCGCCACGACTACGCCTCAATATCTTGTCCATGAATATCACAAACAGGATTGGTGACAAAGCACATCCCAGGCGAAGGCCAACCCTCACCTGGAAAGAGTCTGATTTACTGCCGAGTACTTGGACACAGCTCTCGCTTTGGATGTACAGGGATTGGATAGCCCTGAGAAGGGCTCCCCTCACCCCTTACTCCCGCAGCACCTCCAACAGTATCTCTCTGGGGAAACGGTCATACACCTTCTCCAGATCTACAAAGCACATGTAGATTGGATGGGCATACTCCCAAGCCCACTCCAGGATCCTTGTGAGAGAAAAGAGCTGGTCAGTTGTTCCCACGACCGGGACGAAAACCGCATTGTTCCTCTTCAATTTGAGGTTTGACTATCGGCCGAACCCTCCATTCCAGCACCCTGGAGTAGACTTTACCGGGGATCACTCCCTGGTCCCCCTTTTTGAACAGGGGAACCACCACCCCAGTCTGCCACCCCTTGGGCACTGTACCCGACATCCATGCAATGTTAAAAGAGACGTGTCATCCAAGACAGCACCTCCACACCCAAAGCTTTTAGCATTTCTGGAAGGATGTCATCAATCCCTGGGTCTTTACCACTATGGAGTTGTTTGACTACCTCAGTGACTTCCTCCAGGGAAATTGACGAGAAACCCCCATCAGCCTCCAGCTCTGCCTCCACTAGAGAGAGCATGTCAGTCAGATTTAGGAGTTACTCAAAGTGTAACCTCCACTGCCCAATTACCTCCCCAGTAGAGGTCAACAGGGTCCCATCCTTACTGTACACAGCTTGGATGGTTCCCCGCTTCCACCCCCTGAGATGATGGACGATTCTCCAGAAACACTTTGGTGCCGACTGAAAGTCCTTCTCCATGTCTTCTCTGAACTTCTCCCACACCCGCTGCTTTACATCTGCCACAACAGAGGCTGCAGCCCTTCAGGCCTGTCGGTACCTTGCAACCTCCTCCAGAGTCCTCCGAGACAACAAATCCCGGAAGGCCTCCTTCTTCAGTCGGACGGCTTCCCTGACCACCGGTGTCCACTACAGTGTTCGAGGGTTACCGCCTTCCGCTGCTTCAGCAATAGAGGCTTTGAACATTGCCCACTCATGTTCAATGTCCCCAACCTCCACAGGGATGCCAGAAAAGCTCTGCTGGAGGTTTGAGTTGACGATCTCACGGACAGGTGCCTCCTCTAGACGTTCCCAGTTCACCCTCACTACCCATTTGGGCTTACCAGGTCTGTCCAGAGTCTTCCCCCAACCCCTGACCCAACTCACCACCAGATGGTGATCAGTTGACAGCTCCGCCCCTTTCTTCACTCGAGTGTCCGAAACATGCAGCCTTGAATCAGATGAAACAATTACAAAATCGATCATCGATCTTTGGCCTAGGGTGCTCTGGTACCATTTACACTTATGAGCATCCTTATGCTCGAATATGGTGTTTGTTATAGACAATCCATGACTAGCACAGAAGTCTAACAACAAACACCCACTCGGGTTCAGATCAGGGGGGCTGTTCCTCCCGATCACGCCTTTCCAGGTATCTCCATCATTGCCCACATGTGTGTTGAAGTCTCCCAGCAGAACTATGGAGTCAATAGTGAACTCCATTCAGGGTCTCCAAGAAGGCCAAGTATGGTAAAGTGCTGTTTGGTGCATATGCACAAACAACAGCCAGAGTCCCCCCACCCACTACCCAAAGGTGTAGGGAGGCGAGCCTCTCATTCACCCGAGTAAACTCCAACGTAGCGGTGCTCAGCCGGGGACTTGTGAGTATCCCCGCACCCGCCTGGCGCCTCACACCTTGAGCAACTCCAGAGAAGAATAGTGTCCATCCCCTATCAAGCAGTATGGTTCCAGAACCGAGACTGTGCGTGGAGGTCAGCCCCACCAGATCTAACTTGTAGCGCTCCATCTCCCGCACAAGTTCCGGCTGCTTCCCCCACAGAGAGGTGACGTTTCATGTCCCCAGAGCCAGCCTCTGCTGCCCGGGTCTGGTCCGTCGATGCCCCTGACCTTCACTGCCACCCATATGGCAGCGTACCCGACCCCTGAGGATCTTCCGATGGATGGTGGGTCCAAAGGATGGAGAGGGGGGTGCCACGTTGCTTCTTCGGGCTATGCCCGGCCTGGCCCCGTGGCAAACTCGGCCATCAGGCGCTCGAAAAAATAATTGTAAATGTATTCATATAGCCTAACGACATCATCCATCATTTAAATTGGCTATTGATGTTACTGTATAACACTACAATATGTATAACCCTATCAATATGAATCTCATCTCAAACTTAAATGATGGGCTAGTTGGAGGTTAATTTGTCTCTGTATATACAGTGCATAGAAAAAGTCTACACACGCCTGTTAAAATGCCAGGTTCTTATGATGTAAAATAATGAGACAGAGATAAATCATGTCAGAACTTTTTCACCTTTAATGTGACCTATACTGTGAACAATTCAATAGAAAAACAAGCTGAAATCTTCAAGGGGGAAAATGAAAAATAAAAAAACCTTACAATAACTTGGTTGCATAAGTGTGCACACCCTCTTATAACTGGGGATGTGGCTGTGAATAAACCAATCACATTCAAACTCAGGTTAACTAGAAGTCATTACACACCTTCCATCATTTAAAGTGACTCTGATTAATCACAAATAAAGCTCAGCTGTTCTAGCAGGACTTTCCTGATATTTTCTTAGTTGCTCCGAGCAAAAGCCATGGTCCGCAGAGAGCTTTCAAAGCATCAGAGAGATCTCATTGTTGAAAGGCAAAAGTCAGGAGACGGGTACAAAAGAATTTCCAAAGCATTAGATATACCATGGGACACAGTGAAGACAGTCATCATCAAGTGGAGAAAATATGGCACAACTGTGACTTTACCAAGAACTGGACGTCCCTCCAAAATTGATGGAAAGACGAAAAGAAAACTGGTCAGGGAGGCTTTCAAGAGGCCTACAGCAACATTAAAGGAACTGCAGGAATTTCTGTACTGGCTGTGTGGTACATGTGACAACTATCTCCCGCATTCTTCATATGATCTTTCATACAAAGAATGCGGGAGATAGTTTAGTAACGCTATGGGGTAGGGTGGCAAGACGGAAGCCTTGAAAAACATCCAAGAACGGTTGAAGTTTGCAAAAACAAACTTCAAGTCCCCCAAAAAATGTGGGAAAATGTGTTATGGTCAGATGAAACCAAGGTTGAATTTTTTGGCCATAATTCCAAAAGGTATGTTTGGCGCAAAACAACACTGCACATCACCCAAGGAACATCATTCCTCAGGCATGTTCTGACATGATTTATCTTTGTGTCATTATTTTACATCATGAGAACCTGGCATTTTAACAGGGGTGTGTAGACTTTTATTTTTTAAGTGTTATCTTTAGGATCTCTTAGTGCGTCAGGCCCTTGGAAGACGGTGACAGAATGCTGATATATTGGCAAGGACAGATGAATGATTGTTGCTGCAGTTTAGAATACCAAGAGCTATAAATTCATATCACATTCTGCAAATGTGATACTCGTTAGAACTGTAACTCTGCAGACAGACACACCGATCCAACCCTTTTCCCTTCATTCCACTGCTGATGCTGTTGAAAATTATAGTCTTTTCTTAATGGATCTCTAAAAGCAGGACTTCGGTCTCTGAAAGTTCTTATTTTTACTCTTCAATGTCATTTTCATGTGAGTGAATGTTTGTCTATGTGTGGCCTTGCGATGGATTGGCGACCTGTCCAGGGTGTACCCCGCCTTTTGCCCAATGTTAGCTGGGATAGGCTCCAGCCCCCCCGTGACCCTGTACGTAGGATAAGCGGTTGACGATGGATGAATGGATGGAATGTCATTTTCACGAATGAACACTCCCTGACGTATGGGGCAGGACGCGTAGTCATATATGGTACAATTGGGGTGTTAATTATGCTAATTTACAGTTCTCATGGGTGTAGGCTCAATTGCACACAGAAGACATTCATCTTGTTTACGGGGGTCATTTACAGTTACCTGAAGTTAGAAGCGCTTGCTGAATTACAAATGCGGCATGCTCTTACAAGCCAACTGTATAAAAAATGGACTAGGATGTTTCTAGGATGAATGCGAAAATGTTCTCGCATGAGGCCCATTCTTTGTTAAATGAAAGCTATTTTTGACTGTAACCAAACAAACATGTCTTCCTCAAAAGACATTTGAATGTATACAGTAAAATAAAATATGGTCAGAGTTTTTGATATTGTCTTAACAAACAGTAAAATATTTATGTTTAGTATTAATCATTTTACCAAGAAGCTGATATGCTGTGTGGACTGTAATGTAATTCAAGGAAACTTGTCCACACAAATAAACTTTCTTTTTACTCTGCTGGATCCTGCAGGAAGGTTTTTGTAAATGAAAAAAAAAAAAGAAATACATGTTTTAAATCAGATTCCACCACAGCTTACTACTGTCATACTCATTAGGACACAATATATTAGAGTATAGTGGGCTGCTAAGATTATAATGTTACTAAACATGACTGATGCTGCACAACATAAAATACTTAAATTCATCATACCTTTGGTGGCTAACAATGAAATTACAATAGAAGCTAAACATGCTGCGATGAGTGTAGAGATCAGACCTGGTGTGCTGCTGCAGATGTGAGAGCTGGCGAAAACATTTCTCACAGTAGGAACAGCGGTAAGGTTTGACGCCCAGGTGTATGCGCAGGTGCTGGGCCAGGTAAGATGCGTTCGCAAAGGACTTAGTGCAGTGAGGACACTTGTGGGCCTTTGCCTCTGTGTGCGTTTTGGAGTGGATCTGCATGTCTGACTTGGAGAAGAAGGTCAGCGGACAAACTTTACACCTGCATCAAGAACACATTGACAGATACACGTAAAGATGACGCACAGAAGGAGACAAGTGTATGCACAAGGACAAATGGTGCCTACAGTGTATGTTTAAAGCTGCAAGCGTATTAGCATTATTAGTTTTACAGTGTGTCTAATAGTGGTGAAAAATAACTAAATATATTTAGTCATGTGCTGTACTTACATACTTCTTGATGTACCTAGTATTTCCACTTCATGTTACTTTAAACCTGTAATTTTATCTCCATTACAAGTATATAGCATCTATAGTTACTAGTTACTCCACAGCTAAATAGATTATATATAAAACACACAATCAGTTCACGATAATATACTGCATTACACTGGATAGAAAAAGTCTACACATCCCTGTTAAAATGCCAGGTTCTTATGATGTAAAATAATGAGACAGAGTTAAATCATATCAGAACTTTTTCCACCTTTAATGTGACCTATAATGTGAGCAATTCAATAGAAAAACAAACTGAAATCTTCAAGAGGGAAAAATAAAAACCTTACAATAACCTGGTTACATAAGTGTGCACACCCTCTTATAACTGGGGATGTGGCTGTTTTCAGAATTAACAAATCACATTCAAACTCAGGTTAACTAGAAGTCATTACACATCTGCCATCAGTTAAATTGACTCTGATTAATCACAAATAAAGCTCAGCTGTTCTAGCAGGACTTTATTGATATTTTATTTAGTTGCATCTCCGAGCAAAAGCCATGGTCCGCAGAGAGCTTTTAAAGCATCAGAGAGATCTCATTGTTGAAAGGCAAAAGTCAGGAGACGGGTACAAAAGAATTTCCAAAGCATTAGATACACCATGGGACACAGTGAAGACAGTCATCATCAAGTGGAGAAATATGGCACAACTGTGACTTTACCAAGAACTGGACGTCCCTCCAAAATTGATGGAAAGACGAAAAGAAAACTGGTCAGGGAGGCTTCCAAGAGGCCTACAGCAACATTAAAGGAACTGCAGGAATTTCAGGCAAGTACTGGCTGTGTGGTACATGTGACAACTATCTCCCGTATTCTTCACATGAATGGGCTATGGGGTAGGATGGCAAGATGGAAGCCTTTTCTTACAAAGAAAAACATCCAAGTACAGCTGAAGTTTGCAAAAACAAACTTCAAGTCCCCCCAAAAAATGTGGGAAAATGTGTTATGGTCAGATGAAACCAAGGTTGAATTTTTTGGCCATAATTCCAAAAGGTATGTTTGGTGCAAAAACAACACTGCACATCACCCAAGGAACAGCATACCCACAGTGAAGCAAGGTGGTGGCAGCATCATGCTTTGGGGCTGTTTTTCTTCAGCTGGAACCAGGGCCTTAGTCAGGGTGGAGGGAATTATGAACAGTTCCAAATACCAAGTTATTTTGGCACAAAACCTTCAGGCGTCAGTTAGAAAGCTGAAGATGACAAGGAAGTTCACCTTTCAGCATGACAATGACCCAAAGTATACATCAAAATCCACAAAAGCATGGCTTCACCAGAAGAAGATTAATGTTTTGGAAAGGCCCAGCCAGAGCTCAGACCTGAATCCAATTGAACATCAGTGGGGTGATCTGAAGAGGGTTGTGCACAGGCAATGTCCTCACAATCTGACGGATTTAGAGCACTTTTGCAAAGAAGAGTTGGCAAATATTGCCAGGTCAAGATGTGCCATGCTAATAGACTCCTACCCAAAAAGACTGACTGCTGTAATAAAATCAAAAGGTTCTTCAACAAAGTATTAGTCTATGGGTGTGCACACTTATGCAACCAGTTTATTTGGGGGGTTTTATTTTTCATTTTTCCCCTCAAAGATTTCAGCTTGTTTTTCTATTGAATGGTTCACATTATAGGTCACATTAAGGTGGAAAAAGTTCTGACATGATTTATCTTTGTCTCATTATTTTACATCATAAGAACCTGACATTTTAACAGGGGTGTGTAGACTTTTTCTATCCTCTGTATATAGTATAGTGAGTGAGTAATTTTAGTTTTAATTTATTTTATTTATAAATGTATAAATAATTGCGCTCCTTTAGTTCTGCTTTTGGTCTCTACCAACTTCTAAAGAGAAATATCTGGCTCTTTAGCTGCTAAATGCTTCACTATGTTCACCAGCAAGTTGCTAACAGTGTCTGTCTTCTGTTTGATGTTGACCAGGTAAAGCCTGCTGTGACTGAAAACAAGAATGATGGAGATGTACCAAAACAGAAGACATGTGGGCTGGAAAATCAAACAATGAGCTGAAAAAAGAAAGAACTGTAAAGTCAGGTGCTAGTTCTCTCTGGGATTTGTCACAACAGTTGACTTATTTCAAATATGACCTTGGCTTTTTATCCATTTTGATTATAGACACTTTAAGTAACATTTTGAATACAAAACATTTACTTCTTATGAACTATTTTTACATAATTTCTTGCATTCCTACTTGTATACAATCAAACAAGCTTCTTGCCCCACTACAGTCTGTGTTTAGTAAATATCTTGTCATGACCTGATCCCAGATGAAGAGATAACATCATGAACATCACAACAAACAGTTCCCATCCTTTGTTTTAGACTCTGGCCACTGGGAGGCTTTAATATTTTATGCTTTGATTTAAGTATTATTGTTATAATATTTTTCACTATTCTACTGTGTTTTATACTATAATCGTGCTCTGTTACCATACTTGTTACCCTACTTACAATAGAGTGTGTCTCGTTTTGAAGGTATTACAAACAGTATGGCTCCTCCACCACTCCATCACATTAAAAACCAGCCAAACCACTAAAACAACAACTAGAGGAGATTGTCAAGAAGACAAAGTATTTTTGGCCAGTCTGCATTTTCTGTCAAAGCCTCTCAAGATTGGAACAGTTTACCATACAGTTTATACTTAGTCTAAGAGCTGCTCCTGCAGGCTACGAACAACAATACCCACACTTCACTAGGCCTAATACTGTTTTTTGTGTCATAACAGATGTTTGTCCTGTCTTTAGTCTTTATATTAAATAAAGAGTCT
The DNA here is from genome assembly GCA_024633595.2 of Lepomis macrochirus. Taxonomy (NCBI): domain Eukaryota; kingdom Metazoa; phylum Chordata; class Actinopteri; order Centrarchiformes; family Centrarchidae; genus Lepomis; species Lepomis macrochirus. The sequence continues at coordinate 21,218,333 of JALXJV020000004.1, read as the reverse complement.
ATTTGTATCTGCATATTTACTGCTTTTATTGTTGATTGTATTTTTAGTGCTTTTACTCTTAACGTGTGTGTTTGAACTATTAACTATTGACTACAGATGAAAAATAGCCTTTTTGGCTAACTCTGGCATATTTCTTAGAAATGTTACCAATGTGCAAGTCTTTGTCAAATAATGTTTGGCTTATTTTCCATTCTGGTGGACATTAAGTTATATTCTATTTTATTCAGCTTTGTAACCATTGTTCTTCTAAATCACTGTGTTCCAGAGGCTGTACAGAGGGAGATTTGAAACCTGCTGTATCTACTGGAGTTATAATTATCTAAAAAAGCAATAGTGAGCCACAAGTCAGAGGCACTGTACCTTTAAAGAAGAAATGTAACACTACCAAGTGAGAGAAGTGCACTAAAAATAGTCTTTTCTTACCTGTAGGTTTTTCCCTCCTTGGCAGTGATGGTGACACAGGACTGGTCGTTGCCTGAGGCTAGGATTGGATAAGGTACCACCAAAAGAGAAGAGCCATTCTCTGCTTTGATCTTCTTACGCCCTCGTTCCTCCCTCGGAGGAGGGCCGAGAAGTCCCACAAGGCCCCCATTGTTTTTGCCAGGCTCCATCCCGTGGCCACAGGCTAACCCTGAGATGAGGTGAGGTGTGGGGGCTCCACCCAGCCGGCTGTGGCTGCTTGAGGTGGGGGTAGTGGGGGTGATGATCTCTGAGGTGTTGAGGTTGCCTGTTCTGGATGCCAGCGCCACACCTGATGAGTGCAAAAAGTGAAGACAAGGACATGGTTGCAATAAGTTATCATCGAGGAGTTACATTTTTTAAAAGATCCCTTAAAATACTCCGTCAAATCTTGCCTTCAATGTTCTGTGTGGACTGATTTGGAAGATTTTAATGCATCACTATTGCAATCTGTCTACTGCCTACACAAACATACATAACACAGAGAAGTCCACATTACCAAACATTATTTCCAGTGCCCAAGATGAATAAAAAACCCACACACTGCAAACCTGCAACAACAGGGAGTACCACACTGGGAGCTATCTGTACAAACTGTGTGTTACCTGAGACGTGGTTCGTCCTGGAGGGGTGGTCTATAAGTTGGCGTAGATGCCAGTCTTCCCATAATCCTCTGGCTTTTATAGCTGCCTTATCATCCAGATTCAAATTTACATCTCCCAGAATACGACCTGGTAAAATGTAAATTCACATTTACAAAATACATACATCTGTTATGATCCTGGTCAACTTGAGTGTCTTAATACCAACATTTTACAGTTGACACTCAGCAAAATATATTTTCATTGTGCAACACTCTTGGTGTGTGTGTGTTCTGGTGTTTATAGAGCTGTGTGTGATAATGCTTGTTAACAGTAGTTTGTTTAAACATGTGTCAACGGTGTTCTCTCAAAATCCCAATACAATGTTTCACCAAGGGAGAACAAAGCATTGTTATTACAACATATAAGGAAATATATGTTCTATCCACAAAAAAATCTTTTTCTTTTTTCTAAACAAAAAGGTTTGCCAGAAGCAAACCCCCTGTGTCTGTGAGTCTGCAGGAAAGAGAGTTTCCCATGGATCCTCAAATGCACCTTGAGCACACACACGTGCACGTATGTGTGCACTTCCTTGAGACTGGGTGAGGTAGTGCTGTATTACTATCAAAACCAATGAAAAATATGGAGCAAATAAAAATCCATTTTCTTTCCTTCATTATTTGATTACTGAACATATTGCCTTCAGATAGCTGGGAGTAGAGAGATTACAGGAAATGAGAGAGAAAGAGTTTGTAAGTGACAAACTAAAGTCTGCAGCCAGTCGTCTACTAGGGACGTTGCAGCTCATGGTCAGCACCAGCTCCTCGACTACCTGAGTGCCCCAAAGACTCATTGTTTTTAACCATGATTTAGACAACCAGAATTGTGTGTGCAATATGAATGTAATGTGAGTTGTGAAGCATGTCATGTGGTAAAGATCATGTATATAAGCAATGGACTCATTAGGAGTCTCGAGGTGATATAAAACAATGTGAAGCAAGTTTGTTGAGCTGCTAAAAGAGGCGCCCAGAGTCTCCACAACCACTAAGAGAACATTAGAGTTAATGAAACAAAAAAAAGGTACCAAAATGGTTCTGAGAGGAAGCTGAACCAATTCTGATCATGCAGGATGATTTCAGTGAAAAGGTGAGGATTGGGGAGGCAGGTGAGGAGTCAGAATACCTGTGACTGAGCTGGAGGCGGGGCGAGCATGCAGCGCGATATCAGGCTGAGACGGGCTGTGGATGTGCATCTGCTGACCTTTGGACATCCCGTGCTGTCCGCCATCCGCCTGGCTGGGGGGAGCCAGTAAGGTCTGTTGGGAAGGGGCTGAGGCAGCGGGCAGATGCTGAGGTCTGATCTTCTCTGCCATCAGCTGTTCCTTGATTTTATTGATCAAGACTAGGTTATCCAGCTGACAGCCAGGAAACAACATTTGTGACAAGAGAACAGCCATCAGTTCAGTCAGTGTCACTTTAATGAGGACCTGGTTCCCTCTAATGGCTCATACATGGCACTGCACCCAAAACTGCCTTCTGTAAATGTCTCTAGGATCAACAGCTGTATTATGTATAATTAAACCTGTGGTTCACAAACCTTTTGGCTTGTGACACCTTAAAATAAAGCAATGTCTACATGTGACCCCTCATAACAGGTTATGATGTTAGTGTGGTCATGTGGCCAGAATAGATAGTATTCAGTGTTTAAGAAGGAGAAAGTTCTCTAATAGATTGTTTATTAATGTGCCCGTTAATAATCTATGGCGAGTTCAGCACAGACAAAATGTTTTTTTCAACGGAAAGGCGGTGCCTCGAACACCCTGTTGTGTAGGCAAGCACACTGACTTTAGGAGGAGATCTGTAAAAAATATACACAAATATCTCACTACCCAAAACATGTATTTTTACATTTGTGTTGTGTAAAATCATATCCACAAACATATAGTGCATTTTTTTAAATTTAACCAGATGATCTCATTGAGATTTAAAACCTCTTTTTCAAGAGAGACCTGGCCAAAATGGCAGCATATTAACAGTGCACAGTTACAAATATAAACACCAAACACACACACACACACACACACACACACACACACACACACACACAACAACAAGGAACAATTAACAAGGCCCTTAAGATGCATGAACAAACAACATTAGACTACTTAAGAGTACAATTTATACATACCGTAAGTTTAAAGGATTTAGTTATTTTAAAAACACTGACAACAATTTATGGCATCTATTTCCAAATCTTTCATGTGGTGTTTAAAGTCACCAAAAGAAATCAGATTTCGCAACTGCAAATCAGACTGCAATGTGTTCCAGGTTGATGGGGCTGTATTATTTGCATGCAAAGTATTATTTACGCATTTGTGGATCTATTTTCACACACAAAACAGTTTTTGTACATTTGCAGATCACTTCCTGTCAATTTGCAGGTCGCGTTATATCTGTGACTTTTTTATACGCATTAGTGGAATTTTGTCCAATCTGTACAGAGATCTGTATACAGATATCTTTAAGTGTGAGAGCAGTTTATTAACTACACCAGTCTATTTATTTAAAAATAAATGTAAAACAAATACAGTGATAACATATTCAATAGTAAACTATATACACATTTATACAGAAAAGTGTAGACAGAGTAGAGTCCAGTGGTCCAGCAGAAGCAGACGTTGTTGTCTCCTACAGACGACCCTGAGTACTGCAGTGGATATTCTTACAACTCATGGGAGGCAATGTCGCTACCGCCACCTGCTGGTGTAGATAATAAACTACTCTCACACTTCCTGATATCTGTTTACAGGTCTCTGTACAGATAGGACAAAATTCCACAAATGCCTAAAAAGGAAGTCACAAATGTACCATGACCTGCAAATTGACAGGAAATTATCCACAAATGTGCAAAAACTGATAAAAATAGATCCACAAATGCATAAATAATATGTTGTATGTGAAATTAAAATATGTGTGTACAGAGTCAATTGTACATTGCAAATTGCACTATATTTTTGTGGATATGATTTTACACAATTTTATACAAAATACATGTTTTAGGTAGTATATATATATATATATATATATATATATATATATATATATATATATATATATATATATATATATTATTTATTTATTTTTTTTTTCACAGATCTCCACAGTACACATTGGACAAAATTCCACAAAGTTACAAATGTCACATGACCCACAAATTGACAGAAACCATTCTGCAAATGCGCAAAAACTGTTTTGTGTGTAGAAGTCACTCCTTATTTTTGTAGATATGATTTTACACATCACAAATGTAAAATTGCGCATCATAGAACACATTTGTGGACTGTATTCTGTAGGTTACAAATATTAACGTCCGATAAAATCTTCCATAGATATCACACGTAATTTTGTGACCTCTAGAGGTGCTGGTCGGCAGATTTTGTTGCCTTTGATGCTCCCTGTAGCTTCCTATTTACCAATCCATTTATTATAAACCACTTTATTTATCAATCTTCTCATTTAACTCTAGGTAAGGAAGTGAATATGTATATTTCCCAAAATGTCTATTTATATAACTATACTACTATATAACTATTTATTGTATTTATTTATTTATTAATACTGCATTATTTAAATAAAAATAATGATGAACCTTTAACACAGAAAATGTACAATACAGTGACTTTACTGCCTAAGGTTGACGTGTGCATAAATACGTGTGAATACCAGAGTCACTCACCTGGCCAGGCATAGCAGGAGGTGGAGGCCAAAAATAGGGATTGTTAAAGCGAGGTTCAGCCATCCTGAAATAAAACACAAGGGTCATAAAAAAGACGAAGACAGGTTTTTCATCTGTACGTCAGTGAAATACTGGTGAGTACATTTATCGAGTATAGATTTGTAGTTTAACTTGTAAGATAGCGGTTCCCAACCCTTTTGACTTGGGACCTTTCATCAGTGGTTGAATAGGTGAGTGATTTTCTTTTTTTTTTTTACTTTAATTTGTTGAGTGTTTTCAGGCATGCAAAAAGGGCAAAGACTATGGGGTAGTTTGAAAATATAAGTATAATTTTGTGTAGCTGATAATATTTTTTTTGTTTATCTTCATCTTGCGACCCCTCAGGTTTATTTAGTTTACCCTAGGTTGGGAACCGCCATTGTAAAATACTCCTATGCACCGCCTCTTATAAATATATGTGAAGATCTTTTGTTAGAGAACAAAACAGCAGTTTAAAACTTGTGTCAGTAGCCCTCCACCCAAGCAGCAGCTGACTGTTTGATGTGATAATTTCAGATAACTTGTCCCAGTCTTGTGATAACATATTTTCAAAGACATTCTGTTTAAGTTTGCCTCCTTCCCCAAAAGTAGGAAAGGATAGCTTTTGCCTTTCCACTGCCAACAGAGATGAGTTGTTGTGGTGAGTGAAAATAGCAGTACATTCTGTATTTTAGACGTTTAAGTGAGGGATACAGAGTCCGGCAGCTTTTTCTTAGGGTTTTTAACCGCAAGAGTTCATGATGGTCATGCTGCCTGAGAGATAGCCTCTCACACGATTACAACAGCTAGTTAGGGAACTCTCCATTATCAGAGACAACAGAAATGTTAAAAGTGATGTGACTCAGATCCTAATCTGTCGCTGTCCGTTTCCTTCTCAACACATGGGGCCCCGACCGGTTCAGAGTCTGGTGGACAGTTAACAGTCTCACCTCAGAGTACAGCAAGACCTGAATGACCTAGCCAGGTCAGTAATCCAGCTAAATGTAATGAGCATGGAATAACTAAAATGAGGATTTTGCACAGAAACCAAGTTGATTTGTAAGTGACACAGCAGTTATTTCTTCTGTTTCTTTACACAATAAGATATGGAATATTCTCTTTTAAAAGAGAATATTGGATTTTTATAGGCTACAATTAAGCACAATGCTTAATGAAGCTGCTTCTCCACACTTTGTTTAGCCAGATGGACAGAGCAGGGAGAGCTGCTTGCTGTTGAAGTTATGATCTGAAAGGCCTTTCTTTCCATAGATTCTCTTCTCAACCTCATATGAAGTCCTTTTTTAAAACATTTTGCATTGCGTGCTTTGGCACACTTCACCATTCCTAAGTCTGTTTGGCTTAGCAGAGGCATAACACAGTCCACCTCCGCGAGCCAAGAGAAACAAAAACGATACGTCCAGGGGTACGAGCGTACAGTAAACCCCACAAAATATTTCTCTAATGATGCCAGTGGGGATCAGTTTCACTTCCTGGAGGCTTTATGCCTCGGGGGAGCCGGCTCACTGGTTTGACTGCTGCTGCACATCTTTGCGTAACATTTTTGAAATGACACGCTTCACAGAGAATACTGTATGTGTGTCACGTTCATTTTTGCAACCTGTAGAGTCAGGTTTAGACTGCATTGTTTGTGGACTTGCGTAGCTGAGTTTCTACAGGGCTTGAATATCAATACCTTCAAGTAACAGTTTTTAAGTATTTCCAGCAGGTAGGAAAATACTTGAACAGTATTTCTGATGCATTAGAGAAGAGCTCAATATCTTGGAAAAAAGAAAAAAACAAACAATCTTACAACTTGCTCATCAGGGCTGAAAATAAGGGATATTTTCATTGTTGGTTAATGTGCAGATTAACTTTTTAGATAATGTCAATAAAATGGCCATTATAATTTCCCGGGCCTAAGGTGATGTATTCAAAATTATTGTTTTGTCTGCAATTTTCACTTAAGAGTTCAGACTAAATGGCTCTTTAATGCATTTATTAAAATGTTGGTCCTTTTATATTTTTTACAAAAGTTTTGAAAGAAATAGTAGTAGTTTCTAATACATCACTCTTTATAAAGGGTTGTAAATTGTAAGTAATGGCTTTATTAATGGTTAATAAATAATTTACTAATGCTTTATAGCTCAATTAAGCCATCTAGAACAAACTTTGGGTTTTGAGGTTCTGAAATAAAATATATTACTATTTACTTGGGCCAAACTCCATACACTCATTAGCATACAACTGCAGACATAGTGGCTTAAACGCCCTTTATTAATGACTTGCTAACATTTATTATTGGAGACCTGAAGGCCTTTTATAATGTGCCAACTCCATGAGTATTTATTAATGGTTAACATGTATATTCATTACCAAAAAGAAAACCAGTCAGAGGGATTATTAGTTTATACTATAGCCTAAATGTTCAAACCTTTATAAAGTATATTAGAAAGTCAGGGACAAGTGTTACCACAATAATGTGTAGGTAGCACGTCTTTTGCAGACACAAAACTATATTTGAATCACAATATGTCAGCATCAGTGTTAAACAGATTGGATCACCTGTAGAAAGAAACACAACTTCATCTCTGAAACTAAAGTTAGGGTTAACTGTCCCCCCCACCCCACCCCCCCTTTTTTGTACCTGCTGTGCTGAATTATTCCTCCGTTCAAAGCCCACAAGAAACAGCAGCTGATGTTTAAATCGGAGCCCCCTCAGCTTTACATGAGAGCATCTCCTCCAGAGAGAAACGATCCTCCGCAGCGCCCCGGTCTGTCCGCCGCCTCTCCCACATTCTCAGACAGTTTATTAAAAAATTTCAGACAAAAGGAAAACAAAAATGGCAGCCCCCGTCTTATTTTTATAAGCACTGGACGCCATATTCTGCAGATCCGAATATTATAAGGAGCTGATTCTCCTGGTGTAATTAAACGCCTTTGCGATGGGTCGGGGATGTGGCATATTTGCATTAAGCGTACGAACGATTGTTTACTTTGATTTGCAGGTTTGAATAGCCCGGCTTGAGGAGAGGAGGAAAAAAAGCCTGACACTTCCTACAACAATCATGCCTTTGCTGAAAGCTCTTCAGCCGCTGAGCCGCAAATCCAGATGTCGACGTTAATAGTGGCGCGTGAGCTTTTATTTGTAGGGCAGAAGAAAAGGAATCAGTCTTTATCACCTCTGCGCTGCAAATGCTCTTTTTTTAAAATAACAACTTTTGCATGACTTGCATAGAAACGGCGACGAAGCTACACCGGAGAGAAAACAGCAGAAAAGAGGCAGATAATTTGCATCGAGCGGCCAACCTACCTGAACCAGCGAGAGTAGAAATATTTAATAAAGGATTAGACTCTTCTTTCTGCTCGCTCCCAGTCGGACTTCAAACCTTCCGGGTCGCCTGCTGTTCACTTCTGGGTGCTGCAGGCGAGGAATTCAGCTGAAACAGATTTTTTAACCCATTTTCACACTGGCTATTTTCTTTCCCTTCACCCGTGCGCTGCAGTGTTAGTTAAAACTGTGTGTGTGCGCGCGAAGTTCATTTTTTTAACACGGTTTTCCCGTACAGTGACTGTTGTGGCACTCATGATTTCACGCGTGAGGCTGACTTTCTCTTACGTGTAGGCTATCATCGCAATAGTCTCAAATAAAGACAGATAAGGCTGTCGGCTACTGATCGCCATAGAGCTCACGTATTAAATGCACGGGGAGAAGAATTTGTTGCATGCAGGTGTCATCTTTTTCAAGCTCTGTCTGTCTGCCCGCCCGTCCCAGGTCATGACGGTCATGGGTAATAAATATAAAGTGTAATCCTCTCAGCAGCAGCATGACAGTCTGCTAATGTGCTCTGTGCTTAGCTCAGCAGGAGATGGCACTGCTGCCACGGCTAGAGCTTCAGCTTGTGTTGCCTGATATTAGACACATGGTGCTCAGATTAAAACAGTTAAATCATATTATGTAGGCAGGCATTGTGGTGATCATCTTGTTTTCAAAATAAACGGATTTTCCACACAATTGCCACTTTATTAGATAAAGGCTTTAATTCAACTTTGTGGGCATTTTGGAGGCTGCATTTTGAATTTTATTCTATATTAAGTTTGTCCACCCCACTTTTATCAATAAGGATGGACAAACTATTTGCCATTGCATAGCTTTCCTGCTCAAACCTTCAGATACACAAATGCATCATTCTAAACTGCTCCTGCACCTTTTTGAACTTATCGGCCTACTTGTTCGCTGCCTAGTGGTTGTTGACTAACACTGAACAATTTAACACCACCACAGACACTCACACTGATAGAAGTTAAATCAGCACCTTCAAGAAACATTAAGGCCACTGTGAAGGCTCATTAGTAAAGCTATGTGGGCCCACTAAACTGCCACTGTGAAAATCCACATCACTGTAAGTGTGATCGTCAGCATAAAAACCGGCCCTGTTATTGTTATGTAAGGCCATTACTGCACTAGAATCCAGAATTGACCCCCTCTGAGCAGGCCACATTTTTTCCCCACTGTTCAACACCGACTGCTTTCTTATCTGCATCGTCATACAAATTAATACACACATTCAAATGTCTGCTCACAAATCCATAGCCAATGCAAAACTACACTGGACTCCATTGCATATCTCCGCCACAAGTGAGAGTGAGGATACAAACAGCGTCCAAATGTAAATAATTAGAGAGGTAGAGCAGAACCCGAGAGTGGCAGTTGAATTTATTATATGTTTGAAACCTTGCTATGGATCAGTTTCCTCTGCTTATGAGAAAAGGTACACTGCACTTCCAAAACAGCCCCTTTACTATAGACACTAATATATTAATCTCCACTGTAGCTTCAATGCTTTCATGAGCTGAAACATGATCAGATGAGACAAATGTTTTGAACAAAACTGGTTCGTTTTCTGTTTTGCCAGTATTTCTTTTTATGAGCTTTATCTGACTATGCTTTGCATAACCTCCTACTGCATTTATATCTATGAGAAAAGAAGTCAATGAAACCTGATAAGAAATGCAGTTTGCAAACCTCTTCTTTGTATCATATAAACAGATCTATGAGCCTCATGTTTGCAGAAAACAGATTCATGCTGGTCTCAAATGATGCCTTACTGGACTATGTTAAAGCTATGAAAGATGCAGTACAGTTAGTCAATTAGTTAATACTTTATTTAAACAGGTTATTGCTTAGAAATCAGTAGCAGTAGTAGTATAAAAACAGACCAACTAGTTTCTCATTAAAGAAAACAATTACAAGTTGCATTCAGATTTCTAGAAGTTGAAATAAAGTTTGACAAAATGGTTTGAGTAGCTTTTCTAGAGGTTTGATCCTCCTCAGGACATGGTGTTTACCTGGTTGTCAAGGAGGTTTTATTCTTCAGGGCATTTTTTGAGGACTTCTCGTGTTCCAGGTTGGCTTAAATATTGAGTTTCAGAGTTCATTCTTCAACCTTGGAAAAGACCGTCAAAACAATCTTACCACATAAGGTCAACTTCAGGAGTTTTTGATCGATCATATCACAAACATTTATTCATTGTTTATTTGAATAGGGACAGATACAAAAAACATAGATTATTACATAAAAAACAATCCGATCCCTGTATCACAGTGTTTATAGCTGTGGCTAATTCTCAATACCTGTCCCTTGATGGGCTTTTAACAGTTAGTAAGATAATGAAAGAGTAAAAATTTACAGTGAATACAATAAAATGTCCAGAAACCAGTTAGCACCAATAAACGTTAGTGTAGTAAATAAACACATTCACTTGAGCTCACACAGATCACACCTCACATACACGCAGATATACATTTCATATGGCATGATCACACTGCTGCTGCTGTATGAGGCAGGCTTTCATCAAGAATTAACTTTCAGTCTTTTGAGTGAACACAGATTAGACGGCCTTACAGGACTCGGAAAATTGGGAATTTTAGACATTTAAAATCTCGTGACCATTTGGCAAGCTCCATCAGCTGAAGAAGATCTTGTGACAGGATCAAAAGCTCCAGAACAGCTATTACACCGACCTTGTGGGGTGGGCTGTATTATCAACCGCTGTTTTTCAAATGGAAAATGAGATTTTAACTTGACTGTTTTCCACATTTCATTCCATCTGTTAGGGACATCATATTTCAAACCAGCTTTGCCGAGATGTATAATCTCAGAACAGCAGAGCCTTAAAGATACATTATGTACAGCGCAACGCCCTTCTGTTGGTTAAATAGGACCATCACACTTGTCCAAACAATGTACAGTGGCTATTAACTGGAAAGTAAAGCCATCATCCTCATTTATGATTTCTAAATGATGGGGAACAACGTTTTAATAGGGTCTGAGGTTAAAATGAAGTATTGAAAAGCATCAATTAATCACATTGCTTAACCAAATAATAAACGTTTTACACTTTCAAAATAATATCCCCAAGAAATGGCATCACCTTCTTCGCAATTAAGTGATTTATAGTCTGATCCTGCTTTACAAAACACTCTGCATAAGTGTATTTGCCGTAACCCTTGAAATAACATACTGTAGTTTGAACAAGGTGGGTGTAACACAGGAATGTTTTTACATTCACCGAGAAAATTAAACACTGTCAATCCAGAAGAGCCTTTTACTGATTTCGACAAGTTCATTTTGACACGGCACACATTGCACTTTGCATCCTCAGCGTTAGTTAGTTGTCAGACAGGTTTTCTTGTCTGCACAAATAGTGCCACACCCACTGAGATGCACATGTTCTCTCACCTCCACACAGGCCAGGTGCAGGGAGCACAGGGGGGAGGGGGGTGGGTCATTATCCCCATGAGGGTGGAGCAAAAAGGGGGGAGGTGAAGCGAACGGATCAAACATTTGAAGCTCATATTGACATGCTGCTCTGAAGGCTCCTTCTGAATTCAGGTAAAAACTAATGCAATTCACAGCAGGTTTTGATCTGGATTTATGTTTTTCTGTTACATGAACTGTACTACGGTAAGCATGTGATAGAGATGATGAGGTATTTTCCTTACAGGTTGAACCAGTATGATTGTACAGTATTATGGTCAGGAGGTGGAAGTATTTACTCTAAGGTCACAGCGAGTATGTGAATGTGCATCTGTGTTGACATTACTGAGGCGGCTCATGGCATTTGTTTATTCACTTCTGGTGTAAAATATCTTTTACATATACAAATATCTTTTAAATAACTTTTTTAAAATTAATTTAAATATCATGCTTGTTGACAGCAGAAGATAGTTGAACTTAGTCCTGAGTTTCCTCATTTTTGATTAAATGTAAACTGCTGTCTGGTACAGAGTTCACTGCTAATGTAAACAATTAAAATATTGATCTGCAAGCACAGTGCAGAAACACACACTGACAGTGGAATGGTTGTGTAAAACAGGTTATACATTTCTACAGAGGCTATACAGAAATATTTAACAATGTTGGGGGGTTTACTGTCAGCAGAGTACCTGGCATTCCAGAGCTCTTCCACCCCAAGGCAAAAAGGGAAACCAGTTTTTCAATACGTTGACCCTGTGAGTATGTGCTGTTCTGTTATAGCAATGGATGGGGTGTTGGAAGGAGCGGCGGTGTTGTGTGTATGTAAACTGGCCTGCAGTCTCCTCTTCTTGCCCTCATTGGCTGCCTCCCACAGTCCCGTCAGCTTCTGCTGCTGCTGCCTTCTCATCTTCACTGACTTTGTGGTTACCGGTGAGTATCAGCAGGCGAGGGCTGTAGCTGTTTTTAATTTCAGGAATTAGACTTGGAACCATTAGTTGTGTTGTGCAAGCAGGGGAGAGTAGTGCTATTCCTGATTGGCTGCTTCTCCGACAGCCTGTCTGCAGAGTTCATCTTTTGTTACAAGTTGATTAATTGATTCATATTCATTTGATGTATTGATTCAAACAACGGCAACAAAAAAAACCAAAACATTTTTAAAGCAGAAAAGCCAAAAAATGTCCAAGTTTCAGCTTCTCAAATGTGAGGATTTGCTAGCTTATGTGATAGTAAACTGAATATGTTTCTTGGCTGGACCAAACATGACACTAGATTTAAGAACACTGTGATGGCATTGTCACCATTTTCTGACGCTGACTGAATGATTAATTGATAATGAAAATAATAGTGATCCTGTAATTATCTCATTTCAACTTGGTCTTAATTTTTTGTTGTTTTGTTGTAGTAGGTTTGGTCAAGTTAACATCAGTACCACATGAAGTAGCAGAAGATTGGCTTTCCATTCATTTTATTTTCCTCCACAAAAACATGTAGGTATATGTGTACAAATACAGTATACGTTGGCAGTTTTTACATTCATCTGCTGAAGGAGGAAAACTTCTCTGTGCTCACGTTAAATCTCAGTTTAACACATGTATGAGCATGATTTTATCATAACTAGTTGTGATTTTTGCTAATATGCAACTTAAACAAGTGTCAGGTGGGCACTGGAAACCTTCAGTGAGCAATATCAGCATGTACATAGATTCTGGATTTTTCAATGAGGGAGTAGATGTAGTTTTAATGTGTTTTATGTCTAACAGGGTAATTTAACTTTTTTGTGGAAAAAACACATCGGACGCAAATTATTTATGTCCTTAACATGTCTGTATTCATTTTTTTTTAATCTCCCGCAGGTTTTCTGACTTTCCTTTGCATCTTTGAGTCCTGGCTGTCTGATCTGACCCCACTGGGTGATGTCATTGCCCTGCGCTTCCTGTTGTTTCTCAGCCACACATATGGTGTGGTGTTGCTCCTGACCACACCTCTGATTGCTGTGGAGACTGCATCTAGACTGCTGTGGCCTGTGGCTCACAGGAGTCAAGAAGCGGACTCTGATGGTCAACGGTGTTATGCTGGGGAGGTGACTGGGAAAGAGGAGGACAGCGACAACCCAGACAAAGAAAAGAGCTTGTCTCATGTTGTCAGCTACCTCTGCTGCCTGTCTGTGTGGGTCGTCGTCGCCCTAAACGTCAGGTGGCGATGGAAGCTGGAAGAAGTGTGGACTGCTGCCTGTTTGCACTCAACCAACTCCCTCATGAGATGTTTGCCCAATCTTTTCAGCCCCATATCCAGCACTGAGAATCCCTGCTGGGGCATGGCCTTCCTCTCCCTCCTTCTGCTCCTCCTAACCACTAGCACGGGCTTGCACAGGCGACACTGTATGCCTGCAGAAATGGGAAGGAAAGACAGAGAGAAACGTCGAGTTAGCAATAGTGGCGACAGTTGCTGGCAAGGCCGTGTTCCAGCACTGTCTGCACACTCCAAGCCTGCGAACCCTGGGATGTCTGTATCAGAGGCAGCACAGTGTGTTGACCCAGAGAAAACAGAGAGCAGCTGCACTGTTCACAGAGCGTGTTACTGGAACAGCATGCAGATGTCGGCGTGTCACCATGGAGACCTTGTCCTCATCTCCCCCCAATGTTTATCTGCAGAGAGGGAAGGACAGGAGCATGAAAGGACAAAGAGATGTAAACCTCTGACATTTATCAAGGAGGACCACGTGGACTCACAATACAGGAACCAGTGTGGGTGGCGAGAGTGCGGCTTTGCCTCCCCAGGGGTGAATATAATGATAGGGTTCGTGGGCGTGCTCTCCATCTTTGTGCTTCCTCTAAACCTCAGTGTGAACATTCTTCTGATCAGGAACATAGAGAGTCTGCTGGAGCTGTGCATCAAATCTTTAGTTTCATCCACAGCAAAAACAAGCAACACATCGGCCTCTCACAATGAAACACTTGTATAAAAACACGCCAGCGAGAAGAAAAAGTGGAAGCTGACTGGGGGCTATTTGCAACCGGATCACCAGATTAATATTGCATGTGTGAGGACAGCAGGTCTACCTGTCAACATTGGTTTCAATGGAGTGTAAATAAACATTACTGAGCAGCCATTTACATGCAAAGAATAATATGTGGAAACTGCTGAAAGGTGCTGAGGAGACAGGTTGAGGCGTGCTTGCTAGAAAGGAACTAAACCTGACTGAAACAGACGGCTGGCTGGAAGGCCTGCTTTTATTGTTGGGAGCCTTAAGATCTGCAGCGATTAGTCATTACACGATGGTTAGAGAAGGAGTCTCACCAGTTTAAATAAGACTAATCCAGGGACAAACAGTGTTTTGAAAGTAATAATATAAAGTGTGTTGATGCTGCATCACATGAATAAAAAGATGTATGTATAAATAATGAGTGACTTGAGGGTCCACAGATGTTGTTTTTCTTCTTTGTAATTTTGTCTCTGTTCGTAAATCAGTTGGTTTCAAATGATACCAATGATACCAATGATATACTATTCCTCACAGGTAAAAAGTAACTTGAGTGCATTCAGTCAGTTACGGTATCTAAGTAAAATGTTGAGGTACTTGTAGGCTACTTGACGTCCCTTGAATTTTTCCATTTTATGCTGCTTTATATTTCTACTCCACTACACGTATATGATGGCTGTAGTCACTACTTTTATGCTTGAGATTTTGCATTAAAAAAACGTAGTTATAAAATACAAAGAACTGTTTTACATCAAACAACTTGCTTCCAACGTTTCTAGTATAAGATGAGATTTTTTTTTTTTATATAACCTGTGAAATGGGGACATTTCATCTGAAGAAAGGGAAGAATGTAAGATGAGATTTATTTTGTTATGATTTATTTTATAGATTACGCCATTTAAGGAAATAAGTTGCATGCTTTAATTAATGTTAACTATATACATATGTTATATTTTGTTTCGGAGCTTTAACAGAAACTACATTACATGGTGCACCTTGCCTGAAAAAGTTAGTACCGGCCAAGGTTGGCGGAGTGATAAACAAGTGGACGCAGTTCTCCTGTCCCCGTGCTCTTATTTTACCCACGTCTACCCATAGACTATGCGTCTACCCAGCATTACATGGTTAATTAACGCTACAAGAAAGGTGCAGCGTTACACTAGCTTGTGACAAAAAAACTGTCTAGTTGAGGCCCTGGTTCAAACTTTCTCCCCAGGAATCTCTCAGATAGTTTTATTTAAATAAGAGTTTGAGGCCAAAACAGGTCAAATCATCAAAACAAAACAAAAATTCAAACTGAAAGCTAAGTGGGTTTCTGGATGCTAGGCTGCTAATGGTGCATTGTGGTATTGGTACTTTTACAATGCAAAAGTTGCATTTATTTGCTTTTAAACACTTTCTAACCAAGAGTTAATTTGATTAGATGATTGATACTACTGAAGTTAAAGTTACAGCCAGCAGCGGTCAGCTTAGCATAACAACTGGATTTGGAGGAAACAGTTTGCTTGGCTCTATCGAAAGGTAACAAAGAAAATCAGCTTAACAGCACAGCTAATTAACACGTTTATATACGTTGTTTAATCTGTAAAAAAAACCAACTTGTTTTTACACTTTAGGTAGCCAGTGGCACCCTGAACTGTAATGACAAGTCTGCCAAACAGAAAGCAGGCTAACCTAGTTTGTCATTTTCCACATAGGCGATGCTTACATTAAACAAAGGGGATGCAATGTGTTAACATTAGTGAGCTTTAGAAGTGCTGGTAGGTGGATGTAAGACTACCTTTGGGCAGAGCCTGAGGCTATTTCCAGTCTTTATGCTAAGCTAAGATAACCAGTTGTTAAGTGCTGTGTAGTATTACTATTTAGTGGTCAAACATATGTGGTTTAAATTCGCTTAATTAGCGAGAAAGCGAATAAGCACATTTCCCCAAAACTATTTCTTTAAATCACATAATGAAAGGTATAACTTGCTCCTGTGAATTTATAGAGACTAACATTATTATGATACAGGATAAACTGAACTTGAACTGTCTTGTACTCACATTGTAGGGATAGATATGCACGGATCATGCCTGAAGTGGCAAGTGCAGATAATCCCAGAGTGAGCAGGGACACAGGTGTCAACACCAGAGGGCACTCCGGTACAACAACAACTCATCGCGACACCCGAGACCTTGAAGCTCCTGTAATGTTTGATAGGAGCTTTGGGCTGTTACCGGAGAGGGATGAAAGAGATTCAGGAAACAAAAGAGGGCATTTTTAGGTTTACGTACCTTTCGATGGAGCCAGAGGGCTGAGTGAACATCTCTTCTTTCAAAGCGCAGAGACCTGTGCAGACACATACTTAAACCGCAGCTCACACTGACTTTGGCGAGATTAAACCAGAAGGCCACGCTCCTCTGCCAGGCCTGTTTCTGCTATTTTTAGGACAGATGGAGTTGCTTTGACACCCCGACATATCCAGAGGTGTGAACAGACAGAAGGTTAATGAGAGTGTCTTTGGGGATTTTTGTTGTTGTTGTTGTTGTTTCAATTAGGGCATGATGACATTCAGAGGAAATGTCTTGTTGTAAGTTTCCTCAGTCATGACGTACTATTAAGTGCTGGAACTGTGAGAACAGCATGAGACACATCAAGAAGCTGTATAGTAGTTTAAGAGTTCTTTCACTAATGGTGTTTCATTTTATCGCTTTAACAGGACACATACAAGCTTCAACTGCTCCCATCTAGATGAGTAAACTCCTGACTCACCTTCATGTGACTTCTTATATTTTCTGCTTTCTGGGGCGAGATCATAGGCGAGATGAGTCCCACCTTCAAAGATTTTGGACTCTTAGGTTGTTCAGCAAGATTTTTAGAGGTTGTAGTAATTTCAGAAGGTCTATAATGCAAAAAAGTTTGGACATGTAAAATAAACTAAGGAACAAACAAGAGAAAGTCTAATCTAATTACTTTACCATCATAATGTACATCCTCCTGGGCACTAGACAGTGTAGGATGGATATTGTTCAGTCCAACAAAATATCCAAATGAAGTGAAAAAAGCAGTTGTTAACAATGTTTAGTACTTTTGCTTGATAAATCAGTTAGTGATTCATTTTCTGTCCTTCAACTTATCAGCAAATCTGCTATTTCAGCAGTACAATGGCTTAAAATGGCATGTTTGTCTTTATTGATACTGTATAATGTTTAACCCCAAGATATATTTAGCCTAATATAATCTTAGAACATGTACAATAATAGAGACAAAAGAACTGTTCACACCACCAGCTCTTGTTCTTTAACTCTAAGTGATGGCAAATGCGAGCTTTCATTCCTGCTTTTTGAATCACTTACAAGATTAAAAACCTTACACTACCGCCTCAGGAGGGCCACAACAGACTGGAATCAGATATGGGTCTCTCAAAGGAGAGCTCAGTGACTTTTTAATGGACACTTTCCCCTCGGGTAAAAATGTCTATTACAGGATGGACACCTTCTCGTCAGATAAAAATCCCTCTATCACAGGAGTGAGAAGAGAAAAATACTCACAAATCAAAGCTAAGGATATGAAGTCACTTGTCCTGGGGGCCTGCTGTGAATAGACGGCACTCTGCTTCAAACTGTAGTTTGTTATGGAACAGCTGTAATCATGATGCAACAAGCCTCAATTGCTTTGGAGTGTGAAAGAAAAAAAAACATCAGGGTTCAAAGTAACACAAATAACACAACTTTCTGGCTTTCTGGTGCAGTGTATGACTTAGATCTTAATTTTGTCATGATTTCAAACTGTTTTTTTTTTTTACTGTTTTCCCTCCAGTTTAACAACCAGTCATTAAAACGTGTCACAGATGGCAAATGAAAAGGACCTATTGAAAGCTGCGGCACACCTGCAGTGAGGGGACACTGAACACATGCAGACATCTTTTGTATTCTTCATATAACAGGCTCGGGCCTCAGCCGATGCCAAAATAGGGAACAGTAATAAAAAAAGAGCGCTCAACCTCCCACCTCCCTGCTGGATGGGTTAGCAGGGCTGAGAGTTTGGCACATTTCAACTAAAATGTCTGGCATGAAACTCTCACTTAACTGGAGCAGGTATCGACACGCAGAGGCAAAGTCTTCCTGAGTTTCAAAGACTTGTCTGCCTTACAGATATGTTGCATTTTGTGAGTTTCACTTTCAACTATGTAGATATTCTTGCTCTCGTGTAATGTGATAGATGACACTCTCTGACTCAAAACGGAAACATTAAACCAGTATCAGTATTAAAGCAAATTAATATGCATGAGCTTGTGATGCTTTGAAATGAAGTGATGTCAGCACTTGATGACTTTTACAGTCTCAGATTCTAACCACACCAACAAAGTGGCTGTATGGATGGCCGTTTCAGTCTGTCCACTACTTTGGTCCATGCTGAAATATCTCAACAACTATTGGATGAACTGACTGGAAAGTTTGGACAAGCGTTTATGGTCCCCACAGGAGCCCCACTGATGTTGGTGTCCCCGGCTTTCCATCCAGTGCCACCAGAAGGTTGATGTGTAACTTTGTCCACTACTTTGGTCCACGATGAGATGTCTGCAAAATTACTGTTTTTCATCTTTCTTAAATTTGAGGTTATGAACCCCCAGGCCAGAAACTAGGGATGCATTGATCCGATATGATGGATCGGTATCTGCCCCATTACAGATCTTCTCAAGTGGATCGACCATGACATGATCTCATCCACATTAAATACAGTACCATTTAGTGTTTCTGCTAGTCAGTTACATTCATTAAATTCCAGTAATTTCTGGCTCTTGTTACCTGCCTAAAGATGTTCCACACAGAGAAGTGTACACATTGTAAATTAGAAAAGAGCCCCCAGAGTGGGTTAGTAGTACTCTGTATCAGAATCGGTGATAGAGAAAAAAATTTAATTGGTGCATCTTATTTATGCTCTGAAACTTTTGTGGTGATGCACATCCAAACCAGGATAAAGTTTAGAGAGACTGGCTGATTTCAGCAGTAATTTATTGTACATTAAAACATTTTCCACAAACCTCCAGCAGCAAAAGTACACTAGAGTGTGTTCACACAATGATGGGTGCACAGCTGCCATCATCAAAAGACACAATCATCATTATAATCATTAAAAGTGTCATAGTTATCAACTTAAATCATTTTAACCATTAGCGTCACCACCACCACCACCAGAAACCCAACACCACGTCACAATAATCTCCTTCTTAATATTCAAACATAAAGTCTTTAATCAAGCAGAACACTTTGAAATCTGCAATATGCAAACTGGGGTCAAATTTCGGCATTTTTTTTTAACCTGCATGAAGCACCTGCTGGTTGGGACTTACTTCTCAAGAACAATCAAAGAGAAGTAAAAAGAACAAATACTGTCTTGATTGTCTAAACCTAATTATTATCTTCATACATAATTATATAAATCCTGATTCACAAAGCAGGTTTATCGAACTATCTGGCAGAATAAATTCAACGTTATTCAGACAACTCAGTAGACCTGCTTCTTGAAACAGGCCCTTGCGGATCTGCTCAAGTTTAAACAAAGACCAAGAATTAGCAGATGCTCACGATTTGACCCTTGTTTGCATCATACTGCAAATACCAGAATCACATCCTACAAAAACAAGGGCACTGCCCTGATTTTCCTTTAAATGGACACCACAGACGACACACACACACAAATGCAGATGTAGATGTAGAAAGATGTACAGTGGCAAATGAAGGGTGATGTCCTTTTTGCTGGACTTACCAAAGAAAAAAAAGATCTACCTGAAGGTATTTTAATAATCACTTTTGGCCACTGCATGGGTATGGCACAACCAAACAACCTGGATTTCAAATTATAGCTAAACCAGGCCACACAAACCTACCCCGTGCACATGCCCAGCCACCGACAGACACACACATCTCTCAATATGCTCGACTTGGCTGAGCGACCGCAGCCTCTTGTGCGGTTCTGTAGGACTTATTACTGATAAACGAGAGCACTTGTGGCATGTGGGGTGAAGAAATAAACATGGGCGAGCCTCAGAGGAATTATCAGTGATTCTGTCATTATGTAACACAGCAGCAGCCTTGGGAATGCCAGCCGCACAGGAATAGTATATTAGTGCTAAAGTCCTACCACCCTCACCATTTTCCTTGATAATGGCCATTCCCCAAAACATACAGCTTGACTTCACCTGCATAAATGATATGATTAAAATAAGAGAAAGCTGTTGGTAGCATTTTTAAGCAATAATTCATCTTTAACATGTCACATCATCTCACAGCTGAGAAGTCATGCTTTTACAAATAGCAGTTATTCAGACATAATAATCAAACACCATGATTGGAAGCAGAAATGTACTTGAAAACACTGTAGTGGACAAAACCCCCATGAGTGTAGTGTATGCGGAAGGGGAAGAACCTAAACATGAGCCAGCATGATGAGACGTATTCCTTTTAACCCTTGATACTCTATATACAAACATGCAAATTCTTACTCCATCAATAGCAGCATATTTCTGGACCACCTCCACCTCCAAACAGACTTCCCTACCACATGCGGGTAGGACTGGGCAGCTTATGAACTACTTTTAATTAATTTCCTTTGTTTTAGGTGACATGGATAATCGCTGGTGCACACAGAACAAGAGCTTTCCTTGCAATGACTGAACAGACACATGTGGGCATGATCTGCAGCAGAAACTGAGATCACAGTCTTAGACAGAATTAAAATGGACTTGACAAGTTCAGGTTGGACCTCTGGACAAACAAAGCCAAAAAAAAGGAGCTGAGTGCTGTCAATCACATTCCACACATGAAGCTAAGCCAACTGTACAGCACAGAGAAGACAAGTGACCAGTCTTCAGTGTCCGCTTCCCTGGACAGAGAGGGGACGTCAAGTCTGACAGGCGTGGGGCTTGATAAGGAGAGCAGTGCCCCCTGGGAGTGTGCAAGGTGGGCCTGGGACAGTCACTTTAAGACGGGGAAATCACTTTTTTTTTGCTGCCACAGACCTCGGAGGAGCCCAGGGGTCCTTCTGTCTCCATTCAGCGTCATCTTTTTGATTAAAGATGTGGAATGAGGCTCGCAAGCCATTGTCGTATGGTCGTTTCAAGTCACAAAAAAACAGCAGTTTTAAGAGCAACATCAAGCACAATTCTTAACTGAACTGAAAGAAATAAACATTTCAAACACCCTATTAAACATCTTTTAAACGGATTTCTTGAACATTGTTTGAAACCTACACAAGTCCTGTGAATTCGCCTATGATGGGTTCATCTGTCAGGACAATCGTGACCACAGACGTGTGTAGTTCTTAAAGGCGTACAGTGTTGATTCGCAGCGGCTGCACGTTCTTGCCGTTAGCGTGGCTCTGGCCCGGGCTAAAGTAGGGGAAGACCTTGGCGGGAAATTTCTCCCGGTAGGTGTAGAGCCAGGACATGTCGTCTGCATTGTAGAAGATGAGCAGGCCTTTGGGGTAGTCCAGATACACCCCCACCTTCTCCAGCTTGCTCTTGACGTTGAGGCGGGTCCAGGGCTCGGTGCAGGCACTGTACTGGTTCCCGTCGTGCATGACAATGCAATAAAAGCCGCGGCTGGGCTGGATCTGGATGCTGCCTTTGCGGCTGACTGTCTCGTTGGCCACACCGATCATCCATTGGGTCTTCTCCGACACCATCACCTCCCAGTAATGGACTCCGGATGCAAAGCCCTCTGCGCCCAGAACAGACACCTCTACGTCAAAGCGGCGTGGGGAGTCCTGAAGGGGCTGCGGATGCAGATTCCCATAAGCCACTATGGTACAGTCGTCTGAGAGGATCAGTCTTTGGTGGGCTGTGATGGGGTCGAGGGTCAACGCTGCTGGCACTGAGAAAGACAAGAAAAGGGAGACGAAGGAAGAAACAATTTCAGCACAAAGAGTAAGCATGTTTTTCATTTTTAGATATAAGATTGTGGAGAGAAAACACTCAGCCTAGATAAATATAAGGATAAAAGTAAGAAAAAAACAAAACAACAAAACAAACATCAATTTGTTATGACTCAGCTTAGCCAAACAGAAAAGTGAGGACAGCAGGGTCATCTCAGTGACCTCATTTTTCTTTATTGTTGTAAATGCTGTGTACAGTTTTATGCTGAGGCAGAAAAGGAAATACAGGCTGCTCAGGCACTTTACAGGAGAGGTGGGGTCAAGGTTATGATCTGATCTCTGAAAAGCTCCAAATGAAAAGATTTCATCACAGGCGGCGGGTTTAAAACAAAGCGCCCTGTGTGGTTGCAAAGTATCCACTGAAGATATTATGTTATGACCAGTAGGCCATGTTATGACCAGTAAGTCATAACATGGTCAAAATGGTTAGTTTCCCCAGGTTTTAAAATATTGTACATCTCCGAAGTTTCTGCCTCCACCCTTAAGGGCAAACCACACAGAAAGCCTTTTTGCCTTTTCGACTCAAGATACACTTCCATTTTGTGAAATGTATCAATCCACATAGACTACGGTGAGAAATAAAAATTAGTGAATACAAATAATGCTGTTTTTTTCCTGTATATATCCTCATGGAGCCAACCTGTATTTGTCCAGTAAATTGTGCTGTCAGTCAGATGTCCTGTCCTCAGCTCCTCAAGAGCTATACAACTGAGAGGCCATACAGAGGCAACGTCACATCCAACTTTTAATGTGGAATTCCACTAACACAGTGGAGGTGAATTGAGTTTCATTTGTGGTTCTCCAAGCATTGAGAAATTGCTTTTTTCTTTTGGGTTTATCTGATACTTTTGAGACATTAAAGATAGACAGAAAAGGTGGGGAGAGAGAATGGGGGATGACATACAAAAATGTCCTTCAGCCAGAACTGGAAGAGCTGTTGCTGAATTTCATTCACCTCCATTGTTTTGGAGTGGAGGCAAATATTTAAAAAGACAGAAGACATATCTCTAAACCTGGACAAATAAAACCAAAAAATGATCTCAATGCCATGATACCACTAGAGGAAAGTCAGAAAATATGTTTTGTTTTGTAATTTGGGGAACTGACCCACAACCTTGTGGAGAAATGACGAGAGGTTTTCCTGTAGAGTGCATTATTTGGCAACATTATTTTGCGTCTGATTTGGTCTTGCTTCCAACACTCAACAAAACTCTGATGGTGTCTTCATGGTAAACATTGTTTTCTAGCAATGTGATGCACTTTGTGTATTTCTGTCATTTATAACTGCAGCATTACGTCGATGTGGTGACGCTGTGTCATAATCAGCACAACGCGTGTGCTGAGAAAGAGGCTGCCAAAACTTCCAAAGTGGAAGAGAAGAGCCATCTGATTGGCTGAACAACAGTGCGGGGGGATGCAACAGTGTTTCCACTGGTCTTTGCCATAAAACAAATATAATCACTCAAGAAAACAAACCTGTGTTTCCTGCCATTCAGTGTTTTGATATAGTTTTATACAACCAGCAGGTTTTTGAACATTCTGTTCAGTCTGTGTTTGTGAACGCTGCTCTATCTGCCTCTACATGTGTGACTGAAGGCCGTTCAGTACGGTGAAAAAAGCGAGAGTGGGTTTGTCGACATTTTTAAAAATCCATTTTTCCCCACTTAAAAGAATACAAAAGTCAAACAGACATCTGGAGAACTTGACATTGCTTCATTACAATACCTACATCTGAGAACAACTACCTACAACTGAGAAAAGTGAATACTTTTACGAAGTTAACAAAATAGATAAAAAAAGTGAAAGGGAGACGTGTAAAAGTGTGAAAGGGGATTACATAAAACACAATTACTTTAAAATTTAATTTTAAATACTTCAAAAACAGGAGGAGGTCTACATTTGTGTGATTAATATTTTACCAGCAGAATGAAACAGTTTCAGTATGTCAGGATTTGTGGTCATGTTCTCAGTCTCAAACAGAGCTTAGCCATGTCATGTACTGAGATTCAGTAAGAACAAATATTACTGGCACCACTACAGAACATTGCAGACTAACATTTAATATCAAGGAATTCAAATCAGCTACACTGCAGAGGACTTCTGTGAACTATAAATGAAAACAAAGCTGATGTTATATTTGATTTGGCATCTTGCTGTTTGTTGTCTGTGTAAACACATTAGCTTTTATGCTGCATTTGATTAAATGTTGAACAAGGTACCTTTATTTTTTTTTTAAATAAAACACACATTAAAGTGATAATTATCATTTTCTTCAATACTTCTAATAACTTGCTTGACCCAGTTGAAGGCATGGTACACATGCACATGTGTGCACATAATTAGGAAGGTACCACCTGTGCCTGATGACAGCATATACATTATATCACGGCTGCCAGAGTCAAAGCCATGCCCTGTGGTAAAAGATGACTGATGGCTTGTTATTATACAGCACACCCAACTGCTGCTCGACTCTTATTTCAGAAAAAATGAAACATGTTGAGTTGTGTGATGAGTGTGACTGCGAGTACACCACGATACATTTTTAATAATCTGTTTTTACCTTCATGCATAAACTAGAATCTTCAAAGTGAAGCGCTCTCCGCTGTCTAACAGGGTAACTCCGTTTCAGCAATATCAGGCAACGTGAATGGCGCAAATGATACTGTTAAGCAGTAAGCAGTTTTATATTTTATATTATGCTATTTATGTTTTTAATCTGTTTTAAATGTACAAAACTTCTGGTTTTAAATAAAATGTATTATTATTATTATTATTATAGTAACTACAGTGATTGAGGATCTGCTCCAGCTCATTCCACGGGCTCCAGGTCAGTAGGAGACAGTTTCTCTGTGCAGTTAGGTGGTTTTAAGGAGGGAGAATCTGCACCCATGTCTGCTTATTAGGGAACCATATCAGGCAGAACAATAACCGCTTGTTCTCTTTGCTCTCTTTCACATAATATATTTAAATCAGCTGGGAGAAATGGAGGTGGAATGTCTGGCGCCCGGCCAGTGGAGAGGACAATGCCTTCTCCAGTCAATGACATCTCCCGTGTTTGTTGCAATCAAGTCATTAAAATTTCATAACCTGAGTGCCTCTGTGTGTCGTAGAGAGAAACCTGCACGCACACACACGTCAGCGGAGAACCCATTTTTCTTGCTGAACATGAGAGGGGAAAAAAATATTAAGCACAGCGTCTGGTAGTTATTCGCGTTAAACCATTGGTGACAGCTAGGGATGATGGGAGGAATGTCTTTATTTCGTCTCTGGCAACCGCTGGTGATGGATCGTAACCAATTATTCCATTTGGCAGCCAGTCAGGGGAGGCCAAAAAACTGCCACTGGCCTCCCCTCAGCTGGCAGTGGGCTGAAATGGGAGAATTGATTAGAGGGAGTAAGAGATTCCTCAGCACATTATTTTAAATAATGTCCTATGAGTGAGTGATGGCTGTAGGGCAGAGGGAGTAGAGCTCCTCTCAGCACTGTCAAACACAGAAGGGCATCATGGGGCTCCAGGTCTGACCACCATTTCTCATCTGAGAAGGGGAAAAAACCTCAAAGCATCCAAAAGATACTAATGCAGGACAACAGTAATTCCTGCACTCTTCGAGTCAAACATTCACTTACTGAAGGAAAATTTGATTATCAACCTGTTTTAAAAGGAACAGTTACACATTTGAGAGTTAAATATAAGTCTACAGCTGGAAGATGGTAATTTTAGCATAAATAAAGGAAACAAGGGAACACAGTTTATATGGCCCTATCCGAAAAGTACTAAAATCCACTCTAAAGCTAGCTCATTAACATATTATAACTTGTTTGTTGAATCTGCACAAAAACCCATGTGTAAACGAAGTGGTTGGTGGATTTTAGTTGTTGTTTGACCTTTGGACAGAGCTAGGCTAGCTGTTTCCAGCCTTTATGATAAGCTAAGCTACCCAGCTGCTGGCTGTAGTCCTATATTTAGCGGGCAGACATGACTGTGGTATCGACCTCTTCATCTTCATCTCTGCAAACAAAGCAGATAAGCCTATTTGTTGATCCATTCCTTTAACACCTACAGTGCATTAAACCCTGTATATTTACTAACCAGCATGTTTGAATTCCATACAAATGTTCCAGTCATGTTCACATACCTGGTGAGACATCCTGGAAGAGCAACTTCCATATTGTGTACTGCAAGGGGCCCATGTACTTGGATGTTGGGAAGTCTTCATACGTCAGATTGGTCTCATGTATCTTCCCTTTAATCCTGGGACAGAAAAACAGATCAATAACGGGCTAAACCCAATTTGCTGCTTTTTCTGAACAATACTGCCTCTTGTTCAACCCACAATGTCGATGCTTCAAGTTATTATGCTGGTATGTGTCTCCAAAATGTGCCATCATTGACATTTAACAGCTGACAAACAGCTTCATGAATCTCCAGCAACAGAGATGAATGTTATCAGTGTGGGTGGGGGGGTTGCGCTAACACCATTACCGTATGATTCAACATGAACCCCGACATCAATCACTCAGTGCACTCCTACTTGTAGTCCAGAGTTCAGGCAAGACATTGCGTGGGTTACTTACCACAATGAAATCTTGAAAATAACAGTACATTATGCTGTAAAAGAGACCTTAAACATTTGGGGCGAAAAGGTTATTTGTGGTGTGTTGTCTGACAAGAAGGCATGAAAATAAATGAATATTACAATGTTTCTTTAAGTACCATTCCATGGCGTGTTTAAACTGTATGTTTTTGTTCTTTTGTAGTAATTATTTGGGGGGTTTCTACATCAAAATACCCCTTTTGTCTTCTTGTAAAATATTAAAATATTTTTGATGACTCATTTTGAACTCGGGGGCATAAACATAAATTTACCTTGGGATGAACTACCTAAACCCTCTCCTCAGTTAAAGGACTCGTTAACAGAGTGACAAAACCGCAAATGGCCAAAAAAAAATCAGTTATTGCAGGTTTAATGAATATAAACATTTCTTTGTCGAAAACTTCAAAATATTTGGCATTAGGGCTGGAGGATTTCATCTAAAATCAAAATCCCAATTACTTGAACTTTCAACTCCATTATGATTACTGAACAATCATTTTGATGTTTTTTTTACTCTCATAGTTCACTTTCAACATTTTTACTGTAAATATGCTCTACTATTAAAGTTGTTTTTTAAATTTAAAATTAATTTATTATCTTAATGTTAATTTATTATTATCTAAATGTTAATTATTAAGGTAAGGTTGACGACGTGCACATTACAACAATGGTTTCCCTATATTCGGCGCATCGTTGCTTCTGAATTATGACCACTGCTACTAAACTTTCACTCTATTATGTAATATCAATGCGGAGCAAATGGTTTTCACCTGCACACTGTGTGAGAACAGTAAATCACGCTTTGCTAGCTTCGTTTCCTCATTCATCAAAATAAGTGACAGGCGCTGTTATGAGAGCAGCGGAGTTAGGTCTTTCAACTGCGGTGCGATGTGTTTGCGTAGCGAATGAACTAGCGAATGAGACAGAGCGCGCGGCTTAAAGGGACACTGAAAACGAGCGAGTAATATGTTTTAATAAGCTGGCAGTAAATGTACAGTGTAGGTCAGTATTTCCGTTAATAAAAAGTCTGCCTCTTGCTTCCACAACTGCTGGAAAGTGAAGGCGGTTACCGCTGGCTAACATCTCCCTGTGCTTCAAACTCCGGTCTGAAGGCTGAGCAGGAATTGGACGATCACATGACTAGACACGGCGTTTCAAGTTGAAAGTGGGTTACGTGAACACACAAAATATTACCAAATAACCAAAATAACGGACATGGGGAAATTACGTCGGTTAGAGGCTTTGAATTTCGGTTTTGATTACTTTTCAATTATTTGCCCAGCGCTATATGGCAAATTTTTGGGAAATGTCAAAATGTACCTGTATTAAATGTTGATTTTTCACCGAGCCCTATTATCTCTTCCAGTCATGTTGTAGCCTGAAATGCACATTGATCATTGTCCATCACGTCTACATTTACAGTCTCTTCTCAGACATATCATCCACTTTGAGATTCAATAATATTTGTACCAAAAAATGTTAATATTCTAACTTTACACACATTGTGGTGTTTTGTAAATGCTAACATGCTGTTTGATTCAGTCACTCTTGCTGGCTCTTCATTCAACCTCATTAATCTGCTTTAAAAGTATTAAACTGTTCAATTAAATCGTCCTCAAGTACCCCTCCCAGATTAAACATTACAGCTGCTTTATTTCTGGCCTAATACACCATCTGTTGAGGGATTAGCTGAAGCTGCTGCTCAAATCTGTACTTTCTCCAAAATTTAAGCAACTTTATGTTTAGCACCAACAGAACACAGATTTGGCATGTTGTGAGCTATCACTTTGCTATTACTATTTTTATTTTATACGTTACTATAACTATTTTAATGGCAAATATTTTACGGTTAGATAAAGGGTTGATATGGGACTTCAAGAGTTGGTAAAACCTGATCCTTCTCGAAGCAAATGTGTTTACAACCACGTTTTTTTCTCATCAGACTGCAGTGATGACTGTTAGAGCCAAACTCAGAGCAGGTAAAGCACCTCTCAGATGTGACAGCTACTCCCTCCAGGAAGTCGTGTCTTCCTGACTCGTTGAGGCGTTCCTGCAGGATCTGGATACCCTCCTTGACGTCGCGCAGCTGCTGGCTGTAGCGCTGGATCTTGTGCTCGATGTCGGCCAGCTTGCGGGCCGTGTCCATCTCCAGCTCTTCCAGCATGCTCTTCTGGCGCTCGCGCAGGAAGCGGTGAAGGCGCTCAAATGCGTCGCCGATGGTTGCACGCAGACTCTTGGCTGAGGACTGGAAAGAGAAGCAAAGATTTACCTTAAAAAAACCCCAAACACCCTCAGCTGAGTAATTAATAACTGCCATATTACAGGACTGTGAAATATACTTTGTACAGTAGTTAGCTGGGTTTGTTGAGTGTTTCAGTCACAATAGCCTGACTCTCAATTAGACAAGGGTCAGTAATTCAAGGGCTTATAAAGTGCTCTAAATTGTGTTAATATTACATTAACATGCATTCATTGATTCAGCTTGTACAAGTATTGATTTTACGTGGCTTTCAGTGAACAACCTTCCCCTGAGAAAAGAAAGTAGGTTTTTCACCATTTTAGTGAGGAGAAACAAACTGACAGAAATAACCCAAAAAAAGAGGATCAGGAGGGGGTCGCAAAGGACATCCTGTGTGTCATGACGGCAGACTAGAAGACCAGTGGACAGACAGAGAAGCTGAAGCTATTACAGACAGAGCTGAACAGTTTGCAGGGGGACGGCAGACTGGGAGATCAAGAGTTGAAGAAACTGATTTGTAGCTGAAGAGGGAAAATGGGAAGCTAGACATCAAAGAGAATGAATCATCTGAGTGCTAGCAGTCTGAGTGTCAGAGAGACAGAACAAAGGGGGGTGACGTGAAAACCCTGCAAAAAAAAAAATCACGCAGAGAGGCGCGGGAGCCTTTTAATTTGAAGCATCCGAGGAAAGAAACTGGACTTTATTCAGACATTTTGTACAAAGTTTTCCAGTCTGTTTTCAAAAGTCATAATTTTACTGAAAAAACTGAACTCCTGTTTGCACACAGATTCAAAATAAATCCAAGCATGCTCATCAAAGAGAAGCTCAGAAGAATTAATTGAATCACAGTGAAATTGATCTTCAAATGAAACTTGTTTATTTTCTCTACTGGGAATTCCTACCACTCCTCTGATCTTTTCAGGAGGAGCTGGATTTAGGAGTTGTGATCAGAGGTTTTAATCACACAGCAGGCCTGTTCCTCTTGTTCTTTCAGAGACCGGGGGAAGGTATTCTCCCTCGGCCTGTGGGAACTGATTCAGATGACTATTTCAAGCAAGCATGAGAGCTATGACATTAAAGGTGGGCTGTATCCCAGTCCTTCTAACTAGTTAGGAACTGAAAACCGATGGTATGTAGGAGGAGGAGGACTTCACAAGCCCACCTATCAGTCTTTCTGACGTGTCTGTTGCTTTGGCCCAGCAGGATGTGACGGCACTGAGAGGGTGTCTGCAGCCCTTGGAGACAGGGAAGCATGTGATAATCAAGCACATCCCCGGTGGACATGTGAATAGGACACAATGTCTATCCTTCAGATGGAGACACACACGAGCCAAGGACTCAAATTGGAGTGCAAGGGAGGCACATTCACTCAAAATGAATGCCGGGCTGCTGCAGGGATTCTCAATCTTTGTACAAGAACTGAGATGTATCTGTACTTACGTCTGTTTACAGGTTTTGGGAATTACTTTTATGTATGTGCAAAAAAGTTGTATAAAGCCTTTTGTTGCTCCAGAGGGAGACACAAAATCTCTTAAATTATCACAAGTGGTGTCACTTGATCCAGCATCCTTTAGGGAAAAAAACTGAAAACTACAAGAAAGGAACCTATGTTAAATTTGAGGGTTTGGAGTAAATAAGAAGAGATGTTCCTAGACCTCTGTAGCCGGTTCCTCATCTGTGCTTGAGGCTAACGGTTCGAGGCTACATTACCCACTACTAGCATAACACACAAGAGTCTCCAAGTGAGCTGTCAGTGGCATTCTGGGTACTGTAGACGCAAGGTTTTGAGAAGGAAGAAGAATGCAGAATAAAAAAGCCAATGTCCCTGGTTGTGCTGCATTGATTGTGATTGTTTTGTCCATCATGAATTTGGTAATGTTGCTCTTTTAACAACTTTAAGTTAGAAACGAAGAAGCAACCTCAAATTTAGCAAGATGAAGAAATGCAGGGAGAGATTTCATTGTCAACTACCTAAGTGCATCCAAGATCAATGAAGTCACAGTGTGGCTCTCTTCCAGGCAGAGCACTGTGCAAATGGATGTAAATCTAATGAGATCAGCTCATTTCCAATGAGGAGTCGGGGGCGGCTGAAAGGCCTACATCTAGCAGTCAGAGTGAATCGATGGACGGGCTGAAATGGACAGGGGCCTGGCTCTCTCTGGCAGCGGAGGGTCCTGCAGTGCAGAACTTGGAAAGAAAGACGAGCGATGCTTTGACATCAGGACAGCAGGTACAAAAACAGGAGAAATGGAAATGCGCTTCCCAAATGACAAATAACGCTGACGGCTACAACATCATCTCTGCCAGAGACCTTTCCCTGGTCAATAGCCTCAATGTCACTACAGGAGAGGGACGAGATGTGCACGGGTGGGAGGGGGATTGAGGGATGACATATTGAGTGGATGCTCAAGGTTCGCTGATTAAAACAAGGTGTCGAGATTAAACAGCCGCTCAATAAACCAATTTAAGTGTTGCAATTTAACTGCCAATCCGAATCACGTTGAAAGCAAAGATTGATAGTTAAAGACTGCACATGATAAACAGAGCTGTCTGTTATTCTTCCAGACACTTTTTAAGAGAACTTGTTTTACTGAGTGAGTGTTACTGTCTCCATGTGGATGTTTAAGATGCAAACAAGGATGTCTTGTTTATGTAAATATCCACACAGTGAAATGCTGATTCTTGATGTATAATTAATAACTTGTTAAATCAAAATGGGAATTCTAACAATTAATATCATGTTTCTCCATTTATCGTGAATGATAATCATCTATGACACTGAAAGATTAGAGCTGTAACGGTTGGTTGATCAAGTCATTAGTCTACTGGGGGAAAAAAAGTAATTCTTATCATTATCTTATTCTAATCAAATGATCATTTAACTTGTTTTGAAACATGTGAAAAATGAAAAACAGGAACTGGCTTCTGAAATTTGAATATTTGCTCATTTCTAAATATTCTATGATAGTAAAAGCATTTCAAACTGCACAGACAAAACAGGACATCTTCAATATGTCACCTTGGGCATATTCAAATTATTTTTTTAATTTCCTGATTGATGGTGAAAATAATTGTTACATTCAGCCTTACAATCAAATAAGACAAAAAAAGAGCAAATAATCACAAATAAAAATCCGCCACTGAGAACAGCAAAGAGTTCTTCTCCAAGCAGTAAATGTGAAGGTCTTCTGGCTGGCTTCTTAACTGTAGCACATGCTTTATGATAAGAGGTGCCCATGTGAAGCAGTATCTCATGGCGTCCAATGTAAGCCAACAATATTTCAGAACTTCTCTGTTGCAAATGTTATCTTTGTATGTCCAGGGTGACCTCATATTCTCAAGCGCTGAAAGTCTAGATGTACTGATATACTTGGAACCATTTGGCATTTCTGCTTGAAAAATGACAATAATCTGAACAGTTGCTGTCGATCTACTTATCAATTAATTGATTCATTTTTTCACCTCGAGACCTGAGTGGCAACTTGTGCTGAAACAACTTAGTGATTAATTGATCAATCGTAAGCTGTTTATCCAGCAGAAATGCCAAATACTCCCTTGTTCCAGCTCCTCAAATGAAATGATTTGCTGCTTCTCCGTTTTATGTCCTTGTAAACTCAATACTTTTGCAGTAATAGTGGGATAAAGCATGACTCCACCTTAGGCTCCGGGAAATTGTGATGACCATTTTTCTGACACTTTCTGCAACTATGTATAAAATGAAAACTATTTTTAGTTGCAGCTGTTTGCAGCTGAGTGATTGTTGCTGCTGCAGCTCTATATAAGAATAGTTTTGTTTTTAACAGGGGAGGTAGTTCAGTACCTTGGTCTCAGTAAGTTGTCTTTGCAGGAGCTGCAGGGCCTCCGTGTGTCCCTTCTCACTGTCCTGCAGGGTGGCCAGCTGCTCCTTCATCTCCCTCTGCAACACAACACAACAAAACAACCAGTCAGTAACTAGTGATTGGAACTAAATACAACAGAATAGCAGAATACATTCAATGTATTTGGGGGGAGATGCTTCATTTCTGCTTTGTACAAATGTCTCAAATACAGCCCATTACATAAAAAGAATGCCAATATATTCGGCAGACATATTTTTGCAAGTCTATCGTATTTATTTAAATTGTATTATTTGAGTAATAGCTCTTGTTGCTTGGGTACACGGCAGCAAAGATTTAAGCCTCAGCTACAAAACAAACAAGGCAAATGGAGAACGAGATATGAAAGAGATGGAATGAAATCTCTGGAGATGTTGGGCTGTGTCAGAGAAAACTGGGTCTCATCTCTAGTCAGGCACACGCTGGCAGAACCTGCGCCGCTCAGGCACCTCCAAGTCTCCCCAAGGCAGGAAAGAGGCTCTGCGGGAGCTGGCTGGGACGGCTGCTGTCACGAATGGCGCAGAGTTTTATGCAGGTCCCATGTGCCAAGAAACACTGGCGCACTCAGATTTAGGTATTAGGACAGAAGTGGTTGAGCAGACGCCCCTCCCTTAAGTAGACACTTGTTTATACAAATGTGCAAAGAACTGAAATGACTCAAGGTACAGCTCTGCACTTTGTTAATCAGTACTTGGCTGATGTTTTCATACTGAGTAAATAATGAGGAATGGTAGATGGTAGAGTTTGAAATCTCAAGAAACTCTTGTGAAAGTTAAAACTTTTGGGTTATACAACTTGAGTTTGCTTGAGTTTTCACTTGGGTACATGATGCATTATAAAATGAGGTTGAAAGAGGATGCAATTTGACATTGTAGTGATACTAAAAGTCTACAGCCAAACTATTGGCTCTGAGGCTGTACTAGGGCACACCAGTGTTTTCAGCAAAATAATGACATCACCTGCTAACATGCTCATATACAACAATGCTAACATGCTGATGTTTACCAGGCATAATGTGTACATCATCTGAGTTAGCATTTTAGCATGCTAGCTTTTGGTAATTAGCACAAACCACAAAGCAGAACTGAGGTTCGGTCATAAACCAAAGTATTGGACAAATCAAAATAATCGTGATGCTGCTAGATGAAAAGACACTGAAATTTGACAAGGCTGATGTGGTTGGAGATAGGTTTGAAAAATCTATTTTGAACTGACTGCAAAGAACAGACAGGAAAACAAACAGATGACAGCAGACCACATAAAAAAAACTTTGTTGTGCAAGATGCCGCAGCAAATATGCCCTGACTGATGAACCAAGACTGAAGCACCCAAAAATCTCAATACTATGGCCTCAGCTTATTTCTTAACCAGACGCGCCTAGGCAAACAAGCCTTCAGAGAGGCAAGAGCGGTAACCTCCTCTTTCAAAGAGAGTGAGCAATCTTCCCCAGGTACATATGGGAAGTACTAACTTCTGTTACTATGATGAACATTAATGTACAAAAGACATATTTAATCACAAGGATGTAGAAATAAATTGTATCATGGACCTGATGTCCAAAATCAGAACTGCCTTTGCCAAACTGAAAGTGATACTGGTTCAACCCGATCTGAGCCTGAACCACTGCAGCATTTAATGACTTAGCAGACCATTAAAAACTGAAAGTCTTTTTGTTGGTGAAATACAGCTGACAAATTCAATTTTATAAAAAACAAAAAACTGTACATTAGGGGAAATGTGCCATTACATTCAAATTCTAAGAAAAACAGCAACAAATGGGCCTACAACAAGTACAAACAATTACATATAACCCAGCTATAATAGAAACAGAAACTATCCACTGAGCAAAATCGTCATACATAAATGACAATATATGTATGGCGGTAAAAATGGCTTAATTTCATGTCAGCTCTGAATCAGGGAAAACAAAAAAATGAATCAAAGGAGACAACCTGACACAAGCCTCTTTTATTTCCAATGCCCCCATTAAGGCACCGTGCTGCTGGTCTCTTTGTTCATATAACCTGCGTCACCTTCTCTGTGATCCACAAAGTGTCACCTCCCCCGAACACAAACTGCAGCAAAAATCCACCAAATGGAACTGTCAGCTTAGCAGGGCTACGAAAACAGCCATCGCTCAGCTACCGGGCTCAAATAAACACCAGAATGGATCTCCACTGACAGGATAAATACATAATAATTAAATAATGTAGTCTACATGGGGGGAAAAGGTTAAGGTACCAGCAGAGAGGTAAAAATAAACCATGGATCAATTTGTGATGTATTAGAAAATCCTTATCCTCCATTGTAACCTGCTAAATTAAAAAAACAGGAGCAAATGCGGGCTGGTAAAAAGACCAGGGATGCTTCTTCTCAAGGACAGAAACAGTGGAAAACAATGGTTGGTGCAGAGGGGGAGCGTGACTCTCCATGCTAATGACAGGAGTGCGGCAGGCTCAGCAGGCTTTCCGCCTCATCACCACACGCTTGTCTGCAGCGGGTCAAAGGCCGCTCCCACACACTGAGACAGACCAACACTGACAGACTGGCAGAGAAAACATGCTCCTCCACTCTCCTGCTTCACGTCGTCTGACTGACTGGTCAGAGGAGGGCAACTTAAACTGTTGCTGCCGTCACACCAATAGACAGGTGAATCAACATGAACCCCACACATCTCTGAAAACCCATAATCATCTGCAGGATAAACCAATTGTGAAGTTCTGTCTTTTGATTTCCTGGGAGATTTGAATCATCTTCTGCACTACAGTGTGTTAAAAATGCATGCTAAACTTAAATGCCACTAGAGAATGTGTACAGTACTTAAGCTGAATTTAAGCAGGCATAGCTGCATTTTAGTAACAGCAAAAATCTACCTCGGTGAAATCATCTTCACACACTTCGAGGCAGTAAAACCTCCTCCATAACGTGCAATTACATAATC
Source organism: Lepomis macrochirus (assembly GCA_024633595.2). NCBI lineage: Eukaryota > Metazoa > Chordata > Actinopteri > Centrarchiformes > Centrarchidae > Lepomis > Lepomis macrochirus. The sequence goes on along the minus strand of JALXJV020000004.1, from coordinate 21,182,238 downwards.
CTCTTTAGTCTTCCTGGAAGCAAAAACCGTCCTTTGAGTGTCCTACAGATGGACATTTCCTGTGATGACATTTCGGGCAGAAACAGAGAGAAAAAGCCCCAGCTGCAGTGTCCATTTCTACACATGGGCAAGAAATTACAGCTCAACTGGACGGCATTCGCTGCTATCTAGAAGAAAAGTGTGCATGACGGCAAGCAAACCATTATTATGTGACAAAACAAAACATAAAATGCAGGTGAGTGAATGCTGGTATCAGCAGAGACACTGACAGGGAAGTTTGTTTGCTCACAGTGTGCGAGAGGAGTGTGTGTTTTGTGTTGTGTGCGGAGGCGTCTCTCTCCTGTCCGTCTCATCTGGCCAACACAAGTCTGACATGACATTTCCCCGGGACGTCAAGATGCAGGAAATGGGGGTCACGGCTGGGGGATTATAAATCTAAAACTCATTTTATCCTGCTGTCATTCCCTTCTTCCTATTCCTCTCCTGTCATGTTAGCAGCTCTGGTAGATATTTACCGGCAAATAAATGAATGAAATGGGCCATCAGTGCACGCTTCTTCAAAAATGTGCACAAGGCTTAAAATCCCTCAAACTTTCCTTACAGCTGCGAGCTTGATTACATTCAGCGGCTCGTTCAGGATTTAAAGAGCGTTATTGGCTTCAAACTGCTGGGCCTGATGAAGAGGCAAACAAAACAAAATGCAGTGTCACAGCATGAATATTAAAAAGCCAACAGCACGGAGAACTTCCTCTCACACGCAGACAAGACTTGCTTCTAGTGATTTCATGCACATGCACCGATGACAGGAAAGAAATGTACAGGGAACAAACTTGCAACTCAGCTCCTTACTTGAAGACATACAGAATGCAGAGCCAATATGCTTCATAGACTTATAATTACACTCTCTTTCACCTGTTTATCATTAGAAAGAGAATGCAAAGCCCAGCGGAGACCACAGTAACTCAATGTACTGCAAGTGATTTTCACAAGGACAGTTTGGCATAACCTTCATTGAGCTGAGGGTGTAATTCTGTCAAGCGGGTAAACAGGAAACCAGCCAATCACAAAGCAGTGAACACACTGCAGCCATGAAAGGCAGTAAGTTTTATGGGTTTGTTCTAATTTAACATGGACCAGGTCAGAAATATGTCGTCCACACCCATGTACAGAGTCACAGGGGCAGCATACTGCGAGTTCAAGGCTCTCAGCCTGTGTACACAATATGCATACTAACTCTTTTTCCTTACCAGTATGTATCTGCAGTCAGAGCCCATTAACGTTTTTTCTCACTTTACCTATTTGGTTCAGCTCAAAGCTAAAACTGCTGTTAAAACCACCTGCTAATTGTTAACTAATCAATGTTAACTAAGGTTTTTCCCTATCTGTAGGAAAAACAAAAGGTGTTTTGAGCTGTCTCATTTAGAGGTTCTTAAATAAAATGTGACATCTAGCGACCACACAGTAAATAACCCTCCGTTATATAATGGTACAAAATGGTACAAAATGGTACAATATTTAATGCTCATAATCATATGTCTCCACAAGCTCTTTTTCACACTACAGAATATAAATAAACCTGTATGGCTCAGAAAAGAGCTGCATGAGTTGCTGTCAAGTCAGTGCAATTTGATTTCTCCACATTCATACGTGTGCTGACGATGCAGGATGACATCACCAAAACTGTCCAATCACTGAGTTACGTGTCAGTCCACATGACTTCATGCTTACAGCTCTTGTTTTGTTTGTAATAAGTCAGTCTTAAACATGAACTAAATGGTAACAATGCATATTATTTTTGGGTATAGTTAAAAAAAAAAAAAAAAAATTAATCCTGCTCAACCACAGAGGAAAGATGGAACATCAACACTCATGTAGGGGTGTGTGCGATATTGACAAACAGTGATATCACGATATAACTAGATGATAATTTGCATACTGTTTTGAAAGTCTAATATTGTACTAACTCTTGTTTATATAGATATTAATTGTTGCTTACTAATCACATGAATGAAAACAGGTCTTATTTACTTAAAACTGAAGAATTCAATTAAAAACAATAAATCACTGAAGTCACCAGTGCAAGTATTAATGACATCAAACAGTGTAAGTATGAGTAAACCATTTAATCTGTCACTCTAGCCCATAGACTGTATATAAAAAGCTTTAGCCGTTGTAGCAGTTATCGTAGTGGCTTTGATTCTGTAATCATCATTGTGGCGGTGGTTGTTTTTGTGCTGGAAATTTTGCTAGTCCAGGCCTGTCGTGGACAGCTGATTCTTGAAGCATTTTATATTTTTGATATCCTGTCCGACAAACGATTTTTGACGTAGTTTGCAGATCAATGTCTTTTGAGCAACATCCATCTTTTCAAATTCAAACCACCTCCATGTGAGTAAGGTTGATCCACGTCTAGAAATTCAATTCAATAGATTGCGAGGCTGGTGCAGGCACATGTTTTATCTCTTGGCGCTGTTTGTTGACTCATTTTTTACTTTAGTCATGAATTTTTTGGCAGGTTTCTCCTTGTTTAACTCTAGCACACGTGTACCGCATGCATGACACATGGACAAGGTGTTTGTGATAGATTCAGCTGAGAGGAAACGTAGATATCCAAAGAAAGAAATCAGCAAATACAGGAGAGAACACCAACATAAATATTCTCCTGGGGAACCAAAGCATGTGGAATTTAACTATTCTGCTGAATTTTCTAATTTTGATACAGATGCACTGTGCTGGCCGTCTCATCACTCAACGCCAAACTGAGTGCAGGCTGAAGACACTGACAGAGGCAGCAGTCCTCAACAAGAAAACAGATGTCACAACCACAGAAATACTGGCTGTGATGTGATATGAGCGTTGTGGTCTAAGGGTGCAAGATTTTCAAAATATTTAAATTTTTCCCCCTCGTCTCTGACGCATTGTTCTTACAAGAAGTGCCATTCAGTGAAATATTAAAATGGCAACCAATGACCTCTGGGAATACAACACACTGTGTAAGCACACAGCCTTTCGAAATGTTTCTTTATATGCCTCACAAGTCATTATTTTCAGGGATAAGCCAGCAGGCTGACTGAGGTTGATTTATTGGAGCTGTGTGCAAAGTAATGGTAAATTGTGGGCCACAGGGATTTGGGGGCAATCATGAACATGGTCCACCTGTCTGTCTGGTGTGATGGCAGACCCTTGGCCAAAACAAAACTTGCAAAAAGAAACAAAAAGCAGAACAAAAATGCTGTCTCAGGCTGCAAACTCTGGCGTATTTGTTCCAAGACATCAAATTGAGCTCAAGCTGTGCCTTACATCCCGGAGCCTTGTTTCCTCTAGCATCAGCAGAGCCTGCAGCCTCTCCAGGGGGCCGAGTGCATCCCTGCAGCCTGAGCTTAGCCAGCAGAGCAGGCAGAGGCCAGCTGAGCTGACTGCGCAGGACTGGCTCAGAAAGCTGCAGGACAGAGACACACTATTCACCTCCAACATCTGTCCTGGTGAGACAGAGGCAGCCTGAGACAATATACTACACAGGACAGACTGTGGTGCTGCTAAACATCCAGTTCTGGACTGATAGAAGATATGACAGAGGTTTCTACTGTGTGCCAGACCTCCTGCACAGTCCACTCACTCCTCATGTAAAATGGAGCTCTTGTTTAGAAACAATCTGAAGATAGTCAAATGTAATATTTTTAACAGGGCTGCAACTAACAATATATTTTCATTATTGATTATATTTTGGACTCTTCACTTAACGCTGAAAACACTGATTATTCGATCGACAGAAAAGTAAATTCCAACAAGTTTGGTTGTTGTTACTCAAGTTAAATGTCAAGCAAAACATGTCAAACAATCCAAATGATCCTCCTTCTCAAATGTAAAACTTAAGTGTAGCAGGGTATATACAGGAACCCTGAAGTAAAATTCAATAGCTTTTTAAGACCTTTTCAAGACTTTTTCAACATATTTTATGAGAGCTGCGCCACTTTGAGCTGTAACTGATTAAATCAGCCACACACCTTCAAAAGGAATTTAAGTATATTTATAACATTTATATGTCACGAGGTTGTAACGCCACCTAAAAATTGAGGCATTCACCAACTTTCTCAGTTTCCTATGACAGCCTGTATGGGCCAACAGTTTTCTATATAAAGGACTGGTCAGATTTCCTGCGAAAAACAACTGTCTTACATAAGTTATGCCATTTATGTACGCAACATTACTGCAAATCATGTGAAAACCAGTGAAATTTTGTGTTTTAGTTGGGTTAAACTAGATACTGGGAGCTTGCCTACAATGATATGTGGGATAACTTTCATCAACCACTTGATCAATACAACAAAATTCAAATAGGCCAGGAGGGAACAAAGATGAAGAGAGAGATAAACCGAGTGATGAATAACGTAAGTAGTGTAGGCGGTGTAGCACAGGCACAACCTGGAGGAGAGACTAGTCTAAATGACTGGATTAGTATAATATTATAACATTAAATAAAAAGTATATTGTTAATCTAATAGTAAACTGCTAGTTTGATATTAATATATTCATTATGTTACTATATTCAATATAATTTGATATAATAGAATTATATCACTACCACTACCACTAGTATAATATTAATTAAAATTACAGCTGTTACAGTTTGGGGTTGTTTTTTATTCATTAACTTCGTGCCAGAAAAATGCTCTAGGCTACATGATAGTCTCCAACCTTGATTTTGGACTGCTAAATTCGTCAATAATCCTAACCATCTATGCAGAACATTGAGTTCAACATTTATAAAGTTTGCTGCAGCAGATCAAACTTTTTTTAATTCCGCTCCATCCAGGCTGTGATTGATCTGTTCACAAACAGTGACATTGACGAGAGTATCGGCTTTATTAAAAGTTGAATGTGTTTCAATAAAAGGCAGCGATTTAGCTAAATAGCCAGCTAATGTTATCCAAACCTACACGCTCCTTGACTTTTCCCTGTTGTCTTCTGTCTTACCGATTCAGCAGCTGGTGCCGCATCTCGCTCTTCCTCTACGTTCACCTACACTTTTAGCAAACAAACTCTGGGACAAACAGGTTTTCACATTGAAAAAAAAATCTTAAAAATTTAATATCTTGTTAAATGGCGATTAAGACTTTTTAATAGCCTTCATTTTCGCAAAATTGATTTATCACCTTTTAAGACCCCGTGGACACCCTGTGTAAATTGAATATGATTGGGTTTAGGAGACAAAACAAGAAATTTGAAGATGCCACTTTGGACTCTGGAAACTGGGCAATTTTTGACAATTTCCTCTCATTTTATAGACTAAACAATGAATTGATCAATTTACAAAACATCAAATTAATGAATAGATAATGAAATTAAGCAGTTGAGCCAAATCCCAAGTATTTTAAATTTCCAATGATAAAACAAAAGGGGAAAAAGGAGCAAATCCTCATATTGGATAGCTCAAACTATCCAATATGAGGCTTTGTTTTGGCTTTCTTTGCTTGACAAATGGCTTAAAGCAGGGGCCTCAAAGTCAAAGGGGCCACTTTGGTACTGTCATCTCATAGGAGGGCCACAACAGCATTAAAATACTCCAAGAAAGCGCAATATTCTCAAAATGTACTTATTTTATTACCATTACCAACATATTTTGAACATTTTCATATGGTTTTCTGAGATAAATTGTAAATTAAAGCTGTCTGATAATTGTACTGAAGTCAAAAAGTACAATATATACTCAAATGTAGTGCATTCTTAAGTGTATGTAACTCAAACATTTACTTAAATAATACACATTGGGCCACTTCACACTCAGCCACAAATGAACTATTTATTTTTTTCTGCAAATAAAATATCCGCAAATTTCAACAAGCAGTCCTTCAAACTGCCCTTCATTGGTGATTAATGCACTCACCACATAACTTGCTTCAACTGCAGTTTCAGCATCATTCTTGGCTTTATGAAAAAGACTTTCCTGTGATATAAATTCTCCCTGTAGCTGTTATCCTCTCATCTCCCTGGTATTAATTTAAAACGGCAACGTTTTCATTGCAGGTAGCTTTTCTATTAAACTCCACAACAATAGCCTACTGCTTCGTCCATCTTACTTTAAACAGCCTGTGTTTATCATGTGGCGCTTATCGTTACCACTTATCATCTGTTTCGATTTGGACAGCAACATCTTTTTCTTCAGCCAATAGTGGCCATTTGAAGCCACCATACCTTTCACCATTACCATGACAAAACAAAATGCATTTAAAAATTGAGTTTTTATTTTAATTATTTCAAATTGGTAGCTTGAATTAGCACGAAACAGCTAAGTATAATTAAATATAAATAATTTGGCTGGCCAGATTTTGGTATTTTTTCCCATCACCTCGCGGGCCAGACCGAGGGGGAGGGAGGGCCGGATGTGGCCCACGGGCCTGGCGTAAAGGGAAATTAAGTGATTGTAATCCATTACACTTTTTGTTAAATTCAGTGAATATTTCCCCACAGGTTGCTAGCTCTGGGTTTTGTGTGTGTTCTGAGAAAAATCTGATTTTCCTGCACAGCCCTGGCTCTGTAAATGGACAAAGAAAGGGGTGTGGACAGCATTGTTCCAACCAATCAGCAACACGTGGCATTAGTGCTCAAGCACAGGGCCAAGACATTTCAACGCTGGAGAAACTTCAGACATTTGAAATTTGGGGAGTGGAGTTTCTGAGTGAGCACTGAAGCGATGGGTGTGTTTGTATTTGTGGCGATCATAATGTAAATTTATGTGGATTTTTAAAAAATATTTCAGAAATATTTTTATCTCCAAATTTGCTATTGTAATTACTAAATTCTTTAATTCTTATTAAATTCAAGTCTATTACATTGAAATAAATATAGCTGACAATCTACTACTGCTACAGTTTCATTGTCCAATATTTGACAGAAATAGAAAAGAACTGTTTTTTAACACATGAAACAGGTCTGCTGTGACTGATCCTGGATCAGAGCATTAGATCACAAATGACCCCCACATGTACAACTTCTATTTTACAGGAAACATTTGGTTAAAGCAGTGGGGATGAGTGGAAGCGCTGATGCTGGCGGCGTCCTCCAGTCCTTCGAATATAGGGCATGTCATGTAAATGATGAATGCTCAGAGGCTGCTGCTCCACTTCCTGGAGTGAGGAAGGGCACAGAGTATGCAAATGAACAACGCCAAACATGAATAGCTAAGGAAAAAAACCCAACAACACTGAATGTTGGTTTTAATATTTTTATCCTAAAAAAGAAAAAGCTTCATTATGTCTGAACTGCTGAAGAAGGTCTACACAGTCTACAAGCTAAGCTGAAGGAGCAGTGAAGTGTGTGGCATTAGCAGGGCAGCTAAGCACTTTGCTGTCTGAGGGTTTTAAGGAAGACAAACAGGTTTTAAAGCAACCAATGTTAAGTTTGATAATCTACATGGAGCAGGACAAGCCATTTAAGAGGAACAGTCTTTGGCATTAGAGTAGAAATCTGAGAAGTGTTGAACGATAAGAGCGAGACTGCTTTTTGCAAAGAGTCTGCTTGACAGAAGCCACTCAGTCCTGAGGCTGTTACAGCTCGTCTTCCAGCTTCTAAATAGCTATGTAAATATGCAGTCCAAGATACACAGCTTCACAGCTGAAGTCAGAAATTTATCTGACAGACAGCTGGTTTAAATGCTTACGGGGCTAATGTGAAATTTTGGAATATTCTCACTACAGCAATCGGTTTCAACCAAACCTTTGAAGAGCTATCAACAATCCTGTCAAGAGAAAGATGCTAATCTTTGAGAGTACTATACATCATCTCAACAGGCAACCATTAGGCCAGTGAGATTACAGAGAATACAAAACAAACCACAAGCATGAATCGCTGACATCTATAATTAGTTCCAAAGGAAGAGATCATTAGTTAAACTGGTTTAAGCGGCTATACCTGGCAGTGCAGCAACCAAACTCAAACATTGACAACTGTAAATAACACAAAATCCAGCCTGGGAACAGAGCCTTCCTCAACAGTATGCCGAGTGCTACTCTCCATATGTCTAGATAAGGAAATTTTGTTAATTATTCAATATGTCTGTTTTTTTCAGCATTCTTTAAGGAACAGCATTTCCCTTATGGGCTAGAGCATAACGGGTTAAACGTCCAGACTCAACAGAAGAGGCGAGTCCATGAGCAAGTCGAGGGGCTGCGGTGAGTTCAGACATGTCCGTAATGACAGCGGGACAGATAGGAGCAAACACTGCAGAAGTTTTTAGACTACGGCTAAAAAGTTTGTCTTTAATGGATATGGATGAAACTGTATCCTGAAAATGAGTTGGCATGTTCTCCCTTGCCTGAGTGGGTTTCCTCCCACAGTCCTAAGCATGCAGGTTGGGTTAATTGCCGACTGCAGTTTCCAAAGAAAAGGGTGATTAGCATGACTGGTTCACTATATTTGGAAGGCCAACCTGGCTATGCAGAAGAAAACTCAAATGCAGGCATAGAAACACACCTCTAAATAACTAGGCATTAGCTCTGTATGGCTTGGGAACCGGAGGGTCGCCAGTTCAGGTCCAGCGCAGACCACTGCCGAAGGAGCCCCTGAGCAAGGCCCTGAACCCCTAACTGCTCTCCAGGCACTGGCTGCCCACTGCTCCTAACCAGATGGGTTAAATGCAGAGAATTTAACAAATTTCCCCTCGGGGACCAATAAATAAAGTATAACAAAAAAAAAAACACTATTATCTCTTTCCAACTGCACAGAGACTTCACTCTGGTCACACTGGGTAAACACACCCTGAAAATGACCCTTGGATAGGTTTGACTGCCAGCAGATTTTCACCACAACCAAATACAAGCTTGTGTCATCTTTTATAAAAAGCTTCTTAGGATTAGCGAAACCTCTAATAGACACCATGTAGTATATGTCAGGCGGGTGCCTAAATCACCTCGTGAAAAAAAAATAAAAGATATGGTTGCATGCCTGGCAGCACAACATGGCGGGGATAACAAACAGATTTGTTTTCTTCTTCTTCGATTCGTGATATAAGTGCAGCTGGAAGCTATTCTGTTGTAGCTTTTGTGTATGCACTTCGCAGGCATGATTGCTACAGCTCGCCAGCAGCTCTATTTGACCAAACAAAGTCTGTATCTGCTTCTCTTTCACTCAGTCCCCTGAGATGAAATAAACATTTGGGACATATGCCTCTTTTGTGAAGTACAGTCTTCAGTCAGGTCTGCATGTTATTAAATCCCCTGATGATTCCCAATGATCTACATACTGTAGCCTGGATCATCATATCAAAAAATTACTAAATTAAGGCACCACTTGAGCACAGAGCAGGAACAAGTATATCTATGTACAGTTAATACAGTCTTTTCTATCTTCTATTTGTACATTATTGACCAGTTTGAACACAAATAGGGCACCATCAGGCTTCTACAACTTTATTTACTGAATATGATTAAGATCGCACATGATTAAGAACACACTATGTTTTATTCCTAATTATATGGAAAGTCAAGGCCATATGCAAGTAAAGTACTGTGTTCTGTGCAAACAAAATACACAATATAAAGAATACCGAGTAAATTATTAATCAATACACTTAAGTGACTACCACAGTATAGCGAGCAAAAGTATTTCACATTTTTAAAACTAGTGTCGGTATCACTTGATTCAGCCAGACAGTGCCGAATGTAAATCTACTACTGCTCCTGGGCAGAAAACTTTGAGCAGCTAATCACTTTAAAACAAGATGACACTTGGGAGCTGGAGTAACGCTTTGCAATTTAATCTTCGTTAAAATGACACTCTTCAAATGTGACCACCATGACTTAAAATGGCTTAAAATATAGACAAAAAAAAATACCAATAAGTAGGGATGTCGAGATCTGATCATGAGATCGGAAATCGGGTCCGATCATGTTGTTTCAGACTCGATCGGAATCGGGCGTTACCTCCCGATCAGGACTCAGATATAAATGCATATATATTCTCATTATTTTTTTAACACATCTATAGTTATGCTGTGGCTAAGAGTTAGACCCCACACCGAAACAGCAACGCGTGCTGTAAAATAAAAAAAAATAAAAAAAAGAGGAACATCCTGCATCTGTTTTTTTGCTCTTCTTTATTCTTTTTTTAAGTATTATAGAAGTATTGGATCAGGACTCGGTATCGGTAGATACTCAAAATCAAATGACTCGGAGGCAAAAAAACCTGATTGGGACATCCCTACCAATAAGCTAAACTTCTAAATCAACATATTTGAAGAACCAAAGGCTAGGGAATAGAAGCTAACCAGAAAGTGTGGTGGCTCTCCATACGGTCTCTGATTATCTTTTACCACATACAATACACACACACACACACACACACACACACACACCATGGCTGAAACTATATCTAAACTGTGTCTGCTAATTTATGCTGGTTTCAAATAAGCAGTTAAATCTTTTCTTTTTCATTCTGTTTCAATCAGCTAACATCAAAACTGCACTTTACCATTTGGTGAGTATAAGAGACGACCATGTTACTCAGCTCAATAACCTCTATTCAGTCTCCTACTCCTGGTGATTTCTATGGAGTTGTTATTAGAGGTAGACCGATTAATCGGTCGCCGATTAATCGGCCGATTTTGGCATTTTTTAACATAATCGGCATCGGCCAATATCCAAGTATATCAAGCCGATTATTAGGCGGGCGCATCTGTGGGCAGCCTAGAGTTGTCGTGGAACACGTGTTTGACGCACGCTGCCGCGAGTCATTTTCCAGAGTGAGCAAGTTTATTTGACAGTTTATTTTCTTCTTACCCGTTTTGTTTATTTAATATATTTTTATACATTTATACAATTTATTTATATGTTTTTTTACATTATACGTTTTTAATTTATAAGAGCAGATTGTTCAAGTGTTCATTAAATGTTTCTGTTGAGAAAGTTTGTCTGTTAAGTAATTATCATTTCTTTTACATTTTATATTTCAAATAGAGGTTAAAAACCAAGCAAATATCGGCCAAATATCGGCCAAAATAAATCGGCAGCATTAATCGGCCATTGGCCGACCCGGATTTCAAAAGATCGGTATTGGTATCGGTATCGGTATCGGCATCAGCGTGAAAAAAACCATATCGGTCGACCTCTAGTTGTTATGCAGCTGAATTCATGATTTAGTTGTTCTCATTTACATATTTTTCTTCTTTCTCTTTTCTCTGCTAATCAGAGGAACAGTAATTCCTGCGCCGATCTGGCAACACCTGCATTGTGTAAACACTTCAATTGACATTTAAAATGAAAGTGTATTAGAGGCGGTAGACAGTTGTCTTCTTATCCTTAGTGCTGCTGCAGAGCCCCCCCATCAGACTCAAGAATTTCAAAAGCTCAGTTTTCCTCATTTACATTTTCCGTTGTCAAAATACGTCAACGCAGTGTGGACGAAAGGCTAAAGAGAAAAAGATGTTTTTTTCCTATTTCTTGAGAGACATGTCAATCACGCAAACGTCCCCGAACACACCTGTCTCCCTTTTAAACAATGTCTTTTTTAAAATCACAGTGGGGCGACTGTTTGTGATTCGTCCATCGCGAAAATGAACAGCAGGACCTGGCTTCCGTATGAGAGCAAATTTCACTTCTTTACCAATTGAAACATAAAACTCTCTCATATTAGAGCTAAACAGTACGCTAAAATATGTTTTTGGAAACATTCAAGGTGAGAAATGGCAATCCCGTAAAAAAATCTTGATTCATATTTGATCAGAGCGGGCTCATTTCCATAAAGTTGAGGGGGAGTCATCCAACGAAAGTTAAAGATACTAGAAGACGTTCCGTATCTCATCCAAGAGCTTCTTCAGTCTGCTGTCTTTTGGATGAGATATGAAATGTCTTCTAGTATCTTCAACCAAGTCCAGTTGCCCTTGACCGCAACCTTCGTTGGATAACTATGACCCAGATGACTGAGAACCTTCACAGACATCTTGCTAACCATTTTGGGTTGAGAGGGAGTCGTGTTTATGGAAATTCAGATATGGCGAATGGTCAGTCAACTCACTGCGGCGCATCCATCATGCACCGTGTGGCCAGATCTCCAGCGAAAATGAATAGGATCCATAGACTTGACATCTGAAAACGGATCCGGTGTCTCTCCAGTTCCGCAGTGAAAAAACGTTAGCCAAAAGAGATGGCTCTTGGAAAGGAACGGAGCCATAAGATCCAGCTTCCTTAAAAGAACATTCACTACAGGCTGTGGCTCAGGAGGTAGAGCAGGTTGCCCGCTAATCGGAAAATCAGTTGTTCAATCCAACATCTGCATGTCGAAGTGTTTTTGGGAAAGAACCCCAAATCGCTCCCAATGAATGAATTTCTGTGAACAGGACCTGGGCGATTGTGATGTAGTGTAAAAGTTCTTAGTGAAGTCAAATACTAGGAAGTCTCTATACAAGTACAGACCATTTACCAAGCCATACGTTTGAAAAGGTAGAATGAGCTTTTGAAAGCTTAAAAAAAAATTAAGATAGATGTTGTTGCTTGACTTTGCCTGATTAAAGCTGCAACACTTTCCACAGCCCTCTAAACTATCTGACAGCTTTACACTTTTAATGCTTGACAAAGCTCACTTGTTTTACAGCGGCAGTTATTGTAAGCAGAAGTGGATAAGAGCTTCTGCTGATCGCATAAACTGTAAACAGCTGCTAGAGTCGGAAACCTCAGTTGATGTGCAGACTGAGAACGATGATGAGTAGAGGAACCCGGATAGACAATACAGCTGGCTGCTCCCCGCTGATCAGCCTGACCCCAGATGCACGCTAACTGCATTATGGAAAATAAACAAGCTCTGAGAATGCCTGGCCAGAGGACCCTGAATTGGCCATACATCACATAAACGAGAAATGTAGGAGTTATGGTGTTTACAACAGCTAATGGGGATATCAATTATCATACAGGCCAAACAAGGGCAGACCTGCAAAACTTTTATTCACTTTCATTGGGTGTTTACTAATTCCACACATAATCACGTTAAGTGATTATTTAACAAGCCTTTCTCCTCTTGACTCTGATAACAAACACAAATGTTTTGCAAAGAACTGTTGTTTAATTTCGCACTATTTCCCAAATCCCACTGCTAAAACTAGACTGAGGCTAAGCACGTCACAGTTTTCCCAGCACCTGCCTGCCTATCAGTCACCTCCTGTCCCTCTGCACCTAGACTGTGGGAGAGAACCACAGGTTTGCGGGTAAATAGAAATGCAGCTTGACTTTCTAATTTAGACAAAAGAGACATTTAACAGGTAAACATCATCAGGCTCCCAGCGACTGGTTAGCTCAGGGAGCAGGTCAGACCTGAGTCTGGCTGATTGAAAGCTGTACAAGAGGACTCCTATCAAGAGCGCGTCTAATTAAATCATCTCCAGCAAATCACGGAGACAGGGCATTAAAAGAGATTACAGCCTGGTCTGGCACTGCCCAAACCACAGAAAACAATGGACTGTAATCTGTCCTACTAATCAAGCAGCGCAGGGCTCATGGCTGCAGCGGTACAGCAGTTCACATCCACCCAAATAGCAAACTGAAACGAAACCAAAAGGCACAGAAGCCTAAATAATAGCTGCTCTGCGATCACTCACCACTCTTGTATTTTTAACATTTACTAAGATCTCAAATTGCCTCTGCCCAAAAGTCATCTTCTTCATCTCTTATTTCACATTAACCACTTTTTAAAAAAGCCTATTCTACCTCTAAGGAAGTTGCAGAAGAAGTAACCATTTATACAACATCTTTCGCTGCCTGGTCTTTCTCATTTAATGGCATCTTTGTAGCAGTGTCACTGGTGTGCAAGGCTGCTCTCCCTGCTGATCTGCCTCACATTAGGGAGGCCGGGGCTCAGCATTAAGCCTTGCTTTAAGTCACAAAACTTTAAGGACAGCACTTTCATTGACTGAGGGGAACAGCAAATCTCTCCCCTCCTGTGATCCTTCCATCTCCCACTCTGGCTTGTCAGACCAGTTACAGCACGCACGTGTGACATCCAGGTTTAACTGGCAGATAAATGGTTGTATATTGATGTTATACAACAGAGAACAATGCATTCATTTATAATGACTCACTGGGATAGAATCATGTGTGGGAGAAGCCGAATTACACTTCAGCAGAACACACCTCTTCAGAAGAATTTCTAATTTACTAATTTAGTCTAACTAATGCAGTCTAATACAACAGCCCTGCAATAAATCCTACCTTCATAGGAGAGATGATTCAAAACCATTAGATAGAGAGGTGTTGATTCAACTTACTGTATGGTCATTTCAGAATCTGTAGTAGTAGTTTATATTAGAAACACCTCTCAGTGTAACGCAGCACACTTCAACAGCACCGCAAACTACATCCTCCAAAATGATTATGAAGTTGAACACCTCTCTAAAACGGTTTAAACTGAAATTGAACACTATACCCTTCATGAAAGTAGAACGTAGTGCACGGCCGTGGTATTAAACTGTTTTCGTTTTCGCTAGTATATCTTTTCAGTTCATCATTTCCTAGTGTGTTGTATCTGTATTAGACCTACTGTGAGGCAACACAACAAACCAGAAGAGTTAATATATTAGGCGAGACAAAGGAGAAGATGACAATGACAACAAAAACAGACAGATTAGATCAGTTTGTAATTTTCAAAGGTGAAATTTATCATTTTACTTGATACTTAATTTAAAGAATTTGTCACAATAAAGTATAGACTTAAAAACAAACAAAAAGAGCTTCTTAAGACACCTTTACCTATCTGGTGGGGAGGTACTTGTTAGTCTATCTCCATCAAGAGTATCTTAAGTTACTATGCTTTTGGGACAAACCTGTCAAGCTTAAGATGGTTCACAAAATAGATTTTAAGATCATCTTAGCCTACTTATTTCCTTTTCGGAAACGAGTCTCTGGTCTCTTTGTACCTACAGTATGTACCTAAACATCTTTTACCTGCATATCTCCGGTGCGCTTTTAAAGTGAGCCCTTTTCTATCATTTTTACTTGCTAGAAGCCTTTAGTTAGGACAGGATTGAGCAAACTTTAAATTATTAAATCATTTTATCATTTTATTTTGTTAATTTTAGTCTGATGGCATTTTATCTTGTGTTTTATTACATGCTTTCTGTGTATTGGGACAATGTCTTTTGGTGATTTTGCACTTTAAATAAAACTTGACTGACTGACTAGTAAACATATGGCAAATTGCAAAACAGATTCCTCGGCGCAGAAGGCCTATATGAGCATTTCTAATGTACAACAGATGTACCGACAATTGCCTCACTTAACTTAGGCACAAGCCAAAGTAATAATCTAAACAAGAAAAAATGTTCTTTGTTATGGACGTAACATCAGCTGTACTTTCTCCAATCAATGCAGCTGTTCGTTTGCTAATCTACCAACAGCACAAGCTTAAGTAAACATGCAGCCTGGCTCGGTCCTGCCTCAAGCATCATCAGTAATAAGTGCAGTACAAGCTACTGCCTCTCTCTGGATGAGGATATTATGCCAGCACTCCTCTAATGGAACATGACTGCTCTGTCTTTCCCCATGGCTCCATTTCCGCATGAATGCAGCGTCTCTGCCACACCACCCTGACTGACCGCTAGGCTGGACAAACTCATTTGTTTGGGGTGGGTGGTGGGAAATTAGCAGGGTGGGGGATTGGGAACTAGCTCCCTCTAAAGAATTGGTTACCAAACAAGATCTGTGGTATTCAACAAAGCCAACTCAGAAAATTACTGAGAGAGAAGACAACGTAGGTGAGAAAAAAAAAAAAAGAGAGAGAGATGGAGGTGTAGCGGAAAGGCGAGCAGACTGAGGAGAGCCACAGGAGAGATGGCAGCCGTGGGTGCCCTTGAAATTGCCTGACTCATTACTGCAGCAGCACTGCCATGCGTGGTGATGGCAGGCTCAGAGAGAGCTCTCGGCTGGGCTCTGACAGTCAGAGAGTGAAAGACAGCCCTGCTTTCAAACCACCAGAGGAACACTTCAAAGGCTGGCATGCTCGTTCTGTCTATTCAAACATGGCCCTGCGTTACAGCAAGGCAGATGAGAAACGTGCTAATACGTTTTCAGGATTAACCCTCATGTTTGTGGTGTGATAAATAACTAGGTATAAGAAAGAATGAAGCAAGGACAGCATGCAGGTGCATCTGGACACAGGTCTGTGTGGGTGACTCCACACCACAGTAGTCATTTAATTCTTCAGCTGCGTGGGCTTTAGTCAAACTCATACCAGCATCACGGCACAACTGCCTGCTGCTATACAATCTATAGTATCAATAGTCTGTGGAACAAAGTTTGGTACCCAAGTATGCATGGATAACCAGGGGCTGCAGTTTAACTTCCCTTCTCATCTGGTCATACACTGCTGTCAAGTAGAGCGGAAACAAGTCCCTAGGGCAAGCAGACAGCAGGAAGAGTGTCTAGCCCTGCAATACTGTGGTCGCACACAGCCCACTGACAGTCTCGATCATCACAATTAAGGCACAGTGGTTTACTGCGGCTTCCACTTTGTCCTCCGCAGGAGTTGACTGCCAACTTCAGGCCACAGTAGTGTGATAATAAGTGCACAGCCTCGTCCAGCTCCAATCAGGGTTACAGCGATCCAGCCAACCTCTATTTAAAATGGCGCCAGCGCTCCAAGTGTAGCATGACTGAGGGAGGGAACTGTAATCTCATCACCATTAACCATGTTGCCTAAAATAAAAGGCATTATTTCCCGGAACATAAAGCACAAACTTTACAGGGTGAAGGATGTGGCTCAGTAGATAAGAATGTCTGGCTTTCTGGTTATAACCTCATTTAATGAGTTCAACGTAAAACTGAAAAGGCCAAAATAACAGAGGATTAAAATGATGAGACTGCTTGGTGTGTATTAAGAATCTGGAGATTTCTAGTGCTGATTGTGGCTCAGTTTAATGATTTACTTAAAGACGTCGCAATCATTTTGCATTAAGAGTGCTTTCTGCTCTTGTACATTACATTTAAATGATGTTTAATGCAGTCCAATAAGATTGGTGGAATAAAACCCCTCCTAATCAGAATGCATTAGTTCCCTGTGAAATTTCTGCTCCCTGAAGCAAAGAGCAGAGCCACAGACAAATCCTACTCGATCCTACCTTAATGTCCTTTGTTGAGAAATGTGCGCAAGCAAGCAATTACGTGTTGGGCGAATGTTTGCCAGATGTGTGTGCACGTCACCCTGCCACGGTCGGGTGCTGGATGTGTTTGTGCATTACAAATTTGGCTGCAGGAGTGTTTTGCGGGGTAAAAGGATGCAAATCTGCAGGAGGTAAAGCTCTCAACACAGCAACAAGACTCAGGGCCTGAGGTCAGCGGAGTGACATGCCAGGCTAAGGAGATTACAGCCTGCTGCAGCCCAACCAAAGGCTGCCATCATCAGTACAGACTGGCCAGCAAAATACACCGTCAACACACAGTTAAGGCAGTGGTGCCATGACATAACACAAGTGTGTTGTATAGCTGAACACTCTGGAATCTAGTCTGCTTGAGGTTATCAAATCAAAGGCTTTGAATGCTGAAATGTGTTGTAACTGTGGATTAAAGCTTATGTAAAATATAAGCCATGAATGCATACACATTTTGAAATTCTGTATTTACATTTCAAGTGCTCCTCATTACACTGAAATTAGGGTTTTTCTATTCAGCAAGACCTGAGAAAGAACTCACACAGCAGTTCTGGGTCATGACAGACTATGTCTTGTGTTTCTGTATTTCATCATGGTTGTGTAGGGGTTGGTATACTGTAGATGCTGACAATTGAGTTTGTCATCCTTGTAGCTCTGATTGTGAAACACACTAATTGTCAGTGTTGACAATTATGGTATGAAGACATATGGGTTAACAACCACAAGGTGTCTGTGTCATCCTGCTCCTCTAGCGGGTGATGAGGTGAGAGGATGAGGTAACCTAAAAGCAAACATTGCTGTGAAAATGGACTGTAATAGTGAACCATTATTACTCAGACATCTGTATGTTTTTCCCCATTCGTCTTCCCTGAGAACAAAATCATGACTCACAGAACACTTGTCAATTTTAAGCAGACAGCACATGTTCTTCTCCTCCTCTTCTTACAGAGGAGTTAAACCACACAAATGAAGTTACATCACACTAAAAGAAGGCAGAGGAGAGATTAACATATAGAGACAGAGAAGCAGAAACAGTTTAAGCAAATCCCAAATGTGCCAAAGTGTCAAACAATTCAACACAAAAAGGCCAAGCTTTGGCTCTCGACCTACCAAATCCTTTCCCCCTCATCTACAAACTTTCCCACCCTACAAAAAAGGTTCATTTTAAAAAGAGGCCACCAAGCTGGCACGGCATGTACCCTGTCTGGCCCAGATAGTCAAAACTCAGGAGTTAATGGCTGCTGCACTTTAACACATCCTGTTGTTTTGGCACTTTAGTTAAGCATTGTTGAGCCTCATGCTAAAAGTGAAGTTTGGGCCTGCAGGCACAGCTCTCATACATTAGTTTCTATCTGACACACAGCTCCTGTCTGCCCACTGGAAAGAAAAATGAAATTGCAAGTTAACTTGTACATAGATTAATATCACAGAGCATTACTTACATGGGCTGCAATAAATTAATTCAGAGAATAAAGTACACAGTGTCAGAAGACACGTTACAAATCAAATTTACTTTGTGATGGCAAACAAATGGGACAGAAAAAACATCTGCTGCCTTGTTCTCATGTTGGTGTTTGTCTGGTAAGCACGAGATGTTAAGAAACAAAACCACCCCACTTGTAGATGTAAAAAGGCGAGCATGCCAAGCTCGTCATGGGACATGGGTTGTTTCCGATGGGGCCTCTGTGTACTCATACTGTCTTTCATTGTTGTAGATCTGGGAAGCCTCCAAAGCTCCTGCCAGAATACAAAATACCAGATCACCGCCTTGAAAAGAGTTTCAAGCAGAGGGACAAGCTGGTATCCAAGAAAAGAGAAACATCTTGTGCTGGGCCTAATTACTTCTGCTCCAAGATTACACAGTTTTGACTTTTCTCTGGCATTCAGCACAGAGCCTGATTGGAAATTAACGAGGACAGCATTGATGCTCACAGCGCTGTTAATTATATTTAATGCAGAACACAGGAGAGCACAACTGTAGGTCTATACTACCCACCTCGCTATGTTGCATGTAATCTATTAAGTGAATTCATTGTAGTTGTCTTTTATTTCATGGTTTAATTCTTAATTCTCTCCTCACAACCACCACCATGGAGTTAACAGAATATAAGTAAGGTTAGAATATAAGTAAATAAAATGTTTACTTAAAAGCAACTGATATTAAGCCTGATGATGAATTATTTCATGTGTCCAAAGAATTGGTTTTGGTGCAGGTGTCAGAAAAGCAACGTAAAGAAGTAAGACTGCATTAAAAGAGAAAAACAAACTAAGACAGCTGAAGAAGATAAAAACAGCTTTGAAATACACAAAAGCAATTTACTACTACTACTACTACGGAGTAAGTAAGGTTCTGTGTGGTTGTTCAAATGTGTAATCAGAGGTTTAGATAAATAAACTCTGTCGTGCAACTTAATTTTCAGTCAACAGAAAAGCTGCAGTAACAGATGCTCGCAGGAGATAACTCCGTTTTCCGATTACTGCGAGTCCACTTCCAACAACCTGTATGGTTGCGCAATCTTATTCACACTAGTTCATTATTTTAGTGGCCATTTTTCTGGCTCTGGCATAGGAATCCAATGTCCCAATTCTCAATCTAGTTTACAAAGCTCTGAATGGCTTGGCTGTTCTAACAGCTGTCAATCAGCACAACACCAGACCTACTTCAATCTCTGCAAAATCTGAGGTGCAGTCAGCTTCTAAGGTCTGTAACCAGCCTCTAGATGTTAGGGCTGCACGGCATGACCTGAAATCTAGAACAATATATAAAACTGATTGATAATTGTGATATGAACACCTTTTGGCCATTCATAGATATAAAAAAAGACAAAAAAAATGTCTTTAATCAATTTTGTCTCAATATTTCTCCATCAGATGAAGTTTATTATTCAGCTGCAGCCTGCATATAAACCTGCTCTCTGACTCAGACCAGAGAGGGCAAAATGAGCTTGCCAGTGTCAAAGATACATTTTCCGAGGAGTGTAAGAGGTCAGTGTAATGAATAGTCAATCACACTGATACCGTCGCTGCAGGACTCTGAATAATGGAGTACAGCTCAAAGTTACAGAGTCTGTCGCATTTTAAAAAAAAATGTGGACATACAGCAAAGATGATAGTATAACATTAAACTCAAAGTTATGAATCACCGAAACTGTGAAACCACAAGCACACATTATGTTAGTGTTACATCTGATGTGGCCTAAGTGTTGGTGTTGAGCTGCAGTGGGAGAGTGTAAACCCTCCATAACTGCATAGCTGAGTGTTAACCATCAACGCTCTAGTCTGTTTCTTATCAGAGAGTTCACCTCGCTGTCTGCCAAGAAAACTGGGAATCAAATGTTTTTATGTCACCGAGAGCAGATGTGAATATGTACACCGGTAACAGCAGAAATGAAACAGACTATATGAAATTAGACTGGAATGTGGTTCTTTGCACACCGGAGCAAAGACGAAACAGGATTAGGAGCTTTGTTTCACAGTTATTGGATTTTGGCTCTGTGGGAATGGAATTACCCAAACACCGAGAGGAAAGCAAACACTGAACAATTCCTGTTAATATGGAAAATATGATGCGGTGTAAACACTTATGACACATTAACATAAGCTTCGTAAGGAAGCTCGTATCTTCCAAGTCACTGTCATGGAAAATGTTCTTGATCTAAACTTTTTACGTTCTCATTTCAACAAACACTTTACATCTGCTCTGCGCACTTAGGCTTCCTTACTTGCAGAGTCAAAAAAAGCCCTTCACTGAGACATGCTCTCCTAATGTCTCTAAAATGCACCTAAAAACACTTTTGTGTTTGTTATTTAAAATAACCACTGCTGGTTAAATAAACGTCAGGTTTCACACACAAAAACTTTACTTCAGAAGGACACCCAACTGAACTCACCGGTGAGCCAGGAAATGTGGGCATGAGGGAGAGAAAAATAAAGTAGATAGGTTTCCTTCCTCAGTACCCAAAGTACTCATGAGCCAAGCACAAAATCCCCAAGCTGCTTTAGTGGAGATACTCTGTGGCAGTAAAGGACTGGGGCTGAACTGGCAGCTCCCACAGGGTGAATGAGTGCAACTGCCTGAACGTGGCGCAGAGTGCTGATGGGTTTTAAGAAAATGTCAGCCTCACCCTTGCTAATGAGCTGTCAGAGTGCATGTGCTATAACTGACCTGTATCTCCTCATAGGCCTCGTCAATAGTGGTTACTTGGTGCTGCTCGTGTAGCGCCGGCTCGTCGCAGAAGAAGCACACCAGGCTTTTGTCGGTGAGACAGAAGAGCTTCACCTTCTCGTGGTCCTTGCAGGGGTAGGAGCTCCTCTGGGCGTTGAGGATGGCGTCCAGAGGGAAGGCCGAGTAGCGCTCCACAATGTTGGACAACTTGAGACTCGGTGAGAGGAGGGGATCCGCGAAGGTCCTCCGGCACTCAGGACAGTCCCGCGTTCCGTGAGGCTCCTGCCTGCTCCAGTGCTCGGTAATACACTTTCTGCAGAAGTAGTGCTCACAGCCAAAGCTGACGGGGTCCTGGTAGATGCTGAGGCAGATGGAACAGAGGAGCTCGTCCTTCAGACAGCAAGCCATTTGCAAATACGGAGACTGAGCGGCATCTAAGAGGGCAATTCTCTGTAGTGGAGTACACTTGGTTTAATTTTCATATGTGTGGTTCACTGCCATGTGGGAGTGTCTGACGAGATCTTCAGAAATCTTGGGATTGTGCCTTTTTTGCTTCTGTTGAAAAATGGCAAATAACAACAATAAGATACCCCAGTGCACGGTCTGATACATTTATAACAAAGAAATCATTAACATGAGCAGATTCTTTTTAGTTAGACATTGACAAAACGGGCTTCAATCCGAGCCTATTAAACATATAATCTTATGAGTACGTTTTTTTGTGGGCTGCCATAGCTGTCACACCGCTGACAGTGGCTAAAGCTCGAAGGTTTTAACAACTAGTTGTTAAATTGATTTTTCAATAAGCAGCAATTTTAAAGCCAATTAATTTGGTAGTATGATAGTGTATTGAATACCTTTGGGTTTAGGACTTTTAGTCTAACAACAAATGTGAGTATTTCACTGTGGGTATTTGATGGATATTTTTCACAACTTTCTGACATTTTATTGATCAAATGATTGTTTAGTAAAGGAAACCCATCTGCAGATTAATGGGTAATTAAACTAATTGCTTGCCTTCTTAACAATAACATTAAACTCCATTACAATGGTTTGATTTAGCTTTTAACAAGAGAGCAGACACACTCCAGTTTCACTTTGGTAGCTTCCTCATTCCCTGAGCAAACACCTGAACATGTTTATCCTTTTATCAAAACACTTCTACACCTTTCTACATCAATTTCCTCTTACATTGTGGAGGATTTCTTGATTTTCACAGCCAACTGTCTGCACCGACCAACAGGGAAACACCTGCAGCGGTATTATCTCTATCTCTTTCTCCCACCCTGGTGTGAAGAAGCGTCCCTTTAAATTCCTTTATGAAAGAGGTTTTAACAGCCCGGACTGAGCTTTTTAATTCTTACCATCTACCACAAACTGTAGAGTCAACATCTGCGCTGTAGCTTAGCGTATATGTAATTTAATTGGCTTGCTCTACCTTGCTTGTAAGCAGGATTTGTAAACATAAGCAACCAGGACCACGACACCACCAGCAAACCACAGCGGGAGGATGAGAGGGGACAGAGGCTACAAAAAAGGGGCAAAACACTCATATAATAAGCTACATTTTAAAAAAGTTTGTTCCGGAGTAAGTATGTGAGAGGAGAGGGTATTTTAATATGACAATTCATAAAAGACAGAATGGACAGGAATAGAGAAAAATAGATTCTACTCACCAGCGACTTCAGCTGCTCCAACGCAAGTGTCTTTCAGGAAGGAGAGCAATACACAGCGGCAACAGACGCAACCAAATGAACTGAACGATGGGGGCGAGGGGTTCAAACATTATATTGAAAAGATAACTGCAGTTCGTCGGTAAATACGTTACGAAAGGGAATATAAGTTAATTTATATTTAATTTAGGGTTTCGAGTTTTTTTGGTGGGTGGCTTTGCTTAAATAAAATAACTATAAAGTTTGATCTCCCTCTAATAATGGAGTGGCTCAGACCGCCTCTCTTCCCATTCTCCCGGTTAGCATCGCTACCTAGCTACCTTGATTACAACAAACAAACACACTAAAATACACGAACTGCGGCTGGGTAAGAAACGGCTTGACTTAAAACAAAATAAGTGCAAGAAAGGCCATGAAAATGGACTGTCGCTTTTCCTGGAAACGTTTTAATGAGCCGACCGAGAGCGGCTTCCCCTGGATGCAGTGTCAGCCTTCAGCCAGCAGGTGTCAGGAGCGTCCGCAGAAACACTTCCCAGTACAGCCGGAGTGCAAGAAGATCCACACCCATTAAACTCTCTCACACATCCAGCTGAGGGAAACTCCCTTATAGAGAATTATGGGGAAATCACAGGTTAGTATATGTGGTAAAAATCTGTTATCTATATAATTTAATATAATGTCTACATACATATGACGCCAGTTTAGTACACATAAGCTACACGTTTTGAATGTAACTAACCTACCATCATTTTATTTTTTTTACAAATTTAAAATACTTTTACTTTGACTATTTCAATTTAATGCTGCTCTATACTAAGACACCACTACATTTCAGATGGAAATATTGTACATTTTACTCCATTATTTTTTTCTAATTTTGTAAAGCTGTACTTACTTTAAATATTATGTTATTTTATCAATAAAATTACCCCAGAGTATTTCCTATTCATTCATTCATTTGATATTCCTAAATCAAAAAGCTACACAATTAAAATGCTGCTTACAGAATCATGCATCAGTAGTAGTAACCTAATACAATCACACAACACAACCTTTCTGCTGCCTAATGAGTACTAGTATATTTTGCTCCTTGTACACCTGTACTTAAACACTAGTGCCATGCCACAACTGACTACCATATACAACACATGATGTTGCATGAAATCGTAACGGATGAAAGCATTATCTTTTCACACAAAATACACATTGTGTTGTTTGTACACAACTTTGTAATTTCTAAATAAAGCACACAAATTGTACTTTTTACAGCATGAGTGGGATAGATTTTATATTGGTTAAGTCAGAGGTGGCAATGTAATTTAAAACTCTTGTAAAAATATGAAAGTTTTGATTTTATCGCTTATAATTTATATTATTATTATATTCTAATTTCCAAATACTTGCACTTTCACTACCTCACTGAAGGATAGACAAAATTCACATCTTTATTTATAGCACATTGTATATACATATAAACACACAAAATGGCAGTTGATGACTTTGTTATGGAAATAGAATTAATCCATTTGTTGTCAGATTGTTGGGAGGCGCGGTGGTGCAGCTATTCTGGCGCCTTCTGTGTGGAGTTTGCATGTTCTCCACGTGGGTTCTCTCCGGGTGCTCCAGCTTCTTCCCATCATCCAAAGACATGCAGGCTAGGTTAATTGGTGTCTCTAAAATTGTCCTTAGGTGTAAATGTGAGTGTGAGTGGTTGTTAGTCTATGTGTGGCCCTGCAATGGACTGGCGACCTGTCCAGGGTGTACCCCGCCTTTTACCCAATGTTACCTGGGATAGGCTCCAGCCCCCCCACGACCCTGTATGTAGGATAAGCGGTTGGCGATGGATGGATGGTTGTCAGATTGTTTTCAATGCTTTATCATGACACAAAGCCAAAACAAATGGCATTATGAGTCTTTCATAAAGGGGATTCTTCATGCACTGTAACTTTCACTCTCCTGCACTGACATCAGGGATTGTTTGCCGGCTTCTTGCTGTGGTATGCTAAAGGACTCTTCTTCCTCTCCAAAGGGGAGTTTAGACTCTCCCTGCATCAAGTCTGTGGGCAGGACAGACGGTGTCCCGCAGGTCCCGTTTCCTATGTGAAAAGTTATGTTGACGTTGACGTGAGGACTTGTGGTTACGGGGCTGATGATCTGTGGGCTGGTGGGCTGAGAGGAGGACTGTGTTTGGACACTGGGCTGGGGAGTGACAGGCTCTATGTTGGAAAGTAAAGCCATGGGCTGTGACAGAGCAGAGCATGGATTGTAAAGAGGTATGGTGGATTGCAAAGGGTCGATGGACTCGAAGCTGCTGCAGCCGTTTGTTCTGGTTAAAGTTTCAGTATTGTTACTGCTCTGACTCTGCTCACTGTAGGCTTCCCCTTTCTCCAGTAGACACTGTTGTTCTGGTGATGTAACTGTGAATGAATCCAACTGGGTTTTATCCAAATAACCCTGATTGATCTGCAGCAGAAAAACATGAAAAGGTTTATTCTCAGTATTCTGTATGGCCACAACTAAATTGAGAGGGATTCAAGAAGGAAGACTCACTTTATCACCACTTTCAACATTTCCATTTGCATCGACTGTAGGATAAAATTTTTCAGCATCTGGGCAAACAAAAGCAGAGTGAACATGCAGTAAGATAGTGAACATCTGAGACAAACTGTTCTTGATAATGACCATTATTTGTCAATGTCATTATCACTACATTTCAAGTTAAATATAATGTAGATACAATCATACCGTTTCCACAAAACAAGAACATGATTAATGCATTTAATTGCTGGATATAGTTACCTTTCTTACACATGGGTTTATGAAGGCACAGCAGAAAAATGATGATGAAAAGCAGTATAGATCCAATGACAGTGGGAATAGCTGCAGCTACCAGAGGTAAACACAAACACAACAAGGAGGCACAAAGAGAGTAATGATTAGACTTTGGCTTTCTCAGAATGACTGCTTAGAAACACCAAATCAGTTACCATACCCAGTGTACTGTCAGAGTCTGGGCTTGGTGACGGGCTTTTTGTTGAATTGAATACTGCCTCTGAATTGGCAGGTGGCAGATGGCTAATAGACGGCGTGGGGTTTGTCGGTCCACGTGGAGGCTTGGAGTCTGAGGTTGCTAAGACTGTGTTCGTGGTTGTACTTGCAGTGGTGAACACTCTCTCACTGACCAGATCACTTGGCTTAACACACACGTTGTCTGAGGTAGCGTTGCCTTTTCTATCAACAGCACTTCTGGAACAGCTGGAAAAGAAACAGGGAGAGGGAGAGGTCAAAGATCTGATCTCCAAACAGCTGTATACAGATGTGACTATCCTTTGCTCACTTGGTATGAGGCTGACAGGGGTCTCTGTCCGAGACTTTATCAGAGAACGTCCCATCAGGGCATGGTTTACACTTGACATCTGAATTTGCCGTCCCTGAGAACAACAACCAAACATGTTGCCAGTTATTACGTTTTAACTTGATGACACATACAGTATGTATGACTTTTACAGTATATGTGGTTCATATATAATTTGTTTTATCACGTAGTTATACCAATATGTATACAAACATTGGTAGATTGATAGTCAAGGGGAAATGCCTCTTGTGACTTGACCCTTCACAAACATTTTATACTGGAGTCCATACTATTAAAACTGTTATTATGTTCTTGATATGTGCAATGTGCAATAATTATAAGGAAGCCTCATGGAAACAAGATGACTCATCACACAAAGGTTCTAACCGTAAATTTGAAAGGGATAAAAATTACTGAAAAATAGAAGTTGCTGTACCTGGCTTAGACACGCCAAAACCCACTGTGCATGTCTTGTACTTTTTACACTCTGTGCAGTAGGGGTTTTCAAATCCCAAGATGCAGTACATCCCAGGCTGGCACACACACTTGGACTTTCTGTCAGAGGAGCAATTTTGGCCAGGCTGCAGACCTTTGTCTGGTATGTAGGAAAAATGAGTTTTGCTTGTATTAAAATCAAAACTATAAATAATTTAATTTTAAAAAATGCATTTATTTTTTTTTACAAAGATTAACGGTGCTACTGACGTGGTTTGCATCTGTCACATGCGAAGCAGTTTGGTGAGTAGTTAAAGCTCTCGATGTACTGGCCTGCTGGACATGGTTCACACACGCTGTCAGTAGTTTCAGTGCACTTGTCTTTCAGTCGCTGTCCTGTTGTGATATAAACATAAACATTATACTGGCAATATTTCTACCAGCAGATGAAAAGATTAAAAGAGTGTTACTAACAATGCCAAGGAGCACATCATCAACTAATTACTTTAGTTTGTGGGGTTAGCATATCCGCTGTGTAGTATTTCCATACTGAGTGGTAGAGTAGCTGATCTTGGAAGCTATTAGGCTAATGTTAGCATCCAGCACCATAGCAACATTACCCAAGAGGGTTATATTTGCCAAACACATTAGTTAGACATCATCCTAAGAGCCTATTCCCTTGTAACACTTGTAACATTTAAAGTAAAACATAGTTTGAAAATATGTTAGGTAAGCAGCCAAACAGTTATGCTAAAAAAAATAAAATCTTGATCTGACATATCTTGAATCTGCTATATTTTCTTTATTTACAAGTCTGGCAATGTGAGTGACTTTTTGCCAGCTTTAGTCTAAGTCTTAGCACCTTAGTACCAGTATATCATGTATGTAGCAATTAGGTGCATACAAGACCTTTACAGGAAACAGTCAGCAGGAAACATTCTGAGCCAGAGACAGCATTTTCAACCACCTCACGGAACTAACGTTAGCTTAACTAGCTAGTTTACCAAGGTGACCACGATATACTGCATGAGACATTTTGGGGTTAAAAAAGCAAACTTGTTCATTCTCTTCAGTGGTGGAAAGTAACTAAGGTCCTTGTACTTATTACCACATGATGGTACTTTATACTTAAATTACATTTCAGAAATATTTTACTTTTTACCCTAAATTTATTTAAACAGTTGTAGTTACTAGTTTACTAGTTGAGCAGATTCAGATAAGTAATTCAAAGTGTAAATCAACTAATACATTTTGATATACCATTCTCCAGAATTAGTACTTTTACTTTTGGCATTTTAAGTATATTGTGATGGTAACTACTTAAGTAAAAGATCTGAGTACTTTTTCCAACAATAGTGATGTATAGACACCACTGTCTCTAAAGTACCTCAAATCTCTTTAGGAATTTCTGGACTGCAGTTTCTCATCACGTATGTGCTTTTACACAAATACCGACATATGATATACTGTATATCATCCCAGCGGATTTATCAGTCTAGCTATACTTTAAACAGTTTATTGTATGCAATACATATTCTTCCTTGTCTCTCAGGATGAAAAAAGAAAACTGATAAATCTTTAGCTAAAGTAGGTGCTTCTTTCACACCTCCACACCCAAGCTTTTACCAACATATCTGTAACTGTAGACGTTCATCTTTTATTTTATACTGAGGCAGCTTAGTCTTTCAGTGCAATAACTGAGCATTTGTATGAGTGAAGTGCTTTATTTAAGAAACTTTACAAATTGCAGTCCTTTGCTTTGTTTACAGGACAGCACTTACCAGGGTGGCATTTCTTGCAGCAGCGGTTAGAATCATCATCTAACAGGTACTCTGTGGTTGTGTTACGACAGGTTCCATTTGAGTTTGCCTCATATGGCTGAGAGTAGACCTGTGGGGAAGAGAGTCAAAACTCATCTCAAAGTAACTCATCTTCTGCTGTTCAGATGAGGAAAGTGAAGAATATATAAGTCTTTTCACATAACCCTTTGACACACATGAGCTGCACTGAGACTGTGGGGGGCCTTGAGCTCCAAGGTAACTTTAGTGGTTTTGTAATTACTGTAGGTGGAAAATATTTGCAGTCCACTTTTGTATCAGCCAGACATCTTTCCCTGAAATGCACCTGCTCTGAGGTCAATCTTAAGCATACACCTAATTGAACCAGTAAAGATAGTAATTTTAAAATCAACAGTTTAGTCATTGGCTGGAAGGAAATGGACAAGATACCAGTTAATGGTAATGTTTTTTTTTTGTTGTTTTTTTTTACCCAGTTAAACAGTAGCTTAAAGTAGTATCAGACCACCCACCCCTTCGCCCACCTTTTTTCTTCTGGTAATGCTGCTGGCTTGAGCTGCACACAGAGCAAAACAAGCAGCCATTGTTCTGAATTTGTAGGAGGTGCATTTCACCTCAGCAGTATCTCTCTTCTCTGTGGGGCCCTCCAAAATATTTAGGATATGGGCATTAAACACATGCATCCATGCAGTAACTCAGGTTCAACTTCTCTCTCATGTGCACATACCAAAATATCATGTACCTGAACCACAGTATTGGTACGTCATGACACAGTGTACATTTGCTGACACACGTCCTGTGCATGAGAGTTAAACGCCTTTCAGCACAGTGCCCTCCAATGACAAGCAAAAGTTGGAATATGCTGACAGCAGCAGAGTATTTCTCGTATTACAGGAAACAGAGGCGGCAACCTAAAAGGTTCAGAAGCACTGGCGTCTTGTGTGGTGTGACCACTGTTGCTACATTAGATGTGACGATAAAGATACCTCTGTGGAGCTTTGTGTTATCATTGACTGACTGTTTCTCCTGGCCATGCGCCTAAACTAACATATCCTCTTCTAACAGAAATGCATGGTTATAGTGGAATACAATAGAAAGAGGTTCCTGCATCATTTCATTACTGGGTATCAGACATTCAGACTGAAACTTCATCCGACTCCAAGCAAACGAAACCAAATATTCATACAGGTTCACCCACACCACAGCTATGATAACTATGCTGTCTCTAAAGTAAGACTTTCTACTCTAATGTAACATTGTGACACTCAGGACTAAACATATTATTAATAAAGAAAGTAAATGTTTAATGAGAAATAAGAAACTTGTTGGCACCATGACTGGTGACAAAAGTAAGCCAGAGATGAAACATCTTAAAATCTAAAACGTTTCAGAGTTATGACACAAAAGTCCTTTTACACATTTAGCTTATTTTGAAAATAAGTGCCTGTTTTACCTTCACATCTCCTAAATGAATCTAAGTAAGTTAAACTTAAACTAACATTTACATTGTGTGTAAGCAGTATGTTGGTCATCGGATGAATCCCGACACTGGCTGATATCCAGAGTTCCTGACAAACACCACACAGGCATGGCAGACATGGCAGATAGATGTACACAAAGCCTACCTTGGTAGTTCGGGCATTCAGCAGAACCAGCAGTAAAAGTATGTCCTTCATTGCTTCTTTAAAGCAAATTATAGACCGTAGAGGACCCAGCTACCAGCATGTGCACACCACTGATCATTTTACAAAGGCGGGCCAGCAGTCTGTGAAAACATTTCCTTGAATTGACTGTTTGGAGGAAGTGAACAGACAGGCTCTGCCCTTATTCACTGTGCTGGTGTGAACCATTATGCCATTAGAAAAGAATTTAAGTGAGATTAAAGCTGTTGGTGTATGCCCACGTTAGACAGTTCATATATATTCTATATATACACATCATGAAAATACAGTGAATTCATCTTTGTTTGCCCTGCAGCTGATTAGAGGGAAGAAGATAAAGTGCCTGTAAAAAGTATTCAGACGCACTTGGAAGTTTCCCTGTTTTATTGTTTTACAACATTGAAATTGAATTAAAGTAGATTTATTGCCACCTTTTTGGCAGAAACCATGTCTCCACAAAATAATCTAAATTATTCACTTGTTGGGCAAATCTTCACCCCCTTTAACAGGAAACATCAAAAGTATTGCTGCTGCAGCAGGTTGGTTTAAGTAGCCACATAATTAATTAGTAAAATGGAGATAACCTGCGTGTAGTCAAGGGGTTTCAGTCTGGAAAGTACAACAGTTGGTGAGTCAGTACCTTTGCAAATCACACAAAAAACACACAATACAGAAATCACTTAAATCCAATGCCAATAATGTGGTCCCATGACTGGAATTCAAAATATTTAGCCCCTTCATGACAAGTTATTCTCTCAACTTAACTTACTTAACTTAGTTTGCAGAAAAATTAAATGTGAGAATGAACACGGCAGATGCAGTGCAGTCCCACAAAACCCAGCTTGGTGGGCAGCATCAACTAGAGAAGCAATTGTATTTAGGTACCGCAGCATTAAAATCAGTAATAATATCGATAGAATTTGATCCTTTTGATAGGATTTGAATCCTTGCTGCTTGTTTTGTCATGCTCTGGCAGGATATTGTAGCTGATAAAAAGGTAAATTGTTCCACATTCATGATTACAGGAACCACCTTTCAAACCGGAGGTCCAGGTTTTGCTATCTGTGAATATTTGGCACTACTAAGCGTGAACATCCTCTCCAACTTGACATCCCACCTCCATGGGGAGACACAATTAAGCCAAACAAAGGCAAAAATATTTACTTTATAGTACTCTACCCACTACTGACTACTGATGTTGTCTCATAATTCAGCCGCAGTACTGTACATGCTGATGTCATGCCTAGATTAATGCCCCTGTTCTTTTTTTGTTCCTGTGAAAGACGTTGACATTTCATAATAAAGTTCCCCCTCCCACATCCTCTGCATTTCTCTGGTGCTCAAGTACAGCAGTAGCAGCCCCGTTGTCCACTGTGGTCTTGTTATGTTTTCTCTGTGAGAGTGAATTGCTTTTATCGTGTAATTCTGAGGTGATGTTTAATGTTACATGTTCAGTGTTTAACTGGATTTGTTGTTACAACATAAAATGTGACCAATCAAAGTGAACAAGTTGAACAAGTTTCAAATCTTGTTTTTTTTCTCCTTAACTGTGTGAGATAGAAACCAATGGCAACCTGAAGGTCGAAAAATACATTCAATTTGAATGTACAACAGTACAGCATGCTTTGAAAACTGGTTTGTAGTAGTCATGATTTGAAATAAGTGGACTAAAACATGCAAAGACAATGGTATGATCATTATCTGCAGACTCCAGTATTTAACAATAAAGTAAATCACCTGTTACCTGATTTATCTACCATGGATAGCAACAACAATCAATCAATCTGAAAAATGTCATTGTCTGACTTGTGCATGTGATCACGTCTGAGTGTTGGATTACAGGTATTGACAAAGGTCTCTCAGTAGGATGTCACGGTTTCAAGTCAGCTTGCATCACTGCTACGTAGCTGTCCCATGAAAATAAGCAGAGCGTGAAAACACGCATTTGAGGATTTGAAGATATGATGATGATGATGATGATGATGATATGAGCTTCAGAAGCAGCATTTCCCTTAACAACTGTTTGTGGTAGAAAATCGAATAGTATCACAAAGCTTCATCTTAAACATAGCGTCGCTCTTATGTCATGATATCCCAGTTCTAAGATAAGGATCAGTGTGCTTGGCAGGTAACAGCACCAGCCTGACGCTGGCTTTGAACAAGACAACCCTTGTGCTACAAGACATAAAAGTATTGCAGCTCCAACACACAACAACAGGAATAAAAAAAATCATAGACATATTCCTGTTGAACTTGAATCATAACAAAAGATGACTATAATATTACATTTCCTTTACTTTTAGTTCCTTACATTGGTATTTTTTGTTGATTTAACTGAACCTGCCTGATATATTTTGTGTATACTGTCCAACTTCTTCAAATACATTAGCCTGCAAGACACAAACTGGAAATATCAATGTGTCATAGGTGGGATCGCTACAGTATTTGACATTAAGAAAGGTGGCTGTGGTTTCCTGTGAATTGCAACCTTTACAGTACTCTGGCCTCAGCGTTTGCTTATACAGTGTTTTCAGTTCCACAGTAAAGTGCCAAAGAAAGTTAAAAAACAGAAGTACTGGTATGCCTGAACATAAACGCCAAAGCAAACAGCTGGAAAGGGAAACACAAACTGGTGTCTCAGCAACAGGAATGTCTAAAAATTACTTCCTTGATGTTGCACAACTCAAATGTAACCTAAGTTATGTGTTTCTAAAACAGTTTGCATGAGTTTAAGGTATTTTCTTTCCACTGTGGCGCAACGTTATGGTCTCTTGCTTCACATTCACAAGGCTGCTGACAGTCACATGTGGAGTCTAAATGTGTCCAATCTTTAGTTCAGAATCCACTGTGAGACACCAATATGTCCCTGAGCAAGACACTTAACCTCTGGTTACTCCAGAGGCGTGTGACCTCTGACATATATAGCAATTGTAAGTCGCTTTGGATAAAGCTAAATGAAATGAATGAATGTAAAACAAATGTGCTGCTCTGTCAAGTAAATTATTCCTATTTCATTAAGCAAGCATGATCACATTATGTATAAATACATAAACAGAAAACAGCCTAACATGTAGCATTTCATTCTCTGACTCATTACTTTCTTGAAAACACATTATATCATGTTTCAAATGAATCTATTTAAGATCACTTGTGTTGTAATGCTGATGCATCCATTTAGATCATGGTGTGTTTGTTTCATATTGAAAAATCAACTTTTTGGGTTTCACATTTAGAGATATTACAGAAAAGCACTATTGAAATAAAACATTTACAAAAAATACAATACAGACACTCAAAACATGAGCACATATATATATATATAAAATTGGTCTGCATCAAATGGGAACTGTTACAATCACTTAAAAATATCCTTTATTGGTTTGTCAGTGCAAAGGGTAAGTTGCGCCTCCTAGTTTTCGTTTGGGAGAGAAGTGTTGGAGGTTGTGACGAGCCAAGCGAGACACATCTGAGATCTGGTTACCAGACACTTTGGGCACAGAGAGACCCTGAAAATATTTTAAAAAACACCATTTGAGAATCGCCATTTAGATCATTATGATTGTCTTTGTTTTCACATGCAGTATGCAGTCACATTTGATCAAACAATCATTTGTTTTTAGCTAACTATAGACCTTTTTTTCATAGCAGACATTTTGACATGTCATAGTAGGTAAAGCACAGGTGTAATCAATAACATTAATAACAACTGAATTCCATTTAGATCAGCAAGTTAAAGGGCCTTGCTATTGTGCATGCTGGTTCAGTGTCGATGCTTACTCGGACACTTAAAGATTAACTTCAGTATTTTAAAACCTGAGCCCTTTTTCACATATTTTGGAGTCAAAATTACTAGTAGGTTCAAAAGGTTTTGGAATCTATGTAGTACATGGATTCAGCCACCAGCTGTGAACCGGCTGCAACATATTCCTACCAATTACACCTGTCAAAATGAATGTCCATTAAAGTGCTTCTTTTTGTCATTGACAGCCTCAGACTGTTATACAAGGTGTTTACCAACATCATGGAAAGGATCCCTACGAGTGACACCCTTTGTTTTTAACAAGAAACAGAAGTCTCGCTCAAGGGCAAATCTCGCTCTGAAATCTCACTAGAGTCAAACATTTATTGAACATTTGTTATACTGTTATTGAGGAAAATTATATCTTGATAATTATCATTAATTTTTTATTGCTCTGTCCTAGTTGGAGAGTAGTTTTTTGTGTTCGAGTAATGTTAGGAAATAAAGTCTTGCTAGCAGTTCCTCTATGTACACAACAAACTCCTCTCCATCATTTCCGCCAGCATTTCCTGCAACAACTCGCCTCTCGTTCTGAGGTTTCAGAACGAGAACTGTCTTTGAGTAAGACTTCAGTTTCTTGTTAAAGTGTGTAACTTGGAGTGAGTCACAGGGATCCTTTCCATGATGTTATCAGATACCTCAAATAACAGTCTGAGCCTGTCAGTGGCAAAAATAAGTACTTTAAATGGATGTAATTTTGGCGAGTGCAATTGCCCCAAAGGAATATGTTGCAGCCACTGTAGCTGGCCGAAGTCATCTACTTTATGGATTCCAAAACTTGTCATTTTTCGACACCAAAATGTGAAAATAGGGACCAGCTTTAAAAATACCAAAAAATTATTCGTTAATAGAAGTTCCATCTCTGCTTTTCCTGCTATGACAAGTCAAAATGTCTACTGTAAAAAAAGGTCTCTAATATTTTAGTTTTAGATCCAGTAGGGAGCCTGCAGTGTCTCACCTCCAGTCCTTTGTTCTGTGACCCGGCAGAGCTCTTCATATTCAGACTGCTCCTCAGATTGAGGCTGCTGGGTGGCGGCAGCGTGCTCTGACCTGTGTTTGACCAGCCTGAGAGACAGTGCTGGACAAGACCGGAGACATCCATGAAGGTGGAAAAAAAGAATGTGGCACATTGATAAAACATACTATTTTAATTTAAATGTTGAGGTGTTAACACAATATGTAAAAGGTCACAGAGGTAAGATTAGTAGTCATAAATTGTCATGTTGTGGGCAAATTCAAACACTTACTCACCGATGGTAACCCCAAACTGTCAGAAGGATCAAAACTGCATCGCCGATGAGCTTTGTACTTGTAAGGTGGCAAGAGGGCAGAGCGAGGTATGCTGACCCTTACAAATGAAACAAAAAGAAAAATCATGAGACAGTATCCATGCTGCTACAGTGGTAAAATATGATGATTTGAAAACTGATTATGGATTGTTCGCTATCTTTTTAAAAAATTAAATCTTTGTGAAAGGCTTTTCATTGATTTTAAAACCCTAACCAACCTCTTTCAGCAGGAATTCTCAAACAGACAAATTTTAGGCCACAGACACCCAATTTTGTCTCATCGACCACACATGTTTTTCGATGTTAAGAAGTGTTATACAAGGACTGATAATGTATTAGTTTTTCTCAAAAATGGAAAATCTCAAGTAAACATATTTGAACAAAATGAAACTATTATTAAGCTTAAATTTTAATGGTGACTCCTGGGAATCCCTGAGGATGCCTGAACCCACTGCCTTGGTAGAACCGACACAGCTACTGTAGGTATTTTTATACATAGAAGTAAAGCCAGGAACAGGACTTGTTTCAGACTGTAATAAAATAATGCAGTATAAAAGGTCTCAAAGTACATCAAATTAAAAATATCTGCTGGCTGGTACCAATTAAGGGCTTTTAAGTGGTTGTAAATGGCAGTCAAAGTGCACATGATTATTACCTGATGAGAGCTGGTTCAGCAGTAGTGTGAGGGTGGGAGGATTTGTGATTTTTGCACACCGGGCAGCACTCCTGAGAGTGAAGTGGGACGGGGAACAGTCTGCTGTTAATCCTGTAAGAGAATGTACCTGAACAAAAGGTGAGCACGCAGAGAGGAGAATTACTTCAGCTATCATGAAAAAGAAAAATGAGAGTAGCCTATTCAAATAAATAACCCCTCTTACACTGATGAGTGTCCATGTTAGCCTCTGGACCGTCCTTATCTGTTAGCAGCGGCAGGACTGAATGGTTCTCCTCAGAAAATCTATGAGGAGAGACAATTGTAATTTAATGAAGCCATCATCAATCACAGGTAAACTTGGCACACATAATCAGTCGCAATCAAGTGTGAAGCACTCACTCTGCTTGTGGGCTGTGGACACACTCGTCTTTATTGAGCGATCGAAACATGCGCAGGTCATTGAAGAACTCGTCAGAGCGCTCTATCAGGAAGTCCTCAGCATCCAGGACTCCTTAGAGGGAACGCACACCAACTGTTAGGGCTCCATTAGACGATTGTGTGTATAAGAAAGAAATAGGCAGACAGAGAGTCCAAAAAGATGTACCTGCTATCCAGTCATACCCCAGTAAAGGCTGCAAATGATGCCTGGCGGAGGCAGACATCTTTTCGCATTCATCGGACTGAAATGTGACTCGACTCTGCATCTCCCTCTACAAAAACAAACAAGTGGTGCAGAGTATTTGTGGTCTAATAGTGGTCATTACCTGCTGGTAAAAGAAATAATTCATCCTACTGTGAAATGTAGGTTTACACAAAACCTACACACACAGTCACATGCGTGTTAGCCCTTTTGTTCAATCTGTGTCTGTTCCCAGACTCTACTGTCGGCTGTGTGCGAGTGACCAGAGCACTCTCAGTAAGCAAACTATAGGAGATAACTAAATTGTTTGACTTTGGACACACAGTGCAAGTGCTGAAGGACGTTAAAGTTCTGAGATAGCTGATGAACATTTTATGTTTCTTTCAAGGTGTAAAAAGACGGCAGAGATGGAGCCATGGGAACCGTCTTATAGCCAGGTCCTGATGAGTTTCCAGTGACAGGGGGGTAGGTACCTTTTCACTTTGGGATGAGTTATTCCTTTAAGCCAACCAGTTTGGACAATGCCGGTCACTTTGTCAGACAACTGAGATTTAAGGAGCTTGGTCATGGTAGTGCTAAGACATAGTGCAGCTAATTTTAAACAACAGAGACAATCTTGAGTAGACTGTCCTCGCCTCTTTTTTCTCACCTCATCTTTGCTGTTATTTGCAAGACAGGACTTGGTGCTGGCTGGCCTCTTTTCACGCAGCCTGTATGTTGGATGTTCAACAGTCCCCCGTCTGTGTTTGGAGGTCAAAGACGGTGTTGAAATCGTGCGCTGGTTGCCTGTTTGTCTCTCGCATGTATCTGATGGCGACACAGAGGAAGACATTTCTCCATCAATGACATACAGGATTTTGTTATTCGTCACATGCAAACTACAGGCTTGGAGGGAAATGTTAAATGAACCAAAAAAAGTGCAATATGAATGCGAATGAAAAAAAAAAATCACACACGAGCAGTTATGTGATAAAAAAAAGTCTAGTTAGCGTTACTTCTCTCACTAGACGTTTCCGGAGCTTTCAACCGAATCTATCATTTTAACATGCTTTAATAACAAGCTAAGAAAGTGAACCTTGAGTTAACTATAGTTATCATTTAGATTTAATTTATTTACAATTAATTCACATATAGCTACTTTAACGAAACTTTAGCTTAAGTTTACTGACCTTAGTGCAGAGTTTTAAATACAAATGAGGAACTATCGGACGATTGGTCTTATCTGGTAGCTCGCTTAGCTAAAAGCTGTGGACTTCCCATTGTTTTTTTTGTCAACAAACTGTGTAATTACCCGCAAATTTCACGGTAGGTTTGGCGAGGGCGGCCCTGGCAGCCCCGCGGTCTCCGTCGGTCAGGGTCCGGATCTCTACCGCGTCTCTCCCCTCAGCCTCGTCCTCTCTCTCCCTCTTGCGGCTGTGACTGCAGCCGCCAAGCAGCTCCAGTTTCTCTCTGTGCTGCTTTAACTGCGTCAATAAATCTTTGTTACGCTCTCGTAAAACGCCCAGTCGGTCCGTCGAGGACATTTTTTAAAAGTTTAAACCACGTTAAAATCACATTTATCTAACTGAGGGTGACTCAAACAGCGAGAGATTGTTTTGTGATTTAAACCTCCGGCAGCTCCATAACAACGCGTTGACAACAATGACTTGATTGGCTGAGAACCTTCTACCCATCATGCTTTGCAAACGATCCGAGGTTTTTTTTAAAGTGACAGACACACCACACACTCACAGGGCGTGATGTTGAACTACAGAGGGCGCTATTTACTTGCTTAGTGACACTGGATAAAGTTGATGGTGGTCGGTGGGTTTGGGACTGACTGCCACAGACTGAAACACGGAGGAACCGACGTTATGTTGGGGCTTTTAGTGGGATTTTTTGACAATAACAAAACTATAGAGTATTGCAAGACTTATCCTTCACTTATGCTGTAAGTAAAGTCTTACACACAGACAAATGCTACACCTGAACATGTGCATTTATTTTGTGTAATACTATCAGCTGTGCATGATGAAAGTAAACGATTCTGTACAGTTTCTAATTTCATACTGTTATATTATGTTATATTATTGTTTTATTATTACCTATGTGTTGGTGTGTAATCAGAATCAGTCCAAGTATGTGCACACATACACGGAATTTGACGCCAGTTTTTTCTATGCTCTCACTGTACTTACACAGAAACATAACAGCTAAGAACAAAGCTGAACAAATAAAGGTAAAAGAATACATAAGACTATTATGTGAAAAAAAATGTGTATATAAATATACATTTTTAAAATAAATAAAAAAGTACTACTGACCAACAACAAAATTAAATGTCTACATGTAAGTGAAGCATTTAAATGTTGCTGCTAGTCAGGGTGGATTTATGGTCATACATCATATTAAATCAGATAAATATATGTTTTTGTAGTAACATCTGCATCTTAAACTTTAATGTCCTCAGAGAGGCAATTTGGGGTACAGCACAGAAACATATTGACACAAGACAAGAAAATGAAACACAATAATCTAAGATTGTTTAGATCGGCAGAAGAAACCACAGCTGTAAAAAAATTAGTGAAATGAATGAGTGGAGTAAAAAGTAGGCTACAATATTCTGACAGGGTCAAGTACTTCAACATCGTATTTAGGTATTGCAGCTTCAATGTCATTTACTACTTATTGTGACTATCTTTCCGCCATTGGTTAATAGAAGAACTACTATTACAAACAACAGTCTATGCACACAATTATATTGTTTATCTTGTCACTTCAAATAAATTCATGAAGCATCTTTCAAAGATTTGAACAAAAAACAAACCCAACTAAATTTACCCAAAGACAACAAAACAAAGAACAAGATAGCCAGTTGAAGACAAAACATGCCTTTAAAGCCCAGTTAAGCCTAAACAGTACCAGTACAACCCCTGGGACAGAGAAAGTGGACATAATACTCCCAAGAGAACCATATTTGGTAGAAAGAAACAACACACTTCAGGCCAGGCAGTTCAAAGAGGAAACTCCTACGAGGACAGCTGCAAGAGTTCCAGGACAAAATAATGAGCCCGGGAGCAACATAAAATACATAACTACTGAACAAGTTTACAATAACAACCATAAAACCATATTTTCACAATTCAAGTTCATTTCTTTCATGATCAACTTAAGTTACAGTTGTGAGAATAGGGGTCTAAAATCACACTTGCACAGAGATTTACGGCATATAGAGAAATACTCCATACTTTCTTGTGCACCCTATCAGAAGACAAAATCAATTGTACCTGTGCACTACAAGAGAGCGACTAAAATCCACTTCAGGGTGTGACATCCTCCTTCTCAGGCGGTCATGTAAAAAAGAACTCAAACCTGAACATCTTGAAATGTCAGATGAGACGTTGACCAGTCCCCATATATGCACATGCCTTTAAATGACAGCAGATGCTAGACTGTGGCATTACGATTCCACTTTAACTTATTCCAGTGCAACCTTTTGAATTTTACATTCACTGGCCACTTTATTAAGCACACCTGTAACATCGAATGCAATCCAATAAAATAGCTCAGTAATAAATTCTACCTTTACAAACATTGTAATGTTACTAGCCTGTATTATATTAAGAGGCATTCACACATTTTGCCCACCTTATTTACAATCATGAGGGAAAAAGAAACACAATTTACTATAATGCAGTCCAGTACAATACAACAACATGACTCATAATGACCATAGAAATAAATATATAATTGAATTACCACTGTTCTGAAAGTTTGCACAAATACTGGCCATTGTAAGCTTGGTAAGGGTGGAATATGTTTTATTTTATTTATTTTTTATTTAAACTTTATTTAACTAGGCAAGTTAGTTAAGAACCAATTCTCATTTACTACCATGGCCTGGCAGAGTGTGATTGCTCTATGTTTATTACCTTTATTTAAACATCTAGTGGACACAGTGGGACCATTAATTCAGGGTTGTTTTTCAGGGGACTTGATGTCTATAAATCCAATATTCACCCACCTTTAGCTCTGTTTTGGTTTCCACCAATGTCTGATGGGAATATTTGGATCTTTCACTGCTAAATGCTTCATTTTATTCACCAGCTATTGTTAGTTATGTTTTTCTGTCTCTGGATAAGTGCTGGGCAGGTAGTGAATAGTGGGTTTTTCATGTCTTTTTTCTGTAAGCTGCATCTGGAAAAGAGGTTCATGAGAGCTATGAGACTGAACCCAAACAACAAAAATGAGCTAAAAGAAGATAACATGCTCTTTAGAGCTGAGGGGAACAGCAGAGTCAATTGGTTTCGTCACTGCGAGCAACTACATTACACATTGCACATTTGATCCACTGCTAAAGATATCAATTATTGTAGCTATAAAAAGTAAGTAAGGTTGAAAATGCACAGAAAATGTAGAATTAACACATCCCTAACTGAAAATATAGACATCATTTCATAGTGCAAGTTGACTCAAACATCCATACTTACAGCAGTAGGGTATATTTCTCTTAGTTTACATACCGACCTAAATTGTATTACAACTTTTTGAGTTTGTTTAACAGCCAGTCCAAACACCAGACATTTCCATTTGCACCGATTACTCTAGGATTACGCCACACATCATTAGGATGTGTATTGTTAGCTGAATGACAAAGCTGTATCTAACCAATACATTTGTCTGTGACAGATTTTTGCATTTCATGGTCTGGAAGAATCTGCATGCACTTTTTCAAACCCACTTGTGTTTTCATATGTTTATATGAATTGGTACATATTTCATGACACTCTTCTGCACATACAGCTGCCTCCTGCTGTACAGATAATCTGAAAATAACATCAGAAAACAAAGGCACATGCACATTACAGTTTGTTTCCATTTTGATTCCTTTTTGAATGTGATATCTCCATTTGAACTTTTTGATAGGTTAGAATGCTTGTAATGCACATTACCAAATCTGCATTTTAATCAGATGCATGAATGCTGAGATAATTGCAGATGCAGATAATTTCCTAATTTCTTTCTGATTTCCTTTTTTATGTTGCCTGATAGTTAATGGATGT
Organism: Lepomis macrochirus; assembly: GCA_024633595.2. Taxonomy (NCBI): domain Eukaryota; kingdom Metazoa; phylum Chordata; class Actinopteri; order Centrarchiformes; family Centrarchidae; genus Lepomis; species Lepomis macrochirus. Next base: position 21,140,606 of record JALXJV020000004.1, on the reverse strand, counting down.
TGATTTTCTCCCCACTGTTTCTCTCTTAAAGGACAACCTGTGCTTGTAAAAGTGGCGACAGTAGTACGTATTCATCCTCTGCTGAGTGGCTTAATGACTTTAGTTTATTTACATTAAACCTGTCCATCCGTGGTGGCAGTAATGACAGTGTTGCAGGTGGTGCAGGGTCACGGCCATAATCATATGCCTGATCCCCTGTGGAGCGAATGGTGTGGAACTGTGTGGGCGAGCTGCTGTTCAGTATTCCAGTCACGGCTCGTTTGCATTGAGAGCTGTCCAGGCCAGTCCAGTATGATTAGTTGACCACAGTAGTGTGGAGTTGCACCCCATTATCATTAAACGGTGCCAGTCATGAAGCCATATACTCCTCCCTGTCTCTCTAATTACACCCCCACTGTTGGGCTCCAAGCAATTACTGCCTGCCGCCAGAACGCTTCATCGTTCATTAGGCACGGATAACGGACACATCAACAACAAAAACAAACGAAAAAGCGGAATTACTTATATTTCTGCTAAAAACAAAATATCGCCTAAGACAATTTATTTGGATATTTGATTTTGAGTAAATCAAAGTTATGTTTAGGAAAAAGCTGGCAAAATTATTGGAAAACGACTCACATAATTCAGAGAAACATTAGGCAGCAGCACATTACATTAACATTTATCTGACACTTTTATCCCAAGCGACTTACAGTAGCTATATATGTCAGAGGTTGCACACCTCTAGAGCAGCAAGGCTTTGTGTCTTGCTCAGGGGACACATTGGTGTCTCACACCAAAGGTATGTGTCATATCCACTGCACCATCACGACCCCTAAGATTAATGAATATTTGTGTTGATATGTTGAGGAGGGACTTGTGGGTCATGTGTCTTTGTATCTTGTTCAGTGTATTTCAAACTCCTGTTCTGTGCAATGAGGCCCCTATATTGTACATTTAGTACTGTATTCCCAAAAGCAAATAGAAAAACAGGCTGTAGGTCTAGGTAAAACTACAGCTTTTATTTATTCACTTTACCATCCCGGGACTTGTTCTCAGTATATATCCCAGTCAGAGAATTTAGCTAAATGTCTGGTATTGGAGTAATTTTTTGAATAAGCTGTTATACATGCTGTACAGAACAGGATACGAGATTACCAACTGCTCCTGATAGTTTAACAGCTCCTGACTAGTACAGTACAATCAGTATAAATTGAGGGTTTGTATCATATTATCAGTAATTATTGTCCACAGTCAGGACTCTTAGCACAATGCTCTGTATCCTCTTCTATTAGATTAGATTAGAAAGTGATGCACTTTCACCTCAACTATCTCCAGTGGAGGACAAAGAAAAAGAAATACACTGGGAATGATAAGACAGAGCAGTGAAATTGTATTTAGGCTGAACTACTGGTTTTATTTACCTCAAGTTAACCAACTGCCAGAAAGAGTCAGTCAAGATCCATATGAGTAAATATTGTTTCAAAATAAAGCACGCTGGGTTTCATTGTACATACTGTATGGAACCAAAATAACATTAAAATGACTTTGAAAAGCAAATTCTACACTTCTCTCAATTGTCCAGGGAAACCAGAGTTTGTGATTCTTCAAACTGCACTGTGTGAGAGCTTTGAAAAGAAAACTTTATATTACCACTGTGTGTGTGTGTGTGTGGTGGGGGGAGGCTCCATTTGTCCTTTTCAAAAGCAGCAACAAGCTTTTTATATTTTCCTGGAACCAGGCATCTCCAAATAAATACTAGTTAGGTGAGACTGTGACAAAGCACAACAAGATGAGGTAATATCAGAGAGGCCAGTCGAGGAGCCTGGCAGGGTGGGCGGAGAGGGCGGATGTGTGTGTGTGTGGGAGGGGAGGGGGGTGTCAGGATTGGTGAGGTAAGTGGTTTTGCTGATAAAGGAAGGAAAAGGGTCGATTGTCCCCACCACTCTAGCGATAGTGGTGGTGGATGCCATTAAGATAAGGAGGATTAGACCTGCCATATTGCTGTGCTAGCTGCTACAACCTGAGGGACAGGTGGTAGAGTAAAAGACCCCATCCAGGAGGTCACTTCGCATTTCGGTGACCAAAGAGACTGATTCATGAGGAGTTGATGATTTCATAGGATATTGTTGTTAGGATTAATCCAAGCAGCATTTGTCACCACAAGTGACTGTCACGAGTTTGAAAAAGAGACAACATAAGCTCTAACATTTTTATCCGCAGTGGAAGATGATTTGTCCATCAGTAAAAGTAGCATTACCACAAAGTAACAATACTCCATTACAAGTAAGTCCACCATTAAAAATGGTACTCAAGTAAAACCTTGTAATATTAGCAAAATATACTCAAGGTATCAAAACTAAACATACTGAATGTAGAAAAATGGTCCCTATCAAAGTTATATAATTTGACATGATGCATTCATTTGTAAGTAGCATTTTACTGTTGTAGTTGGTCGAGGTGGAGCAAATTTGAACTGCTGTGTACAGTGTTGAGTAATTTAATCTATAGCAATGCTCCAAATTTTATAAGCTCATCATATGTTTGTATGTAAAATCCTAATTTGTAAATTAACTATAGCTCTTAAATAAATTATATTTAATTAAAAATAAATAAATAAGTACAGTAAAAAGTACAATATTGCATCTCAAGTAGTATGAGTTCTGAAGTAAAAGTACCTTAAATTTGTACTTAAGTACAGTACTGTCAGGATTTGGTATGCAAGGTAGCAGGTAGTAGGACCCAAACGCAGGACACGTAATGCAGAGCAGGTAAGTTCAAAAGGTTTTATTTAATAAACAAAAAGCAAGCACACTTACAAAGTAGTGGCTGAGAATCCAAAGGAAATAAACAATCCAAAACCAAACAGGGAATCCAACAGAAAATATCCATAGCAGGTAAAAATGAGAGGGGAAAAAGACAAAACACTGGAAAGGCAAACATGGGGCAGAATAACCAACACAAATGTAACAAAATACCAGACAAGGATGTAACTATAGACAATAACAGAAACCCATGTAAACTGACAAACACTGACCAACTATAACACAGGGGATCATAACAGACGAGAACACAGAACGGGAATACAGAGTGCAGGAGGAGACTAAACCAAGATAATGAAAACAAGAACAAGAAGAAAATACTAAAACATGAACTACGGACCAGGACTAAGAATAAAGACTCCAAGAAGACAGACAGAGACGGACATGAGTGCAACACAAATCACAATACACTATATAACAGATACTGGACAGAGGAATTAACCAAAAACACTATGACAGATACTAAACAGACTAAAAATAACATGACTGACTGAAACCAACAGAAGAAAGCAGAACAGACACGCCCACAGTGTGACAAGTACTTAAGTTCATATTTCATATGTATTTGTAGAGTCCCACAGACAGTGAGACTGATTTGAGGTTGATACAATGTTTTTCTGACTTTTTATTTTATGAAAGTATTTAGAGGAAAAGATGTTGGCTGTTCTCACCACTCCCCTTTTTGTTATTATTTTCAGATTATTTCTGCGAAGCTTTACATCTGTTTGACAAAATAATTGAAGGAAAAAACTATTTGTTCTTGTTAGTGCCTCTGGCATGCTACAGATAATATTCACAAAAGGAGACCAGATTGGGAAAAGGCTTTAAAAAAAGCTTAAATCAGGGTGCGTCCCATCTACATTGTGCTTTTTATATTGTTGCAACAGCACCAAGTTAATTGAGAGTGGTAAGCACAACACATACGCACATAACAAACATGCACAGAGAGAAAGGCTGACACTAATCCACACTTAACATTTTCTGTATAGCAGGCCCCTGCATAAGCAGATTACTCTTTCTTTTTAAATGGCCTGTTTATACTTCTTTTCCCAGAGAATTATTCTCAGACATGCTCGGGTTTTGCCTGAGTAAGAGTGAGGAGTGAAGACGGCAGTTAAAATGTCCTCAATGACCCAACAAACACGCTGTGGTCACCCGTATTTCAACATATTACACCTGGTAATGGTGATCTAATGGACGCTGATTTATGAGACGAAGACGGAGACCATGAGGTTTACTTCAGGTTCGGCTCCTCCGAGTTAGTCGGCAGTGGGACATAATATCAGGGCTTTTATGTCACTGCTGTGCTTAATGACCTGTGTGCTTCTCTGAGGCCTATGAAACAGATGCAGTAAATCAACAGAGGAGGAACATACCAGTTAATCACAGCCTTTGTTTTGGGCTGAGGGACGACAATGAATCTAACCGAACGCCTCCGAGCTGACGGAGAGTGTGTAAGAACAACGAACACTGTCACGTCAGACGGACTGCCTTAGCAGCCACCTGTGTCAAACAAGAATTAATGCCACTATTTTATCCAGTCACTGCCGCTGTCGTCCTCATGTAACAAAGACATTGTTAGTATTTGTATGAAGGGACTATGTAAGATAGTGTTCCTTGATCAAAAATGCAAAACAAAAAAGCTTCTTGTTCAAAAATGGCATGTCTTTAAGCATTGCAATTAAAAACTCAAACATTCTCTGCTGGTTAAGCTCATGCTGACTGCTGGCCTAATCCGACAGCATTTAACATGGCACGTAATTAACACGGAGGGAACGTAAAGCAGTGATTACTACCATTGTCAAGCTGCAAGCTCAAAAATAATGATTTCAGGCAAAACCAAAAACTGTAGAAATGGAAAACTATATGTTAAATGCTGATTAATGAATCAGGCTACAAATAAGAACATTTTCATTTTCTGTGTGAACCACAAAAAAAGAACATTACTATTTGGTTGCATATTACGTAAGTTATGAGGCGGTCACCCTTCCAACAACCTTCTCTCTTTTTCAAACTGAGAGTTTCCGAGCACACATTACATTTTCTGCCACAAGCTTTTAGTAAAGTTGAGCAGCCTTCTTCATCAAATACGTACAGTAGCATTCATCAACAATAGCCTAATTAAAAAGCTTTCAAGCTTGTTTTTCAGATCCACTAATCACAGAGACAGTCTAGTATTTGTTTATGACCTGTGTGAGAACAAACATGCACTGCCTTACAGCAAATAAATCTCTCAATAATCGAATTTGAGGGTCCCTACTTAAACATAATTTGACTTACTCTTGCAAAGCCTGAGGATCTTGTCTGCACTCAAGTATATAACCTGCAATATTCAGACTGGAGGCTGCAGCAAAGTAAAAATGTGATGTTGGCAAGCAGCTTGTTTGAACTTAGGTAATGATCATGACAAAAATGAAACAAGCAACACATTAGCCGACAATGCTGCTGCAACACAGAGCAGAAAGCACAAAAACAGCTGGCAAAAAGCAAAAGGTTGGGACTCCTGGAAACGTGAGAAAAATCTTACCAGCACAGTATCGCTCGGAAAGGAAGGAGGGGAAGAAAGAAAATGCTCAACCAAAAGCAACCGACCCCTTAAAAGCATTGATGTTCATTTACTTTGGAGAAAAGAAATTAGTCAGAGCAGATGCTCTTGCAAACAGGGACTAAGATAAAACAGCTTACTTGCAGGATATTCAGAAGCATCAGTTTACTTTTTACTTTAATTCCATGGCTCTTTGAAACAGTGACATGTGCAGTGTGTCATGTTTGCAGTGTACCTACCACCATGCTTGCAGGATGTCTTCATAGTTCAGAAGGACAGAAAGATGACCTAATTTATGCCTGATTACGTGTGCTTTTTGGGGTTTTCTGTGACCTTAACCAGTCACTAAAAACTGTGTGAATAAGTAAAAGTGATGAAGAATGAGGAATATGATGCACACTGTTTTTAAAACCTATGTTGATAAAGCTTTGGCCAAGTATTTAGATTTATTATGTGACCCCCCAAAATGATGATCCTTTTTTGGCAAAATACGGTGTGTGCCAAGATTGCCAAATTGTTAAATGTATGTTTTTGTATGTCAATATTGTCAATATAAAATATAAGAAACTTCATTTAAGTGCAGCTTTTACCCATCCACCTGAATATGTACTCTAACCCTGTAACGCCAAGCATATCATATATGATACATGAGTTTTAGAGACCTCTACATCATCAGTGTCATTACCCCCACCCCCCACAAAAAAAACAACAAAGAAACCCTGACCTATACAACCAGATACATGCAATGAACGGATAATCCACCAGGGGGCCGAAATTCGTCTAACATAGGTCCTTCAATTGAGACAGCCAAAATGGCTTGTCATTGGTGACCTACAGGTGGTTTTGCAAGGAAACTTTTGACAGTTTTGAAGTTAAAAACATTCAAATTGTTTTGGATACTCCAATATGAATTTTTACTGGATTGAAGCAATGTGTAGTTACTTAATATTTCATAACTTATTTTATATTAAAATTGAGTTGAAAATGTGTGCATCAAATTAGATACAGCAGGTATGTAAGGTAATTTATGTATACATCTGTAAATCATAGTTTTATTGCATATCATGCATTATGCATTCTATTAAACTAAATACACTTAATTATTTAAGAAAAATTAATTAAAGGCATAATTTGGCATATTTAGAGCATAAATTGAGAACTTTTGTAGTCTATATTGTATTTTTCTGCTGTACTGAGATGCTAAATGTCTAGTTGGATGTTTCCAAGACTCATTTCATAATAACTGTCTTTTGCTCATTGATTTTAAATAAAAACTGACCAAATTCAGCAGAGAAATGCACAGTAAATTGTGTTGGATTTGTATTTTTTAAACGGCATAAAAGTATTCAAGTGTCATCGGAGCAGTTAGGGGAAGAGTATGATGCTGATGATGATAAAAGGCTAAAAACATGCTGTGTTCTGCATGTTTTTTTGTTTAAAAAAGCAAAACATACATGCAAAGGGATATTCATTTGTTTTAATGTGACATTAGGTATGGTAACCACTCCATATTAAAAAAAATGTATTACAAATTTCTGTCAGTCGTTTGATGGTTCAGGTTTACAGGGCTAATTATAAACCGTATAGAAGTGTAATTAACCTCTCACCGTCTGTGACCCTCAACATCAAAGTCATACATTCAGGATATATCATGGATATAAATTATATTGCACTTAATGCCACATACTTAACACTGTGACAGTTTGAGAGGAAACATCCTCTCTGCTAAATAAAATCCATGAATAAATTATTAACTCAGTTGCAAACCTCGACTCCCTGCTGTGTTGCGCTCCATCAGTCATGGTGCTGTTAAATGGCTGTAAGCTTCTTCACTTCTAAACGGTTTTGCAAGATTCCTCTTCGGTAAAACTAAATGATGCTGCATGCATGCAAAAAAAGGGATCGTTAAAGTACTAATGCATCTTAAATGCATGTTCTATTTTGGGTCATATCAAGATCATGGTCCACTAAATTTGTTTTCTTTCATCTTGTCTTGGGCAGCAACAGCACCTGAGCAACTGGGTGTCTACAAGCATCAGCCAAACACACCGTGGCCCCTGTTCTGTTTTTATTATCAGCTAATTAGCGTGGTTAATCAAGCTGATAATGAGCCTGGGCGCCATGCCATTTCAATCTGACACCAGGCCAGGGTTCAGATCCCCACCAAGCACACTGTGGGCATCGGAGATCTCCCTGAGGATGAGTCTTCCTGGACACAATAGGAGGAGAGTGGTGACAAGGGCAACAATAATGAGTGGCGTTTGTTTTGATGAAAGCAGGAAGGCATAAATCCACAAGTTTGTGGCTGCAGGGATGAAAAAAACAGCTGAAAGAGGTTTAGAAACTCTGTTACTTGATCATCTGTCTTATCTCTCTGCAAGCTTTCCAGATTTTTCTGCCCTTCCTGCTCAGCAGCTGGGGACACTCCAGAGAGAGAGAAAGAAATTGATGCTCACTTTAACACATCCTGTTGACTCCTCACACATATCATAACCCACCTCCACCCTTCATTACACATATACCTAACATTTTTTCTTATCACAGTACTGTAATCAAAAACAATCCAGTACTATCACCGCCCATCAGCCTCATCCTTCCCTCTCTCCCTCCCTCCTATTGCTTCTCTTGCTCTCGCTCTCTCTCTGCTGCCTCACTCATTCGCTGAGCAGCACACTGGACTGGATAACGTCTCCTTCAACCTGCAGCACAGACTCATTTCTCTACACACCAGCTCTGAGTGGATGCTCAGCAGGGGTGTTTGAGATATTAGCACGCTGTGGGGGAAACGGCTCAGGGACTTCTACCATCCACATACAAAGGTAAGCCTCTGGATCCTTTAAATTAGATTTCTGTTTGCTGTCAAGTACCAAAGTGAATGTGGTTAAAGTTAAGCCATCTGAAACTGTAGCCTTTAGGTATCACTCAGGAGTTCCAGGACTGATTTGTAAAATCAAAGTGCACATGCTTTTGAGATTTTGAGCTGTTTGGACATTTGTACATGTGGGAAATGAGTGCTTCTTACATTAGTATAGACTTGAAGGTAGCTAAGCGAATAACACTGAACTAGAGAAAGTGTGCAGATTGTTGGCAGCCTGACCTGTGAGTTAATCCTTGTTTTGTTTGGAACACTAAGTTTGCAGAAGAAAAGTACTAGTCACTGAACCTAGCAGTGTGTAATCTTGTGTTTAAAAACAAGGAAACCTTGAAACATTTAGTACAGAGTCACACTTAGTCACACTTTCAGAGAAGGATTTTTATTTTTGACACACTGAACCTCTGACCTGTTAGATTACAGATGCTTGTTTACTTATTGTCTCGTTCACGTCAAAGGTGCTGGGGAAAAATTGTTACATGACTCAGTCACTGTAGAGGTCTTCAGCACATGAACAAACACATTTTTATACCAAATCCTCGAACTGAGCTAAGTGCACTGAATGATCAGTGTCACTGAACTTATTCCAGTGATGCTCATATCACTGATGACTGAGAGTGATATGTTGTCTGTATTAATGTGTCCTTGCGCTGCTTCTTTAACACCTGTATACATACAGTGCATGTGTAGAACACAAAAGCTACATAGTCTGCATTCTCACGATTTTACAAATGTCGGTTTGTACAGTCATTTAATGGTTTGGTTTCTCCTGGAACACAGGACAACTTAAAATTGTCAGAGCTGATTGCTTCTGGACTCAGTGCTTTTGATCAACATGTTTTCTTTGTCAAAATGTTTAGTTTTTGCTGTGTAGAGTTGTGTGTAGCTGTAGGAAGAGAAGCACATTTCCTCCCATGCTGCTACTCGTTCCGTTGCCAGTCGTCTGTCTTAGTTGCTAAAAATGCAAATACAGTACTCTCATCGTGTCAACTGTTACATTGTGCTCACAGCAATGAGAACCAGTGTTATGTTTTAGCATTTTTTTGGCCCTGGGTTTTGTCTCTCAGGCTACACAGATGCTGTCCTAACCATCTGGTTGGTGGATCTCTGCAGGACAATCTGTAAACAGTACTCCAGGTGGGAAAAAGGAATGCTCCAACCAATATATTGTCAAATGTGTAGTCAGTCAGAATTTATTTCAAGTTAAACAATTTTGTGTTTTTGTGTAATTTGTTCAAATTAATTTGACTGCAACACATGGTACATTATCCTAAACTTCTGCATAGACTTGACTCATTCATTTATATTGCTTCCGCTGCTTCACTGGAGTGACCAGTCGATGTTACTAGCTGTTGTATTTTACAAAGTCAACAAATAGTATCACCCTTATCCACAGTTTTCAATTTGTTAATTTGCCCATCCATGGCGTCAAATTAAAAATATTTCCTCACATTACTTCTCAGATTTAGTTGGGTGTTCTGTCATGATTATTACTTTAGCACATCATGAGCATGAACATGAGACATGGGTGTGGTTGTTTATAAATCCAATCAGAAATACTATACTATGCATATTTAAATAAACTGCTAAATTCTGCCTGTATCCTGATGTGAGGGACCAAGCTGGCTGGAATCAGAGCTAAAGTTCAGAAAAACACATTTCATTTCCAAAAAAAAAAAAAAAAAAAATTAACAAACGATTTTCTAAGCATATAATACTAGCGGTCAACCAAACATAACTTTGTCAGGCTACATAAACTTATCATGAACTATACAGACTAAACTGAGACATATATAATGACGGATCAGGCCATTCCGACACACATGGGGTATAGACTAAGACATGACATTTAAAGAAGCCACAATAAGCATAAAACATGTCAAGATAACATTACCTAATATTAACAAAGGACAATTTCTGAAACAATAATATCAAAAGCACAATTGTTAAAGAAACAAAAAGAAAATTCAAACTAGAAAACACTGCCCCTCCCCATGATGCAGAAAAACATGGTGCAGTCTAATTGTCAATCAGTGCCATTTAAGCAGGTCTGCTGGAACTGATGCTCCTTTTATTGACCAGCCAGCAGACACCTCCAGTAGCAGCACCCATCAACTGGTAACTCAAAAAATATTTAATTTCACAAAAAATAATTAAGTTGATGAACCTAATATTAGTAGTGACAAAGCCTTGTGGTTTTTGCCAGATTGTGCCACAGAAAAAGATTCAGAGTTTCAAAGCATAAAGACAAATACAGCACAGTGACATCTGGTCATGAACCCAAATTTCCATGAATTTTAGTTTCAATAAGGTATGTACATACAAGCTTAAGAACATTGTTTTATCTTGATCTTTGCTCACTCACTAAAGTGCTGCAAAAAATGTAGCCTACATGTTACCCGCCACAATGTGTAAATTATGTCTAAAAACATTTCCTTAAGTTCTAATTATCTACCATGACCGCAGACTGTATCAAGACTGTCAAAGCTACAATCGATACTAACAACCAGTGGGGTCATTAACTTAAGGTGTGCACGTTTAGAATCAATGCCAAAACATCAAATCTGTCAAATCCGCTCTGGTGTTTTAGTTACATACGAAGCTTCAGATATCATCTGTCAAGTGGAAATGGCAATTTGATACAAGCTTCAACGCTGTCTCAAATAAGTAAACTTTGCGAAAGTGAAACTAGCTTCGGTGCCTTTGTATCATACGTCCCATCCCCAAATATCAGCAAAACTGACAACGAAAGTTAACCTTGTACACCAAGTAGATATTTGTTAAAAATGGCTAATAAAACTGTTATGAAACTAAAATCTACTGTCTACTTATTTGTGTATTGTTTAATGTGCTTAAACCTAAAAGTAATAAAACGGATGGAAGAGTTACCACCATGTGCTCCTGTTTAATGTTACACCATCACACCTGAGAGAACTTAAACAAATGCAGAACCATCTAAAGGGCGTTTAAAAATGCAAATAACTCCTCATAATGGACAACACATCTCATGTTGACAGTCAACTGCACATTTTTGCATAGCGTCCTATAAAGTGAGGCCTGTCTTTAATGCAGTATAACAGGATTTTGCCTCAGACAGTTTCTGTGCAGTCTGAGGCTAAGGATTTCAGTGAAGCTCTAACAAGCCCCTGCCTGCTCTTCATCACTGTAGTGCCAGATATGTGCCCACGAGTATTCATCAGGAAGGGCTAATGGGGCACAGCAGTGTGAACTTCTGATTTACAGCCCATCCCCTGTCAGGCCTAATGATAGGGCAATGGGGCTGGTTATGGAGAAACAGGTGCTGCAGAGTGAATAGACCCAAAGCAATGCTGCTGAAAGCCATGGGTGATTGTTGTTTTGTCCCCTGCACAAATGCTCATTTGCAATATTGTGTTCACACACACATAATCATTGTGTATAGAAATTAGCTCTGTGGAAGTAGGCTTATGGCTGTGTGTGGTGGTGTGAAGTAAGGTCAGTGAAAGTGAGTTTAGTGGTTAATTTATTGTTCCCCAAATTGTTTCCAGAATAAATGTCACATTCAATATCCTAGATTATATTAACAACAGATGGAGCTTGATGATGAAGTGAGAAATAATGTCCTAAATGAGCTCGTACACAAATGAAAATGTATGGAACATTGTCAGGTTATTTAAACAGGTGTGCTAAGCCCTGGAAAACCACCGTTATTATAGTAAACTAATCAGTATAATCTTGGCCATATGGAGAAAACTAAACATAACTGGGAGAATGTTTTCTGAGTTCAGTATAGGTGAGATTTATTTCAAATGCAGAATGGAAAAATGCCACCACTGCTTGGTCATGTTAAAGCCAGAGTGAGTTAACACATCTCATTTGTAATACAATACACAACATACCAGAAAATCTACCAAATTACTTTTACATGATGGACAGTAAACTGCATAAATTAATATTTGCCTATGCTCCATGCAGTTTTGAAAAGACAGTTTGTGTCTTCCAAACACACGCTCAGTGAGAATTTACCACACATGTAAAGCTCAAACATCAGAAGTATTGTAGATTTCTAGGCCTCAAAAACACAAACATGTGCCCTATGTCCATGTTTTTTAGGCTTGTGACCAGTTAAAATAATGCAATATCTACGGACAACCCCTCATCACAGGCTTTGAAAATTGTGTGAAATGAGTAGTTTAAATACAACAGTGTTTCTTCCTTTTGAGGGAACTGAAGAGCAAAAAGTATTACATGACAAAGGCTTAAATGTGTGTACACTCACAAAAAGGAAACTAATTGTGTAGATGTAAATACTAATCCATTTTTTTACCCCTTTTAATCATCTGGTGACCCATAGAAATTATGTTTTTGTGTTTAGGACTTATGGCATCCTTTTTTAAGTAAAATTTTGTGGTTTCAACAGGCTCTAAAACTAGTAATGTGAAGGCTATAGAAATAAAACCCAGGCTTAAATGTTTTGCAAAACATGTAGAGCAAGAAACTGTTTTCATGCAACGAGACCAACAGTTTCACAACTCCTGTCAGTGAAGTTGTTGTAGGTGTTCAGCAGTTGAGGCTCACTCACTGCAGGTCAGCTGGCACAGTTTACAGATGGATCACTGCACAGCCCACACACACACAACACACACACACATTGGTAGCTCTCTGCCTGGACCATCCCACACTCCAACGGTGTCTTTCCCACAGAGCCGGCAGTCAGGAGGAATATGGGCAAATCCGAAAGCCAAATGGATATCATGGAGAAATCAAGTAAACCTGGAAAGCATCGTTGGACTGTTGCAGAAATCGGTCTGTCTGTGCTGCTGCTCTTGGTCAGCTGTGCCTTGGCCGGGCTGGTAGTCCTCTACACATCCGTTGTGAAAGGTAATGGCTCTGTCAGGCTCACTGTGGAAAGATCCAGATATTACAGATGGCAGCAGTAATCACAAGTGTCTCCCTGCTCTGTTTTTGTGTGACTACTAGCCTGCATTAACACAGGAAATTATCATGACCCTGGAAATGCTTTCAGATGTGACCATGAGATGCTCTGTGCAATACTGATGCACACTGGTTAACCTTTTTAGATTTTAAAAGGTTAATTTTACTCACCAAAATAAGCAAAATAAGGGTTTTGCCTTGGAATACCATATATACTCTTACACAACCTTGCCCTTTAAGTAGGGAACTGCAACTCCAGGCTCTTTTATTAGTATTCATTTTTGTGGACAAATACAACACTGCAAAATACTTGATTGTATTTTCTGTAGTTTAAATGTTTACCAGTCCATAAAACTATTACAATTATCGTTATAATTCAGAAAATAGTTTGTGTCTAATGTCTAAAATCTGTTTCCTCCAACCAATTCAGAACAATCTGACAGGCCGAGTGTGTCAAGGAGCTCAACAGGTGAAGGTGAGTCTTGGTCTCTGTTAAGCTTGTAAACTGAACACAGGATACACTCGGGGATAAGTGGGCTGGCATGTGTCATATTGGAGCCTGCACCTCTGATACTCTGTAATACTGTAATTCCCTTTACTGCATGGTCAGCAGTGCCACACAAAAGTGAAAGAACAGAGTCTCTGCTGACATAGACATAGGCTGTCTCACACAGACTACACAGTGCATATAGGCTATTTAGAATTAGCTCTATATTTCACACAACATCCTCCTTGTCTCAGTCGAGATGTAATTTGTTAAATAGTCTACATGCTTTCTCATAAATGTTGCCACTGATTCTTTCAGGCCAGCTGTTTCGCTCCAACATCAACAGTGTGTGCACAACTGCGAACTGTGTTACTGCAGGTGAGAGGAACTGTTTTTCCGTTGCTCTCCTACTGTTTCGTTTTGCAAACAAACACAACCCCCATCCCTGCAAAAAGCTGTTTTCTAACCACATGAGAGCTTCACCATCCTGTGCCTCTTTCCCCTTTTGTCTATGTGATACCTTAAAGCCGCTCGGCTCTTGCAGAACATGGATAAGTCTGTCAAGCCTTGTGATAATTTCTACCAGTATGCCTGCGGGGGTTGGCTGGAGAGACATGTCATCCCGGAGACGAGCTCCCGTCACAGCGTCTTTGACATTCTGAGGGACAAGCTAGAGATTGTCCTCAAAGGTCAGCTTAATCTTTAGTAGTCAGTGGGCTGCAGTGTTCAGAGCTATGCGTGGGTTTCATTCAGAAATGAAATGTCTTCATGCGTTTTGTTGTTGCAGGTGTTCTGGAGATGGAGACAGGACAGGACAGAGATGCCATCCGAAAGGCCAAAGTCCTTTACAACTCCTGCATGAATGATAGTAAGGCTTTCTTTACACTGTCTAAAAATTTTATTTCTAAAAGGAAGCAAGAAAACAGAAGGCATGTTGACAAAAACTGTGTGTTTCTGGAGCTGTTGAGTGGAGATCAGATGATCTTCCTGAGCAAGGGTTTCATGATCATACTGGCCAAAGTATGAAAATATGATGGAGAACCAGCAGCGATGATGTGACCTAGACTTATTTAATATATCACATTTCAGTGCTTACCAGTATAGAAGTATTTAACAATAATTTCTAATGATATAATTAATTTAATTCTTGTAGCTTGGATTTGATAAGTAGCATAAAATTGATGGATGGATTAACCAGTTCAGTTAAGCCTATTTGCTACATGCCCATTATGAGACAATGAGCTTATTGCTACTGTAGCTAGTAGCAGTGACAGTTTGTTAAAGGTCTGGTGGTGTTGACTGAAACCACAAAAAAACATTGACCTGAGGCTAAATCCACTGTTGAAACAATCCCACCTTTGATTTATAGGTACAGTATCTCAGAAAGGGAGTACATTCCTCGCATTTTTGTAAATATTTGATTATATCTTTTCATGTGACAACACTGAAGAAATTACATTTTGTTGCAATATAAAGTAGTGAGTGTACAGCTTGTATAACAGTGTAAATTTGCTGTCCCCTCAAAATAACACATCACACTGCCATTCATGTCTAAAACACTGGCAACAAAGTTGAGTACACCCCTAAGTGAAAATGTTCGAAGTGTCAATATTTTTTGTGGCCACCATTATTTTCCAGCACTGTCTTAACCTTCTTGGGCATGGAGTTCACCAGAGCTTCAAAGGTTGCCATTGGAGTCCTCTTCCACTCCTCTATGATAACATCACAGACCTGGTGGAATGTTAGAGACCTTGTGTTCCTCCACCTTCCAGAGACCTGCTGCCCAGTCTCTGAAGGGATCATGCCCTGCTTCAGTATGTCACAGTACATGTTGGCATTCATGTTTCCCTAAATGAACTGTAGCTCCCTAGTGCCAGAAAACAGACCATGCTTGACTGAGGGCAAAATACACTTGTCTTTGTACTCCTCACCTGGTTGCCGCCACACTCACTTGACACCGTCTGAACAGAATAAGTTTATCTTGGTCTCATCAGACCACAGGACATGTTTCCAGTAATCTCTGTCCTTAGTCTGCTTGTCTTCAGCAAGCTGTTTGCGGGGTTTTTCGTGCATCAAGAGGCTTACTTCTGGGACGACAGCCATGCAGACCAATTTGATGCAGTGTGCGGCGTATGGTCTGAGGACTGACAGGCTGACCCCCATCCCCTTCAACCTCTGCAGCAATGCTGGCAGCACTCATACGTCTATTTCCCAAAGACAACCTCTGGATATGACGCTGAGCCTGTTCTGAGTGGAACCTGTCCTGTTGAACCTCTGTATGGTCTTGGCTACCATGCTGAAAGCTCAGTTTCAGACCATCCTTATGTAGAGCAAGCATTCTTTTTTTCAGATCCTCAGAGAGTTCCTTGCCATGAAGCGTTATGTTGAACTTCCAGTGACCAGTATGAGGGAGTGTGAGAGCGATAACACCAAATTTAACACACCTGCTCCCCATTCACACCTGAGACCTTGTAACACTGAGTCACATCACACCGGTGAGGGAAAATAGCTAATTGGGCCCACTTTGGACATTTTCACTGTACTCATTTTTGTTGCCAGCGGTTTAGACATGTGTATTTTTGAGGGACAGCAAATTTACACTGTAATACAAGTTGTACACTCACTACTTTACATTGTAGCAAAGTGTAATTTCTTCAGTGTTGTCACATGAAAAGATATAATCAAATATTTACAAAAATGTGAGATGTGTACTCACTTTTGTGAGATACTGTATGTAGAGTCTTCAACAGTCCAACATTACAAGACAAATCATTTCAAGCAGATGCCCAGCTCAGCAGATGGAGCTACTGAAATTTCTGTTTTTTTTCTAACCACTTTATGTTGGCTTAAAAATTTTAGATTAAAAGTTAATTCTTGTGGTGAGAATTTTTTGTGACCTGCTGCTTCCAAGGTAAAAAAGAGACTATAGTGTTGTTGTTATGTTTTATAAGTTGTGTTTTTTATCTGCAGGTCTCATAGAGCAGCGTGACTCCCAGCCCCTCCTGAAGCTCATTGACAGTATTGGAGACTGGCCTGTGGCATCGGATGACTGGAACACCACTACAGGTAGAAATAACCCCCGAACCACACTCTGATTAATTCCTACTGTTTGTTCTTCACAAACAATGCAAATGTGCATGTGTAACACATCCACACAAACAAGCACTCATGTTCCCACTCAAATACATGTGCTCACACAGAGACCGTGTGGCTATATTTGTACTCAGTGAATTGCTGAGTACGAGCTTTGTTGGCGGGATCAAGAGGATGGCCGAGGCTCTTCAGCTGAGCAGTCAGGTGTGGAGTTTGGGAGCGTGATGAGTGGGAAGAGGAGCGGGTCCTTGCTCAGGACTGTGAAGGATGCTTTAAATAGTCTACTCAGCTCTTCCCCAAGCTCCTGGCTCCTGCCACTTTAATTAAATGTAATCATGGACGGTGGCTCACCAGAATTAACCACACATAGCTGCATCTGCACACACAGATTTACACAGAGAGCCCAGTTAACTGTGCAGCAGAGCTTGATTTTTGCAGGCTGTTACAATGAATAGTTATTTACTGCTGTTATTGCAGAGGAAGCATGGAGCCTTGAGGACACACTAGCAACGCTTAACGCTCGTTTCCACAAGAAGGTTCTCCTGGACATGTATGTGTGGACAGACGACCGGGATTCTCGGCGCCATATAGTTTATGTAAGGTCACTGTCTATTGGAGCACAAATGACAGATTACAGCTATAATGTCAATATACAGTGATTATAGATAAGTCTGGTGTTATTCTATATTTTCATTAATGTCAACACATCCCATGAACAGACCAAATGTCTCTTAATACTTCAAAACTTCCCTGCCCTGTCTGTGGCACACAGCCCATTTGTTTCTACTGAAGAAATAAATCTTTAAAAACAGGTCACAAATATAAAGTTTAATTTGTATAAAAGGCTGAATAATTTCCCAGTAGAAGTAGTTTTTAGCAAACATCAACTCAAACAGGAGTAAATACCATGTTTTTGGGGACTACTTCCAGTTCCAGGTGAATATAGTATTTGAACAGTAGAGTTCTGTTGCAGAGAGAGAAAGCCAAGGCGTTGGCTAAACAATACTCATCAGTATGACCAGTTCATTGTTGTTTTCTTGGTTTCTTTTAATGGGATTTATTGACGTTAAGAAAATTATACAATATTTTCAGCCATAACCTTAGATTATTAAAAACACACAAAAATGTAAATATTACAAAAACATACATCCTTAATTGCTATTCTTGTATCCTGGTTAGATTGACCAGCCGGGACTTGGAATGCCATCAAGAGATTATTACTTCAATGATGGAAACTACAAAAGGGTGAGGCCTTAAAGGATCAGTTCACCAAAATCCACAGTTTCTGACTTAACTCTCAGGGTATCTAATCATGCACATTATTTTGGTTTTAGTTGTCAGGGTTCTTCCTCTAACATTCCTGCCTCCACCACAATACAGTGGAGGGGGATGGGATTTTGTTTGTGGTGTTAAAGGCGTTAAAAATCAATGCTTGAAAAACTCACAGGCAATATCTCTTGTCGCAGTTGCACCTGTAGTTACAGAGCTACTTTCTACTGAAAAAAACTGTCTTTGGATTATCCTAAGTAACCACAAGTTTTTTTTTTAGAACATACATTTTGGTATTGCGTTTTTCTAATGTCACTTCTATTTATTTGATTGGTATGAATATAATTCTATTCAACTCATTTGTTCTGTGACAACCTTCATTTTGTTGTGGAAACAAGATTTATAGCTTGTGATTTTACCATAGGTTCGAGAGGCCTACCTACATTTCATGGTTTCTATTGCGAAGATAACCCGAGAGGACAGGAACTTGACTCAGGATGATGACCGTGTGTGGGAGGAAATGATGCAAGTGCTGGAGCTGGAGACAGACATCGCCAACGTGAGTGTCAGCCACAACAGGAAATGGAATTGTGGGATGAGGGCTAAGGAAAATTAATAATGACAAGATGAAAAATGACACCTCCTCTGTGCTTCCAGTTGATGAAATTGAAGCAGGCTAAATTTAGTGTTGACGTAGAAGATCAGCCGAGCTTTTAACCTGATTTTTTTGTTCATGCCTGTCAAGAGCATGACGAATGAGACTTTGCTGATGAAAGTAGAGCAAAATTTGAATATGTATATATTTTTTTTTTATTTCCTTCCTGTTGCTGGACAGGCCACATCACCAGCAGAGGAGCGCCAAGATGTCACCGTTCTCTACAATAAGATGACACTTAGAGAGCTACAGAGCACATTCAGCTTTAACGTAAGGGTGATTTCACTTAATAACCTTACCCAACATAAAAACATGCACCACACGTCTGACATATTACTAACATATTAGGATATCTACATTGTTTGGGGAATACTATCTAGCAGCCATTGTTGAGCTTTACCTTAAAGGTAGAGGGATTTGGCTCCTCCATAATTAGAGGAGGTGGCTTATTCTGTTCTTTGACACAACAAATTAAACTTTAGTCTTTAAATTCTTAAATTCTCCCATCTTTTTGCAATAATTAGGTACAGTAGTTGGGAGCACTTCCTTGTGAAATCATGTAAATATCTCCTACCTTTTTGTTTTCTAGGGGTTTAACTGGACACGATATATTCAAGGGGTGCTGTCCAGTGTGTCCATTGAGGTCCAGCCAGAGGAGGAGGTAGTGGTGTACAGCTCTCCCTACCTTGAGAAAATGAATGATGTTCTCTCCAGACACAGTGTCAGGTCAGTCCAAGGCTCCATGAAAATGTAATTATTACAAAATAGCAATAATTCAGCACAACAACATAACAAAAAAACAAATGTATGTTTGCAGAACTATGCAGAACTACCTCACCTGGCAGCTCACCATTGACAGAGTTAACAGCTTGAGCCGCCGTTTCAAAGATGCCAGAGCCCGTTACAGGAAGGTGTGAGTAGCATGGTGTAACCGAACAGCACATGTTAACATGACCTTGATCAAAAACTAAATTGCAGCGTGTTTGTCTGCATGTTTGGTCAGACTCTCTATGGAACCACTGTGGAGGATGCTTGGTGGCGAGAATGTGTCCGTTATGTCCAGAGCAGCATGGAGAATGCAGTTGGAGCTCTGTATGTGCGTGAGACATTTGCTGGTGAAAGCAAACAAATGGTAAGTTTCTCTGGTCTGTAAACCACATAACACTTTTGCGTCGTTTTGGACATAAAGTACATTTATCCCAAAGACAAAATGTGCCACAAAATACATTTCACACCAAACTGTTACATATTATAGTGGAAATGACATTGTGGTTGGTTACAATTATTATTATCCCAAATATATTATGTTCACCGTGTTTTGTATACCTACAGTATTCATTATTCGCTATGAACAAAATCCATTTTATACACAAAATGTAGCATGTGTTACCTGCTACCCCATAATTACGAAAGTTTCTGTATGTGATTGTGATTGCACTATTCACAGGTCAGTGACCTCATCAGTAAGATCCAGAAAGCATATGTGGAAACACTGGAGGAGTTGAACTGGATGGATGCTCCCTCGAAGGAGAAAGCAAGAGAGAAGGTAAAGGGTAAAGTACAAGTAGCCAAGCCGGAAAATCAAGGCATTTTCTAAATGTTCGGTACAATTACACTGATTGTTTGGTACCTCATGCAGGCCATGGCAATCAAGGAGCATATTGGCTATCCAGATCATATTCTACAGGAGAGCAATGAGAAGCTTGACCAGGAGTACGCTCATGTAAGTAAAAATTGAGACTATTAACAAGCCACACTGTAAATATCTGACAGATGCACTTGTTACTTATCTCTGATTTGTCATGTTTCTCCTTCCAGCTTAATTTCAGTGAAGAACACTACTTTGAGAACATTCTAGAGAACCTCAAGTCTGAAGCGCACAAGAGTCTGAAGAAGCTCAGAGAACCAGTTGACCCAGACTTGTAAGCTGTTGATGCACGTGACAGTAAATGCTTTCCTTATTAGTAAAACACAAGATCTTGAAATCAGGCAGTCGCCATGTTTCGCATGCATGACATGAAACATAATCAAGGTTGACAACACAAACCCCAATTTTAAAAATCAATCTTTCATCTTTGCACTATCTTTCTGTTTCAAAGATAGTAAACAGGTTTGTGCTCAGCCAAAACATAGATTTTCTAAAAGGGAAATGGTGCATTGATTGACCTGTTGAGACAAGAGAAAGATGCTCTATGCTCAACAAGTAATCCCCAGACAACATTGAAAATAAAGGTTAAAATAATGTTTCATGGTCCAAAACATGCTCTGTGCATGGATTTTACAGTATTGTATCTTTGCTTGTCAGGTGGATCATCGGTGCTGCTGTGGTGAATGCATTCTACTCACCCAACAGAAACCAGATAGGTGAGAGCTTTACAAGAATCAACGAGGCCACCGAGAGGATCTGTGACAAATAAGAGGGAGAGACTGTCAGTCCACATAGTAATCCTGTTTTGTTGTTCCCAGTACTTGTTTACAGCGCTGTTGTTTTTGTCTGTCTAGTGTTTCCAGCAGGAATCCTACAGCCGCCTTTTTTCAGTAAACATCAGCACCAGGCTCTTAACTTTGGTGGAATAGGAATGGTTATCGGACATGAGATCACACATGGATTTGATGACAACGGTGAGACACCAGTGACTCATCGTGGATATTTTGGGAAGCCCAAACTGATAAATGCAGTTTATCATTCACTGTAATTTTATAATAACACTTTATTTTAAGTTTGCTGCTACCAACAACCGACCGTTACATGCATCATGTTTGGCAAACAGTACTTTAATAAATGTATTGTTTCCTTGCAGGGCGTAATTTTGACAAGGATGGTAATATGCTAAACTGGTGGAGTAATTACTCTGCTGAGCATTTTAAAGAGCAGTCACAGTGCATGGTGCAACAGTATGGCAACTTCAACTGGAAGCTAGCAGGTGGACAAAACGTAAGAACCCAGTGGCATGTATAAAATGATATGTTTTGTCTTGACTATGAACACATGACTATGAAAACCATGTATTATGCAGCTGAGTGTTTTTCTGTTGGTGTGTATTCATGTTTTGTTCTGCGTGACTACAGGTCAGTGGAATCAGCACTTTGGGGGAGAACATCGCAGACAACGGAGGAGTTCGTCAAGCATATAAGGTTTGATTATAGATGCAAGAGTATAAAACCGTATGTTACTATTTCAACAGCAATAACAAATGCCAAAATGCTTATTATAAACGTTCTGCACATGTTAACTGTTTTTAAGTGTCTGTGTGTGTATGTGTGTGTTTACAGGCTTATCTAAAGTGGGTTGAGACGGAGGGTGAAGAGCCCCGTCTACCTGGTCTAGAGATGGATCACAAGCAACTTTTCTTTCTTAACTTTGCCCAAGTGAGTTAGAAAAATGAGGGAATGTGTTATTTTCTGAATGTATTATTTCAGCAGACAGAGGGCAGAGAATTTCTCCATCTGGAGTCGAGAGCCAAAGCTCGGGAGATGCATTTTTCCAGTGGAAGTTTGGTGCTGAGAAGTAAACACTGGGACATAGAGAGCAGGTCAGGTGGTTAGACGCTGAAACAATCCCAGAGAAAATCAGTGTTAAGCTACATACATAGGGGACGAGAAGAGCTGCCAAAGTAAAGAGTGATCGCAGTGTCATGGAATGTAAAGTATAAGCAGAAAATTGTCATCAACAATGAAACAGATCAAACAGCCGGTACAAATCTTTTCCAAACAACACACTCGCTCACAGTCAGTTGGTCAGTCAGTTAGACTATATTATTATTTTAGTTTTCTTTTAACTTCCAATGACTATTTTTAAAACTAGATTACTCTCTACTTATGTAAACTGTTTTTTTTTTCTAGGTGTGGTGTGGTGCTTATCGGCCTGAGTATGCCAGTCAGTCGATCAAGACTGACTCTCACAGTCCATTAGAATACAGGTAAGGAGCTTTAGGACGCTCAGATATGTCAGAACCAATAAGAATATTTTAAAAGGTAGTTTGATAGTACATTGTGGCCTTGAATCTGCTGTTGTAAATACAGTTCTTCTTGTGCACTTTTGATACAAATGTGTAGTGAAAATTATGAAACTGCTACATCAAATAAAAAAAATAGAATACTATTTTCCCCATAACCATTAACAACAGGCACCCTGTTTATGACGCCAAAGGATCAACTTGCTGCTCAATTGATTCACTCTAATGTAGATCTTATAGCTCATATTGCTTTCATCATGTGTTTCAGTTTCGAAATCACATGACAATCAACCTCTATGTGAAAAGGGTCGCTCATTGTGATGGACACAAATAATTATCACCCAACTTTGCAGTTCCCCTCAGCTCTATGGAGTGATTTAGCATCTTTCACTTAGTTGTTTTCTTTCTGGCCCACAACTTTACTGTGCTGGTCCAGTCTCACTGCTCTTAAGTCTTTGTTTTTGGGTGCAGCAAGCAGCTGTTTTAAGCATAAAACCTCCAAAATCCTAGTGTATAGCCTACACTACCTACACCGCCAAAGCTAGTAGCTGGTGAACATAGTGGAGCATTTAGCAGCTAAAGAGCCAGGGCCCGTGTCCATAAAGATTCTAAGAATCCTCTCAGAAAACTCTTAACTTAGCTAAAAAGCTTTTACGTAAGGAGTGATCTGACAGCAACTCTGTGCAAGGAAAAGACAAAAACTTTTATCTTAGTGAGGAGGCAGGGTTGACCCCATTGCTATGTATGACACAATCTTTTGAAGACTGTGATTGGTTGGTTGTCCAAGAAGGAAAAAAAGAGTGATTTTATGTAGGCTATAGGTTCTATTCTAAACCTTCACTTTGGAAATTACATGCGTAATATTTCCTATTTGACCGTTCTCTCCTCTCACACACAAACTCACATTATGTGCATATAAATCCTGTTATTATTTACCATGCTGTTAATTTCCTATAAGGTATTTTATTGGCTTAGAATGATAAAAATTGTTCCACTCTTTCCAATTACACTGATTGCTGGCGTTTCTATTAAGTGGTGGTTTGAATGTTGGTTTTAATGTATCAATCACGGAATCAAAACCAAGAAGGGCGAGAAAGAGAAAACTGGACAGAGGAACAGTGTTTACTGTTAGCCCGGTTAGTGGATGTACACAAGGCCGTTCTAAAAGGAAAATTCAGGCCGGGTGTCACAGCACGGGCGAGAAGCAGACGTGGGTGCGTAGTATAGCACAAACTATTAACGGTTCATTCTGCTTGTGCGTACCAGGGAAGCCTGCTATATTCATAAATGCAGTTTTTTTGAGCCTGCAAGGTGGGAATGTCCAGTGGAAACGAAATGAACTGCGACAGTGCTGTAATTGTTTGTGTGATCACGCTTATAGAAGTTTGTGACAGACCCAAATCATCAGGGCATTGTTGCATTTTTCAAGTTGCCAAATATCGTAATGTAGTAGGTTACTTTCATTTCTGGCGCTGTGCCATTCCTGCGCTGTGTCGGAGATGTTAGTGCGTCTCTAATAAGATCAGTCAAACACGATCCCTGCACGATCTAATCTATAGCGTCTGATTTACTCACTGTCATCCATTGTCGGCAACACATTTCTTCTCCCTCTTCGCCTTCGCCTCTTAAAAGTCCTAGTCCGTGCTCCTAACAATTCTGACCTTAAGAGCTCTTTTAAAGGTTAAGATGCTTTATGAATTACTTTTTTCTTTACTAGGATTTTTTCTTTAATTTTTAGAGTAAACGCCCACATTTCTAAGAATTTTCTTAGAATTACGTTACTAGGAGCTACTCTTAAGCCTCTTAAGCCTTAAGATTCTTTA
The DNA here is from genome assembly GCA_024633595.2 of Lepomis macrochirus. Classification (NCBI taxonomy): domain Eukaryota; kingdom Metazoa; phylum Chordata; class Actinopteri; order Centrarchiformes; family Centrarchidae; genus Lepomis; species Lepomis macrochirus. The sequence continues at coordinate 21,116,191 of JALXJV020000004.1, read as the reverse complement.
TGAATACGGGCCCAGGTGTTTTGAGTTGGCAGAGACCAAAACATGACTTCAAATGCGTGTGCTCCGTAACTACAAGTTGTGTAAATAAGAAATTGTTGCATGGTGACATAGCCTACAGGTGACATGGTGAACTTTGGTGAAGTTTGCTATGTTACCTTAAAAGGTGATAATGATGGAAACTGGATTCACACTTAGCAGTTTCAAATCTGCAACATACTTCAGTTTTTATTAATATTATTAATATATCATTTTAATAATGTTTTGTTTTTCTTTTGTATTTAGGGTGCTTGGATCCCTCCAGAATTTCGAAGCATTCTCAGAAGCTTTCCAGTGCCAAAAGGCAGTCCAATGAACCCCGAGCTGAAATGTCGTGTTTGGTAGAAAGTTTTACTCCTGACATTTTTATTTCTTGACATGGGCAACTCAGATTAAAAGAACAAGTTGTACTTCTTAAACCCACAGAGACATCCTGCTTATTCCAATTTATTTGGGGCAGAGTGATGACAGAGATATTTGCATATACTGTAGATGTATCTAAAATGGATGACATCCTGGAATACACCCTAGTTTTAAAACTTACATATAATATTATAAAAAAGAAACTTTTGAAGTGTTGTCTCTGGACGAGTAGGTTGCTTGTTCTTGTTTTTATTGTGTTCCACAACACAGAGTGGATACATGACTAAAAAGGCAACACAGAAAACTAAGACCTTGGAAAAAGGTTTAAGCTTTTATGGCTGACTTTAAATGCTTTTCCATCCGTTCTTGAATTAATTCTTAAAAAAACTCGTGCAGATCTGTGATTTATCCATTAACATTTTGCACTGAGTTGCCTTGGTGTCTTTGCTCTGACGTATTGCTTTCAAGACATTTGCCACTTCAGAAGAAACAATAGTGAACAAATCTAACTGTGACTGAAGAGTATGAAATAAATGAAAGCTCAGGGCTTTGCTAAAGTAAAGCTACAATAGTATTAGTCACACTCTGAGAGTTTGGTCATTCACTGTTACATGAAACAAATTATCTAAAGACTTTAAGACTGTTAAATCTTTGCAGCTTTAACCTTAAATTAACATTCTGAGAGAGCTGCGGCTTTCAACATTTTTACAATTACAGAGTGGACAAATATTTAAAATTTACAAAGCTATTTAGTACTTTTTGGAGGATTTTTTAAATAAGTTTATGACATTCTGCTGATGATTGTTGCTCATTACTCCCTGCAGAAATCTCATGACAGTTTGCTGTAAGAAACCATATTTGTTTTGAAAAATATTGGTGGCCTGCTACTTTTTAACTAGTGAGAACTTGCCTGTTGGAGATAGAGTGATGTGATGAAAATGATGAAAAAACAATGTATATCACTGTATAGCATTATTGTTAACTGGCTGCTGTTAGACACAGGCTTGGACATACAGACGGTTGCTTATCAGAGCTGTGTTGTGTGTTCCACTTATTCCATGATTTTGAGAGGCTCCCAAGAGTTCATACTGGGCTGATTTGTAGCCACCAAAACTCCTAACGTGCCATTTATTAGATGGCACATACATACATATATTAAAAATTTTAATGTCTGTAAGTTTACATTTAACATCAACATGCTAATCGATTTGTAGATGACCTGACCTTTCCTTCACCACACAATCTCCTGAGAAGAGATGTGAACAAACAGTGATTACAAGACATTTAGCATCTGGGCATAGCCAATTACATGCTAGGGGAAAGGGAGAAGAAATTCTCTTGACACCTGACACATCTGACACATGAACAGGCAGCAGATGAAGTGGTTTGTCCTCTGATCTGGCATTGATCAGTGCTGTGTAAGATAAAAGTGCAGTGTGCTGAAGCGTGGTTACTGCCAAATCACGAGCCTACAGGCAGACACTGAAGAATGGGGCTTGTCATTAAAAACATAGCCAGGGCCAGGACTGTTATTTTCTACCTTTATTAACAAGTAATGACAGGAGAATCAAAGCAAAGCAGAACTCATAAGTGAGGATGGAGGTAGTGGCTGCAGGAAGCCACCATTGTGGGCTGAAGAGAGCATTCAAAAAGAACAAACACACACAGCTGGTTTTGAATGTTTGCTTGTCATTGGTCACCTTCAGGATGCCTTGGTAAACTGAACATGGCTTTTAGGTCTCTACAGAGGCTGCCGAAATGAATGTGCATATTGACGTTTTACACTCTCAGTCTGTCTCTCAGTCTTCACTTTGGCAAATACTGTTGTTTAGCAGGGGGAGAGGGCACACTAATGAAAGACTGTTTTACTCAGAATGTAAAGGCTGATAGTGCTGCCATCTTAGCAAAAGTTCAACATTTTGGGAAATACACTTATTCGCTGGTGGCAGTTGGGTGAGAAAATTGATACCACTCTCACTTCTGTCTGATAAATATGAGCTACAGCCAGCAGAATGTTAGCTTAGCATTAAGATGGGAAACTGGGAAATAGCAAGTCTGGCTCTGTCCAACCAAAACAAAAATCTGCTTTTTAAAGGGGGTTATATGCTGGACTAATTCTTGGCTACAGCCAGTAACTTGTAGTTTCTGGACTGAATAAACAGGCCACTTTTGTTACCTGTAGACAGTGTCAGGCTTGCCGCTGCCCCCTGCTTCCAGTCTTTGTCCTAAGCTAACTGGCTGCTAGCTGCAGACCTAGTGGTATCAACCTTCTCATCTCACTCTCCCATAGATATTGAAGATGCGTAATTCCCCATATGTCAAACTAGTCCTTTAAACAACACGGCACATGTATCATGTCTGGTTCAAAGAAATGTGCAACATGGGGCTGCTGTTTGAAAGTCAACAGCTTTGACTCTTGTATTTTTTTGTCTAGTTTTCCTCAAAAAGAGTGAAACAGTTCAACGGGTACATAATATACAATACGTTAATGTAAATACTCAATGTTCTATACTGCAGTATTTACATATAAATGATTCAAATTAGGTAAGAAAGAGAGTTTACATTTCTTACCCAATTCTAGCTTCACATTTACTTACATGGTGAAATTGTATCGTTTTGAAATTACCAGCCAAGTACAAATACATTTTTGTTATATATGACCATCTTTCATCTGTAGAGAAGTTTATTTATCTACATGAGTATTTATGAAACAACCTTGTTGCTTTGCAAGAATTCAGATGTTAAAGATGTTTTATGAATGTTCCTGCTGCTATGTAATAATCTAGATTGCCATTAAAAGTGACTGTCTCAAATAGTGCTCAAGTCTCTCCTTTAAATGTGTATTTTCATTTTTGGATATTTATATAAAACCTGACAAAATGTAGGATTAATTCTCAACCATGCTGAGGCAAAAAGATCAAGTAGATCCTATGCAACATATGCATTTATGATACTGTAAAGCCCTAAAAGCACTCCCTTAAAGGCATTATGTTCATCTTCAAGTTGCAGAGTCACAACATCATGTGTCTTCTTTCTGTATATGAACCAAGGCTCATGCTCAGTAAATAAGAATAAGGGTGGCTCATCAGCGCATTGAATGAATCAAAACTCATCTTAAAGTTTTGGGAAATTTACAGAAATGTATCACAATGTATCACATTTTAAGCAAGTGTGTGCTGAAGTGAAAGCATCACCATCAAAAAAATAAAGTTTAGAGACACTTTGGATAAAGAGGGGGTGACAAAATCATTCAGTTTTAAGTCTCAGGTGAACACATTGATGGAGAGTAAACACTGCAGTGGATGACGTAAAGATTTGTTGAATTGAAGCACTAATGGTGATGGGTAACACTATGAATGAGCCATAGGGGTTTTGAATTATTAATGTGGTCAACAAACTATTGATAGATATCTCCTCACCTTTATTAAATCTCCACTCCACTTTGAAACTGCTCTGACTGAAGCATGGATTTGCTTTTAAACTTTATTATACTTAGATACATACAAAATCATTCATATATTTATTTTATAACCTGAGTAATAAAAGCAAATTCATAAATAGCCAATTAAAAAAAACAATCATGAGTAAGTCAGTATCAAATCAGTAGGTGTAAGGAAAGTTGAAAATCCATGGCTTTTTTTTCTTTTTACAATTTAAGGTAATTATAAATGAATGACACTACAGATTAAAACAAAATTGTCACAAAAAATTACAAGCAATTAGGAATACTGCCTGTAGTGTTATGTTCACTTATATTGATGACATTCCACTTCTTCTATTATATTCATCAGGTAAATTGGGCAGCGAGGTCATCATCGTGTACAAACGTCATCATTGCACTGCAAGAGAAGGTACAATGGTTAAACATCAAATAATGAGCGAGAGCCATGAATTTACACGTTGTTGGATAAACAATTTCTTATTTAAACTTTCTTTTATTGCATTTTTATACAGCACGAGTCTGACATAACAGTTCCACTTCTATTTTAATCAATCCCCCTGTCTAAACAGGCAGCATGACAGCTTGTGTTACATGTGCGCTACATCTGCCTAAGTGCATGCAAATGAAAACTTTGAGCGAGGTTCATTTTCCAGGAGAGAGAAATTGCTTCTATTGATATGTAAATTAAACAACCACAAAAACACAAATATTCCCACATCAAGAGGAAATATTTTAACAATCCCAAACCACAAAATGGTCATAATGTATCTGCAGAGGGCTGACAAGGGTTTTGATCAATGTTGTGAATCAATCACAGTTTCATGTGCACTGAAAATGCAGAACAGACACTTCCTTTCTTTTGTCATTTCAAACACTTCCATTTGATGGCTGGATGATGCTACAATTCAGCATTTTTCAGCATCACAATATTTTTCCTTTTTTGCTAAATATCTCTATTTAATATCTGCTCATAAATCAATTGGCTGGAGAAAATGTTACTACAACACATAGTAAACGTTCCGTTTGGGGCCCTTGTGACGCTGTTTAACAGCTCATAAAACATACTTCAGATCGATGAATACGATGAGGGAGTAAAATCAATGTCAACAAAACATTAAGTGTAAAAGCCAAGCGAGCCTTTAGACAGTGTCAGTCCTTGATTTAAACCTCCCTATTTTCTTGTACCTCTATATTCAAATTCTGATAAAAAAAGGACTAAAGTTTTCTTTTCCTTTTGCAAAAACCTATTTTTGAAAACTGCCTATTAATGAACAAATTTCTGCTGTGACCTGCTGGAATGCAACCATGAAAATATTTAAACCCACGTAGAGCAGGTAATCACCAACTAACATACTTCCATTCAAATATAACAAATCCTGGTGCAACACAACTGGGCCATAGTTTTCAAAAGGAGGTCAAATAACTTTAAAAAGAAATCACTTAACCTCGCCTGAACACAGACAAATCAAGTACAGGTCATTTAATGACATATATATCCAGTTAGTGTTTAACAGTTCTCAGGCTCGTTAGCTGATCATCTCAGCTGCCTTGTTATTTTTTGCAGAACTTAAATGATGAGATGATTAAGATTTTTTGTTAAGCAGAAATGCCAAACAATCACTGTTTCAATCTTCTCAAATGTGAGAAGCCACAACAGTAACTTGAATATCTTGGGCGTTTGACTGTTGTTCACACAAAATAAATGATTCTCCTATGACACCACCTTGGGCTCTGGGAAATTGCGATGGACATTTCCCCCTACTTTCTGACATCTAATAGACCAAACTCTTAATAAATGCTCACTTTTGGAAAGAAAATGCAAAGTTGCAGCCCAAATTTGTTAGTGCAAGTTTGAGGATTAATAAAGATATCTTACTGCATATCATATAAATTGATAAAGCAACTGTTTAACAGGTTTCACTAAAAAATATAAGAATAAGGATTCATGTATGATCGTGCAGAGACAGAGCTGTTTATGCTTGACTGAATCAAAACAGGATTTTTTTATGAACTACACAGAAAAGTGCTCTTTTCGACTTTTTTGACAAGTACAATGCACGCTGATCAAAAAAGCATGTTGTGGTGAGTGATACAGTATGTGTTGTGTGTTGTTGACTTTAACTACTTAACTGTGAGTATATTACAGATAAGCTGATACGTAGGCAGCACTCCCATTTCTAGGATAAAGATGCTTTGTTTGTCTAAACCGTTAAACATGTCTTATTTATGGGGCCTGAGACACAATGTGCTGAAGTTGAGACACACGGTGTTCTTCAGGGAAATTAGTTTGAGGGCTTCCATCTCTAGACACAGATAAGAGGGGTAAACAAGGTCTATCAGTTTCTTGAACAAGCCGACATAGCTTGGTTTTATTCCGGACTCGTTCAGGGCTTCTTCCACACAAGCATGTCAGATAGCTTGTGACTTGCACTTGTTTCTGTCACATTTTGAACCTTAGAGAAAATATTCTGTTCCTGGGCTCCTGACATTCCTGTTGTTTGTTGATCTTCAGACAGGTCAAGCCTACTGTACATGCTGAAACATCTCTGACAAGGTGGGTTTTGTGGGAAGCAAGCAGCGGAGCCAAGGGGCAAGGGCGTTGGAGACTATGAGCTGGATTACATGGGCAGGCCGAAAGCCCTGATGATCACAGTACAATATCCCTGGAGCTATGGATTTGAGATATCATGTCCATGAATGTGTTTCTAAATGTGGTTTTATGGGACTACACATACACTGTATATAGAGATGACGAGGCTCCACTTCCTTCCAGAGTCCAAAAATGTCTTTAAACTTAAAAGTAAACAAACCGTTTGTATCACATGAGTGGATTGTATTACATCATTATATTTAAGACTTAAATAAATGTCTGTTGTGTCTTTGTTTTGGTTATTCCTCCTTTTTCTTACGTAACATGTTTAACTATGTGAGGGTGTTTATGTCCTTGTGTTTAAGTAGTCACCAATTTTGAACAATTCTGACATGGCAACACCGCCCCTCTCTCTCTAAATCCCACTGTGCATGTTACTTGGCAATGTTCAACATAACTTCTACCATTATGTTAATAGTTTTACAAACATGTGACAGGCATATTATATCTCAGGTACCAAAATCATTATTCTGATACCTGGCTCTTATGTGTTACAGTATGTACAAAGATTTTCCATTGATATCATAATAATAAGACACTATGTCATGTTAAACCTATTAATAACTCATTGATATTCTTGACTTTTAATTCTGTGGAGCACTGCTGAAGCTACACAAAAGTTTTTTGAGAAAAAACAAGAATACACAGTACATTGTATAAATTTGTTGTAAGACAGCCAATACTGGTTTTCCATGTTTGACTACTTATACGGTACTTGTTACGATAACTTATTTGTTGTGTTTGCAGAGCATTTGTAAGTACAACTAGGTACACACTGGCATCAGCACTCATGCTAAAAAAGGTTTTGGGGGCCTATGACACAGACACTGACAGACCATGAAGATGGAGTAATAAGTGTGAAATTGTATTTGAAGAGGCTACTCTGAAGCGTGTGTTGATACTGATGTATGACATGAGTGTGCTGGGAAAAACTGACTGAATACATCAGTCCATTGTGTTTTAGTTAACACAAAGATACCATTTGTTTAAAGTGACTCATTGACTAAAAAAGTTCAAAATAATAATTTCTTTCATCATTTCTTGTATGTTTATAAGATGTCTTACCACTGGCCTCTGTCCTTCTTCTACTTTGGCTGAGATACCCAAAGCCTTGGAAATATCCTCCAGAGGTAGGTGGTCTCCTGGTGAATCCTGGATAAAGTGCAATAGGACCTTTTCTCCACCTTTGCCAAACAAAATATATATATAAATGTAAAAATGTATTTAGGAGAACTATCAATCAATCAAGGAGGAGTATAAGGGGGCCAACTGTATCCAAAAAGGATTTTTCGTGGAGCCAAGATTTTTACATTGTGGAGTCAGACAGGTTAGAGTAACCTGTAATTTATTTCCTCCAGCTGATTACTTTCCATAAGAAAAAGCTGCCAATAATGCACCATAACTATCGACACACTAATAAAGAGTAAATATAAATAAGTTTTATTATCTGGACACACAAAATGTATTAAGCTGCCTTAAAATGTCTTTGTTGTGCCATCTTTAGAGCACTTTTTGACATTGCTATCCCATATGAAACCATCAACTATTGTGGTGCTAAGATCTCTAAAATGTTGACTGTCTTCTAACCACACTTTAATGATGTGCAACATTGCCCTCTAGAGGAGAAACTGCAAAAATGCATTTCTTTAACCATTTATTTACAGTCATTTAAATGATTGGACAAAACCCTTATCAGTGAAATGCTACGAGGTCATTTACATGTTCCTTCCGTCTTTTATCTATTTCGCTGCTTTTCTCCATTCTTATGCAACTTCACAAGCCAGACCCTAACTAGCACGTCCCTCTGGTGTATATTGATTGTACCTTTGGCCACAATGAGCATGCCTCCGCTCTGAAGCAGATCTCCTGAGAAGTTTCCCTGGATGCCGTCAGCTTTGGCCTGAACACAGCAAAGAAAACAGGCAGTCAGACGTCAGCCTCAGCTTCAGCAACTTTAGCCCTGCTCCTGTGACCACAGGTCATACAAACCATGAAGTAATCATATAGTCATGACGATATTTACCTTTGCAGCTACATCTCGTACTTTCTTCCCCAAAGCTGCTGGAACCACACTTATGGCTGTGTACCTGTAAAAACACAGTTTCTCAATGAAAGAACATCACAAGCCGGCTAATCTCTTACAAAAGACAGAAAATTCACACAAGTGTTCAAACCAAATCAAAAATGCCCATTGTAATTTCCCATAGAGAATGTCTTTTTCATTTGCCCAACAGTCCAAAATCCAGAGATATTTTTTACTATCACACAAGACAGAAGAAAAGAAATCCATCTAATCCTCACATAAGAAAAGCTAGAACAGCAAGTGTCTGGATTTTATGCTTAATTAATTACTAAAACAAGTCAATCTGTTGCTTGACTAATCGATTACTTATCGTTGCAGCAAGTATATAATTATGGTTAAGACTGATCATTTTTGAAAACAATTAACATCATCCTGTCAAAACATTCATATAAAACAAACTGTTTCACTGTTACAAGAAGGGAATGTAGTTTTACTGTAGGCCTACTCACCTTTTGAAGCCTAAATCCTTGTAGCTTTTCTTTTGTTCATCAATGTAAACGGCTAAAATAGAAGATTATGATGATTATTTATACAATCCTACAAAACCACTGGCTGTTGAGAGTGACAGGCTCTATAATCATGTCTAAATCCTTGTGACACATTTCTGTTACATAAGTTTGATTGTAAAAGGGTGACAATGCAGCGATTACGAAGTTACAATGAGGGTTGCTGCGGCAAGCTATGTAAAAAAATAAAAAAAAAAAAAAGGTAGATACATAGGTCTACTTATCAAAGTTAGCAAATGGATTCTGATCACGCTCATAAGTGTTTCAACATCTCATCCATACCCTATATGGACAAAGGTATTGTGACACACCTCTTAACCATTAAATTCAAGTGTTTCATTAAATCCAGTGGACAAAGCAAAGTCCATAAAGGAATGTTTGGATGAGTTTGGTGTGGAAGAACTTGACTGGCCCGCACAAGGCCCTGACCATAACCCTATCGAACACCTTTGGGATGAACTAGAACAGAGATTGCAAGCGAGGCCCTCTCATTCAACATCAGTGTCTGACCTCACAAATGCTCCTCTGACTGAATGAGCAAGAATTTCCATGGAAAAACTCCAAAAGCCTTCACAGAAAAGTGGAAGCTGTCATAGCTGCAAAAGGGTGGACCTACTCGATATTAATTTCTTTAGGTTGAGAATGGGATGTCACAAAAACTCCTGTAGGTTTAATGTGGAGGTGTGCCAATACTTTTGTCCATATTGTGTATCTGAATTGCAGCCAGGTGATGGCAATCTGAACTGCACTGTCAGATCCTGTTTCACTTGATCATTTTGTTTGTTTTTGGTTGACTAAACCCATACAATTGGGGAGAGTTGGTTTTTTGTTGTTCATGTATGCAGTTGGGCCTTTTTACTCGGCCACTTTCAAAAATGAATGAATAGACAGAAAGAAAACTGACCAATTAATAGTGCAAAAATAGTTTTACTGGATCAGATTTAATACGTTTTATATTTTAGAGTGTACTCTTGTGTCATGACATGAAGGAGACCCTTTGTTTGCATTAGATGAGTAACTTACATCCTTTGAAAAACCCGCCGTCCTTGAACTCCTTCAGCCCAAACTCTTCCGGTCCGATTCCCACCAGCGCTACGCCGCTGGCTCTCAGGTCCGGCTCTAGTTTGCTGATCTCTGATGCTATCCAACGACACACCTGACAGCCAAACCTGCGCAGGAAGAACAAGACCACCGGCTGGTCCTGCCACAGAGATTGGAGCTCTACGCTCTGCAATACACACAGAGGGAAAGCAATGAAGCAGAGGAACCACAAAGCATGTGACAAACTGGCAACATATAGGAAATGAGTGTAGGTAGACTGTACTAATTTGATTCGTTATCTGCAAAATCCTACCTCACAGATTCAAACAATATCATTGATACATATTCACATGTATTCCCTTCAGATCATCATTATGTCACCCTGGAGGCATATCATTAAACAACATGCAGGCCTATAATCAAAGCTGTGAGGTAGCCTAATGGCAGGTTTCATACAATTTGTCTCAGCAAGAAACACATGCCTCTAACAGAGAGAATCTGTAAACACAAACCATTCAGTCGAATCGATATAAGAATGCTCAAAGCTAAACAGTTGCCCTGTTTTATGGCTTACCTCTCCAGTTTCAGCGCTCTTCAACAAGTTCTTTCCAACCAGATCGAGATCGACATTTGCCATTTTTTACAACAAAGTTACAAGAGATGTACAATTCGTGCAGCAGCCTCTATAACCTTGTAGTGATAATGTTTGAGCAACGCCAAAGTCCTTAAAGGCTCTATAAAACGTCTATGGTAATACCCGTACAGCAGTTGCAAAACAACTGCATCCTGATACGCCCACCGAAGACTGACGCCCAATCAGATTCTTCTGTCGCTGAAAAAACAGCCAATTACGGCGCACGGTGTACAAAATGGAGGCGGGACTTCGTAAGTGCAATTTTCAGGACCACTAAATCAACCCAAACTGGTTTCATGTTTTGTAAGAGTAGCTTCTTTTTTTCCTTTTTAAAAAAAATTACTGTTTTCTTACAACTTGTACTGCGCACGCAACATTACCCAACCAGTTTTAACATGAACTCAAAGTGAACATTTGAAAATATTCAGTTTTTCATAATGCAGGTTGCATAAGGTGTGTTATAACCTTAACTAAGTGAGCTCAAAGGTAGTGAGATTTATTGCATGGCCTCTATTTGCTCACTTCCGTCGCTTTTTGTTCCATCTGTCTGTTTTCTATTAACTCCTTGTTCCTCCTGTCGCCTACTTTTATTTTCATCTGTTGCCACTTTATGCTTCTCCTCCATTTCAGATGGAAATACGAAACCTTTCACTGTGCTACATTTATTTAACATCTACTGTTAGTTGAAGATCAAGAATGTTGCCTACATAAAAAACACATTTCCATATCTGTCCATTACCCAAAACAAAGAATTTCATAAATATCTGGTCACAAAAATATTTTACCTGTGGTTCAGTGACATTGATTTCAATACACCACAGCCTTAGAGGTCTTTCCCAACCCTCCTGTATCAAACTGGATTATTACAAGTCATTAGCCTGCTATTTAAAAAGTGGCCTTCAAATCACTTCTCTATAAAGGTCAGTACTACCTCATATAGGCTAGTTTATGAAATAAAATAAGTTATCTAGAACTTTGTGATGTAGGCTTTTAATGGGACATAAAACTAAATAATTCTATGATAAATTTACTCATATTTCGTTGTTACTTTTAGGCCCTATATCTCTACCTATGAATTATAGATATAGATATACAATGTACAGTTAAATATTTTTTAATCTTTGCTGATTCAATTCAGCACATTGCATCACATGCTCCAATAACAGATGGCCTGTTGACAGTGTTTGGAATAACGGCGTTTAAAAGAACGGCGTTACGTAACGGCGTTATTTTTTCAGTAACGGGGTAATCTAACTAATTACTTTTCCCGTCGTTACAACGCCGTTGACGTTACTGGTCGTTAAATGCGGTGCGTTACTATGTAATAAACTGTGTAATCTGAACGCAGCAGCTGGCTCACACAGCTAGTCAGGAGGTGGGTTAATAACGAGGTAAACAGTGCTTGAAGTGGACCGGTACGTTGCGCTCTAGCTCGGGTGCCTTTCAACCAGCGATTATGTTGGCTAAGGCAGAGTCATGTTTCTTGGTAGCCAATCAGAGCCAGTGTTTTTACACACATGCCAGCACACGCGCCACACACACACACACACACACGCTAAACAGAGATTCAATGAAGCAGCAGAGATTTTTTTTAAGAGTAGGTAACGGAAATAGTTACTTTCCCTGGTAACGAATTACTTTTATTACAGAGTAATTCAGTTACTAACTCAGTTACTTTTTGGAACAAGTAGTGAGTAACTATAACTAATTACTTTTTTCAAGTAACGTTCCCAACACTGCCTGTTGACCTATCAATCAATCTAAAAATGTATTTTTAAAAAAATGTTAAAGCACAAGCACAAACCCAGAAAGTTGAAGAGAAGGGGGGAGTGAGGACATGACAGAAATCTGCCACCTTAACCCAATTTTGGGTCAAACCTACTCAACCTGTAACCCATCAGCTTGAACCCAGCCATTGGATTATAAAAATAACCCAGCAGTTTTAAGAGTGTAGTCTTCTGACCAGTGACTGGCCCTTTACCTTCTCAGACTCACCTAACTGGGATCTACCGTCTCTTCAGGTTAACATACGGTGAGCCAGACGTATACAAACATTTCAATTAATATAGAAAAACAAACAAAGTATGCTTCTCTTACTGCTGAAAACTACAATTTCTGTACTGGCACACATGCACAGCCACAAGTGCATTTGCGGCAGAGCAGTGATCTTTTTCACAGCAGACATTTTGCCTTGTCATAGCAGGAGAGGCACAGGTGTATTTGATTACATTAATTACAACTACAGAGGTGACTTATATAGGACTACTTGATAGAACTGAGACACTGTTAGTGAAATCAGTTTCACACATTAACTTTTCCTGCTATGACAAGGCAAAACATCTGCACCAACATCACTATCTATCTATCTATCTATCTATCTATCTATCTATCTATCTATCTATCTATCTATCTATCTATCTATCTATCTATCTATCTATCTATCTATCTATCTATCTATCTATCTATCGGTTGTCCCTGATCAAGACACTTATATCCTATCGCTCTTGAGGTGTGCGACCTCTGACATATTTAGCAATTGTAAGTTGCTTGATGACCTGTCCAGGGTGTACCCCGCCTTTTGCCCAATGTCAGCTGGGATAGGCTCCAGTCCCCCGCCACAGGATAAGCGGTTAACGATGGATGGAGGGATGAAATTCCTTTGGATAAACGTATCAGCTAAATGAATGTAATGTAGGATACAACCAGGATGTCTATGCATTTCCATTACTGTATCTGTCTTAATGCGATGGTGCATTGCATCTCCTCAGGGATCAATTAAGTTTCAATATTTTGCATATCAGGTTAGGATATATTTAATTTTATCAATGTATTCAACCCATTTATAGCTGTATAGCTTGTACTTAAGTAGGCATACCTAGGGGCAATGGTGCAAACCATTTTATCTAAATACATGTTTTTATGTATATTCGAGCAGAGGACTGATATAGAGATCTGTGTTTTCAGCGGGGACTGTCCTGGTGCTGATGTTGCAGGGAGGGGCGTGACGTCACGGGAGAGGCCGGGAGGAAGAGGCGAAGGGGGAGAAGAGGGGGAGAGGAGAAGGGACGGAGAGAAAGAGAGAGCGGGGGGATGACTACAAGGAAAAAGGGAAAACAAAACAACAATCATGACTCCTGTAATTCATCCTACGTGTTTTATAAATCACTATGGTTGGTCTGTTCACCTACACAGTTTGCCGCAATAAATGACGAGCCTCCCCGATAAGGTAATTATCATCTTTCACGTTTCAATTTGCACGCCTGCTTCATCTTCTGACACAGAGGAGTCGATTGTGTGGTCTTCACCTTAAGAACCAGATGTCAAGTTAGGGAAAATATCGCAGATCATTAGCCAAATAGACACACAAAAAGCGAACGATCGGTTACGTGAAAAGGATCTACAGCCTATTGGTCAAATGTTTAGTTTAAATTTGAGCGATACGTTATAGCCTACTTGTAATTGTCCTGAATGCCACCATTATAACCCCCAGCGTCTCTATTGTGTCCGAATAGAGCTTCTTCCATGAAAAATTAAAATGGAAACAGGCTTTCATGAGAGCGGTGCCGCATACTACACTGCTGTAGTCAGCCACGCCGAGCACATGGGCTTTGCGCACAACACTAACATGCGCATTGGTTGCAGTGCGTCGTGCCCATCATTGCTGTCTTGCTGATGACTGCAGTGTCCTCTTGGTTGCACTACATAACCATTAGCAGCATTAAGTTACTCACATTACTACTATGCTAGGCTAGTCCACACTGTGATGATCTTGAATGACCTCTAATGTAAAACCCCAAACAAGTTTTAACTTGGTGTAATACCTATAATGCTGCAGTGTAAGCTGGCTTGAGAGAGATGTCATCTCCGGGCATGGGCACCCCCAGTGACCCCCTTTTGGCCAGTCCAGGAGGGAGGTTATCCACAGCTCAGGAAGGGATCTGGAGGAGCTCACTCCCCAAAACTGCCAGCTTCCCGACGTCCACCACTCGGCACCTCAGTCACCGGGCGAACAACTTCCAAAGACAGCCAAAGCGTCGGAAGCTGATAAGACCTTCACCACCTCCTCCGCCCAATACACCCTGTCCCCTGGACCAGCTGGACCTTAGTGAGCTTCCCCAGGCGTACCTTCCAAGAGCTGCTCTTCAATGGCTGCATCCTGTTTGGTATTGAATTTAGCTATGCCATGGAAACAGCTTATGTGACTCCTGTGCTTCTGCAGATGGGCTTGCCAGATCAATTCTACAGCTTGGTGTGGTTTATTAGTCCCATACTGGGTAAGTGAACAGCAAGGTGAGATGAACACTCGGTGGAGAGGGATATGAGATACATCATCATGTGATTTGGCAGTAATCTTGTGCAGCTCTTTGGACTCTAACTCCGTCCTCTGTGTTTGGTTTGAAGGATTTCTTGTTCAGCCTCTCATTGGAGCGTGGAGTGATCGTTGTACGTCCCGATTTGGGCGAAGAAGACCCTTTATTTTTGCCTTGGCTATAGGTAAGAAATGTACTCCAGCCATTTAGTATCGCACTTAGTAAGCACAATGGTCAAAACTGATGGCAACAGAGGCTCAGACATCCTGACTTTTAGTAGATAATACGAAGGAAAATCACAAAAACATTGGATTCTACACTTCCCTTGCAGCTTAATACACATATTTTGTTTGGCCTTTCCTGCCTGGTAAATGCAGATGTCTCTCAAACTCCACAGCCCAATACTAAACACAGGCTTTCTGTTAAAATGTGTAGTCTCTAAGCCCACACTGAGATACTTTCTTGATTGGCGTGGAGCACCCCTTTAATGATGTATACATGCATGCTTTTTTCACACTTATTAAGAGGTCTGTTGACTGTTTAACTTTCTTCTGCTCTTCTCCCTCATAGGGGCTTTGGTTGGCCTATCCCTGGTGCTGAACGGGCGAGACATTGGAGGTGCGCTGGCTGACACGGCAACAAATCACAAGTGGGGAATTATCCTGACGGTGTGTGGTGTAGTTCTGATGGACTTCAGTGCTGATTCAGCAGACAATCCAAGCCATGCCTACATGATGGATGTGTGTAGCCCAGAGGACCAGGATCGGGGGCTTAACATCCATGCTCTACTTGCAGGTAAGAAAACACTTTACACAGTCACAAACTCAGGGTTACTTTATCATTATACAGTTGCTGTGTAGGAGATGGCAGCTGTAACTTGATTTGGCAAAACCTGAAATTAAGCTTTAAGGCATCACCAGTCATTGCAAAAAGTAATGTTTGGTTCTCAACTTGCCCTGCAGGACTAGGAGGTGGATTTGGCTACATTGTGGGCTGCATCAACTGGGACCAGACACAATTTGGAAGGTCAATGGGAGGTCAGCTGCGAGTCATATACATGTTCACGAGTATCACTTTGGTGATCGCCCTAGCCATGACTCTGATGAGTATCCCCGAACGGCCCCTACCAAAGAGTCAGCCGAACAAAAACTCCAGCAAAAATCATCTAAAAAGCCCCAGCCTCACTCTCCCTCCTTCTCCCCCTGTTCCCCCAGGATCAGCTTTGGGACTTGATGAGGAAGATGAGGATGGCCTTTACTGCTACAATTTCTCTAGAAAGTCTCACCCGTGTAACTCTGACCCTCTGGCTCATTCTTGCAGTGCCAATGCACGCCTCTGTGCTGGCCTCACTAGCCCCATATCGCCCCTGAGCCCCCTCACACCAAAGTATGGCAGCTTTATAAGTAGGGACAGCTCGCTCACTGGCATCAATGAGTTTGCCTCCTCATTAGGAACCTCTTATATAGACAGTGTGCTCATAAACTGCTACACAGGTCAGCAGACACCACAGGCCCTGGCCTCTAACCTCACCACTGTGCCCCTGCCTCCGGGGGACTCCCCTCCGCCTGACGAGTCCACACAGGATGCAGGGAGCCATCCCGTGGGACAGACCCAGGCTGATGTGGTGTCTCATCCAGCTGGGGAAGCTCAGGATGCAGAAGTGCCACAGCCCGAGGGAGATGGAGCATCTCAGGTCAAAGCTGGGGCTCAGTCTGGTGCAGGGTCACATCGTGGCTCTTCTGCTGGTATCCTGAAGCGACCCCAGAGCCTTGCACTAATAGAGGAGCCCACGGCAACCCAGATTGTTGGACTGGAGAACGGACGCAGGAGAACAGTGACATTCAGCCAGCAGGTCAGGCAGACATTTTGAAAATGACAAAAGCGGTTTAGTCAGTCGTCACCACAGCATTTTTTAAACTCATTGTCTGTCTTCTGTCCTCTCTGATGAAGGTTGCAAACATTTTGTTGAATGGGGTGCGTTACGAGAGTGATCTCAGTGAGAATGTGGAGACAGGAGAATCCCAAATGTCCATGAAGCTGCTGTGTATAGCCATCTACAGGATGCCTCCCTCTTTGCGGAGCTTATGCACTAATCATTTTTTGGGTGAGAATAATCACTATTTAAATGTAGTTGCACATAAACCCCTGCCACACCTTAAAACGTATGTTTCATTTTTAATAGTTTTAATAGTATATTTAATAGTATATTTAAAGCCGAGATGATACCTATTTGTTCTATCTAGGCTGGCTGTCCTTTGAGGGCATGCTGCTCTTTTACACTGACTTCATGGGAGAGGTTGTGTTCGAAGGAGACCCCAAGGCACCCCATGACTCTGAGGCTTATCAACGCTACAATGCTGGTGTCAGCATGGGCTGCTGGGGCATGTGCATCTATGCATTCAGTGCTGCTTTCTACTCAGGTAAGCTACACTCGTAATTGCAACAATTTTAGCGCAGCTCTATCCAAGGACAACTATTTTTACCAGGAATTTGGAAAGCTTCACATTTTGTTCCTTCTGGTTTCTTCTTAACCTTTCAGCCATATTGGAGAAACTGGAGGAGCGTTTCTCTCTTCGCACTCTATATTTTTTTGCCTACCTGGCGTTTGGTTTAGGCACGGGCCTGGCCACACTATCCACCAACCTCTACGTGGTACTTTCCCTCTGTGTCACCTATGGGGTGCTCTTCTCCTCTCTATGCACGCTGCCTTACTCTCTGCTATGTGAATACTACCAGAGCCCCCAGGTCAGTATGTAGATATGTAACATACTAATTTGCAGAGTAACTTGTAGTTGCTTGATGGTAATTTTCCAGAATTACCTGAAAGGTACTGTTTTGCTTTCTTGCAGAGTTAGGTAAAAAATGTTGCTAACTTTTAAGTAAGAAATGTTGAAGTATTCCTTTAATGCTGTAGTCATTTATGGTATACCACATAAATTGATAATTTAACAAATCTTTTTATATGTTTCTCAGTTTTGTGGCTCATCAGAGGAAGGGACCAGACGAGGGATGGGGGTGGACATCTCTCTGCTCAGCTGCCAGTATTTCCTGGCTCAGATCCTGGTCTCTGTGGCGATGGGACCTCTGACCTCACTGGTGGGCGGGGCCCAGGGAGTGATGTATTTTTCAAGCCTGATGTCATTCGTGGGCTGCCTGTACTCCTCTCTCTGCGTGGTGTACCAGCTTCCCCCCCCAGAGGGTGAGCCCCCCGAAAGCGAGACCCAGCCACTATTAGTGCACATTTAGAAAAACCTCTTAATTTACTTTACCTCTCTCTCTCTCACGAACACACACACACACACACACACACACACACACACACACACACACACACACACACACACTCATGCTTAGTGTCCAAGTGTGTTGACCTTCACAGCACTGACAGGACAAACACACTGCCGCACACTGTAGAGCACAACTACAGATATTGTTTCACACTAATCAGCACTGTTCTTCTCAGAGCTAGACAGACAGACAGACAGACATTGGCCACTGCTCTAATACGTGTGTTCATACAGTGTGTGTGCCCATGCATTTTTTCCTAACTTTTGCAAACGAATGTGTGAACCTTTGTGAATGCTGTATGGGACAAATTGCTTTGTGTGTGTGTGATAGAGAGAGAGAGACTGTGAGTGACCTCTTCGAGTATAGATAAGCCTTAGCTAGTCCTCTGTCTGATTCTTTGCTATATAATCTTGCGCCATCTTTTCTTGCTTGTTGGTGTTTAGTATAGACATGTTGATCACTACCTACAGGCTAACCACAGCTTTCCCCCCTCTTTTCCTTCCTTTTATCAGTTGCCTAACGTCTGCATGAGCTGCAATGTAATCTCTCAAAACCTTGTTAATGTTTTGTTTTCGGACATACGGCCAAGGGAATGTCTACCTGCCTGTTTCTCTGAGTTAGCATATTAGCATCACACCATATGCAGAATTTTCTGACTAAATGAATGTGCTGCCAGTTACAACTCACACTCACCGTTTATGCTTCTTCGTTAATTGAAGAGCTCTTAAAACACATATAAATTCACATTTAGCTGATGAACGCTTAATCACAATTAGTCTGGAAGGGTTTCACATTGTTCACATTTTAAGAGCAAATAAAAACATCACTTTCCACACAGTCTAGTCATCATGACACCAGTGTGCAATCCTCACATTTCACAGTTTTGTGCTGGGTTAATTAAGTTCCAAGTCCAGTGCTAATTAAGTACTTAATCAGCATAGAGCCATGACTAATAGGATGACACACACACACACGCACACATGCTCGTACACAAACTTTCAAAAACACAGAGAAATGTGTACTGGTGGCAAATTCTGTCTGGGCCCTCACTAAGCCATGGACAGCCGTTGAGCTGTCACCCTACTCCCGGCCATGCCATTGTAATAATGACAGTGATTCTTGTCATTATCAGGAAGAGGAGAAGTTGAAACTGGGGTGTGAATCAGCATTCAGTCGGAAACCCAACATAACAGAAGAACAGCAAACATGGAGAAGACTCATGTGAACTATGGGGTAACCCTGAAGGTGGACAACATTCAAAGAAAAGACTGTGGGGGTTCATAGAGCCAGTAGCAAGTGCTTTTTTGTCCTCATTAGGGCGCATGATTACATTAGAAGGCTTCTGCTCCACCACACTCAGCCCATCAACTGAGAATAGTATATACCTTACATCTGTTAGCAAAATTCTCCACAGGATGATTTCATCTTCATTCCGTTTTACCATCCTGGATCTGCACAATGGTACATATAATTTATTGTTTACATCTGTTGTGCCATGGCAAACAGGATGCTTTGTCTTTTCAGCCTCAAACAGCCATCAAGCCTGATTTCAGGGTTTTAACACGGTCAACTATACAACCTGTTTTAAGCCCACTTTTGGGATGGTTTCATTGACTGGCTCAGCAGAACATCAATAATTACCTACTATGAAAGCCTCCTGGACTGACTGGATGCACGCCATGCTAACATTTCTGAAGAAACACTAACTGTAAGGATCATGCTGTTGCAGCTTGCTTGCAAAAAAGCTAAACACTGGTTTTGTGTTATATGGTACCACCTATTGCTCAATATTAGCAGTGTTACTGTAAAAGCAACTCTGATTCAGGGTTCAGTTAAAACTAAAATGATCATTTTGCCATGTTGGACTCTGTGTCATTTATTGTTTTAACTTTTTTCCCCCCATTGCCTATATAGGCCTCCCCAGTTGACTTGGTAAATAGTGATCTGCAATCATAAAATACACCACTTGGGGGAGCCAGGGGACACAAGACAACAATCCATTCATTTTGTGCACCCTTTTCCATTACCAAGTGAGTGAGATTATTCCTGTTCTTCCTGCCATTTTCCATGTTAAGAAAAAAAATGGGTCAAATGACATCATCTAATTATAAAGCCATGGTTTTAAAAAGCAGTAATGGTCCATAAACAAGTGTCATACACACAAAATGCATATACTTAAGTAAAAAGACAATTTATTTGTTAATCAGAATATACAAAGCAGTGGCTGAAGTAACCGAATGTCATTCTGGTTCTGAAAAAGGCAGTCTTGGGACTCAAAACTGAGCTACCCAGCCATAACATAAAACTCATTGAAAATGTAAGAAAAACAAAGTATAAATGGTACAAACTTGCGTGGAATGCATACAGAACAAATGACCAAAGCTTTAAGATTTAAGAGGGGTTAATTAACATTGCAAAATCCTGCCTCCATAACATCAAGCTATCTTATCATAGAGGCGCAAGACAGAGCCCCTTTATTCATTTGCACCATCTGTCATGTTAACAGGGCAGCCAAGCCAAGGATTAAGTAGCAGCTCAACACACAAAAAAATCATGCCTCAACTAATTATGATAACAACTGTCCATTAGCCCCTGCTTAAAACTTATCTTTGGTCCTTTAAGTGAATCTGAGAGGTCAACATGAGCCTTTGAGGGGGTGAGCAGCTGCCTATGTGAATGAATCATCTGGTCAGCACTGGCATTAATAGAGATTGTGCTTCTAACATACTGGTACAAAACCTCAAGAAATGAAAAAAAACGATCTCATGGTGTGGCCCATTTGAACAAGTAAAAAAAAATACTCATTTTAAAGACCAATAAATAACATTTCATAAAAAAGGATGCAGGGCCACTATGTTTCAGGACTCCAGTGCAATGTGATAACATGGGAGCAAAAAAAAAAATTTTCTCAGAAAGTACAGAAAGCACAAGCTCTACAACACGATGTTGACCAGGCTGATCAGACAGTGCTGCAAACAAGAAGCAGGGCAGAGACCTAAGCCTCCACTTCTGCCTCTTTTGAATCTCCATTTTCCTCTGTCTTCTGCTTTTTTGTCTCCACCTTTTCCTAATAAAAAAAAGAAAAATATTTAATGCATTAGAAAAGATCAAAGTTCACCAGATTAGTCAACACATTAAAAAAATAATTATGATTGTATATTTTAGCCTGGTGACAATTCACCTCCTCTTCTTCAGCTGCACGCTTCACGGGCTGAGCATCAGTCTCCTCAGTAGGGAGCGCCTCCTCTGCACTCTCTGTAAGGACAATTTGTCACAAAATACATCATTCATTGGATGTACTTAAGAAAATATTCATGAAAAAATAAATCTTGTCAAAGTAGATTTTTTTTAACTCCAGACCATACACACAAGGTAAAAGCATTTATGAGGCAAATCGCAAGCAACAAAGTAGGAAATATATATGTCTTAAACAGTAACACTGCTTTATATGAACATACCATCTCCATTCTTGTGTTTCTCCTCTGTGGGTTTTTCCACTTTGTCACTGTGATCAGCACCATTCTGAATGAAAAAAGAGAAAGGTCAGTCAAGTAACATATGTCATGATTGGGTTTTTGTTATGGAGCAAAATTGTAGGATTATGGGCAATGTTGCAAGGAGAGAGGAAACATTTTAAAACACTGAATCCCAAGCATATTTGAAATAATCCTCCCAGTCTTACATGTACAGACTCCTCTGTGAACACCGGCGTGTGTGGAGCTCTTATTACTCCCCAGAGGATTAGCTACCACGCTAGACTTGAGACACCAATAGAAACGTCCACAGACATGCTAACTAACATCTGTGCCATTTCACAACCCAAACAAAGCACTGTGTGGAGAGCAGCTGAACAGGAGGGGGAGGTGGTTCAGCAACACCTGCATGATGAGGGGTGCTAAGACAAAAAGGCCATGAGGCTGGTCCTCAAACTCACTGTGCCATTGGCAGGTGCGTCCCCGTTGTCGGTCTTCTCCTCCTCCTCCTTCTTCTCAACTTCTACTTCTTTCTTCTCTTTCAGCTCCTACAAAATAAAAGATAATAATGCCCCTTTATCAAGGTGACATTCGGCAGACTTTAATCTGAAGAGCCACACGTTCCTACCACGTCTGGGTTTAATTGAAAGAAAGATCCTTAACATATCTGCGATAAAGTATAATTCAAGAAAGAATTTGCTAGATAATTAATTGGACCCTATATTGAACGTCTTTATCCCAAACCGTAGGCTAACGTTAACGTTACTGTGGCTTCCCGCCCACAGCAGCAGCTTCGCTTCACCAGCTGTACAGTTTCTGCCGCTTTGTCTTCTCAACTAGACATTTTTAGCTAACCACATCACACATGTTAGAGTTTCTAGACACATTATTTAGCTCTCGAAGGTAAAAATTACATCTAAGTCACCTTTGCGGGGTATGGTCGTCGACAACTGACATTTCAAGGTAACATTAATTTTTAACGTTAATTTACATATTCCCCAATTAAGGTTTTTAAACTTATGATATAACGTTACCGTTTACTGCTCCCGCCGAATAACGTTAACCCACCGTCGTTTAACCCGAGCTAGCGAACTGAACCAATTGTTAACACAAATAATACAACAACTTCAAAAAAAGTTCCCCCAAAATCTTTTACACGACTGTTCAACCAAAAAGAAGAAAAACGATATGAAACGCACCTTGGCTGTAACCTCTGACGTTGCGGTCGTGTCAACAACTGTGTCGGCCATGGTTAACTTAGCGAATTAATGTAGGTAATTATATTCCTGCTCAGAAAAAAATAATTTTTATTTCTTGGCTCTTTGCCTTCGGTGGATAGTCCAAAGACGCTGAGAGAGAAATGATGTCTTCCAGTCTCCGCTTTTCTCTCGAGCTCGTTGAAAATCCACTCTCGTTGGATACGGCGGGTCGATCCCGCACACGATTGGACAATGTCGACAACCGGAGAATCGCATTGGAGGAATATCTTTTCAATCTTGACACGACAACCCGCATTCTGAACGTCTCATCGTTGATTGGTCAGTTGTTTTAAAGCGCTACACTATGACACTAGAATTCTTTTTTCCACTACATATGAGTTTGATTTTTTTAACCTAAAAATTGAACAATGGATGTAACTGTTGAAGTTATAATAAGCCCATCAGCGTTAACCGACGACTGAATATTGTTTTAAGTAGATATATTAATAAAAGTTTATAAACTTATGCCCACGGACGGCATCTTTTGTCTTAGCGCTCTTTCTCTGCTGTATCAAATTACATGCAAATGTGAAAACCATGCGGCTACTCCTCCTTTCTAAATTTAACACTGTGTTCCTGCTTAAGTGTGCTTACACTTTCACTATTTTACAAACCTGGCGGTTGAGTCAAACTGCGCAATGTGGACACACATTAAAATTAAACAATTCATTAGTCTATTACAAAACATCTAAACATCATCTAAAGACACAACATACCTGCATATGCCCACAACTGTTCATCCATTTTTACAAATTCAAAATATTTTCAAATGTTAAAATTGGTCAATGAATAATTGTTTGATTTCAAATTATATTAATTGCTACATATCCTTAGATTATTATATTTCCTGCTGAAGTATTAGTAATTGGAGAACAGTCAGTAGGGGAAACTAGTCCATTTCAGGCTATATTTGATAAAAGGAACAGGAAAAAAAATCATGAGCCACACACTTGCTGAGGATAGGCCAAGCAATAAATGTGTGGCTTTGTTATATGTGAGTCTAACAGAGACAGTAATGGAGTGTGGTGTGTGTGTGTGTGTGTGTGTGTGTGTGTGTCGTACAGTTAGTGTTTCTGTTCTGTGTGAAAACCTTTACACCATGCATTCAATTACAACTACTGTTATTATACATTGAAGGTGATACTCATTTGTTTTATTTCCTGGGAAAGTACACTTTTCCAAACCTGGATAAATATATCTATCTGAAGTCAAGTCTAAATTGCACACAGAGCTAATACATATGCATGCAAAGAATGGAAAATTATAGCATGCCCTGTATGAATACAGTATGATGCCAGACCTCAGTATTTCAGGTGTAACATACAACATGATTTAAGTGTTATATCTCCAAAAATGTTCCTTTCCCCTGATAATTAAGAGACATTTGGTCTTGTTGAGTGTTGTCTGATGTCCCACCCTGGCTGTTTTCCTTCTCATTCAGACAGTCTTTGCTGTGAACTTTGTTTGCCGTCTCTGTACTCACTCATCCAACTGTCAAACCAAAGGAAGTGGCAACACACAGCTTTGTGGGCTCTGAAGTCTGCATCTGGTCAGTGCCTCACTGCCAGTTAAAATGAAGGCAAAATATGTTTCATCAAAGGTGAAATCTAAACGTTTTGTGCCATGACACTGACCTACACTTGAAGTCCTCAAGTTTCAACAAAGTCATTTCACCTTGAACAACCTTTTTTGCCACACCTGCCATTGTTTCTGCCCACACACAGCTATCATTCATTTTCATAAAACATTTACCTGTAGTTATCAGATGGTTGTTAGAGCAACAGAGTAATTTCAACTTGCTAAACCTCTAGTTTACAAAACATAATTGCATGTGCGCCACATAAAATAACACCACTTTGACCTGGAAATTATTTTTTTTCTAATGTATGTATTCTGAACTTCCTATCCCAATACACCCATTGAGGATATCTTGACACAAGTATTTCTTAATTTAAGGCCGCCCTCCTAGGACCTGATCCTGCACTGCCTCTGTTATCTTCTCCATGACATGCTGGTTTTCAAGCCACTGATTTTGAAGAAGCCTCCAGGCCTGATTTAGTTATTCATCTCACATTCAGCTGAAATATACTTATGAGGACTGTAATTACATACAGAGATCAAAGGGTTTTATGTCAGTGTTCTAGCTTGTTACTTGGAAATTTATTGTCTCTCTCATACAGGAATGTTTTTGTTTTACTGAGTCTGTTGTTCTACAATAATATTTTACCTGGAAACTACTCCAAAGATGTATGAAAATGTTGCAGATTGTTATTGACAATGAACAAAAAATAATCACATTAACACAACGTTAGTTTTACATCATGTGGTTGTTGCAAAAAAGCAGCAATAAAAGACATTCATCATGTCACTGCACTTGAAAACAAGAGCTTATCTTGGCACTGCATAAAGTGTTACCGTTTTATTTAGAAAATGACCATGTGGAGACTGCAGCGCATTGAAGCAGACATCCACAATGTAATGGGCTCTAATGGCCGCGCACAGAAACTTAAGTAGATCCATGGGAAGAACAGAGGAGCAGGCTAAAAAGTAGCAGCAGGCACTCTTTTTCTATAACTGGAAAATGGGAGCAATCAGAGAGAGGGGGAGTGTTTGTGAGTGTCATTTCCTGTCTTCCCCTTACTTGCCTACCCCAACATGTTTCCGCGTGCCATCATACTGTTACAAAGGAAAAAAATGGAATCTATGGGCAGCCTGTTCATTCTGCAGGTAAAGAAGTAAACCAAACTCTTTCAGAAAGTAGGGCAAGTGAAGGAAAAGTTGAAAAAGTGATGCCATTTCTGTAGCAGTTTTTATAAAAGAGTGTTTATCACACTTTCCACAAGTAGACACTGGAAAACTTTGTTATGCTATTCAAAGTTATGGAACCACATAATGCAATGCTCTATAAAAGAAAAGCCTCTCTGTGTTCACAATGACACATGTTTGAAAGTGAATGACATTTTGCAACAGTTCTCAAAGCCTAAGGAAACCTTTCTTTGAATTCTAAAGTGTTCTCTGCTGTACCAACAGGTCAGAGGATATAGAATGGAAAGTACAGCACCTTAATTTTACCTTCATTTCTTCAGAACAAAGGACTGACCTGACTTGAGGAATGTCAGTGCTTGGGGGGATAGAGCAAAGTGGGGCCCATCAGAGAGCAGAGGTCAGGATTAGGCGGGGGAAGGGTCCCGATAATTGGAGAAATTGGTGGGGCTAACTGAGCTCTTTTGTTTTGAACAGCGGTGTCCTCCATGGTCTGGCTGGCTTTCTCTGGTTTTCCTGCAGAGTACAGGGACAACATTAAGTTGACTTCTAACTAGGACTCTTCAGTCAGCTGCACAGTGAAAGAGAAAGGGTGTGTCTATTATTGGTGTATAATTAACACAATTAAGTACAGTTATTAGTGACAATAATAAAAAACACACAAGAGTAGTAGTGCTGCCACAAAACCTCTAGAGGCTTATACTACATTTTTGAATAAAACTGAGATTTTCCCAAAGAAAGAACTTTTCTCTAAATTGGCAAACACGCAAAAATAATGCTGCAGATCTATTTTTCATGAAACAACAATTCATTTTTATATTTTATTGAGATGTATTTATGGTTGAACAAAAAGTAAAACATTATTTTTTCTTTAAAGAACTGTACTTGACATTATCATACAAGTTCTTTTAGGAACAATAACAGCACATTACTCTCAATCAATAACAATACAAATACCATAGATAAAAGAAAAGAAAACCATAAATATATGGATGGCATAATTAAACATAATAAGTTTAAATTCCAGGGGTCAGTAATGTTAAATAACTAAAATTACTGAATTTTATGTCTCTTCAGCAGCAAATAATTTGAATTAAAAGTTAGCAATAAAAACTGGATCAGTACACCAAAAGTGTGTGAATCAAACATTCAGTACAGTACTTTAAAATAAATAAAGCAAAAGTACAAACAGAAGTCAAGTAGGTAAACGGAAAATCAATTTATTTGTATGCAGCATCAAACAGTAATATGATAAACTGGATCTGAGTTTACTCACATAGTGTAAACATAAGCTCCTCAGAGGTTTGGTGCATGATCCTGAATCCTGCAACTCTGGATTATGTTGGGGCTGTTTTGGTTTACATGTCTTCTCAGTGTTGCATGGATTAGTCTGCAGGTGCTGTGAGGATTTGTAAATTGCCAGACCTAGTGTTTTCCTATACTACAAGTGTTTTGCTCTCTGGAACACTCTGGATTTAAAGTAGCATCTGCCACTATTTCAAGCTAGTTCAATATAGGATTTCTTCAAGCATGTGCGCTGTCTCCTTCCCTGTTTGTGATAATCATGGGCACGATATAATGGTGCAGCCAAACTTGTTGGGTAATTGACTCTGATGCACAGGATGCGACTGCTACTGGATGTAAAGTAAGTGTGAGAAGGCATTACCATCTCCTAAAATCAGGTTAAGAATTCTTTCCATGAAATGGTGTCTTATCCCATCCAGGTGAGGGGAAAGCTGTGATCATATGACGAGGACTTCAGATATTTCAGCATCTCATTATTAATGAATGTGGGTAGAACGGATTGTGAGATGAGTGATGATAAAATGCATCAGCTGCAGTAATGCAGCCATTATACCGGACCATGGTGCTGAAGAGCAAGCTGAAACATAAAGTAGGCTTCTTGGCTGTTCATCTTGAATTTGACTCTAACCTATCAGTAGTGAACAAATCTTATAATGTGAATATGGGCAGTTGAAAAGCTCAAAATCCAAACTTGATGGGGTGCAACAAACCAAAGTCCTTATACCCAGGACATGCCGCAGGGACTGCATCTCCCATCTGGCATGGGAGCACGTGGTGGAGGTGTCGGAGGAAACTCGCTGGGCAAAATGTCACCTGGGATATTCTACTGACTGTGTTGCCACAGCAACTCTGACTCAGAAAAGCTGGTAGAAAATGAGTAAACAGATAGATGGATGGATAAATGGACAAATAGATGGCAGATAAGATGTGTAAATGTATTAAGTATTTACAGTACAGAAGCCAAGATACTGTATATATTTTGTGTAAATTGTATATATACAAAATGTAGCATGTATGCAATAGTAAGAGACAAGCACATTTCAGTCCTTGACCATAACAGTGTCAGATTGCAGTGGGAGGAAGCACAATATATCATCTGTCAGCAAGCACTTTGCCCATCCTAATTGAGAAATAATACATCAGCACACCAAACATCTCTATCTATCTATCTATCTATCTATCTATCTATCTATCTATCTATCTATCTATCTATCTATCTATCTATCTATCTATCTATCTATCTATCTATCTATCTATCTATCTATCTATCTATCTATCTATCTAGTGAGGGTATATAATTGAACAAATGCAGTAATACATAATTGAAACGTAATACATAGTTGTTTGTGATCAAATGTGAAAAATGCATGCATAATTTGTTATGGTATTAAATGAATGAAACAAAAAATGACTAATTAATCAATAATCAAATAATTAACTGAAAATACTTTAATATAACTAAACAGTTTCTAAAAAAAATTCCTTTACTGTAGGTTTCATAAACCTCATAAACAACAAAAAAATTGTGCTTGAAAAAGTAGCAAATGTTTTTCCTTTGCACTGCTCAAGTTTTGTGTCAGCTGTACTACCTTACTTATTTCACCTCTTAGCTCCACCCCTGCAACTGCCATGCCAGAGAAAAGTGGAAATTTCCAGTAATTCCTACTGACCAAAATGCTCCTCCTCCTTCTAGTTTCCCGCCTTTCACTCTACCTGCTCCTTCATGTTGCAAACTGTCCTGAAGACCTCATGGCCCCTTTTCTGCTGAACCCTGTGGTTCACATAAAACACACCATCTTTTTTATGTTTCTGGCGTCATCAGTGGTCTATATATCTCTGTATGTTTCAACAGAAATATGATCCTTGTTTTGAAGATGTTAAAGATTAGTGTGTTTAAACCCTAGTGTATTTGGGTGACAGCCAGATTGGTGTATTAAGTAAGTAAAGTGCTTTGTTAAATGTACAGTATCATTAGCACTGATCTTTCTTAGAAAGCTTGTCCAACACTTTTACTATTGATATATAACAGTACATATGATCTTATTACCCTCTGGATTACTATTAAGTGTTAAGCAATGTGTACCTATTGCATTAGCTCTTGAAAGATGAATGTGGGTTGTTTTGGGATCACAAAACAGATGGTAGATTTGCATTTCCATTTCTCTGCCTGATCCGATATTCTGGTGTCTGGTTTGTATCGGAGATATCACATTTTCCAAAGCTTGCCTACAGCTGACACATGTGAGAATCAAGAAATGTGACTAGAGCTTTGGAGATGATAAAGAAGGCAGAGGTGTGGCTCAGATATGGAAAACAAGATGATATCAGTTAACGTATTTACAGACTGTGAAGTCTAGGCTATTGCTACAGCTGTGGTTTTATTACTTCCTCTTAATTCAAGACCACGATATAACCATGTACGCTTGAGAGAGAATCATTTTAGATAAACCCCAAATACAGACTGGAGGCAGCTGGAGTGGTGAAGTTTGAGTGTGTTGATGGTATGAGGCACACTGACCTTAGACCCATTGTGAAGCACCAACAAAGAGCCATCTGCACAGCAACCAAAGCTGAGATGAGGGACTCGCTCACAGGGGGACCAAGGGGGGGAGGAGGGACACAGGGACCTGGTGAGTGTAGAAAAGAAAACAAAGCTGTGATAAAGAAACATTTAAATGGGACTTGATCAGCTGGATCATGTCTGAAACATCAAAGGAGTCAGTGCGAACATCTCAGAGGTTTGTGCACAAAGAAAACAAGAAGCTGCACAACCCAGAGAGTATATAGATCTTTCCACTGCTGCTAAAGTGGAAGCCGAGAGCTGCTGGTCTAATCACTCAAGAGCACATTTCCTGCCTCCTGCATGATGAGATGAAGGCAACTGAAGCTGTTCGGGGCTAATATTTAACCCAAACTGGATCTCAAACATGGTGATTATCTCATTCATTCCGCCAGCAGAAGCATACAGGCTTTGTCTCTGCACTGATCTGAACAGTAATATCTTGAGATCTTTAGGTTCAGAGTGTTACTATTTTGGAACAGGTTTAGTGCAACCAAAAATTTACTTTCCTTTTCACATGGACTATGGTGCATTTCAAAATGGTGAAAACAAAGACAAAATGGTGTCAGGGACATCTGTAAAAAAATCACAAATGTTGCACAGGTAAGACATGAGAGTCAGGATTGCTTAGCAACAGCAGTAAAAAAAGATTCTTGCAGCCTGTGTGGTAACAGAGAAACTGATCCTGCTGCCACCCAGCGGTGGACTGCTAGCACAAGGTGAGAATAAAGCTGGAACTCACCAAAGGCACACTTCTTACTGTATGTATGTATGTGCACTTAGATGAAATAACCACAATTACCTGCAAGGTGTAAACCTCATAACTGAAGGAGGACTTAAAGTGGGGGTGGGGGTGGGGGGTTGATATCCTCTTTCCTTCCTCAACCCTGTTTCGAAAATATGTTCACTGATTTGATTGGCTGGGAAATGCACCAGTTCTCATGGCGGGCTGTTGCTTGGCAACACTCATGGGAGGGGAGGGTGTGATGTGGGTGGGAGGGTGGGAGTGTTGGGGGAGGTGGGGCATTTGTCAAGGGGATGGAGCATTCTGGGTGCAGGCAGATTGACTGGGGAAATACCTGGCACGAATCCCAAATAAACAAAAAAGTAAGAGAGTGAGGGCAAAGCAGGAGAGAGAGGACATGGGTATTTTCCAGATAAGTCTTGTGTTGAGATAACGGGAACAAGGCATTTTATAAGTGCTAACACAGTTTGTTCCCAGAGCAGAACAAGACTGGGGACAGGAAGTGGAGAGCATTTTATTGAAAACCTCGCCTGTAGTGAGATGAACATTGACAAGTACTTTAAAATTCATAATAAACCGCTAGTTGCTTGAGACAAAATGGACTCTAACATTAGTTTTTTGTGGAACTGAGAGAAAAATATACTTAAGAGGACATGGGGCCATTGTAGTTGGTAAGGTCTAACAGTTTGACGAGGAACAGATGAACAGGCCGCAGACAAGCGTGCAGTTCCAAGATAAGAGTGTGGGGAAACACTACCTGTGCCTGCATGTTTTTGTTTGCACGGCTGGGTGTGTAGGTGTTTCCAAGAAGATGCATGGATTATTACCTTTTGATTAAGATGAGTTGGACTGAACACAACAATTTCAACAGTCTGCAGTGTATACAAATGAACGAAAAGAAGGACTAAAATGAGATCATAAGGTGCAGAAGGTACACTAGAGAATGGGGAAGCTAAGGAAGAGAAAAGGTGGAAAATGTGCTTATATGGAGAGGAGGGGTATTTAAGGAACTGGGGGTTGCTGCTGGTAGGTACAGCCTGCAGAAGGAGGTGGGCCTTGGAAATGGCTGATGCGGGCGGTCTCTACAGGCAGTGAAGACTCTTTGTCAGGAGTAGGAAATGAGGTTTCTGTTGTGATTAAAGGGAAGGTTTCTATGGCAATGCACAGAGCCGTGTGCACAGAGAATTTGTTGGGAGTGGAGGGGGCTAAGTGAGAGTAGAATTTCAAAGAAAGCAGCCTCCTCCATCTCATCTCCCACCACTGCCACCCCTCTGCTTTTCCACAGCAACCTTTTATCTCTGATAATCTGTTTTCATAGCCACACCGTTGAGACTGCATTATCTGAGACTGGATTATCTTGAGCCAAATGACTCATTGGTCGACCAGTCATAAATGTTTACAGAGTAGCAGTTTCACTTCCCAAAATTGCTGCTGTCAAAAACTCACTGGAAATAAAACCTTTAACAGATAAGCTAATTAAAACCACACAACTCAAGCTAAATAATTAGTACAATGCCTCTTTCTCATCCAGACAGACCAATTTCCTTGTGCAGCCGATGATTTAAAAAAAAAAGTATGATGGCATCAGTGTGACCTTTAAAACCTAAATATAGTAACATGCTTTGTTAATTGTTTCACTGAGCTGTTAGCAAAAATATGTTTCTTAAAATAAGTTCCCCATCCTGATGTTCTCTTTTTTACAGAGAAAATTGCTCTCCACAGCAGTGACTGCCATCTTTGCCCCAACACAGGCTCCCTGTTTGGATAAGATGACATTTGAAACTCCTGTGGATCAAAGTGAAGTTTTTTCATCCATGTACATTACAAGCCACACCTACTGTTTTAGAGAAAAAAACACACAGATACTGATATTACTGTCATATATGGAAATAATATGTTAATCTGCCTGGTATGCCTACACTATGAATAGACTGGGGAATGATGTTGATGATTGTGGTGTATATAGAGGACAGTTTTGTTTAAATAATGAATCAAAGTCAGCTTTATTGCCATAGCAGGTTTGCACATACAAGGAATTTGCTTTGGTATTTTGGTGCACAACAATAAACATAGTAGGTAGCAAATATTAGAAAGAAATACAAATATTCATGACAGTGATTTTATGAGATAAATCTGAATAAATGAGATTAATTCAACAAAAAGACATCTGGTGGGAAATAAAAAACATTATTATTCCATCAACAAAAATGTGTTCAAAATCAGTGTGTACAGTGATGCACTAAAAGCACCTCATCTCCTTTTTTGGAAGCACTGAATCAAGGTCTCAGCATGCCAATTACAATTACAAAAGGTTCTGCTGCCCCCAACCTTTTCTTTTGAGCATAGCAGCAAGTATCATGTACTGAAACGCTGCCAGTATGTGAGGGCTGTACTGAGGCCAGATTGTAAAGCCAAAGCCAGATGGCAAGTCACACATCAAAAGGACAGCTGGTTACCAGAGTCTGAAAAGGCATCTTTATAGCTCTAAACCTAATTAGTTACAACTAAACAAATCACACCAAGATGTAATATACAGGCCATAGCAATGATTCATCATTAAAAAAAATACACACAACATTATTAAGCTTTAAATGTTTATGTGTGCAAGCTGCAACATTTCAAAAATGGCCAATCAAGCTGGTTCGACCAGCGGTCATGGCCTCCATTGATCTGTGCTTTGGTGAACAATAAACCAGGCCCTTCAACTGCAGATGATGGTGCACATGAGGATATCATTGTTAATATGTGCATATTAACTACACTGATCATGTCAGCGTTTCAGATCAGTGCATCTTCCAGGGAGCGTCGTCTGCCATCAAACTGTTGACTGGTCTTTGAGACTTTGGTTGTTGCCTGCCGGGCAGAACTCTCTTTCTGCAGAACCTAAACATCATATCCAGAGAATTAAATGCACAAAGAACTTTTAAAAAAGCTGATCATGACGTAAACCACAAACAATCACTGAGGTGATTGGCACTTTGCATCTCACTAACCCCTTGTATTATTTTTTTGCGAAGTTCCTCCTGTGAAAGTGGCCGTTCTTCCTCATCAGAGACAGGAGACTCTTCTGCATCATAATCCACACTGAGGAGTCCAACCAGCACAGACACACTCATCAACCTGGTGTTCAAAGTGTTTGAATGTATGTACTGATTAACCATGATCTAAATAAACAGACAAACGACCCACCTGTCGATTGCAGGTTGGATGGTAATGTTCTGCTGAAGCAGTTCTGGATTTTGGCCCAGAAGAAATTTGGCCAGGTCTTTGGGATTGTAGTCCTTTTCCAGATCCTGTAAGATAAACAAACAAAGAGCCATGTTATGTTACAGGAAAGAAATTAAATAAACTACTGTCTTTACAACAGGAATGTGTGTGAGAAAGTTAGGACAGGACCACAGCATGACAGGTTACTTTAGAATTGAGGAAAGCTTGTAACGTGAGCAGCTCGTTGGTCTTCTGTTCCACCAGACACAGGTAGGACATGATGTTGTTCTCACTGATCCCGGTAGAGGAGCCCAGTATATCCTCTATCACTGAGCGGTCACACTCCATTTTGGAGAAGATGCTGTTCACTCCTGTGAGATGGGAGAAATGGGAGCCAAGAGAACTGTCTGAGTTTAATTGTGTATCATATACATATTCAGCCAAACATGCATTTAAGAAAAGTATTTTACAGATCTGTCATTTCCTGATAATGTAATAGGGCATTTCCTGGTAAAAGCAATGTAATTTTATAATTATTTTACAGGAAAATAGGTGTTCCTCAAAATAACTGCTCTAATTTAACTCATGTGAATATTAATTTTTCATACATCATTTACTACTGGATAGTGTTCTTCATATGTGTTGTATTGCATACTTGCCAGTAGACAAATTTCACATGTTTTGCATGTTTATCTGACCTGCTGTGCACTGATTAAAATACTCCAGGTTACACTACCAGTTTATTTTAATTAATTATACTAATTGTACACAGTTTCTATTTATTTTATATTATATACAAATTATACAAACACTGTCTCTATTCCTCTATCCTTACCAAACAGGACATTTCTATGAAATGAGAAAAAATTACAAAAATAAAATAAATCATTGCCAAACCTGTTTTAACATGGTCCAGGGTTTTGCTCATGATGCTGGCTTCGTTTTCATAGTCCTCAGCTTTGGACTTGGTTTCCTTAATTTGCTCATCAATGTCTCTCAGTAAAGAGCGATGATCTTGCTCCTGTTGCAAGCCTGCTACCCGAAACTGCTCAATCTCTGCCTGTATCTGCAGATTCACATATTTCAGCAGAGACAGACACATATATACAGTAGATAATTAATATGAACTAACAAACTTTGTCCTCACTGAATACTACATTTTCCCCTTTTAACTGCAGTCCAAAATGACCTCTGTCTTCATAGCTTTCATTTATTTTTTTAGAACTTACTAGAATTTTGAAAGAACTCTGTGACCCCAGCTTTTGAAGTTCTTAATACAGGGTTGCGTGTGATCTTTTATCTTAATTTTGTAAGTTAAAAATGAAAGAAATGAATGAGTATATCTACGTCAAACAGAGAGAGAATACTCACCTGGCTGATCTGATCCCTCAGTGCCTCGGCCTCATTATTTTGCTCATTTACAAAATTGAAAAGTGCAAAGTTCTGGTCTTCAACTACACACAGAAACAGCAAATAAAAAAAGTAGTTAGATACATTTAAATATTCTAAACCTAGACGGATTATTCTAATAATCACTAGTCATAAAATACAGCTATATAATATATAAAAATAAATAAATACAAATAATAATGTAAGAACAACAATAATAAAATATCTTAGAGATTATAAGAGATATTTTTGTAACATATACTGAAACAGATCCTGTCAAAAAATGAGGAATAAAGATGGGTTTCAGAGTTCAAAAGACTGTAAGAAGCAGTGTGAATGGATGGATGCGTATGAAATAATCAGGTTGTGTTGGTACGACTTACCCTGGATGAACCTGGTGACCAACAGGTCCAGGTTGTCCTCCCCTGTCACAGTCCGGATCTTCTCAAACACTTCCTCTATAGCGTCCAGCGACTCTTCTCCTGAGTCCATTCTCCTCTGCTCCTTCAGCTCTGACGCTGGGACAAACAAGCACCATTACCATCATATCAGTATCATCAGAACTGTCACCATCACTGTCAGCTATACCATCAACTGTTACTACTATGAAAGATGGTAGAGCTGATGTTTTTTTCTAATTCACATAATAGACTGATTTGACAAACTTAAATCCGCAAAGCCCAAACTGTACTTCACAGCCTTAATCATAATTTGCATATATTATTCCTTTTGTAACAGTGCTGCTACTAATGGCTGAAATAAGTTAACAAACATTGTGAAAATCATCCTTTTTTTTCTTTCACAGTGTTCAAGGACTCACCGGCAGGACTGACTATACTGTTTCACTCTTGTTGGTTTCCAAGCCAATAGGAACATGCTTTCCACTATGTTTTTGTTTTATTGATTTAAAGGGTAACTTCTGTATTTTTCAACTTGGATCCTATTTCCCCATGTTTTTGTATATAAGTGATGGGGATAATCCTTTTTGCCGCTCAGTTTGTTATTCTGACAACATTTTGGAAAGGATCTCTACAGAGATAGACCTTTTTTTAAACAGTAAGAAGGTCACTTTTTGTTTTACCAGAAACAGTTGCTATATCACTCAGGTCAAAGCCACCAGACTCCATAGCGTAAAACAGTCTTACATTGTCGGTGTCCCATCTCAAGGCCATCATTCTGCCCGCTCCTCTCGCTGCACTTGGTGGTCATAAACTCTTTCAGAACACACTCATGTGCAATAACCCTTTCCAGTTCCTTCATCTCGGCATTGTACTGGGCAAGGTCCTTCACTGCCTTCTCTCTCATCATGGTCATCTTGGACTGAGCCTCCACCCTGAAGTAGAAAACGTAACAACCAACATCATGAGGTGCATAACATATTTTTACTACATTACACAACTGTCCCAAATCTGACCTGGCATCGTAAGCAGCAGTGGACAGGTTGACAACTTCCCCGATCTTCTTGCGGACATCTAGCAGTTCCTACAATGCACAAGAATCAGTTTAAGCTCTTGACAACTGAAAACCAGTGTAAAGACGTGAATAACGGGTTGAATATGACAAGGAAGCTATGCAAAAAAGATAAAACTTGTTTGTCTTTGAATCATCTATAGTGTGACCTCTGACCCTGTCCAAGCTGTTGTGTAGTTGCTGGAAACGGACACGCTCAATATGGAGAGTCTGCAACTCCTCTCTCAGGTGGCTGTTTTTGGTCAGCTGCTCATTGAAGCGAGTCAAGGCCTGTGTAAAACACACACAATTTGAGAATGCACTAGTTAAAACATATACTATTGACAGCCAAAGAACATCAATGATATTATTTAGA
Organism: Lepomis macrochirus; assembly: GCA_024633595.2. Classification (NCBI taxonomy): domain Eukaryota; kingdom Metazoa; phylum Chordata; class Actinopteri; order Centrarchiformes; family Centrarchidae; genus Lepomis; species Lepomis macrochirus. Next base: position 21,079,312 of record JALXJV020000004.1, on the reverse strand, counting down.
AATCTGTCAGTTTTCTAGGTATTTTGTGAGTTTTTAGGGATTTTATAAGTTGGTAATGGTAATGACTCACTCTGTTCAGTTTGTGTTCCAAAGTGCGTATGGCCTTCTGAGTCCGCTGTGCCTCAGACCTTTGTGTATCACCTGTACTGACCTCCCCTATTCTCAGCTCTGCCAGCTTCGACTCCATGATTGCGATCTGGCCACATTAGAGACACATGACATAAACTTGGTTTTGTGACCATAAAAAATATCAGAAACCTGAAATGAAACTAGAATCAGTATCAAATACAGTGAAAAGGACTCACCTCTTTCTCTTGCTCTTTTTGAGTCTGCCTCTCTTTCTGCAGCTCCTCGTCCAGCATGTCTCTCTGCTCCAGCAGAGCACGAAGACTCTGGATGTCCTCGCTGTCCTGCTGTCGGCGAGACAAGCTCTTACACGCTCCAAGGTTTCGATGCAACTCCTCCTGTTCCTTCAGCAGCTTCTCTATCTCCTGCCTTCACTCACATCACATAAATAGCTGATTAGGCAAAAAACACGTACACATACACTGTTGTGGATGTGATGCAGGTGCAATGCTTATTCACTGTTGTTTGCGGATCTGCTCGCGGGCCTGAAGGTTGTAGGCCTGCCGATCTCCTTCCATGATCTTGAACTGCCTCTGCAGCTTGGCTATCTCTGATTCTGCTTAAAAAACAACATATTCACATTATAGCTGCTTCAACCATGCAGCTGGCAAAATTACATTACTGAGAGAGCATCAATATCTAATAGTTGAAAATAACAACATTACCTGTGCCATCAATATCCAACTCACTGCTGTCTGAGCGGGCACTTGTGGCTGATCTTCCTCGAGGCATGGTTACACTGGGCTTCACCAGATATAAATAAAATTGAAATATTGAACTTTTATTAATAAAAATGTCCTTGTTCTCTGACCTTTAAATTTAATTAAACCTAGATATTTAATCTCATATTCAGCCTTCAAACCTCATATAAAAGCTGAATATGACACTAAATAAGTTTTTTTATCATTGCCTGGATTCATTTAATTGACACTGATCTTAAGATGTAAAACAGTTCTTGTCAGAAAAGGCTACATGCAGCATTGTTTTGTCTTAAATGTACATGAGAAATATATCTGATAACACATGGTATTTATTATTTGATTTGTTCTTACATTGTGTATAATATCATTATACAAAATGCAGATTATAGAACAATATAGAATGTCACGTTTTCCCCCCAATCTTTTACATTAAACAATAAAATATACATTTTTTTAATTAATCAGGGGAACTTCACTTAGAGGAAGCCTCTCTTTTGCAGGAAGACCCTGAAAACATTCACACCTGGAAGCTGCCCACTACTACACAGTCTATATTTACAGTAGGCAACATGAGATTAATCAAACCTAGATTATTAAATGTAGGTTCAAAGTCATCAAGTAGAATTAGATGAAGGCATCATATTGCAGGACAGATCATCAACGCTCATTGGTAAAGTTACACAGTAACCATGGTTCTTGCTAGCTGTTACATTTAGCTTGATTATAGTTGGCTAACACATGAAAGGTATAAAACAAGTTTCTTCTCTTTAGGATAAATAAGAATTTAGCTCACCGGCTGAAAGTTTAAAAACACCCCAGTGTCACCTCCCAGGACACAACACAGGCTCACAGCAGCCTGAGTTGTTAGCAACCGTTACCAAGTGCATGGGTACACAAATCCCTAAACTCAGACTCTCAGGCAGCAGTTTACTGAGGCTCGAGTCTGCAAGGAATAAACAATATAGGGATTTATACACACACACACACACACACACGCACACACACACACACACACACACACACACACACACACACACAGCAGCTGCATTAATCACATTAATTTAACATTTATATACATTTTATACTGTTTGTTTTTACTTACTCTTCTGTACAGCACTTTGTGATTTTATCTGAGAAAAGCGCTTTATAAATAAACTTTACTTACTTACTTACTGCATGACTTCTTTATCAAAGTCGCTGAAAAGTCCTGAGGAAGAACCGGTGCCACCTTTCTCCTCAAGTGAACCCTCAGCTGTAATGAGTGAAAGTATATTTCACCATCCTGACTTTGTGTTGCTGGTCTGTACATTGGCCAAATTGTTGTGTTGGTTTGACTAACAGGACATGGATGGTGATGAGTGTCAGTGTGTCCATGCTTCTCTATTTGTTAGTGGTTTGTTGGTGCGGTGTCTGGCTCACCACACACACCACATGACACTATTAAGGTTATTGTTATAACGTTGTTGTCATATAGGCGCTTCCACACTGCCTTAGCTAAGCAGCTAGCAGTCAATACATCTCAAGCATATTCAAGAGCTCACTAAGTGAGCTCAGTGGCCTCTCTATTAATGAAAAGAAGACTAAAGAGCTGGTGAACATGAGACACAGTGCTTGTCCATATTTTTCTGTTGTTTCCTGTTTTGATTATGATAAGCCTGTTGAGATGGCTGAGTAGTTTAAATATTTAGGAACCATTTTCGATTGTAAGTTTTACAGCCAACACAAAGAATATATTTTTTTAAAAGCATTGCAGTGTCTGTATCTGATCTGGAAAGAGGACTCATACGACATAAGAAAGAATATTGTAGAGAGTGTTTATTGATCTTGGGGCGAAGGACAAGAACAGATTGCACAGAATTATTTGGCTGTTAATATTATTGGGAAAGAGCATCAGCAAGAATCAGCATGTGAAGCCAAAGACAAATTTCCACATTTGTGAGCAAGACATTTGATTTTATGACTTATTTTCCGGGATTATATGCCAAAATGCCCCGGCTTGCTGCACTGCATGAAAGGTATGGAGCCAGGAAGGCCTCTGAGCTGCTAGCAACACAGTTGGAACTATGTCTGTGTGAAAAGCCATGGAACAGGTCTGGCGTTTCAACTCTGTTGTTACAAGTCACAGTCTTTTTTTTCTCGGTCTAACCCAGAGAGCCGCAACGCTATGTAAAAGCACCCACGGTTCCAAAATATTTACAAGCCTCTCTGTCTTTAAGTGTTTTGTGGATCCATGCTGTTTGTTGACGTGTTGAAAAATACAGTGAGAGAATATTGTTGTTTTACTGGTATGTAGCCTATGTTTGAAATGGTAAGTGCCCTGCCAATTTTTCCATATAAATATGACACTGGTCAAATCTGTGGTTAAAAAGTGGGATATTTCAAGAATAACTGTCCTAGTTGTTTGCAACACGAATAACACTAAACTAATTAAATAGTATGGTTAATAAATAATTACATGACGCTATACAGACACATATTGTATATTTCAATTAAATTGTTATTATATAGTCTAATATGAAACAAAAATATTTATGCTCCGTGATGTCTGCATTCTTGAGTAGGCTTGTTACCAGTAAATGTTTTGTTCTTTGCGGTCAATGCGCTCCAGCTAGTGTATTTGTGTGGAACAATTAATTACCTAACACATTCAGATACATTACACATTAAAACAGGATTTTTATGGAACTCAAAATGTTAACTGAACTGGTTTTAGTCTATGGACATTAGACAATTAGTAACATTAACTGTAAATTGAGAAACAAAAGTATATCAGTCTGTGATTCCTTAACATATATTTTTAAGTATTCTTCAATACTGCATAACAGAATTCCTGAAATTCAGTTATGGCTTTTGGTTTTAATGTGCCACCCCAGGATTTCCAGTGACCCCATCTGGCCGACCCTAAGAAAATGTTCTGGGGTTGCCACTGCACCTTGTAGCCTCAACATTTAAAATACTTGTTAATACAGCATTCATAACAATAACAATATACAGTATGTCTGATAACAATGACAGGGTCTCGTCTGCATACTTTTTTGATATTAATAGGGTCAAGTCAGGTAACATGGGACATCAGCTAAAATGGGACAATAATGTTTTCAACCAATCACTATACATTTTATTGCATCGTGGCGACAAATGTCCTTTACATGATACAATCATTTGTTTGGTCTGAGATAACTAGGATGGGCGGAGCAAAGATTTAAAAAATCACTGGTCCCTGAACTTGCAAGGGATGTCTGTAGCCGATAATGTAGGCCTAAGCTAATTATTTATATGAAATTCACAAATAATCTTTGATCACATACAAAGCACGCACATTTAATTAAAGATACATTACTCTTTCTTTCTTTGAGTTTTTAGTCATGTAACTGCACTTTATTTTATTGCTCTGACTTTGACTTTGACTCTGGCTGTGGCTGTGGTTCTTCCTGATCTGGTGTTGGTGGTGCACCCTCTAGGAAGGTGCAGAAGTGGGCTGCTGTGTTGAGCTCAGGTTTTCTCAACAGTAAGTAGCATTTTGGGAAGTAGTAGGCTGATACCAGTCCCAAATTGCTTGCCAGGGTGAAAAAAACATGGACAATAGACTTGTTCTTGGCATCCATGCCTATGTAAATCGGAATAAAGGTCACCCAAATCACACTGTAAATCAGGGAGGAAAAGGTGATGTCCCTGGCAAGGTTATACTGATGAAGAGGCTTTGCTGCCATGAAGGTGCACATAAATGATATAATCGCCATTGCAGTGTTGAATCCTTGCATTAAGGCAAATCCAGCCAAGGGTAACACTGGACATGCCAGAAATGAGCTTGCAAAGTCTATCGTCATATTTGCCAAATAGTCAGACAGAGAGGGTCCTTGCTGAACAAACCAGCCACAAATACATGCTTGCACAGCACAACAGCCAAGCACAAACAGCCAGCTTCCAGGGCCTCTTAGTATATGGAGGTGAGAGGTGGCCATCTTTGGGAACTCTGACATGTAGAATATCTGTTTGAAAAGAGGGGTTTGGAGTCTGATTACAATGTTCACCATTAATTGTCTCAACAGTACAGTAATAACATTCCTGTAATTCCTCACCTGTAGTGAGATGAACATGATAATAGAGAGGGCCACCGTTTGGAAAATCGAGGTGAGTGGCAGCTGAAGACGACACCCCACATCCCCTGGCTGTCCCAAGAAGAGCAGCAGACTGAGGCAAGCTCCCATCAGGCTTAGCAGAGCCACAAAACTCAGGGTTCCCCCTGATGCCTTTACCAATAGGGTGCCTCTGTGTTTAAGGAACACAACAACTACTGACCCCTGACATAGCAGCAGCAGCACCCCAGCCAGCATCATTTCCAGAGCCTCGGGTGTGTCCCAGGACAAAATGTCAAAGGTGGGTTTAGAGCAATTAGTGCTGCGGATCAGAGACCATTGACCCTCTGGGCATGACTTGCACAGGATGTCGTCTAAGAGTCAAGAAGCAGAACAGGAAATTTGGTTTGATCAACAAGCACGAGAAATCAAATCAAACCTTGACTGTAAATGATGCATGGTTTGATTGCTTTACCATAAAGGAATATTTGAAATTTTAGGAAGCATGCTTATTTGCTGTGTTACGAAGAGACAGAGCTACAGCCTGCAGCTGGTTAGCCAATATTAACACTAAAGACTGGAGGCAGGGGGAAGCAGCTACCTCGTCAGTAGGTAACCTCTAAAACTCACTAAAAAACTATTATATATTACATGTTTATATGTTTGTAAGTGTGAAAATATCAAATTGGGATTTCAAAAGGGGCTATACGTTAGATAATTGTTCTCTCAGATGACGTTACAGTGCTTGGTCAAGAAATAGTCTAGCACATTAATCCTTTGCAACCACAAATTCTCTTTTTCACACTTGTGTTTTTGTTGGATTAAACAAGTTATGCCATGTTAATTAGTTAGCTTTAGAGATGCTGCTAGGTGGATTTTGTTACCTTTGGACAGAGGCTAGCTGTTTTCCCTAACCTAAGCTAACCATACAGGCATGAGGGTGATACGAATCTTCTCATGTAACTCTTGGCAAGAAAGCAAATAAGTGTATTTCCCAAAATGTTGCACTATTCCTTCCAGTAAGGGATTATTTGATTTAATTTTTCAGAGCTGCACAGATAATCACATTACCCTCGTTTGCCTGGTAAGTGCCTGGCTGACAGTCGATACAATCAAAACAGCAAGAATGGAAGCCTTTGACCCTGCGGACCTGGCCTCTTCCACAGTTCGCTGAACAGGTGGACTCAGGAGCCTGTAAAAGTTGTTGCATTACAGTTTAGATTGTTATTTAAAAAAGGCAGCATTTCAGGAACCCAAGCTGGAATGTAATCACACACCTTTTTAAACTGTATACTGTATGTATGTAAACATTTGTATTGATTATGTATAAATTGCTGATTACCACTGAGTTTGTGGTGTGCCATTTGAAGAGGGACTTGTTGATAGACAGTTTTTCATGAAAGCTTCCAACATCCATCAAGCTGAAACCTGAGTCACCCCAGACCCACTGAATCACATTATATCCTATGTTTGGATTGCCATTACTGTCAAATTTTAAAAGTGTGCCATTTAATTCCACTGAAGTATTCCCTAAAACCTTCATCAACTGCAAAAGAAGATTTTATTCATTATTCAGTTTCAGTGTTAAAAAATAATTTTAATTTCAAATCATCTGCAATCACCCATATAGCAAACAAAATAAAATTCACCTTCCAGGGATAGATTTTGGTGTTAGATCCCTGCATACAGGCAGTTGAATTGCATCCCAGCATGTTGTGCAGTGCCTGTGCCACAGCATAGATGGCAGCATACACACTGAAAGCTGTACGCTTCACTGCAGGGTTTGTCACCAAGCTGATATTAGCAGATGACAAGTTCCAACATTGTGGGCAAGGATCGACAGGATTGCCAAACTGTGGTGCTGGAGGGGACATCTTCTCCTCACTCACTTTAATTAAGAGCTCCTTTGTGTAGGCAGGGAGCAAATCCACGGTCTGTGTCTTGACAGTGAATGCAATTATTGTACCGATCGCTTTGATATTGGGAAGAGAAATCACTTGCTGACTGAGGGCCCAGCTTGTGCTGGCAATCCACACACCTGTTAGATTCCTCCTGATAACCTGGAGTAGAGTGGAAATGATGATTGGTACTAAATTGAATATTATCTATCCACCAATAGCATGTAATACTTGTTTAAATACTTGTTTATCCAAGATTTGATAATTTTCTGCTTTACTAACCTCTTTTAAAAAGGCCTCAGCTTGCTGTGGGAGAGAAAAAACCACTGTTACTGTGACTTTGGTTGCTATGATGTTGTCGATGATGGTTTTGACCGCTGGTCCAGGGTCAGTGTATACTGGAATGAGCCCCTGATAGGCCACACAAATAGAAGTGTTTTCTGCAGTTTTGGAGAATCCCTGCACACCTTGTTGTCCATACTCCTCATCACTGGCAACCACTGCCACCCAGTTCCATTTAAACTCCTTCAGCAAAAGCACTATGGCATCCACTTGTAGTTTGTCGCTGGGTACCGTACGGTAGAATGATGGGTAGAGAATCTCGTCACTGAATGCCTCACTGGTGGCACCGAAGCTAACCTGAGGTGAGAAGAGTCAAATTATACCAATTTTGAATTTTACTACATTGATGTTATTTGGCCCTGAACATTGACATAGGGCCTAATGCATATTTACTGAGTTAGCAGGTTGATTTGCACTGCAAGGGGGCAGTTGTTTTCTACAAAAATGAAAGAGCCAAAACAGTTAAATATTGACTATAACAAATGAACAAATTAATATTTTTCTGTGATACACCTTTCTTCTGTAAGACCATTCACTTGCCTCTGAGCAAAAAAAAATCATCTTTTTAATTGACACTATAAGGGAAAATGTCTAGCTTTACTTTTACCATTAAGATTTTTTTTGAGGAAAAGTCAAATCAGTGCAGAAAGAGAATGTATGTGAACATATGACTACACATATTTGTAACCAAACCTGTGGCATCAGAAAGAATCCCAGGAGTTTTCCTATGACTGACACCAATTCTGAGCTTTGAGGACCAATCACTGCTACCACATTAGTCTCATAGTTGGTGTAATTACATTCCACAGATAGAGCTTTGTTAGATTTTCCAGTGAGTAAAGCAATGGTAGGCTTCACAATGATGGAAGGTTCACTGCATGTGTCATAGATTTGATAACCCAACTTGAAGCCTGGGAGCAGGGATTGGTTTGCATTGATCTCATCCACTGCAAATTTCATTACTAGAGTGAGGCCCAGTCCGTACTCATTTAAACTGTGGGACCACAGGCAGAAAAACAAAGTAGAAGTCTCGTTAGTAAGGTTAACCATACATATTTGTCCAGAATCTCAGATAATAGGGTTATTATTTTCCAAAAACGGTATTTGTCATAATCCATTACCTGTCACATCTGATGTCATTAGGCTTCGTCCTCTGGCTGAGGTTGCTGGTGAGCTGGTTAATGGGAAAAAGCCCTCCGAGCATAATGTCCCCAGACAAATTGAAGAGACTGGTAGAAATGTTCTGGAACCATTTAGGTGAACTGTCACTGCAACTCAATCTAAATGCCCAGCACATTACCAGCAGAATCAAACGTGCTGCCATGATGCCAATAAGTCGCAGCTCGAGTAAGGAGCACAGTGTCCTTGTGTGTCAGTACATTAGGAAATATTGTTGTATGCAAACACACTTGTAAACCCCAAAGTGAATTAGTGCCATTGGCCACTCCCCTCCATGGCCACCAGAAGGTGTAATTCCAAGAAACTGCAAATCGTATCAAATGGCCCTTATGATATTCACTTGTATTTACATTTGTGGTATAAATGGCTATATTATTATTTGCACAATTATTAGAATTTTAATTCTTAAGCAACTGTGGATGGTGGTGTCTTACTTGTATGAAGGAAAGACTCACTTTGCACCTTGTGTGTGTGTGTGTGTGTGTGTGTGTGTGTGTGTGTGTGTGTGTGTGTGTGTGTGTGTGTGTTTTGTGCAGGTGGGGTTCATCTTTCCGGAGCATTTTCCTGACATTTGCTTGTGGTTTGCTCTTTGAATCTCTTTGGTGTAACTATCTGTCAGGAGATGAGCACATAAGCACAGTAAACTCCTTTTTGCCTGCTAACCCTGAGTTGTCATCACAGCAAAACCTCATGTTTATCACTTTGTAAATGTTAGTTTTTGTGGCTGGCTTAGCATGTCACCCTAGTAAAATGCCCACTACATTAACACTGTCACTGCAAACCAGTGTGCCCTTATGAATACCAATAACTTTTACTGAATGTTTTAATTTTCTTGTTGTCATGTTTTGCATTCACCTGAGTGTTGGCTTTGCATTTACATTTGCATGCAAAACCAACACTGGATGTTTGTCATCCATACAAGCAAATTGACATATTTCCTCCCAAGACATTTGCATTAACCTACAGTAGACATACACTCTTTTAAATGGTCTTTTTTTGATGAAATATCAAACAAACCTTAATATTGTTGCTCATAGCTTGTGTTGCTGCTACAGGTAGATGCTTCTCTTGGTCACTGTGAAAACTCAAAAATAGTGCAATACATATAAGTAGAAAAGGGACACTAGCTAAGCTTGACTGAAGATAGCTTAGTGTCAATTATTCAGTCATTGATATTCATAGCTCTGGAGAGCATAAGAGCCTCCTGTCCACCTGACGTGCAAGTCTTTGGACTGTGGGAGGAAACTTGCAGGCAAAGTGATTCAGAGAAACATGGAAACACTATTTGGAAAATGATTAGTGGGAGTGCTAACAGCCTAACCACTAATCTGCCTTGCATCCATCTTTGCAAACAGCTTCTCTACCCAGGTGTCCACTGGTGAATTAAAAACAAATGATTAGTTAAAAAATGCTAAAAATAAAAATCTTTTTCATAAATGTTTCCCTCAATTACAATTTAATTATCACCATAAAAAAGAACCCAACTCACTTCTAGAAATTCTAATTAATTAATTATCCCTTCATTATCCCTTCAGTTAGAAATGTCCCAGAACCATTGAGGTGAACTACTTAATTGCAGCCAAGATAACTGACAGAACAAAAGCCAGTAGAAGAAGGTAAAAAGGTAAACAGAAAGGAAACTGATTCTTAGTATTACACTACAAGGAAGAGAGTCATTCCAGTTCCGGGGCATGTCTGCACACTCACTTACATACTAAGTCCAAAACAAAGTCAATGGAGTGGTTCCTTATTTGCCCCACACATGCAAAAGTAGTCTTCTGAATCAAACACATGATTCTCATTTAATTAATTGGTTGAGAATTTGTTGCTAAACCACTTACATTTTTAGTTGTCATATATTAATGATTTTAGTCTGACTCAAGTACAGATTGGTTTGTTACCACTGACAAGCTTAATAGTGATAAAATGTTTAATAGTCGTTTATGTTGACCAGACAGCTCCGTTTCTTCATCCTTCCATCCATTATTTACTCATCATTACTTTCACTTACTATGAATACCATGTTGCACTTCAATATGTGCAGTAATTTGTTATATATATATATATATATCTATTTTGTTCCATACATATTTGTTTTTTTTTGTTGTAATTATAATTATAAACTCAAAAACATGTTCTTTGACTGTAGTATTTTGCATTATCCACATTTATCATTGCAACCCTTTTCATGCATAGCTGCAGGTTCCTGTAATTATATATGATTGCAACTTTTCTGTACTTGCATTGCTATTTTTTTCATGTACACTTATCTTTTGTGGTGAACAAGCCTGATTTGAGGACATATCAGTTACAGGAAGGGTTTGTTCAGGGACATAAAGGAGGTATTCTGCTGCCTATCTTTTTAGTCATCTTGACGTAAGACAACCAGTGATGAAACACAGTGTTTTTCTTTAGTACATCCTGTTCCACCTACACTCAATTCTTGTACTGCTAGCCAAGATTCAAGGTTTTATCCTCTCAGTGAATAGTCAAAATCACTTTTAAAATTACTTACATGTCTCTGACTAGATCTTGTGAATGTTTAGTGTGGGCTCTGTGTTACTGCCCTGTTCTTGTGTGCAGACAGTGGCTTCAGATTAACATCTTGTTTATGTTTGAGCAGTTTTCTTTATCAAGCATGAATTCACCTTTTGCCTTATCATGTGTAGCAGAAAACTGTCATTGATGATCTGCGCTTGCGTCAGACACGTCTGTTTTGTTTCCAGGTATCAAATCACTTGTTAGTGGCATGACACACACAACAGAAAATAATTGGCACATGGGGACTCGTCATTACTGTATGGATCTATTTGATGGTCTTAAAAGTAAATGTTGTTCAGAACAGCAAATGCATGATAATTATATTTAGTTTAGAGCTGGTAGATCCAAACTAAATGCTTGAATAAACTATGTAAGGCTTGTTAAACTACATATTACAGGGTAATTAAAAATATATCCTGAAATTACACTGAACCTTTTATTATGGCCAGCCTAAGGCACACCTGTGATCAGCATCTTGACATGCCACACCTGTGAGGTGGATGGATTATCTCAGCAAAGGAGAAGTGCTCACTAACACAGATTTGTGAACAATATTTCGGAGAAATAGGCCTTTTGTGTACATAGAGAAAGTACAGATCTTAGATCTTTGAGTTCAGCTCATGTTGAATGTGGTCAAAAACAAAAGTGTTGTATTTATAATTTTGTTTAGTGTAATGTCAGTTATATTTGTTAGGGCTTTGTGATATTGGGTGGATATTGATTTCTACTTTAATCACATTTCAAAGGAGGTGAATGGAAATTGTTTGTAGTGCATAAGGATTGAAACAGCAAAAAAGCAACCTATTTTGTCAGAAGCAATCTCCCAGTTACTCCGGATAATCCACTGAATTTGCTGTCAACTGTTTTCATTCCAACTACTTTCTGTTGTGGTGGCAGTCCAGCTGACGGTGAGTGTCATGTTTATTTCACCTTTTTTCTTGTGATTCTGTTTTCCCCTTGTGTTTCGACCTGCCTGTCTGTGTCTCCTCTGCTTCCCTTGCTTGTGTTCTCCTTCTCTCTCTCTGCACCTGAGCCCAGCTGACGATTCTCACCTGTACCTCGTCAGCCACCTCCTCTGCCTGCCACACCTGCCAGCAATCAACCCCATCCCTGCCAGTATATCAACCCCAGTCCTCCACACAAACTTGCTTGGTCGACATTGTTACTGACCTGGTGCCACTGCTTGCTTCAAGCCTTTTGCCACATCTCTGTTTCCTGTTACTAACCCTGTCTGTCTGTCTTTCCCCAGGTCCACTCACCTCTGTCCTTTGTCTAGTCAGCTGGGCTTGCCTGCTTACCCTCTCCCCTTGGGCATCTTCCATGGCACCCTCTCGGCTCCCCCTCATGCAGTCAGCCTGCCACCACACTCCTCCACCAACCCCCCGGTCAGTCCTCCCTTGCCTCCTCAGCCCCCGGTGCCTCCCAGTTCCCTCGTCTTAGCCTCCTTTGACCCTCCTGCTCCTCGGTTCCTCTGCCTCAGCAACCTATGCCCTATTTGCTCCTCGGTTCCTGTGTTTCCCCGCCATCCACCTTTCCCTCACCTCCACTTCCTCAACCCCTTTTTCCCTCAATAAATCCTCTTTCACCTGAGCATTGCTTTTGGGTCCTTTCTGTCCAGCAACCATAACAATTTTCTACTATCCCTACAGACTGTTAACAGTGTGTTCTGTGAAGAATGTTAAATGTCTGCATGGCTAGATGCCACTGACATTCTTTTTTACCATATCATTGTTGTACTATTATTTTGGTTATCTATTGCATGGGAGGATTGCTCTCCCTGAAAACCCCCCTGCTCACACACACACACACACATACTTTTTGGGGGGAGTTTTATGCTGTACAGATTGTAAAAGGCAAATTTATGATTTGGGGCCATATAAATTAAGGTTTTAATTAATGATTAATTTCAATATTAATTTGCAGATGTTCTCCTTTAATTAAAAAGTAATCCACCCATTTAGCGTTGTACTTTTATAACATTGTCTGACTCATGACAGACTGTTTAAAAAGGGAGGAGCGGGCTACAGAGTTCTGGTAAGGCAATTTCTTTCTAACTCTACTAACTCGGCATCCCCAGGTTTGTTTTTTTTCAGTTTTCAAACTTGTAATCTTCAGCCCTGACAGAGCCAAACTCAAGTGACATCACTTTAGGCACTTTATCATACACAAAAGGCTTTTCAAACATGCATTTGCATTTTGCAAGACATTAATACCTGTTAATACTTTGGTCTACAAAACACCAGACAACAATAACAAATGTTAACCCCCCTTCCCTGTTTTCCCTGAGTCCAAGGTGAAATCTTCAGATGTTTTGTTTTGTCAAACCAATGGTCCAAAACAAAGAAGAAGCAGCAAAGTCTCACAGTTCTTCAAATTTGTTGCATTTTGCTTTATAGTAGTTGATTATGCAATCACTTGATTGGCATAACATTAATGTTGCAGATCCGATAAGGGAGGGGGGGCGGATCACAGGCTTTGAGGCAGGTGAAGTTTAACAGATTTATTTAATAGTTGTGGCAGTTGGAGATGGGTTGAAGAGAGCTAGTTATGGCAGAGGGGCTTGTGGCTGCTGGAGATGGCCGTGGCCATGACAGTTTCCAAAATTTGGGTGAACTGACCCCTTAAAAAGTTGTCTACACTTATACTTTTAGTCCCCCGATTCTCTAAGCCTTGATAATGTTTGTTAATTTTATTCACCCTGGTGCACAAAGTCCATCACTTCCTGAGTGTGGACATTTACCTTGCTCAGCCACTAGATGTCAGATGTGTGTATTTTATCTTCATAAACTGGACTCAGAGTCTGCCTTGCCTGCAAGACACTGAAATGTGGCACTTGTACTTGTACATACAGAATGGAATTGTGTTATGAGGAGCTAGAGGTCTGAGGTGAGAATCCCCTTTGATGGAGTGAAGGTGGAGCTTCCTGCAGCTGTGTGGGCACTGGTACATTGTGTAGCACAAGGCTGTTTGAACAACTGATAACAGAGGGGAGTCAACCCATGTAAAGGCTGAAATGGTTTTCTTGGTCCTAATGTTTTGTTTCACTCAGAATCTGAAGAAACATGTTTTGTCCTATGAGTCTGAAACCACCCCCCTGTGTTTGTCTGCAGATTTCAATGGGTTAGCCTTTTGACCTGCAGAGGAGGGAACACTGTTGCACAACACCTCTCAGATTAAGAAAACATAGACATTCTGTGCATCAAGTATGGTGTTATACATGTTTCCTGATGTGAAGAAATAAACAATCTTGCACTTTAGGACGCTTTTGACTTTTTGCCAGCGGTAATGTACAGTGGTTGACAAACATAATGTGCCACTAGTGCCCCTTTTGTCAGTCCCAAACGGCCATGACTGTTGCAAAACACAGTCTGAGCTGCATTCCCTCCCTGAGAGAGACGCAGGAATACCACCCTCTGTTCCTTGCTTCCTTTTGCCCTCCTTCCCTCCAACCCACCACCCTTGTCTGCAGAGTGGCCGGATCAGCATCGCTCTCTAACCTCCATTGCTGGCCTGAGAAACACTGGGCCCGTTGTTGACATGCTGGCCTCATACCCCACAGGGGCTGACAAATTATTAGCCAGCCTCTCTGTGCAGAGTGAGGACAGCCAGCTAGTGAGTCCATGCAGCCAGGCAGCAGAATACTAAACTCTGCTGCTAGACATGACAACATCTATCTTGACCAACTCTGTGGCAATGTTACTGGAGGAAATGTAGGATTGACGAGATCCGAGAACAACAGGGGCGGATGGTCAAGAGTTGAACCAGCTGTGGCTCGTGTAACATCACAAACATTTACAACTTCATGCAGAAAAGCTTGTGCATGTTTTCACTGTATAATGAAGATGTTTTTACTTCACCTTAAAGGGTTAAATAAAGGATTCATCTTCCCCCTTCCAGCTGTAAAACTTGTTCGTCTTCGTGTCTTTAGTTTGCGTGTGTGTGTGTGTGTGTGTGCGCACCTCATATGTGTGTTGCAACTTGTATTTGTACATACATTCACATGTGCAGGGATATATAAACAATGAAATACATTATTGTGCATTGTTTTATTGTACTTTTAACAGTCCAGACTATCAAGGCCTTCGCTTTGTTTCATGTCTGCCAGTGTGTATCACACTTCTGTAGAGGTTTAACCATGGCTACTACATTTTCCTTCACACAACAGAGAACACTAAAATTCCACAAAAGGTGCCTACAAATTAACCCGATTCTCAGAACTGTGGTAGAACAGTCCAAGGACTGGAAAAATGGTGTTTGTACTCTAGTTTGACTAACCTACAGGTCAGGGTGTTCAGCTCTGAAAACCATGTGGAGTTCAAATCAGGGACATGGCTTCATCTCTGCCAGTCTGCTCTGCCACAGAGCAGTGAATGAATGACTCACCGCAGCACATGGGCTTGAATTATCTGAGCAAGGAAGAGAAAAGTGTTTCACCTTGTGCTGGAAGCTCATGCCGTGTTATGAAATGAATTGAAAAGGGATTGGCACACAGTTGACTTGCACAGTTGTCACGCAAGAAGTAGAGTTCCTATTTTAAGTGCAGGATTTATTCAGACTTTGAGGGCAGAAAGTTGGAAGGGAGGAGGAGTACGACCAAGGACCTTGAATTTCTGACATCACTGTAATGATTGATTCGGTTATCGTCCAGTTTGTGCAAATTCACATTGTTTGGAGATCCAGGTTGTCACAGCTGTGTAAACTGATGACGTTATGGACTAATGAACTGGAGATAAGTAGAGGTCATGTGCCTGACCTGCACAAAGCTACAGTTGAATATGTGCACTTATAGACCCTGTTAAGAATTAAGGTGTTATGTGCTCAGTTTTTATCTTGCACATTACATCCTTGTGATCAGAGTGTGCAAACATATGCAGATGTTATTTTTCAGATGTCAATTCTCAGAAAAAGAAACACACTGGAGCTTGGGAGATGTCACTACCTTCTGTTTTTGTCCTTCCAGGTTTCAGCATCTCCACACAACCAGTGTATGTGTAACTGATCCATTTTATTCTAGTTGAACTCCATGGACATGTGGCTTTCAAATGGACATGAGTAATGCAGCAGAAAGCTCTTAATATGTGAGTTTTTCTGTCATCTTTGACAGTGTGTGCGTGTGTGTATGTACCGTCCTGCTTGTGTGGTGGTGTCATGTTACATCCCAAAGGTAATTGATAGGTCTTATCTGTCATCCTCCGGTCTGTGACTCAACAGATGAGTTATCTGTGATCTCTGAGTTAAATTGCTCTCCTGCTGCGGTTTTTACCTGCTGGAACTGGTGATGTGAGCCATTTTCTGAAGTAAAGTTAGAACTGAATCTGTACACTGCAGCAGTTTAACATTAAAGGATGTTGTGGTGCAATGATGGGGGCTGACAGAGTAAAAATAATCATATATGTTGATATTTTTATTTATAATTATGAATCAAATGACAATGTGAAAAGGAACCTCCTCTTTACAGAGATTTTAGTTAGTTCTGCTCATTCTTTAACTGTCCTGTCCACAAGTTCAATGTTATGGTTCACTGTCACCTCTCTCAGAGCATTGTTTTTCAACTCACTGCACTCAACTTACTCAACACCAAACAGTAGACAGACACAGTTAGGGACTCACCAGTGAACATAGTGGAGCATTTAGCTGCTTAAGAGCCAGATATTCTCCTCAAGAGTCAGTAGAGAAAAAAAGAAAGATTAAAGAGAGTGAATATTGGACTATTGGACATTTTTCAGGTTGCCAGAAACACAAATCAACGTTAATAATATTTCCCCCTCATTGCTGGATTTGAAAATAAAAGTATGCCAGATCAACTTATAAGGCAATGATTTGTCAACATTGTGTGACAACTCCCCCCAATGAGCCAAAAAAATCTGTTATTCCAGGTTTAATTTGTATTCAAACATGCTTACAGTTGCACATAATAGGAAACTAAATAATAATAAACAAACCAAAAATAGTAAAATAAGTTAAAGTACTAAACACTTCCATACCATAAATAGCATCAGATGCCGACATTTATCGGCTTTAGTTTGGCTAAATGTGCACATTTAGCCAAACTAAATTTAAAATTCCCTAAATATAAAAGTGCAATTTCATGTCCTTCAGATCAATGACTAGACAAAGTGTGTCCCCAATTAAAATGAGTAGTATCAGGAGACACTCCAGAGGAGGAGGCAAGACCACTCACAACAATGACCCACAGTGTTTTCAGATGATGGACTCTCTTAAAAGTAAAGCCTCTCCTCCTTTCAAGCCTCATTTGAAGCAAGAGGTAGCCTGTTAGTGAGCAGCTGGAAAAACATCCTATGAGTGGGCGGCTGGATCTGAACAGTAACAAATTGTTGTCATGGGGTGAAACGCTTGGAAGTTAAGCGAGCAGGGAGCGAGCGAGCACTGTGGAATTTTAACGGGTCAACCTTATGTAAGAGGCAGAGCTGACATAGGACAGAGGGTAAGAGTCAGATGGACAGAGGGAGAGAGGAGAGCAGCTAGAAAGACAGGAGAGACATTAATAGAAGATACTCTCGAGTGGAGGAGGGAAATGCTGTTAATGAGGAGAGAAATTAAGGTGGATGAACAATGTCTGGTGCCTGAAGCTCTGTCCTGAATGCATGACTCTGCCTCTCTTAAGACCTCTAATTCAGTTTTCTTTGTCATTGCTGAACCTTTTCACTCTCCAATTCTATCCAACATGTGAGTCACACTCTGAGGCTGTCAGTCATCGGATGATTTGATGTGGGTTGATTAAAAGGAGGTGCGCCCTTCCCTCTGACTCAATAATTGCTTCCTTCTGAAGACAGACAGAGATCAACGTCTGCTGTGAAGAACAGAGGATTAGGAAGAGGAGGAAGGGGTGGGCGGCGGGTTGTCTGTTTTTAGAAACATACCAGCTGCTGCAGTTCAACCCGCAGGGTGTCTGTCCCTCTTAGCACAGGTTAGAAGCTGCCCTATGCAGCCACATGCCCAGTCATTTCAGGTAACCTCAGTCTGTTTCCAGGCACAGTCGTTTTTATGCTTCACACCTGAAACGTAAAGACATTTTTTCATATATTTCATCATTGCTAAGTGAGTGAGTTGGGACTTGTGCTTTCAGTTTTGTTTTCTTGATTAATGACTCGGTTTTCATTGTTTTAGGTCACCTTTGTCATTTCTATTAGTGAAAAGAGTGCACTATCAGCATTGAAATCATACGATGCAAACTTTAATTCAGTAAGCACTAAATATTCAGTAAATGGTTTATAATAAACTATAATGTAGTTGTAAGGAGAATTAAAAATGTTCAAAGTATTTATTAATGTTCAGCATTGTAATTATCTTGCATTGTCTTATAAAGAAATATTTTATATTATTACAACTGTGTTTAACTATATTGTCATCCATCTACTTACCAGCCTCCACTTATGGGTGAACACAGAAAAGGTTATAGTTGGTGATAAATACATTAATAAACACTCTGAATTCTGCATTCAAATATAGTGCCGTTATTAATAAAATAAATGTTTATATAGTGCTAAATAGTTAGAAGTTTTACTGTTACGTTTCTCTCGGAATGTGTTAATTTGGACGTTTGCCAGTCATTTTAGATGAAATGGAAACACAACACCTTTTCGTAACATGAATGGAAACTCTGGCTGCTAATCACCTGCTCATTAGCAAGCAAAATGGAAAATCCAGAACATCCTTTAACCAGAGCAGTCTTCGCATTGCTGTTATCACTCAATCTCTGGTCCATATTTTCCAGCAATCACTGAAGAGTTGCAGATGAAGCTCTGCAGTTTCCAGCTGCTCATTAAGGCTGCTTAACAGTGTATCACTATTTCAGTTATTTTTAGTGCCTCCACCCCAAGGGCAGCCATGTGGGTGAGAGGAAAGAGGAAGAAACGAGAGACAGAGAGGGATGAAAAAGGGGAAATAGGTCAAATCGGGAAGATTTGTTGTTACAGGAAGGAGGAAAGGTTTTCAGGTGCTGTGTTTACTGTATCAAGACAGATGAGCTTACAATATATTGTAATGTCAATTACCGTCTTTGGGCATTGGAACAGTTAAACTATGTATTTAAACCTGCAATAACTGATTTTTAAGACACTTTGAGGCAGTATAAACAAGCTATAAACAAGACACAAGTTGATACATTTACATTTACTCTTTTGGCAGATGCTTTTATCCAATGCAACTTACATTTGAGGAACAACATCGAAGCATCAGTAAAGCAAGATATCTATGAGTAACAATAGAGACTGTTAAGAGCAGCAATAAGACTAGTAAGAGCTTTTAACGCATACAGCATCAATGGGATAAATAACTAGGAGAAGCAACAAGAGTAAACAAGTAGTGCACATGACAAGGTGAATATGTTAACAAACAGTTACCTATCACACATCCAGCAGATACAGAGCAATGTTAACATTCATTCGGAGTCGTGTTTCCGTCCACGAGGCGAATATATAGATCCAAAAATTTAACTCTTGAGGGAAATGTCTGATTCCTAAGCTGCTAAATGCTACATTATGTTCATATTATGTTAAGTGGGTTTTTGAGTTTTTTTATTTTTGATAAAAACAGCTTCCTGAAACATGCTACTCTTTTACATTACTCTTTTACATTACACATCATCACTTCATCCATTATTCAAAATATTATAAAGATATTTATTACGGCTGCTGAAAAGATATGTCCACTGCCTTAAAACAAACACACAACATATTATGTTGTTGGTCACTGTAATTGTTCCACTTGTCCGTACTGTCAGTGAACAGATTGCTTTGAACTGTGACTTCAGTGTAAGAGATGAGGACAAAATCTACAGTTATTATTTTGTGCAAAAAGGCATTTTAGTTCTGCTTAAACAAAGTATTCCAAAGTTGCAGCCCAAAGTTGAGTCTTTTGACTTTTGACTGAAATTTCCCAGGACTGTTTGCTTGCTGAGCTATAGTGGCTGGATAGTAAAATAAGGAAGGGATTTCATATTAAAAAGACTCTGAAAGAGATTTACTTGCCCAACTCAAACTACATTTGAATGCATTTTTGCACTGATTGAGGAGTGTACACCTCATCTCTTGAGAAAGCATCAAATCATTGTCAACATGGACAGATGTACACATACACATACTCGTGATGGGACGTCAGTGTGATTCTATACTTTAAGATGTTTCCTGTTCTGTTATACAGTACTTGTCTGAGCTTGACATATTGTTGAAGATGTGATACAAATCAGTATCAGTTCATCTGACTTGTGGGAGGAAAATTGGAAACCCACATGGAGAGATGATGAAAACTGCACACAGAAATGCCTCAGTTGGCGAAGTTTAAAGCATTTTCTTTCTGCGGGGCGATAGTACTAACCACTGAGCCACCGTGATTTTACATGATTTTCACTTCTTAAACTGAAAGTATGATGTAAAACAGGCCATCTATTCGGGCTGAAAAGTTGGAGAAGAAGGCTGCTGTTTAAACATACATGTATGTATACTTATAATATACCAGCTTTGGCACAACCACATTTCAAACACACAAGGTCACACGTGTAGTCACACCAGGTATATTTTATTTGGATAGATGACTCAGTTTGTGCTCTTGAGACACTGGTTTTTGCGTCACTCTGGTGACCTTACAGGAAAATCCACATTGCATTACTCCCAGCAAGTGACAATACCAGTCATCACCATTATGATACATTGGTAATAGCCCTCATGATGACAAGCTATGACTGCAATACAGGGCAGGGCTCTGGATTGAACTGAAGACCCCAGACTCTGTTCAAACTCCCCCAAATTAGGAAGAATGTACTGTTGGTGTCTATGAAATTCTTTAGATCCTCAGTGTATATATCTAATCTGCACACCCAGATTTAGCTCTATGCTTACAGTAACACAGTGGTTGTTATCGTTAACCAGCATAAGTGCAAACTCTACCTGTCTCTGCTATCATCTTTCCTCCCATGAGGAGATCAGTCCTATCTAAGTCTGGTCTAAATCTGTCAATGTGTAAACACAGACACCCCAGCTGCAGACCCTCCAACTGGCTCCAGTGTGTTGAATGATAACCTGTGCGCCGCAACTCCTCACTGACTGACGGCAGGCTTGCGTGTGAAGATGCAGGCTGTCTCATAACTATAAACCTAAAAAACCTGGGGAAGGGGGTGGTATTAAAGGCCTCCCTCAAATTACAAAACACCTGTATCTGACTCACGCAGAGTTAATCACACACCTTTACGACACAGCATAACAGCGCAGCACTTCCACACCGAGGGAAGAGCAATGGAGAGAACAATGAGACGGACAAAGACTTACCTGTTTTGATCTACATTAGTTATGAAGTTAAATTTAGTGTACAACAGTATTTGTTTATATTACTGTTATTATTTGATGTTTTTCAACACACTATACATAACAGAATTCTCTCATGTTTTTTTCATTTGCAATTTTTACCATTGTTTTTTATATACTGTTGCAGTTCTGTAACAACTTTTCTTTGAGTCCTTGATTGTTACACCTTTACATAATTTTCTAGAAGTTATGTCAGTAATTATACCTTGTTTTGGCAATTCCTTTATCAGACTTAAGCATTTTTTCCTCAGAAAGAAAGTCAATAACAGATTGAGCTAAAAGTGTGTCCAAAAGAGTAATAATAATAATGGCTGCAACAACAACAACAACAATAATCTTCTTCTTCTTCTTCTTCTTCTTCTTCTTCTTATTATTATTATTATTATTATTATTATTATTATTATTATTATTATTATTATTTTATATTCTTTATTTCAACAACACATTTCAATACAAAACATAAAGTGATTTGCATTGTTTAAACCAGGATTAAAATATTGCAGTACTGCAATGACGAAAATAAAATCTTACAACTAAAATAAAAATATTTTAGACAACTTAAATTAAATGCAAAAAAATACCCAAATGTGCTAGAAATATTAAAAATCTTTGAGAAGTGATTTTAAAAAAGTCACTGATTCTGAAAGATTCAGATATTCATGTATATAGACACATATGTCCATGGCTTTTGAACAATAGTGTGATCTAACTTTGTGGCAAAAGTTTGGGTTAAAACCTTTCCTGTTTCAGCATGATAATGCAGCCATGCCTACTGAAAAGTGATTCAATGGGAAAAAAGCATTTTCTGGATGTCATTATGTGGCTGTCCTTATGCACCAGTTTGGTGTGGAAGAACTGACCTGCACAAAGCCCTGTCTTTAACCCCAACCAACATCTTTGGGATGCATTGGAACAATTTGAAAACATAGCAGGCCTTATCCTCCATGATCACTACCTGACCTCACTAATGCTCCTGCAGCTGAAGGAGAACAAATCCCCACACCCAGGCTCTAAAGTCCTATGATAAGCCTTCACAGAAGAATGGAGGCTGTCACCGCAGCATAATAATACTCATGACCCTGAAACGAGATGTTCACCAATAAGATATGGGTGTAATGTTTATGTATACATATAATATACATCAGGTGTCCATATGTTTGTAAAAACATCTATTTAACAAAACTGTGCCCAGAAATTTTTAACAGAGAGAACAAAACTCTGCTGCATGCTATTTCCTGAGTAGGACTGAATCTACTGATATGGCAGGGGTTTAGTCTGTGAGCCACTGAATGAGGGCAGCATCCAGACATCCATTAGCAGCTGCATGGGATGTACTGTGCTGATTGTCATGGCTACAGAGAGATGCATTTACATCAATTCACATCAGGTGAGCAGTCAATCTCTACTGTCTACTGCAGTACAGCTGGTGTTGATCTGTGAGAGCAGCTGCTCTTTGTATCGAAAGTATCTCAAACCTTGTATGTTTACATTTGGATGGCAGCAATAAGAGATTCACTGTGTGATAGGTAGTTTGGATTAATCCAAAGGAGAAAGGTTTGTCAGGGAAAAGTGAATGGTATAAACCTGATTCACCTGTATGGTGCACAGAACGTTTGTGAGCAATAGAAAAAGAGGTGATGCGTGTATGTATGTATGTATGTGTGTGTGTGTGTGTGTGTGTGTGTGTGTGTGTGCTGAGGGTAAAGTGGATGGTTGACTCCACTGGAATGTGGCGCTGACTCAGTCCGTCTGTCAGCCACAGCCATGTTCGCTCTGTGGACTTATTCACACTCTGCGACCCTTTCAAGGGGGCGGCCTGTTGCCTCATGTTGGATTTCCGGCAGGACTCTTGGAATTTCAGGGAACAGAACTCCAGGAAGCTCTGGGATATGGCCTTGTTTGGGTTCAGGCTACACTGTAGTTTTGTTAATAAAACATGTTTTTATTTAACTCATCAGGTTTCTTCAGTTGGCCTGTAAAGTTGAGTAGAATACATTAAAAGTTTGGGCTACTAAGTTTGAAGCCTAAAGGTAAGCATTTCAGCTTAACTTTCTATCAGTAATGTTGATTTCATTCACAGATTGATATACATCACTGATCTATAATTGATCACAGATTACTTGCAAGTGAATGTTATCTACAAAACCGAAGATCTCATATTATAACCACCGGCTGTCTCATTTGATACACCATTTTCAAAATGTTGATTGACACTGTCTCTTGCCTATAAGTAAGGTCTGTTGTTTGTTGATGATAGACAGACAGATTCCACTGTACCCAGAGCATACATCTCAATGATCTTTATTTGATCTGACTGGTGACTTTTAGGCTTTCATAACAAACTGGTTAGAATTTCCAGTTGTCCAACCTTCAGTTCTTGACTGGGTGAACTGAAGCATACTAAAACAGCTCTACTTTAAAATGAATGTTAACATAGCATGCAAAACCCTACCAGTTAATTTACCACTGTCACACACAAACTGTCTGCGACTCACAGCACTGGAGCGGGACCACTTGATTACAATCACGGCGTGCGCTGGTGTCGTAAACTCCGGCTGGGGGGTGTTGATTAGCTCCAGGAGTCAGCATTATCAATCTGTAATATTTTTACTGTGTGAAAAAAATTGATGTGTGGCGTGAGAGGGTGTGAAATGTGTCAGTTGCATTAGTCACATGGTCAATGCGAGAGTTGGAAGCTCTGACATGTTAATACTAATGTTACATTTTAACCAGTAGTTAACATGAATGGTAACACACTAACTGAAGGTTAAGATGAACGTTTGTTTGAAGCACATACCAAGTCTGAGAATAGAGCAGAGCCTGGCAAAATTGTTTTATTTATGTAACAATGTAGCCTTCTCTATGGCACCATCCACAAGTTACATGTATTACATGGTTGGCCCAACAGAGGTAAAGGTTTAATAATAATTTAAGATGTCTCTCTCTCTGTGTTTTCTTTTATTCAGTGATGCTTTTTTAGTATGTAATTATCATTAAGACCTCTCAAGGCTGCTAGCATGTTCATAGATATATAGTCCTTTTTAGTGAACAATCATCACTTGTTTTTAATCACAGAGTGTTCCACTAAAATCAGTTGGTCATCCAACAAGAAACCTCACAGTCAATCTGTAGAAATCAGACATGTCTGCTGTTGTCATGTAATCACAGTTGTTGCAGGAATTGTCTTGGCATCCCACACCCCTCGTTGCACCCTCTCCAGACAGACAGAGATCTGCTGTGTGTGTGTGTGTGTGTGTGTGTGTGTGTGTGCGTGTCTTCCTCTGGGGTCTAATCACATCAGATGGCTCCACCCTTTTCAGATGCTGACCGGGACGACCAGAACAGGGTGTCTGTCATCTAGGGCATACCTGAGCCTCCTCTCCCTCAATGTGCTATCAAAGCAAACATGTTACTTCAGAGGAAAGACTCATTTCTGATACTGTGCGTGAGTGTGAGTGTGCGTGTGTCCAGTTAAAGTGTTGCTATTGAAGAAATTTGGTCGGCTTTGCATGTAATTTGGTTTCTGGACATACATACAAAGACTCAAAGTTGAAGTCAGTGGTGAAATGGAACTAAGGAAGTACACTTAGTCAGGTCCTGAGTTGAAGGTACTTTGGATGAGTATTTCAATTTTCTTCTTCTTTGTACTTTTAATTCAATATTTATTAATTCATTCGGTCGACTACATTTATGTAACAGCTGTAACTTCACAGATTAAGATTTTACACGCAGAACATATGACAAGCTTAAAAATGTGAGGCACTCCTGCCGATTTAACAAGACAATTACTTAACTCCATTATCACTAGCCACAACATAAAAAAGGCTTCTTACATCATTATGCACCAATAATAATAAGTTAATTATATAATACATAACAGTAAAAATCTGCAGGAGGGTCATTGTGCTTCATTAGGGGTATTTGATTTTGTTGATATTACATTACAGTACTTTTGCTAATGCTTGAATGGAGTATTTTTATAGTGTAGCATTCCTAATTTGTTTATGTAAAGAATCTGAAGATTTCAGTTTCAAATCATCTTTGAAACTGATAACTATGCAGCAGTCCTGCACTCTGCCTCTGGTGGATCTCTATGGCTGGATTTTTTAGCTGCCAAACTGTGTTAAAATTCTCACACTATAGTGGCGTATTGATTCTCTTCACTTCCGCTGGTCTGTTCAAGTGTCAAGTACACACAGTCTAAATCAACAAGATAGACTTAAAATATGTCCATCCGCAATTGATCCTGTAGGATCAGTGTCCACCCCTGAGCAAACAGGAGTTCCTCATAGCACTCACCTCCCAGCCAACCAGGACTGTTGAAAGTATGTGAGGAGACAGCTACATTAATCACACTCCTGTATAACATGTCCTTTTAAAGCTCTACATTTCAAATACAACCTGTGTGTGTGTGTGTGTGTGTGTGTGTGTGTGTGTGTGTGTGTCCGTCTCTATCTGTCACCGGCACAGAACTCTCTTGCAATGCCTCTCCTCCAACAGAACAGTTTGTGGCATGAAAGACAAACAACTCATGCACGCACACCACACAAACACATGCGCGCACACACGCTTCAACACTACTTGAACCCTGGAGCAGGATGCCAAAGAGCTGGAGGAATGTGACCCGGTGACCTTGGCTTGCAGACTTCCACATGGAGACCGGACACCAGGATGATGTGCAGCGGAAGAAGAGGCCAGAATAGCTCCGGTGTCTGGTATCGGCAGATAGACTCTGTTTGTAAACTGTGGCCATATGCCACAGGTGATGGAAACACATGTACTTATGTCCAGAGAGGTTGGGAGGCAGGCAATGATGGGTAACATGAAAGAGGGGTGCTTACATTGAGATCGGTACATTCATTTTCTCATGTACAACACTGGGTTAACCTTGCAGCCACACATTTTTCTGCTTTCATAAATCCTGACTTTCCTGTTTGACGTTTTTTTCCTTTACTTTAAATACATGCTTAGTACAGAGAGAGGCGAGAAATTTGTTGCTTTCAGTAGAACTTCAATCTGTTTTACAGTATTTCAGTAAGAGAAAAAAAAACCTACATGTGGAAGGACAAAGAATCACCAATGCACATGTATGCACGCTCCGATTACAAAATACTTTTGCATATGTTTCTGCATGCATTTACTTACATGACCTGACACACAGTGATCTCAGTGCCAAATGATTGCACAATATGCTGACCTGTTTTTGTCTTCCTTCAGTTTGTTCATGCAGCAGGGATCCAAGTCATGCATCAATGATGGTGAAGATAAAGTGTACCACAGCTGCTAGAAATATATGTGACACTTTTTATAAACTAGACACTTGTAAATGTTTTGTCAGAGCATCACAGTCACAGGCTGCCTTACTGTCTCAGAAGCCTGAAAAGTAAGTGATAGTGATTAAGTGATATGCTTTTACTAGACACTAGTCTGCCTATTTAACTGGATCTAATTTATTTAATAATTTTTTTAAAAAAAGCTTTATTTCTTACCCATTTGCTTTGGGGAAGTGAGAAGATGCCTTGTTTTTCAAATACGATCTTTTTTTTTTAAATGGATGGCGACATTCACAGCAATTTTTTTCTTTTTACTCTTCTGCACAGACAGGCCAGGGGTAAACCCCACCCTCATGACAGAGATACATGCGACAGATCAGGTCCAACCAGTCACAGATGACAAACCTTCAGCGTTGTCCCATGTTTATCTGACAAACATTTGAGCTCTCAGCAAGAGTCTTTCTTTGAAGAAGTTTGATTTCTTGATAAGACAACCAAAATGTTCAGTCTAAATTTCCCAACTTGTTTAAATTTCCTGCATTACTATGCAATTTTGTTTGCCCTGCACACATGATTTCTTGTTAAAGGTAAAGCAACAGAGAAACTAATAGCATGCTTTGCAATTTCATACTCTGTCACTAAGAATATTTATGTTCATATTCCCAGCACAGTAGCAAAACATTCACTGTTCCAAGGTTTGACAGTACTGTATGGATTCACTCGTACTAAACTAACTTATAATGTACCTGACTCAGGAGATAGACGAGTGAGTGTTAAGCCTCAGGAAAGCTGTCTCCAAACATGTGTGCAGTTTATGTCTGTGCCCTATCAGTCTTGTTGAGCACACAGGTGCAGATCCTACCTGAGGCAGACGGTCTGGTGCCAATAGGTTGTAAAGTAATCAGCTGGCGGTAATATATCCCTCTGCCTATCAAATAACTAACAGAGCAGGAAAGGAACAGCCTGTTGATCCAGAAACAAACCATAAACAGCCCCCACCGCTGCCAGTCTGTTTTGGTCTCTCTCCATCACTGTCACAGACTCTCAGTACTACATACAGACACTCCAGCCGTCCTCCACACTGGGTAGAGTTACCATTCACACACTCATCATCAGATGTTGTTTTAGACTTTATTGTTGTCTGTCATTTTGACAGAGAGGGTTGTAAAAATTCTGTCATAATCTATTTGTTAGCCATCAATTTAATAAAATCTTTTAATGATATTGAGAAAGAGTTTTCCTGCATAGAGAATTAGTAGGCATCCACCTCTGTTAAATTTCATCCTGCTTTCAGCTCTCAACAAAACTCTGATGGGCGTAACCACTGTTTTCTAGTTTCATTTGGAACTGCAGTTAAGGTATTAAGCTGATGTGATATAGCCTATTTAATAGTGTTTAATTTCAGCTCAATCACAATAACATTTACATGATGAACATGATGAACATCACATGATGAATGGCGTTCAGCCTTTTACGTCACTGTCATTTCGTCAATGACGGGGAATATCTGGTTAACGCGACCCACACTCAGCACTGAAAGTGACCATCTAATTTTGAACTTTTGAAAAGATCTTTTTTAAGACAAACATTGGTGAACAGCAGCACTGTGAGAGTATATCATCAGCTGACATTGAATCTTCACAAAGAAGACACTCTATACATAATGCTACTAAGAGCTAACAAACCCAGCATAATTTATTTGCCAGGATTGATTTCCATTATAGTAGACTACAGTATGTCATATCCATTTCTGTTCTCATAACTTTAGCAGGAGGAACACAAATTAAGTTGTGCCCAGTACTACCCCCACAACGTCTATTCAGGTCAACGATTGAGAGATGCCACTATCACCAGGGCAACAAGTAAAACAAACAATGTGTGGGTTTTGTATGTGTATGAAACACTACACTCAAACCAGTCAGCCACACAAAATGCAGTTAGTGGGAACAGAGGAAGGTCTGCGCTCAGCTCAAGCTGTACTTTCAACCATATCCTTTATGAGACAGTGTGGGTGGTGGGAGTTTAAAAGCTGTCAGACTTTTTAAAATCCATGTTTACCGCAATGGGAAGCTCTATAAACACATGGGTTTGCCACAACATTATTCCAACAGGCCGATGTGCTTGGATCCAGGGCTCACCAAGGTCTTTCCAATGAGGATCTGATTTGACTCCAGGATGAGCTGGCTCCTAACTGTTTAAATTTTCCCAGGCTTTTGGTAACATTGTGGCACGGAACAATGACAAGTCATGATAACTTTGAGATACTAATTATTTAAGTAATGGGTTTAAGCAGGCCAGTCTTTGAAACTTTTTCACAGGTGTGTTTTGCTGTGTGGTTCTTTCCAATTGTTCATCTGTTACTAGTTTTCTGCATTGAGCCAAGCTGACTGATTCTAGAGCTGGTGCCTTCTCTTAATTCAACATAGTGGTGACAAACACAATTTAACCCTGCTGAGTAATCATGTCATACACAGTTTTTACATTGCATATAACTATATGGCTTCTGCAGGCAGATTTCAACATATCCAATGAGGAAACACCCTTAAACCTGAGAGAGGTGGTAAGAACAGATTTATACACACCACATGTAACAGTGCACACTAACTATTCTACCTGTCGTAATCACAGGCTCTTATCTTAGTGTCCATAGGAGAGAAGGTTTTATCAGCTTGGCTATACAAGCCGAAGGTAAACTGAGTGTACACAAAGTGACCAGGGACACAATGAGATGAAAACAGGATAGAGAGGGCAGGTGCTTAAACTAACAAAATATCAGGAGTTAATTATGATCATAACCACTCATGTTGACAGCTAACATGGGACGAATACAATAAATACTCCTAGAAAGGAGATTGCACTACATTCAAAGTTCTCTCGGATGTCTTACTTTAGCATGTGAGGGATGCGATATTCCTAACAGGAAGAAAGTTTTCTGATGAACACACCACAGAAATGAACAACCCTGTTATGTAACATGAACGCAACTAGTTAGCGATTGCAGAAAAAGAGCAATAACAAGTACACATTGTGCCTAACTGTGTGCTGCCACCAGTGCATATAACTACTTTCCAAACACAGAACATTCTTTGAAACTGGCATAACTTAAGAGTAATACATCCTCACATAAATGATGGTCTTTTGTGGAAATGTGGAAAAATTAAAACAAACAGAATCAGAAAGTATTGCAGAGCTCAACACACCCTCACTGTAGGAGAGACTAGCGTGACAGCGTGCATGACTACGAGCTCTGACAGTGTGCTCTCTGCAGGGTCGTATGTCATGATTTGGATAATTGTGTGTGTCTACTCTAATCAGTCGCCAGTCACTGTGGCTCAAGTCGTGAAATCTCTTGTCAGTAACTTGGACTCTCTGTTCTGCTCTGGCTCAGGGGGGCAGGCATCAAATCCTGGAGAGACCCAGTTTTATGTCGCTGTCCCACAGCCGTGTGCCAACCAAACCGCATGAGTCAAGACTCTGTGGTAAGTGTGGGTGGCTTCGCTCCTGTGACTACTCCCTGACCCATCTTTCTAAAACTCCCTCACACTCTTCCTCTCCATAAGTCCTTCTTTCCATGTGAATCATCAAGCCAATTTAGGTGATGAATGTTTATCCCCAGAAATCCCTCTTCACTTCCTAGTCATGATTTCACTGATGTAAATATCACTAATACTACACTGGCATTGGAACAACATGATACAGTTCTGTTTGCCAAGCTGTAGCCTTGTCTTATGAGAGAACTGCACTACGTCACGTGGACACGTGCCTATGCAAACACAAAAGGCCAGCAGACAGCAGGGAGTGGTTTTTGTGCTCTTGTACAAGTAAGGTATTCGGTGCAGGCTAGCACGTCCATCAAACTTAAGTCTTTCCCATTAGAAAATCCATTCCCGTCTGCTGTTGTTCTGAGTAACAGGCAACTGGGGACTTGGAAAACACATCTAGGGCCATGTCTGCTTCTACTCAAGCAGCGTGCCAACAACATGCTGACACACTCCCATGAAGTGCTGCCCGTGCTCTGCTGTTCATCTTGTGCTGACGTTATTAGTCCCACTCTTGCACACACATACATAAGTGCATGTGGACATGCGGTATATCCATGTGACGACTCATAAACACAAACTCAACACATTCAACATTCCAAGAGCTTTATCTACTTCCTATTAGCCCAGCTTCCCAGGGCAGGGAAAAGCCAGAGGAAGCAGAGCTGTTGTTTTCTCTGTCGGCT
Source organism: Lepomis macrochirus (assembly GCA_024633595.2). Lineage (NCBI taxonomy): Eukaryota > Metazoa > Chordata > Actinopteri > Centrarchiformes > Centrarchidae > Lepomis > Lepomis macrochirus. Next base: position 21,048,632 of record JALXJV020000004.1, on the reverse strand, counting down.
GGGTGCTTCCTTTCCTGATAGAGGGCCAAGTAGAGATATCCCTGAAAGGAGATGTCGGAACGGGGGAGGGGGGCTGGGTGTTTTGGACCACTTTCAATGACTTACAATCTTATCTGGCTTGAGTTTGGTATGCATTCACTAGCTGTGCACAGTTTGGGAGAATGTGTTAGAGCCTCCCTGTTTCCCCTCTTCATTACAATTAGTAAACAATTTGCAGAGCTGCAGACAAGCTCATTGGAAGACTTTAATGTAAAAACACATTTACTTCTGAAATTTATCATATTTTCTCTTTTTAATATAATATATTTTAATATATTAATTTTTAGTTCTTAATCTGAGAAGACTTTGAATTAACTATTTCATAGGGATTTGTTTGGCATTTGCAGTATTCCAGACAGTCTTTCAAAGGAGCTACTTTCAGCACTTTAATGAGCATGTACTTAATTAGTGGGTCCTGGTGGGATCACCACCACTGCAAGCTCACTTCAAAGAAGATTGCAGCTATGCAGGATATGCTCAAAGCACTCACTGTAATGCACCATATTGTTTTATGTAAACAAAAGAAGTCTATAATACTCCTTAATGCTCATGTACCAAACATCTGTCTAAAATGTGATGTTTTTTTCATCTTCATGTACAACTTTCTTTATCCCCTCTCTCTGTCAAGGTCGAGTTATTTTTACCATATATCATTGTTTTTGATCAAGTCAATCAACTTGACTGACTCAGCCATCTTGTTCTCCTGTTGATTTCTGCTGCATTTTAAGATGCTTACCTTCAGCTTGAACTTTAATCTGAATAAACATTTGAAATCAAGACTCCTTATAGTCTGTCAAGTCTGTCTGTGACTCTGCGTGTCCTTTCCCTGAATGCAATTGTGGCCTGACAAGCTCAATCTGTGTGAAAATGCAATCATGTGTGTGTTTGTGGTGGATCTAATGTAAACATTAGGCTCCTCTTCCTCCGGTCTCCTCATCCTGTTAACAGATAAGAGTTACGGAAATGGATATGATTAATTAATGATGCGTGGAGCAGATGTGTTGAGGCTATCGTTGATACCTAGATAGCTGAGCTTATCCTTGTCAAGGAAACATGATTGGTAATTGGATGGCCGGCTACCGTTGCCTGCAAATGAAGTACACAAATAGTGATGTCTCAGACGTCACAGCCACACATGCTCATGGAAAATTAGCCGTGCTATAATCTGAAGCTTTGTGCTCAAGTGTATTATGTGCAGAGTTATTCCAGGATATTATGACAGCATTTTAATTAGACAAGGCTAATTATAAGGCTGTAGTCAGTCAGAGAGAGACATGTTTAAGGGCTTAATTGCCTGTTGTCTAATATGTTTGATCTTCCTGAAAACTCATTGTAGAAACTTGACATGAGCTGACCATGTTTTTGCAATACTTGTTCAAAATTCTGACAAAGTAGTATTGCTAGGCATGCTGTCCGAAACGGGATGCTATGTTCTTTCTTTTGTAAAACTAGAGAAGTGTTCATTTCTTTATTCTTTTGAAAAAGTCTTCTGAAGACAGACACATTCACGTTCAGCAAAGACATTCTGAGGTCAAAGGGACATTTATGTGAGTGTGATATCTCTTAGAGAAGTGTAAAATGACATTGTTTTCCTGTGCAGTGGATATCCCAGAATGTTTTTCAGTAAATGGGATGTGGAGACTCCAAAATGACAGAGTAATTATGTGTTTAAAGGGACATTTGTGGGTCTTAAGTATAGACTACTGCTCTCCAAGTGTTGTTTAGAGTGTGGAAAAATCTTAATAACTTAAGAACTTGCATTTCTGTCTCTCTGTCTATTGCCTGTGTGTAAACTCATGTGCAGGCGCCTGTGTGTGCACATATTTTTTTCATGAGTCAATATAAGTTTATGTGCACGTCTGTGTATACAGCAAAGTCTGTTTTTTTGCTTGACGAGGAAGTAACAAGCACCTTGTGCCCTGTGAGCTCGGTGCACACCTCCCACACGCCTTCAGGCTCCAGAGGCTCTTGCAGTGTTTGGTCTGGGGCGGCTCCCTGGCTGATTTATTTCCTGCCAGAGACCACAGCAGTGCATAGAGGACAGCATCTGCAGGGTTTGCCGGAAGGCGAAGAGAAGGCAAGAATAAACTGAGACTGTGTGCTAAATTTCCAAGTGCTAATTCCACATTTCATCTCCTCTTCAAACGGAAGCTGTTCGTCTTTAAAGGCGGTTAGCTAACTGAATGTACAGCAGACCTGGGGGACAAAGCATGACCTATGTTTGACAAGCTAAGTCAGAATTACACAGTTGTGCCAAAGGAAATAGAGCTCAAGAACTATCAGCTTCACTTCTTACATGATTTAAAATTAGGGTGCGCAGCAATGATGTTTCATTACTTTTCTTTGCTGCGGCGCTGAGAATTATCTGCTGCCTCCAAGATAATTACAAGCCTTATTTAAACCTGACTTTGAATGTTCTTTAGACCTAGGGCTAAATTTACAAAGCAGTGAAGGTGGCTCCTATGAAGCCTCTATTTTGCCATCTGTTTTGTCTTGGCATTTTCATAGTGTAAAATAAGTCACTTTATATCATTTTCACTTGTTTTAGGAGCAAGTACAGCAAATATGTTAAAATAAGAAGATGAAAATAGTCAGTGTCACATAATCGCATACTGGACATAATACATGGGCCAGCTTTTATTGAGCATAATCAGCTGATGTCTCTCCCATGTCAGCCAATTGCTCACTGAGGTTGGCCAGGACAGTCTCCAAGACAGTTGGAGGGGCCTTGTGTGGTCCCACCTTGACATCAGAAACACAGAAAGGCAATTGTCTACAATAAGGAAACAAAATGAGAAATTTACATACCTCAATTTTAACTTTGACTTTAAAAGGGACCCCCATCACATTAGGATGACTATAACACAAACATGCTCACATATGAACAGTGACTTAAACCTCTGACCACCATCCATATTACCAGATACAATCTCCCTTCCCAGCAATCTTGGGTCCAGGGGAGCAATTAAAAGGATGAGAAACTGGTGTATAGGCGAGTCACGTGAACCTATGAGCACCAGCTCATAGGTGCACGTGTTGACAGTTTACGAACTCTTGACCCAAAGACTGTAAACGGTACCAAACTCAAATTGCAGATAATTTAGCAGGAACACAGACAACATGGAAGTAAGGTAAGTATGAGAAGAGATGAGAACTCCTGACCCAAAATACACAACAAAATGATCTCAGAATGAGCACCAAAGCTCATTACAAATGAACATGATGGCCTGCAGCTAGACATAACATCTTACAATGCGTCGTCATACCAAAATTCCAGCATAAACAGAAAACTGGAAATAACACATAAGCGCGCTAAACCAAAGTAGCATACCAAAAAAGTTCCTCTAAACAAAGGCTCACTAACCAACCAAGTCATCCAAAGACGCAAACAAGAAAAGAAACCAAGTTACAACAAAGCTCACTGCAACCAAACAAAGCTTGAGCTATAGCACTGTATACTATCAAAGCTAGCAGGCCAAGCTACCAAGTTGAGGACACTAATGTGATGGTTAATAACATGCCGGGTTTAAGATTACAATCCCTAAAAGAGAAAAACCCTAATACAGGAAAATTGGTAATGGTGAAGTCACAGCCACAATAAAAAACAAAAGCTCCCCAGCTCTAATCTTAATAGTTCCATTCATTATCTAACTGGTCTCAGCCTAGTCTTCAAACAGATAGTGGTGGTGGGAACTTATGCGCTGATTCCACTGGAACCAAAAGGCAACTGGAAGGGAATCAGAGAAATGCTCCAAAGACATTGTCTTCAGTGTTCTCCGCCACACTAAATGAAAACAAACTGGTTAGTCTCCAGAGGGTACAAAGGGGATGCGTGGCTTCTACAAACTAAAAGATATGCATTTTAACTCTCAAACAAATAGGTTCGCAAAATAAACAAATTTGGGACAAATGCTACTTTCTTCATCATCCACCAAAAGCAAACTCCACAAAATAACCAGTCTTAAGAAGAAGGTAACACAACATAGATGTTAGCCATAAGAAGGGAGAGACCAGACTGAGTACGTGGGCCAGCTTTTACAGCCCAAGGGCCAAGTTGAGCTTAATCAGCTGATGACCCTTCCATGTCAGCCAACTGCCCGCTGAGGCTGACCAGGACAGACTCCAAGACAGTGGGATGCTCGTCACAAATTAAATTGGTAAACGAGAGCTGGGCCACAGTGAGTCTCCACAACAGCTCCAGTGATCTTTGCTGTAGATTCTACAAGTCTGTGTAGCTCTACTAGAAAAAAATCTCCCATAGGATCTGTTGATTAAGAAGGCCATATGATACTGTAATTTGACCTCATGTTTCTACTCATTCAGTGTCCCTCTCCTTCCTAGAATCCTTGAATATTTTAGTTTTTTTTAAATTATCACCTGTCTGTATAACATGAAACAGTAAAATTAAGATATAAATTAACCTGTGAAATTTTGAGTAGAACACCATGTATTAGCATGACTTTGAATTAACTCTTGGGAAAAGGTACAAATGATGTTGTGGTGTACAGTAGAGGGCAGTTTAGTTATTCATCTGGCTGAGCTGTCAGCATGTAGCCTCTAGGCCGTTATTGTCCATGTACCCTTACCACTGAGTTCAGGACAAGGCCACATTTCCACCCACAAACTCTTCCTGGAGGGCCACATTTTGCCCCAAACATATGCGTCTGCACAGCCAACCTGCTCATAGGGGATGGAAAATGAGAGCTGGGCCTCATCTGCATTCTCCTGGACCTGAAGACTTGCTCGTTAAGAGGCTTGTGTGAGCAGTGATCCAGAGCATTTCTGTTGTGAGGAATTAATGTGGCTGCTGCCCAACACCAGATCAGGTAGTCTGGCTGACTTGATCAGGGGCCCTGAATCCATGTGTGAATGGAACAAAAGGCACTCTGACAAAGCACATACTCTGCCCTGAATGACTCAGTCCCTGTCATCAGGCCCTGCCACATGCACTCACTCATGCACAATCACACACACAAATGGGGAAAACAGGACTTGTTCTGCTCACTGACTGTAGGTCATCTGTGGCTGCATCCTTCATAACACATGTGTTTTTCTGTCCTCTTAGTGTACCTAGAGAGCAATGCTTTCTTATCCCTGTGGCTACTGATTTATACCATACTCCATTAGAAGTGCCTCTTTTTGATGGCAAGCCTGCTGATCTCCTCTGTGGACAACATCTGAAATCTTTATCAGCAGAGCCATGGGGCCTTGGGTACCGCTGTATGCTGTGTTTCTAATATCCCCCATGAGTGAGGTTGAACCAGGAAATCAGGGTAAAAGCAAACTCCCCCAACAATCAGTTGTTACTTAAGATTAATAGATTGCTACATTAAGTGAAGCTCAAACCTTCTCCTCTACAGGCTGACATTAGAAACGCAGGAAACCTGGGATACTCATCGGCCAAAGGCCAGAAACTCCTGTTTTGGACGTTTGAAATACAATACAGGCATTACATTGCAGGAAAACTGGTAATGTACTGTATTTCTTCATGAAACCCTTTAGGATTCAATAATTCAGAACAGAGTGGTGATGGCACAATGGATAAGACACTTACCTTTGAGACCGGGGTTCAATCCCCCACTGTGGCCCATCCACCAATGCGTCCCTGAGCAAGACACTTAACCCCTAGTTGCTCCATGTATAGCAATTGTAAACTGAAACATGTACACTGAATGTTAGTTGTGTGACCGGAAACAAGGCATATTAGGAGTTGGTTTCCATCTGTGTTAGTCAATCCTGCGGTGCAGTCTGTGAGCGAGTTGGATCTGAACCAGCGGCTGGAGAAAGTCAACCCAGCGTGTCATTCTCCATCACACCACAGCTGTCGTTTTCACAACTTCTCCCCAAACACCAGACACAAATGAGAATGTTTGTGTGGGTCTCTGTGTTTGGGATTATGTGTGACTGTGAATGTTATCTACAGTATGTTCCCATCCTTTTTACCACTTCCCAAAACCCCAAAAAGAAGAATTAACACAGTATGCTAGCCCCACTAATAACCAGCCATCATCATTACTAATACAATTTTGATTCAGTCTCAGGAAGAGCTCGCCAATAACACCCCCGGTCTATGTCTAAATTGATCCTCGGGTCTTGGAGACTAAACACACCCTGTCATCATCAAGGAGGCAGACTGGCTTGCTCCACCCATTACTAAGAGTAGGCTGTGGCTGCACTTGAACCACAACAATGTCAGGTAGTGATGCAATGATGACTCGTTATTGCTGCCTTTGATTATATTGCGCTTCAGAATAAAAAATACCTGTGTGTGAGGCAATTTATCCTAAAATCCCTCCGTTTCCCATAAGTCTTTGAACCAATACAGGAAGTGATTAATAACTGAAGCAGCTCGAGGACTGTCAGAAGTTTGCAGTGGTTAACAAGTAGAAGTGCTTTAATATGGTACTATTTACATTGTAGTGAGAGATGACAGCCCGTTGCCTGGGGATTTGTGTTTTGTTTCCACGGCGGGAGCCAAGTGTGTGTGGGTCTGCCAGACGAAGCCACGATCCAGCAGTAAGACATGGTGATGTGTCAGCCTGAGCCTTGACTGTGGAGCTTGCAGCTGCACTGACTAGATGCACAGCTCATCTGCAGTGTGAACCATGAGGGCAGGACACAGTCATGTTGAAATTAAGTGGATTCTGTCTGTGCACTACTGTTGTATTTATCTGTAAATAATTAAGGATTGATTGACCTTCTTTGAGCTCTTTTGTTCCAAAATTAACAAATACATGTAAACAAGACAGGTCAAACAAGTTCACTCCCAATTACATTTTTTCAAGTTTTTTCCAAATACCAAACGTGTAAAACTTTATTTCTTTTCTAGAAGCCACATTTTATGGCCTTTATCAGCAGATGGAGTATGATGGAAGAGAGCAGAGACAGTTCTTCTCTATCTAAAATGTCCCTGTTTGTTTTGTGAGTGAACTGACTCTTTAAGATGCTTTTTAAAGGTGTCAGCAGCGGCTTCAGTTCTTATGTGTAAAACAAACCTTTGTTGGAACCATTCCTTTGTTGAAAACAGAGTAAAAACAAACACAGTTTAACACCAATTCATTGGAATTTGTGCAGACCAACAGGCTTGACGTCACATTACCACACTGAACCTTTTGCTGCTGTGTTTATATCAGTGTGAACTTTGGATGCAGGCTAAATATGCACGTAATTTAATTACCTCAGCAGGCGGGTGCAATCACTGCTGTGACCTCCATAATAAATCATTTACACAGTGATGATACAGGTTGTTTGATTTTTTTGCCTCGTTTTTCCAACTAAACTCCACCCTTCCTGTTGGTGCAGGATGCACATTAATAAGCTGCGAGGCTGAAGCTTCATTTCATAAGGTATATGGGTTGGAGTATGAGCCACAAAGGGAAATTCCTTTCTGCTGAGGAATACGAGCCTAAGGTGTCTTTTTTTGGTGGGGGTGGAGTGATAAAGCGCAGCGTCACTCATGAAACAGAACCAAAGAAAAGGCAGAATAAATTTTCCTGGGAAGAATATCTTTGACATGACTTCTTTCATCTGCCTTCTCAAATTCATCAGCTCTGCCTCTGGCTCTGGATGCTTATCTCCTACCCTGACTAACTTTTTTCCCCATTCCCTAACTAACTTTATAAGGAACTTCCTGTTAGTGATGACATCACGACATGGCTCACAAGTAGGGAGGTGGGGAGGGGCTGAAGTAGGAGGAGGGCAGTTTGACTGTGTCTGTTTGGTGGAACATGGAAAATATATTCAGTGATTTAAAGCAGGAATGCGTGTAAAAATGTTTTAATGAACTGGATTTCATAACATTTCATTTCATTCACATTTAAAAATGTTTCTTTATCATTATAGATGAATATTGTCTACACCACCAGTCACATCAAACTTGTAAATCATTTTTAATCTAAACTCTGATGGTCATATCATATACTTTAACACACAGAGACTGTAAATCTAACCTAGTAAATTATTCACCCCTTCCTCTGCTGGTCACAGCTGGCCCAAAGGAATCCCAAAAATGCACTTGATATTATAAAGGGGGATTAATGAGTGTCTTGCCCATGTAGGGGCCAAATATTTGATTATAAGCCTTTTGGGTTTGGGGGACCCTGTGCACAAGATGAGTAGATTTTACAAACTTAGGCACAAGAACACTCTGTTCTCGTTCCACACACACCTCTGATTTCTGCCACTATTGATTCAACGCACGAGTTGTTTGTAGCCATTGTATTGTTGTGTTTGGTTAGTGTGCAAGTCAGTGTTGGGTTTGTTTAGCTCAGTTAGGTTGGGTGACATAGTTAATACAACACTACTTCAGGCTTAAGTAGGCTAAGTGACTGGAAATGGAGGGTGTGAGGGATTGCACGTCCAAGATTATTCATATATTACCTTGAACTGAAACAAAGAAGAACCTTTGTATATCAGTCCTGTCGCCTACGTTATTTAATTACACTGTGTTCAAGTGAACATTATGTCAGGTAAATAGAGAACAGGTCCAGCTAAAAGAAAATGCCCAGGGTGATCTGATAAGCGAGCAGCTAAACAATCTGGACTCCATTCAGTTGGCAGCAGAATACTTTACAGATAAGAGTGTTTCTTTGCCTGCTGTTTTTGTTATCTACCTTGGAGCCATCCTCATTACTGCCTCTGTCTCCCTGCAGATCTGCACGGTTTACTTTTGAGTGCAGCATGCATGATTGTTGTTTATGAAACCACACAGGAGACACATTTTAAGTTCAATTTAGGTCACAAAATGAAAAGCTTTAGAAATTAAACTCCCAGGATGATGTTTGAATTAAACTATTACTTAAACTGTTGCAACAGTATAAACTTATGAATACAACAAATCTCCCTCAGCTGCATGTAGATTTATTCACAGAGAAGCTGCATGTCTAATTGTTGCAGCTGCATGAGACAAAATGAAGCACTGCAGACTTCGATCACATCAAGTTAACTTATGCTTAAATTAGTTCATGTTCAAGGCAATCCATATGCACTCAGCCTGTTGTGCTCATAGACTGTATATAAAAAGGTTGTGCTGCACGTACACTGCGGACTGGTGAAAATGAATGACTGTGCCTTTAAGGGCAAGTGTGCAAGGCGGAGCCAGTGCGTCTCTCGTGTGGTGGAGCTTATAAGACATTGCTCAGTACAACGCCAGACTTATTATAAAGTGTCATATTATAGCAGGAGCGCGATCAATGCTCTGGCGCCCCGTTCCTGATGCAATAGAAATCTAAAGATTAAAGAGTCAAATCAAACCCCCCACAGACACGGAGGAGCTAAATTTGACCAAAGAGGAGTCTAGGACTCACTGAGTGGAGGAGAACTGCGAAGTTATTAAGGTGAGTTCAGAAAAGTGATTTGAAATGTCTTGTGTAGGCTACAGTAAGAACCCATGTTTCGCCTGTCTATTGTTTTGTATGTTGGTGCCAGCCCGATAGACACAAATGATTGGTGCAATGTGAGGCTCTATTGCCATTATTTGTAGGCTGTGCTTTAGGATGTAGCAAGCTATTCAAAGGAGAAAGTTGTTATTTAGTCGAAATAAGGAGGATTTAAAAAGTTGTGACAAAAATAAACTACACATTGGGAATATATTTGCCAACGCTTACCAAGTATATATTTTTAGGATAAATAGGATATAGGCTAAAGGTTACTTTTGTATTCCTTAGTCTACATAACGTGTGGCCGATTGCAAACATATAACTGGTTTTGATTATTTTAATTAGTCTCTTATCTGATTGTATCATTTCATCTTAAATAAAATAGAAATTATAATTTATTCTGTATCATCATTAGGCTCCCTGCCCTTGCCAGATAACGTGCTAACGTGTGTGTTGTGGTGTGAGTCACCTGCCTGCTAGAGGGCTTTTAACCATTATTATCTCAATCCGGTAAAGTGAGGGGGTGTGCGCGCTTTTTGCTTGCCGCACAGGTAGAGCGGGTATGGTTGCTCGGAAACCGCTGCAGTTGTGTCATGAGCGGGGTGTGAACTCCGTCTTTCAAGGTCTGTGTGTGACTAGCCTACTACAATCCTGAATCAAAGGCAAGCTATCTGCTGATGCTTTACATCACTGCCCCATCAGACCGCCTCCTTTCCAGAAACCTGTGTCATCTTCACACTCACAGTGAGCCTGTGTACCTTTTGTATTAACAGAAAGACCAGACTTGACTGTAAAAAGACTCCCGTTCACTGGTCAAAGGATCTGAATTAAGTGACTTAAAGAATTCCTCTTTAAGGGGGCTAATCCTCTGTATGACTGCATTTCATTTGTTTAATCATATTGCCTGTAAATGCTCTTATGGTTAACTGCCAGGGTGAACTGTCTTTGCACCTGTTGCAAGAGGAAGCACAAGTCCCCGGGGGTTCATTATCGAGGATCATGTTGCTTCCCATCCCCGCCAAACTGAATTGACGGTCCTGGGCAGGGGGATTGCATGCCTTGTTGGGCAGTTTGGCTCAGGCTGATGCCCCAGGCTTCCTGTTGTTTTAGAGCTTTGTTTCTCACCAGCTGTCAGGGCAGCACATAAATATGGCTCACAGGAGACCAGGAACGAGGGGGCTGTGTTCTTCTCAGTCATCATTCCAACATTATAAGGAGGACAGCGTGTCTCTGGGTGTGCACGCACCTCTTTTGTGGTTTCCAGAAGAGATGACCACTATGGCTAGGGATGCACCTGTTTTCCTGCATTCTGAAAAACAGGATTAATGGTTAAGACTTCTGATTGGGCACTGAAGTAATTTGAAAATTTGCTGCAACAATGCACGGTGAACCCAGACATGGTGACTTTCTAATATCATTTCATCAGAGATTGTGACATACTGAACAGGTTAATCCAGTGTGAGGCATCAGATTTTGCTTCCAGTGTATCCTTGACCCCAGAAATATCGATACGTTGCAGGGTTTCTACTCCTCTGAATATTGTATACATTGTTTACTCCCTGACACATACTTGACATGACAGGTCATTTGACTTAAGGAGTTCTTGCAACATCAGGTATATCTCAGGAGGAGCCCCTTCCTCTGCTGTTCAGGACAAGCAAGATTGCAGCACAGGAGCGCAGCACAGTCCAGTTTTAAAATAAACTGTAAACTTTAAGTCATTAAGAGTGGAGGCACAGTCAGTAGGGATAGAAGTCAGAAAGTTGGTTATTAACTTGACACCTCTTTTTTGTTTTGGTTTGTTGAATTTAGGCTGGCTATAGGTGAAATATAGATAATCTATGACTTAAACACCTAAGCTGGTGAAAACTGTATTTGTCTATTTGTTTATCAGTCTAAATATTTTAGGTGTACTGACAAATAAGTAAAAACTGAAACACTCATTGCTCTCACTGTTTCCACTTTATAAAACTCAACTTTCTAATTAGGTAAGAGAAGATGGTATCTATGTTTGGTTTCACATCATGTAAGCAATGTCTCTCTGTCTCACCTAATTTATCAAAGTAAATTTTGGTCTACCTACTGCTTTTATGTTTTTTTTTGCAAAATACAATGACACCAGAACATTATGTCATCAACGTGTGTCCTAAGATCTTGTTAAACTGAGCTATTGTCATTCCTCTGTCATAGAAGATTGTTGTCATGTCTTCTCCCAAAAAGACAATGTAAAATATTTTGCTTGGTGGGCAGCAGGAAGGGGGAGATTTGTGTAATTTGCTCTCTGTTCTAATATCAGGATTTTATTTCTTTTTTTTTCTTCGACGGAGGATGTTGACTTTGTTTTTAGATCATTCTCTATCGTTTAGATCGATCGATCTTCATTCTACTTTTGCTTTCAACCTCCCTTCACCTTCATTCATGGCTTTGTCTTGGCTGTTTTACAGTTACACCACAAGCAGGGGCAGCCAGCCGGGCGATCTGAGTGTTTCCTGGCTTTGATGCGACCCGAGTGTGCCTGGAGCATGTCCACAGTGGGCCTGACTGCCCAGGAGATCTCTTTTCCCATAGAAAACCCCTTCTTGAGGGGCAGATACTGTCACAGCATGGCTGGATCCAAACCCTCTTGGAGCTATCGCCATGAGCTGGACAAGTGAGTGTTCAGATGCCAGGACTAGTAGTCCATTTTTAGAAAGAGATGGTTTTTCAAATCTGCATGACATGCTGAAGTTTTATGGTACAGGTCAGTCAGAGTTTTCTTGTACAATGAAATGTTATGTAGCTTATTTAAACTGGTACTAATCAAATGTTTTTTTAACAGCTTCTACTTCAGTATGAACTCCGCACACACAGATCACAGCTCACGTGCCCAGCAAAAGGGGCCACCTCCACCATCTCTAAGTTATGAAAGTAAGTACACAAATATTTAGACAAATGCTCCATTGTGTTGTGCCTTTTGAATTATCTGCTACATACAGGACGTAGTAAGTGGTTTTCCAGAAATTTAGAGAAAGCTGGTAGTCAACAGGAGTTTTTTTTGTACAGGATACAATTAAGTCGTAGTAGTAAATTGTGATTGTAATTAACCAACCTTTAATCATTTAATACTGTGCCAATAATGGTGTAATTTTTCATCTATAACAGGACATAAACACAGTCCCAGCTCACAGAGATTGCCCCCAAAGAAATCCCGGCCCTCCCATCTCTCCCTGTCCTGCAGTGCTGAACCATCCACCCCAAGTCCTGTTGATGATGACCAGGTGGTCCCCTCATTCCAGAGGCTCTCAGTTTACGAGTGTAGCAGTCCACCACAGACACCAGGCAGATGCTCCAAGCCTCTGCCCCCCATCCCTCCACAAACAGACATCTCCCAAGAGCAGGCTATGGACAATGAGGTAGAATTTTTCACGAGTTCGGATGATAGCTGCTGCCTGGTGTCTGATCAGTGTCCAAAATCGCCTCCTTTTCGATATGGCGTCCCCAGTCGAAGGAGCTTCAGGGACTGCGGGCAGATTAACTACGCTTACTACGATGGTCCATTAGGGCCTCAAAGCCCAAGGCCTTCGCATCAGCAGCATCAGGTACACCCTCCACAAGAAGTGTGGGAACAGTATGAGCAGCCCCAACAGGAACCACCTCAGCCAGTGGTCTGTCAAAGACAGCAGGATAAAGCTCAAAGGAGGCTGCGTCGCTCACACTCTGGCCCAGCTGGATCCTTCAACAAGCCCTCCCTGCTGCGACTCACGTGCCAAAAACGCCATACCAACAGTACGGACAAGCCTGAGGTACCACCCCCTATACCTCCTCGAACGATCAAGACAGGAGACTACCGCCGCTGGTCAGCAGAGGTCTCGTCTGGGGCTTACAGCGATGAAGACAAACCACCCAAGGTGCCACCAAGGGAACCTTTGTCCAGAGGCAGCTCACGCACCCCCAGCCCCAAGAGCCTCCCAACATACATAAATGGGGTGATGCCCCCAACCCAAAGCTTTGCACCAGATCCTAAGTATGTAAGCTGTCGGGGTTTACAGCGACAGCACAGTGAGGGCTCCCCCTGCATTCTTCCCGTTATGGAGAACGGCAAGAAAGCCAGCACCACACATTACTATCTCCTGCCTCAGCGGCCTGCTTTTGTGGACTCACCTTGTGTAGAGAAATTTCTGCGAGTCATGGACAGCCCGGCAGCTCGCAAAACAGACGTACCAGTCTCGGACTGGGATTGCCACACCAAAAGAAAAGCACATGTGGATTTAGTTTGAAAGGTTTTAGTGGAAGTAGCACAAGACTCTACTGTACAGGAGCAAAAACCACTTAAAATGGTGAAACTGGACACTAACAACCATCAAACTGCTGCTTTTATTTTTTTAAATTTTTTAACCCCACATGTATTCTGAACACACAGGATCTGTGCACACTGTATTCAGTTACTGGTAATGTTGGAATCATGATCACAAGGAAGATACTTTTATGTAAAAACTAACTATAGATTGTGAGCAAAATTCAACATTGTAGAGCTTATTTTTTATATGAGTTTCAATATTGTGCTGTTTTTTGCTGACAATGTGGTACAATCAGAAGGTACAAGCAGGCCTTGAACTTCATGTGCTCAGTGTTTTCTGTGTTTGGAAGGTTGAGGATGTTTTGTGAGATACTGTACATTGATGCTGCTTTTGTATCTCACAAGGGACAAAAGGTCAGTAATGTAACCATGTATCACCTAATATATGAAGTCTATATACAAGGCCAATTAATTTTTAACAAATATGAAGGATTCTAGCAAACAAATCTCCATTCTGTTTGCTATTATATATCAACGCTGATATGGTTTCCATGCCTTGATGAAGTCTTACTCAGGCCACTATATCTGTGTAAATTTGTGTTTCCCACATGACATGTTGTCATGGTACATTTTGTACTAAGAGGTGGGTGCATTACTGGTAGCTATGCATGTTTCTTTGGAATGTCTAGTGCAGCTTTTATGGTGTAGTTGTCTGTTGATGAGTGTGGATGTGTGGATGTGTGTGGAGTCGTGGATGTGTTTATGCATATGTGCATGTGAACAGCAGTTGGAAAAGTGTTCTGGTGATGAAATGACTTTCTACAATTGGTAGAAAATTGTCAACCATACTTGTTACTGTGCTCTGCTTATTTGCAGCGCCTGCTTTTGAGTACAGCCCTCTAAAAAGTGCATGCATTTGATTGAATTCTTTCAGTGTCCAGGTCTGTTTTGTTGCACAGAAATTGGCCTGTTGAACATAAAGTGAATGTATGTTATTCTTCTTACTGAAATTCCACAGTTGGAGCTTATTCTTGGTCAAGCTGTGAGTTATTGCTTGAAACTAATTTGCCTCAAGTACTACCTCCCTTTTGATATTAATCCTAGATTTCACATACTCCCCATTAATAAAGGCAAAATCTGAAATTATAATCTACAGAGCTCTCTGGCTCCTTATGTGACCTGACACGTTTTAATTCAGTGGCACTTCAGTTAAGATTAGCACAAAGTCAATTCTAACCGGATATCCTTAAATAGAGATTTTAGAACACGCAGATCTTACAGAGATGTTAGGCTAACCTGTTAACATAGACAAATTGCAAAGACAGTGCAGGGTTTACCTAGCTGACAGACTTTCCTGTTCTGCTCATGCATTCCTGCCTTACATGATTGCAGTGGGTGTGGTCTGAGAGACTTTGGCTGCTGGCGGCCTGGAACATGTATGAATTTTATTGTTGTAGATTATTCAAGAAGCATCAGAATGATATAGTAAATGTAGCACATGTATTGAAGTAACCCTTGGTATCAAACATGGTGTTCAGTTTGGGAAACATAACTGCTAAGGTCAAACGGTCATTGAAATATACTTTTTCTCTCCCTCCTGCTCACGAAACCTTGCCAACACAATGTTGCTCATGACTTAAATGTCTGAAAAAATGTTTACATCATACACTGATACTATTTAATCTTAAGGTATTCGTATGTCTTAGAAATAAAAAAACTGACTTCTTTGCTGTAGTGAAGACATGCACTGGGAGAGTACAGTATGCTGTGTACAGTATTTAACAATTCCATTTGTTATGAATAGTTGATAAGTGTATAGTCTTTAAAAAGAAAGCAAAATAAAATGACTTATTTATGAGCCTGTTTCATTCTGTTTCTTGAATCTGTCAAGCCTAAACTCTCAACTCAGCTGTTTGGCCTGTTTTATCACCCACACACCCTCATGCTGTGCCTTATTGTGACTGGCCTCTATCCAGAGAAAGAAGAGTGACTTACAATGGCTGACTGACAAGTGTACGGTATATTGCCTTCCTCTTCCTGGTTATGACTGCTTAGATGCTCTGTGGCAGCCAGCTTTGCGCCCACAGGTTTTTCAGCACTTAACAATGTTGCAAGGGTTTTATTCTTGACTTGAGTCCATGTGGTTAGGCATGGAGACGAAACCACAATGAGCCACAAAGAGCAATACAGGTCAAATAATTACTAAATAAACTGCAATTCAACTGCAGTGAAAGTATCCACCATGACCTCCCAGCAAGGCAGTGACCATATCTAAGGGTTTGTTGTGTTGTATAGCAATTGATTTTACATTATCATGTTAATAGAACAAAAGACAGTAGTTTGAACGATGTAGGCCTCCTGCTAACCCTTTCACCTGGTTCACAAAGGTGAGCTGCTAGGCGACAGAATGTGTAGTGTCTATAGTAACTGAAGACAGGCAGCTCATTTTAAATGTCTCTTTAGGTCAAGAAACTACCAGATGAATTAATTCAAGTCAACTCAAGTTTATTTATATAGTAAAAATTTAAAACAACAAATGCTGACCCGTGCTTTACAAAGAGATTAAACATAGGAATGATCAAAACAAAAATACAACAATAAAAGAAACATCGAATAGCTTGATAAAACCATAAGACAAACAGTATTGTATGTTAACAAGGCATGTGGTTTGAGATTAGTTTCTGGATAAATAAAAAGCTAAAACACATCAATGCACTGCTGTGGCACAAAAAATCCTTGTTGTGCTCCAGATCACAGACATGCTTAGACTCCACTTTCACCATTTCCTTAACTTCTGACTTGACTTGACCTTGACTTGTGAAACTTTTTTTAAATCCAACTTGGCCAAAAAGGCCCTGCGATGGACTGGCGACCTGTCCAGGGTGTACCCCGCCTTTCGCCCAATGTCAGCTGGGATAGGCTCCAGCCCCCCCGCGACCCTGTACACAGGATAAGCGGTTGACGATGGATGAATAGATGGACTTGGCCAAAAAGGAACAAGGGGTCATCACGATTCTCTGTGAAATTTGTTGTACTTTGTGTCCCTGTTTCTGTGGCTTTTTCAGTCTTTCTTTGCCCCAATTTGCTAACACAACTAGAGTCTTAAACTTAAATTTGCCATTGGGTTTTGGCCCTTGGGTTCAGTTCAGGCATTGAGTATGTGGTACTTAACATCCAGTTTTAGAAGCTCAACTAAATCAAATATATTTATTTGGTCTCAGTTAATTAGATAAATGTCCTTGGTTGGCACTGCTGATGGATTAACAAGTGGAACAAAGTAATGATAAGAATTATTACAGTAATTATGATGACTAACTGATTAATTGCTATACAGTCTCTGCTGTTTGAGTGGAAAAGAACATATCTGTGTCTGGCTCTTAATACATGTCTGCAATGCTTCCATACATCTAC
This sequence comes from Lepomis macrochirus, assembly GCA_024633595.2. NCBI lineage: Eukaryota > Metazoa > Chordata > Actinopteri > Centrarchiformes > Centrarchidae > Lepomis > Lepomis macrochirus. Next base: position 21,031,529 of record JALXJV020000004.1, on the reverse strand, counting down.
ACTGTACTGAAACACTGGATTTGTCTCTACAGATGTACAATCAAAATTTGATAAGCAAAGAAACTGATCAAGCAAAGTACAACAAATCCTGCTATTAAAAAGAACAAAAAAGGTATGCAAAGTAGTAGCAAAACATACAGTATTTGACAGTTTATGCAGATGTGGTTATTACGCAGATAGATATAATTCTAAGGTCCAAATGTTTAATTTTAATATTAATCAGCTACTGTTATACTTCTATGCACACAACAATAAATAATATATAAATTGGTTAAATACATTTTTTTGTCTTCTATAGAAATGCACTGTAAAACATGGCTATGGAGGCAACAGTCAACACTCAAAATATTTTCCTCTGCAGGAGGTTAGAGTTCTGTATATTTTTTTCTGAAATATTGACCAACATAATCTTCCATATTTAAGGCAATTCACACCAAATCCAATTTCTAACTAAACTATAAAACATCTGCAATTTTATTCTAAATCTAACTGATATTTAATCATATATGCAGTCATTTTTAGGCAGTGTATTGTGTGCTTCACTGTGAGTGAAAAGGGTATTAAAAGTGAATCATGCTTGTTCATATCTGTTACAAATGAATATACTTTTAGCTTTAGCAAGAAAATTTATATCTGCAATCTTCAAGAGGAAAGAGAGTTTGTACACTTTTTGTAGAGTATTCTGATTCTCATCCCACTTTCCAAATAAACAATAATTAATATGATTAAATGAAACCCTAACCCTAAGCATAAACATAATTAATTCTGTTGTATGCATTGACTTTCTGTTTTGGTATAACTTTTCTTATCATTTGCTGTGAGAGGTGGACAGAGTTGTAAATATTTAACTTAGACTGAAGTGCTGCTGGTTAAATTTTACTCAGAGTCAGAGTACGTCTAAGGAAAATATAGTACATCAAGTGAAGGTAAAGAAATTGATCACTAGGTGGATACAAATAGCCACCAACTGTTTAGATGAAAATAACAGAACTGTAAAGTGTGCATTGCTGTTGTGGACCAGCTGTCGGGATTTTGAAGTATAGTTGCACAGTTTTAAAAAAAGGTTTCCCCAATGCCAACATCAGTAACATAGTTAGGAACCACAATAGTGGACTGTTACAGTACTAATAAAGTTAGTATTACCTAATACTGTCAGTACACAGTTACAATTCTGGAACAGGACCAAGATGAACACTACTGAGGGTTGATAAGACGATGTAGCATTTTCAGATCACTTTCATTCGCTTTAAAGATCATAAAAATAGTCTTAAACTCCCTCTTTCTCTGTGCCTCTCTACACATAGTGCAAAGGAAAAACCTCATTAAAATGAGTGTGTGTATGCCATCTAGTGACAGCATATTGTACTGATTGTACTGACTGAAGGCTGAGCAAACATTACTTACACAGGCTTAAGGGGGATAACCAACCTGATTTACACTAACGGACAGAAATACAGAAGCTATAGATTCTTATGTTTTAATGACAGCAAAGACAAAGACAAAGTAGCATATTTCATGGCCATTGTATTGTATTGCATAAATTGGACACTTTCTGTGGGGGCAGCACGGTGGTCCAGTGGATAGTGCTATGGCCTCACGGCAAGAAGGTCGTGGATTCAAACTCCGGTTGCCCTGTGTCTGTGTGGGTTCTCTTCGGGTGCTTTGGCTTCCTCCCACCTTCCAAAGACATGCGGCCTTGGTTCATTGGTGACCCTAAATTGTCCTTAAGCCTATGTGTGAGTGTGACTGGTTGTTTGTCTATGTGTGGCCATGTGATGGACTGGCGACCTGTCCAGGGTAACTGTGATTTTGTGTAATAAATGACTATCACATGTCAAATATAAGAAGTCGCACATTGTGGAATGATACTGAAAACAGCATTTCAAAATCAACATGCTCCAAAAATCCCATATCAACACTAAAAAACTACACTTATCAAAGCCACCTTATAAGTATTTAAATCTCATTCTAATGTTGCTGTAGGCCTACTCTTGTTTCTTTTGCATCTAAGTGAATTCAGAGGCCTTTCTATAGTTTTCAAATTAATTTGTGAAATCTTAGTAAATGTAGATGTACAATGCTTGCAGCAAAAGCCCCCAGGTAAAAATGTACTCAATAAGGTGTTAACAACATGACAGGATATTCCTTTATGACGAAAAAACAATGCTTAAACAACCCCTGGGAAAGAGTTTCAGGAAGGGATGGAATCATACGCGTAGGAGCCATTATACATAGCCACATTTCAAAATCTACATTTTGTCCCCCTCACTTTTTTTCCAGCGATTTTGGAGTTGGCTCAAGTCAATCAATCACACACTCCGCATCAGAAATAGACTAAATAAATGGGTGAAACGCGACAGAAATCGTGTAGGCTGATAGAAAACATGCGACAGAAAGCAAAGGTGGTGCTGAAAAGGGAGAAACAAAAGAGTTGCTTGAGGCGGGTGCAGCAAAGTGCCTCAATATTAGGCTACATTTATTTTGTGCTGCTGTTACTTACACCACCTGAAGACAGTAGTGAGGACTCCTGCTGCAGGGTGGGTAGTAGCCTAGCCTAACTTGTTACAAATAACGCAAATTTGCAAAATAAATAAATAAAATTTAAAAAGTAGCTAATTGGAACCTTTTCACATTCACACCTTTTAAAAACTGTACCTTTATACTCTTTACTCCAGTATTTTCTTTAGGCCAGTAATCTACTTTTAATTTCGCTACATTTTCCATTCATACCTTTTATCAGTGTTGGGAACGTTACTTGAAAAAAGTAATTAGTTATAGTTACTCACTACTTGTTCCAAAAAGTAACTGAGTTAGTAACTGAATTACTCTGTAATAAAGTAAGTCGTTACCAGGGAAAGTAACTATTTGCGTTACTGTTAAAAAAAAATCACTGCGGCTTCATCGAATCTCTGTTTAGCTGTTGTGTGTGTGTGTGTGTGTGTGTGTGTGTGTGTGTGGCGTGTGCTGGCATGTGTAAAGCACTGGCTCTGATTGGCTACCAAGAAACATGACTCTGTCTTAGCCAACATAATCGCTGGTTGAAAGTTACCCGAGCTTCTCTTGTCCCTCGTCTCTCCCCGCCGACAGAGTTTAGCAGGCAGGCGAGAACGGAAACAGGTGAGCGCCACGTTGCGCTCAGAGAACCTGATATGGAGAGCGCAGCGTACCGGTCCACTTCAAGCACTAATTACCTTGTTATTAACCCACCTCCTGACTAGCTGTGTGAGCCAGCTGGTGCTTTCGAATTACACAGTTTATTACATAGTAACGCACCGCATTTAATGACCAGTAGGCTAACGTTAACGGCGTTGTAACGACGGGAAAAGTAATTAGTTAGATTACCCCTTTACTGAAAAAATAACGCCGTTACGAAACGCCGTTCTTTTAAACGCCGTTATTCCAAACACTGCCTTTTATATAGTTTAACCGTCTGTAATCTGCATTTTGCTTCATTAACCGAAATGATCCAGTCTGTGTGTGCGCAGTTAAGCAGAAGAGAGCCTGGTGTTGCGGGTCATCACAGTCACAGAGCTAGAAGCTATTAAAAGCGTCTTTAGTCTCTGCAGAGCAAACGTAGACTTCACACTGTAACATCTAAGTCAGATGATCCAGTGTTTCCCATACGTTAATTTATTTGTGGCGGCCAAAATATCCAGGCTGACCGCCACACATTGATTTGCGATTTTTTTTACTAAGGCTATTTAAAATCATATTTGACTGCAGAGCGCCGGAGCGCAGCACTTCCTCTCACCCGTCCCCCTCTCTCTCTCGCTCAGCGTATCTCTCTCGCTCTCCCTCATGGAACACCGCTGCACAAATCTGTCCAACACAGCGCTGTCAGTGTCGGAGACCCAGCTAAGTTATTAGCCAGCATGCAAGGAGCCGAGCTAATAAGGAGAGCTAAGTTAATGTTAAAATGCTGCCGGATTTTCGAGGATAGCAGGTGAAACTAACTTTGGCTTTCACTCAGCAGCTACCAGCTGTTATTTATTCAGGAAACAATCATTTTTGAGATGCAGAGAGAGAGAGAGAGAATATGGTGGATAAACCAGTCCTGACATGATGGACATGAGACAGACAGCAGCATGGGGGCAGAACAGAGTTAAAGCACCAGTTTATGGTCAGATTGATGATGATTTGGCTTATTTAGTTATTTACTCAAAGGCACAGCTGAAGTGAGTACTTTACTTTAGGAGAGTTAGAGAGATGTTTCTAGTTTTGAAGTGTGTTTTAAAGGCTCATCGTGTACTCTACTTGCAAATTTCTCAAGAATGCAGGAATAAAGGTCTCTATAAAGCACAGAGAGCCTTTGCTTTGTCTGGAGAACAGGCTGACCAGGGACAGACTCCTGGGCCAAATTTTAAAAAACTTGCGTCCTGAGGTGTGTATGTGTCTCTGCTACGTGTCCATAAACAATTGAAAAGTAGTCAATTGTCACACAGAGATGAGCATCCTGCAGGATTTTAAGAGGAAGAGGTCAGAGGTCACAGGAGCAGGAGGAGAACAAACTGAGGAGGATGAGCTTGTAAGTTGTTTAGATAGCTAGTAGACATACTGTATATTCTAAAACTCACATAGTAACATACTTTGTTAGACCAACAGCATGTCATCAGAGTTTGCATTTAAGACAATTCTGTGTTCACAAACATTTGTTGCATAGAGAGTCAGGGCCAAGTGAGACACAGGAAATATCACAGACAGCTTACAGGTGCAACATCAGCACAACTAAATACATTTGTACTGTGGCAGCTACATTAACAGCTGTTCTATGGTTTTTATGGTTTGTAGTCAGTTTTGTTCTAGTTATATTAAACTCCCTCTCTCTGACCCTCTCTCTCTTCGAGTTTTCTCCATCTTCTCTCACTGCAAAGACCCTCTTTCAGCCACACTAATAAGTACATTCTGTTTTCAAAAGTCATTAGAAATGAGCTTTTAAGTGCTTTATTTCCTTAAAAAAAATTGCGGGGCCATGCCCCCAAACCCCCTTAGCATTTCGGCGTCCCCCCCAGGTTCAAATTCGCTCCTACGCCCCTGGATTGAATTAAATGTTTGTATAGTTTTTTCGACTTTGTGTTTTTCAGTACTACAGGGAGCATTTCTCATTGACAATAAATAAAATATAAAACACAAAAAGATTTCAGTTTAGCATCATGTAGTCCTTCAAATTACTTACTTGCTTACTTTGAAATTTCACTGAAAAAATATTGGCAAAAACAAATGACTGTATGATGTGAATTAATTAACAACACTGGAGTCTGAATTGACATTTTCATTTTTATATGAGAGTGCAAGATGCCACAGTTGATTACAATTTAAATAAATAAATGTTCAATTATTATTACAAAAACATATTACTACTATATTATTGTATAAATTATATATGTTCAATACATGGTTGATAGCTCATACAGATCTGTCATTTTCTAACATTGAAAACACTGTAATTAAAACATTTTCCAGTGTGTAGCCCTCATCTAGGGTTGATGTTTAAAACCGCTGGACTTTTTGATGTGACCTGGAAATACACAAGGATCCTGTATTAATATCGCCATCTCAATTATAATCTTACATTTATCTGTCCTTGTACTCCAGATGAATTTCATAGGTACTGTATGTAATACCGGCAATTGAGTTTCAACATTTTGTAGACGAGGTCTAAAACCCTGGGATGTTTAAGAGCCTGTGAATCCTAAGTTGTGATCTCCTGGGAAAAAGAGTAAGATAATGTTAAACATGCAAATCTTCCCTGCTGATCCATTGTTTACTTTTTTTAATAGCTTGGTGATTACTTAAAAGAAAACAGACCAGGACAGACCTGCAGCAGAGAAGTCAAAGAAATCTTCCTCAAAAGCAGACAGACTTCTGTTGTAAGAGTTACTTTTTCTCCTAAAATAGAGAGCAAGGATCATTAGTTTCACATGATAAAGTTTGCAACTATGATTACAGGCAAGAAGAACACAATTTGTTGATGATTACTATATAGGAAGATGCACTTTGGGCATCATAACCCACCAAACACCCATACGTCTTTTTCTGTAAATGACAGCAATGACGATGATAATCAAGAGCAAGAGTGCTGTTGCTAATGATCCAAACAGTGCTCCATAAAAACCTGGACCCCAACGGAGGAGGTCACACTGTGGGCCATAAAACTGCTCCAGGCTAGACTCAAAGCACCTAGATTGAAGGGCCACAAGCGTAAATTATGTTAATATAGTACATAGTACGAGCAAAGAAAATAAACATATTTAAAATTAAAACAAATGTTTTGGCTTACCTGCAGGTAGGCCCTTGGTAAATGTTATTGAAACATTCTCCATGTTGATGACAGTAATCAGGGTTTGTTTTGCATGGTCCAACACACTGCCATTGACCATTGCTAATCTCAGCAGTGTAATTAGCAAAGTGAGAGCAGTCAACAAAAGGCATCAGGTCTGTGATATCTGATTGATAAAAAAGAATGTATTTATCTTTTTTTTTTTTTTTTACAATTAACATAATACAAAAATATAAATATTTTGACAAATATGTAATGCAAAACTTGCAATAAATCAAATATGCATGTTTAGGGTTGACATAGACTACACTTACTTTTAATCACAGGTGGGTCGAAGTTGAATGCATTTAACTGCACATTTGCATTATTAAAGGCCTGAGAAATCTTATTGAGGTTTCTTGGGTTATTCAAGATACCATTCAACACCCCAACAAGCTGATTGTTGACAAACTGGATTTGAGTTTCATTGTTTGTATAGATGTACTCTGCCACACTCTCTGCTACAACACTTCCTGGTCTATAGTAGAAAAATAAAAAGATATTACCAAGAATGTACTTGATTAAAAAGTAACTGAAATAATCCATAAAGTTGAATGAAAACCTACAATAACTTGATGACTTCTACTTTTTTATAGCTTTGTGGATCTGCTTCTTTGCATAGGGCTTCGAGCTGGAACACAGAACAGGTGTTATTATAGCATGGTTATGGCAATAAATCTACATTTTGCATTTAAAAATCAAAAACAGTAGAGAGCAAAACATAAATGAAGAATAAGATCTGTACATAGTACAGTGTTGCAATTATTGCCAAGTAATAAAGTATTGATTAAAAAGTTATAAAACCTGAGTAAATACTTATAATTAGGTCACTTATTTTGTAATAATCATGAATTCATGTAACAATAAAGGAAAACCCACCTCTCGTTCTAATTTTGTGATGAATTCTACTGATGGATGTGAATTTAAATCATGAAAAGCATCCTGAAAAGTGATATTAAATTCCAAAGTAAAATTTGCTTTTCTGGTTGGTATTGCACCGGTATCTGTAAAAGATGATGATGCCCTTATTGACATTGCAAAATCATTTTACAGTCAACACTAAGAATGTAAAAGGTACGAAAAAACAATGCAACAGAAATCCAAATTTATAATAAACAAATTGCTAAAAACCTCCAACTTATGTCTGCATTCAGAAAGTATTTTTCGCTAATAGAACATCTAAAAGAACTATATTTAGAGATGAAACTCCTCACCAATATGAGCAGGGGTATCATTCTCTCCGAAACTGCAGACATCTCCATAGACAAAATCTTGACAATGGCAGTTGCATCTTCCAAGTGTCTTGTTGAATGTACAGGTACCAGTGCACCCAGGACAGTCTGTATCACGACAGTGAGGAGTTGTAGATGATGATGTCAAAGTGACAGTGGCATTTGAAACTGGAGTAATGGTAGATGTTGAATGAATGACTGTCACAGTTTGAGTTGTGTGCATTGAAGATGTGGTCAAAGATGAGAACTTAGTGGTTTCAGAATATGTCGTTGTAGCAGATGAAGATTGTTGCTCTGTGGGTGAGGACACTGTTGTAGCTGTTTCCTGGCTAGTTAATGGAAGGTGAGTAGTTCTCGTACTGCTTGGTGTTGTTTCAGAATTGTTCTCAGGAGATGTTTGAGTGAAATGAGTTTTCGTTGGTGTGAATGTAGAGTGCGAACTTGGTGGAAGTTCAGTATTGTTGGTGGAAATGATCGCTGTTGTTGAATGATCATTGTTGGTAGTCATTGTCGCGCCAATGGTGGTGAGTGTTGATGCTGAGGATGGTAATTCAGTTGTTCCCGAGTGTGTCATCGTTGTAGCAGATGAAGATTGTTGCTCTGTGGGTGAGGACACTGTTGTAGCTGTTTCCTGGCTAGTTAATGGAAGGTGAGTTGTTCTCGTACTGCTTGGTGTTGTTTCAGAATTGTTCTCAGGAGATGTTTGAGTGAAATGAGTTTTCGTTGGTGTGAATGTAGAGTGCGAACTTGGTGGAAGTTCAGTATTGTTGGTGGAAATGATCGCTGTTGTTGAATGATCACTGTTGGTAGTCATTGTCGCTCCATTTGTGGTGAGTGTTGATGCTGAGGATGGTAATTCAGTTGTTCCCGAGTGTGTCATCGTTGTAGCAGATGAAGATTGTTGCTCTGTGGGTGAGGACACTGTTGTAGCTGTTTCCTGGCTAGTTAATGGAAGGTCAGTAGTTCTCGTACTGCTTGGTGTTGTTTCAGAATTGTTCTCAGGAGATGTTTGAGTGAAATGACTTGTCGTTGGTGTGAATGTAGAGTGCGAACTTGGTGGAAGTTCAGTATTGTTGGTGGAAATGATCGCTGTTGTTGAATGATCATTGTTGGTAGTCATTGTCACTCCATTTGTGGTGAATGTTGATGCTGAGAATGGTAATTCAGTTGTTCCCGAGTGTGTCATCGTTGTAGTAGATGAAGACTGTTGCTCTGTGGGTGAGGACACTGTTGTAACGGTTTCCTGGCTAGTTAATGGAAGGTGAGTTGTTCTTGTACTGCTTGGTGTTGTTTCAGAATTGTTCTCAGGAGATGTTTGAGTGAAATGACTTGTCGTTGGTGTGAATGTAGAGTGCGAACTTGGTGGAAGTTCAGTATTGTTGGTGGAAATGATCGCTGTTGTTGAATGATCATTGTTGGTAGTCATTGTCGCGCCATTTGTGGTGAGTGTTGATGCTGAGGATGGTAATTCAGTTGTTCCCGAAGTGTGTCATCGTTGTAGCAGATGAAGATTGTTGCTCTGTGGGTGAGGACACTGTTGTAGCTGTTTCCTGGCTAGTTAATGGAAGGTGAGTAGTTCTCGTACTGCTTGGTGTTGTTTCAGAATTGTTCTCAGGAGATGTTTGAGTGAAATGACTTGTCGTTGGTGTGAATGTAGAGTGCGAACTTGGTGGAAGTTCAGTATTGTTGGTGGAAATGATCGCTGTTGTTGAATGATCATTGTTGGTAGTCATTGTCGCTCCATTTGTGGTGAATGTTGATGCTGAGGATGGTAATTCAGTTGTTCCCGAAGTGTGTCATCGTTGTAGCAGATGAAGATTGTTGCTCTGTGGGTGAGGACACTGTTGTAGCTGTTTCCTGGCTAGTTAATGGAAGGTGAGTTGTTCTCGTACTGCTTGGTGTTGTTTCAGAATTGTTCTCAGGAGATGTTTGAGTGAAATGACTTGTCGATGGTTGGAACGTAGAGTGCGAACTTGGTGGAAGTTCAGTATTTGTGGTGGAAATGATCGCTGTTGTTGAATGATCATTGTTGGTAGTCATTGTCACTCCATTTGTGGTGAATGTTGATGCTGAGGATGGTAATTCAGTTGTTCCCGAGTGTGTCATCGTTGTAGCAGATGAAGATTGTTGCTCTGTGGGTGAGGACACTGTTGTAGCTGTTTCCTGGCTAGTTAATGGAAGGTGAGTTGTTCTTGTACTGCTTGGTGTTGTTTCAGAAATGTTCTCAGGAGATGTTTGAGTGAAATGACTTGTCGTTGGTGTGAATGTAGAGTGCGAACTTGGTGGAAGTTCAGTATTGTTGGTGGAAATGATCGCTGTTGTTGAATGATCATTGTTGGTAGTCATTGTCGCTCCATTTGTGGTGAGTGTTGATGCTGAGGATGGTAATTCAGTTGTTCCCGAGTGTGTCATCGTTGTAGCAGATGAAGATTGTTGCTCTGTGGGTGAGGACACTGTTGTAGCTGTTTCCTGGCTAGTTAATGGAAGGTCAGTAGTTCTCGTACTGCTTGGTGTTGTTTCAGAATTGTTCTCAGGAGATGTTTGAGTGAAATGACTTGTCGATGGTGCGAATGTAGAGTGCGAACTTGGTGGAAGTTCAGTATTGTTGGTAGAAATGATCGCTGTTGTTGAATGATCATTGTTGGTAGTCATTGTCGCTCCATTTGTGGTGAGTGTTGATGCTGAGGATGGTAATTCAGTTGTTCCCGAGTGTGTCATCGTTGTAGCAGATGAAGATTGTTGCTCTGTGGGTGAGGACACTGTTGTAGCTGTTTCCTGGCTAGTTAATGGAAGGTGAGTTGTTCTCGTACTGCTTGGTGTTGTTTCAGAATTGTTCTCAGGAGATGTTTGAGTGAAATGACTTGTCGATGGTTGAACGTAGAGTCGCGAACTTGGTGGAAGTTCAGTATTTGTGGTGGAAATGATCGCTGTTGTTGAATGATCATTGTTGGTAGTCATTGTCACTCCATTTGTGGTGAATGTTGATGCTGAGGATGGTAATTCAGTTGTTCCCGAAGTGTGTCATCGTTGTAGCAGATGAAGATTGTTGCTCTGTGGGTGAGGACACTGTTGTAGCTGTTTCCTGGCTAGTTAAAGGAAGGTGAGTTGTTCTCGTACTGCTTGGTGTTGTTTCAGAATTGTTCTCAGGAGATGTTTGAGTGAAATGACTTGTCGCTGGTGTGAATGTAGAGTGCTGAACTTGGTGGAAGTTCAGTATTAATGGTGGAAATGATCGCTGTTGTTGAATGATCATTGTTGGTAGTCATTGTCAGCTCCATTTGTGGTGAGTGTTGATGCTGAGGATGGTAATTCAGTTGTTCCCGAAGTGTGTCATCGTTGTAGCAGATGAAGATTGTTGCTCTGTGGGTGAGGACACTGTTGTAGCTGTTTCCTGGCTAGTTAATGGAAGGTGAGTTGTTCTCGTACTGCTTGGTGTTGTTTCAGAATTGTTCTCAGGAGATGTTTGAGTGAAATGACTTGTCGATGGTTGGAACGTAGAGTGCGAACTTGGTGGAAGTTCAGTATTTGTGGTGGAAATGATCGCTGTTGTTGAATGATCATTGTTGGTAGTCATTGTCGCTCCATTTGTGGTGAGTGTTGATGCTGAGGATGGTAATTCGGTTGTTCCCGAGTGTGTCATCGTTGTAGCAGATGAAGATTGTTGCTCTGTGGGTGAGGACACTGTTGTAGCTGTTTCCTGGCTAGTTAATGGAAGGTGAGTTGTTCTCGTACTGCTTGGTGTTGTTTCAGAATTGTTCTCAGGAGATGATTGAGTGAAATGACTTGTCGATGGTTGGAATGTAGAGTGCGAACTTGGTGGAAGTTCAGTATTTGTGGTGGAAATGATCGCTGTTGTTGAATGATCATTGTTGGTAGTCATTGTCGCTCCATTTGTGGTGAGTGTTGATGCTGAGGATGGTAATTCAGTTGTTCCCGAGTGTGTCATCGTTGTAGCAGATGAAGATTGTTGCTCTGTGGGTGAGGACACTGTTGTAGCTGTTTCCTGGCTAGTTGTTGGAAGGTGAGTTGTTCTCGTACTGCTTGGTGTTGTTTCAGAATTGTTCTCAGGAGATGTTTGAGTGAAATGACTTGTCGATGGTTGGAACGTAGAGTGCGAACTTGGTGGAAGTTCAGTATTTGTGGTGGAAATGATCGCTGTTGTTGAATGATCATTGTTGGTAGTCATTGTCGCTCCATTTGTGGTGAATGTTGATGCTGAGGATGGTAATTCAGTTGTTCCCGAAGTGTGTCATCGTTGTAGCAGATGAAGATTGTTGCTCTGTGGGTGAGGACACTGTTGTAGCTGTTTCCTGGCTAGTTAATGGAAGGTGAGTTGTTCTTGTACTGCTTGGTGTTGTTTCAGAATTGTTCTCAGGAGATGTTTGAGTGAAATGACTTGTCGTTGGTGTGAATGTAGAGTGCGAACTTGGTGGAAGTTCAGTATTGTTGGTGGAAATGATCGCTGTTGTTGAATGATCATTGTTGGTAGTCATTGTCGCTCCATTTGTGGTGAGTGTTGATGCTGAGGATGGTAATTCAGTTGTTCCCGAGTGTGTCATCGTTGTAGCAGATGAAGATTGTTGCTCTGTGGGTGAGGACACTGTTGTAGCTGTTTCCTGGCTAGTTAATGGAAGGTCAGTAGTTCTCGTACTGCTTGGTGTTGTTTCAGAATTGTTCTCAGGAGATGTTTGAGTGAAATGACTTGTCGATGGTTGGAATGTAGAGTGCGAACTTGGTGGAAGTTCAGTATTGTTGGTGGAAATGATCGCTGTTGTTGAATGATCATTGTTGGTAGTCATTGTCACTCCATTTGTGGTGAATGTTGATGCTGAGGATGGTAATTCAGTTGTTCCCGAGTGTGTCATCGTTGTAGCAGATGAAGATTGTTGCTCTGTGGGTGAGGACACTGTTGTAGCTGTTTCCTGGCTAGTTAATGGAAGGTGAGTTGTTCTTGTACTGCTTGGTGTTGTTTCAGAATTGTTCTCAGGAGATGTTTGAGTGAAATGACTTGTCGTTGGTGTGAATGTAGAGTGCGAACTTGGTGGAAGTTCAGTATTGTTGGTGGAAATGATCGCTGTTGTTGAATGATCATTGTTGGTAGTCATTGTCGCGCCATTTGTGGTGAGTGTTGATGCTGAGGATGGTAATTCAGTTGTTCCTGAGTGTGTCATCGTTGTAGCAGATGAAGATTGTTGCTCTGTGGGTGAGGACACTGTTGTAGCTGTTTCCTGGCTAGTTAATGGAAGGTGAGTTGTTCTCGTACTGCTTGGTGTTGTTTCAGAATTGTTCTCAGGAGATGTTTGAGTGAAATGACTTGTCGTTGGTGTGAATGTAGAGTCGCGAACTTGGTGGAAGTTCAGTATTGTTGGTGGAAATGATCGCTGTTGTTGAATGATCATTGTTGGTAGTCATTGTCGCGCCATTTGTGGTGAGTGTTGATGCTGAGGATGGTAATTCAGTTGTTCCCGAAGTGTGTCATCGTTGTAGCAGATGAAGATTGTTGCTCTGTGGGTGAGGACACTGTTGTAGCTGTTTCCTGGCTAGTTAATGGAAGGTGAGTTGTTCTCGTACTGCTTGGTGTTGTTTCAGAATTGTTCTCAGGAGATGTTTGAGTGAAATGACTTGTCGATGGTTGGAACGTAGAGTGCGAACTTGGTGGAAGTTCAGTATTTGTGGTGGAAATGATCGCTGTTGTTGAATGATCATTGTTGGTAGTCATTGTCGCTCCATTTGTGGTGAATGTTGATGCTGAGGATGGTAATTCAGTTGTTCCCGAGTGTGTCATCGTTGTAGCAGATGAAGATTGTTGCTCTGTGGGTGAGGACACTGTTGTAGCTGTTTCCTGGCTAGTTAAAGGAAGGTGAGTTGTTCTTGTACTGCTTGGTGTTGTTTCAGAATTGTTCTCAGGAGATGTTTGAGTGAAATGACTTGTCGTTGGTGTGAATGTAGAGTGCGAACTTGGTGGAAGTTCAGTATTGTTGGTGGAAATGATCGCTGTTGTTGAATGATCATTGTTGGTAGTCATTGTCGCTCCATTTGTGGTGAGTGTTGATGCTGAGGATGGTAATTCAGTTGTTCCCGAAGTGTGTCATCGTTGTAGCAGATGAAGATTGTTGCTCTGTGGGTGAGGACACTGTTGTAGCTGTTTCCTGGCTAGTTAATGGAAGGTCAGTAGTTCTCGTACTGCTTGGTGTTGTTTCAGAATTGTTCTCAGGAGATGTTTGAGTGAAATGACTTGTCGATGGTTGGAATGTAGAGTGCGAACTTGGTGGAAGTTCAGTATTGTTGGTGGAAATGATCGCTGTTGTTGAATGATCATTGTTGGTAGTCATTGTCACTCCATTTGTGGTGAATGTTGATGCTGAGGATGGTAATTCAGTTGTTCCCGAGTGTGTCATCGTTGTAGCAGATGAAGATTGTTGCTCTGTGGGTGAGGACACTGTTGTAGCTGTTTCCTGGCTAGTTAAAGGAAGGTGAGTTGTTCTTGTACTGCTTGGTGTTGTTTCAGAATTGTTCTCAGGAGATGTTTGAGTGAAATGACTTGTCGTTGGTGTGAATGTAGAGTGCGAACTTGGTGGAAGTTCAGTATTGTTGGTGGAAATGATCGCTGTTGTTGAATGATCATTGTTGGTAGTCATTGTCGCTCCATTTGTGGTGAGTGTTGATGCTGAGGATGGTAATTCAGTTGTTCCCGAGTGTGTCATCGTTGTAGCAGATGAAGATTGTTGCTCTGTGGGTGAGGACACTGTTGTAGCTGTTTCCTGGCTAGTTAATGGAAGGTGAGTTGTTCTCGTACTGCTTGGTGTTGTTTCAGAATTGTTCTCAGGAGATGTTTGAGTGAAATGACTTGTCGTTGGTGTGAATGTAGAGTGCGAACTTGGTGGAAGTTCAGTATTGTTGGTGGAAATGATCGCTGTTGTTGAATGATCATTGTTGGTAGTCATTGTCGCTCCATTTGTGGTGAGTGTTGATGCTGAGGATGGTAATTCAGTTGTTCCCGAGTGTGTCATCGTTGTAGCAGATGAAGATTGTTGCTCTGTGGGTGAGGACACTGTTGTAGCTGTTTCCTGGCTAGTTAATGGAAGGTGAGTTGTTCTCGTACTGCTTGGTGTTGTTTCAGAATTGTTCTCAGGAGATGTTTGAGTGAAATGACTTGTCGATGGTTGGAACGTAGAGTGCGAACTTGGTGGAAGTTCAGTATTTGTGGTGGAAATGATCGCTGTTGTTGAATGATCATTGTTGGTAGTCATTGTCGCTCCATTTGTGGTGAATGTTGATGCTGAGGATGGTAATTCAGTTGTTCCCGAGTGTGTCATCGTTGTAGCAGATGAAGATTGTTGCTCTGTGGGTGAGGACACTGTTGTAGCTGTTTCCTGGCTAGTTAATGGAAGGTCAGTAGTTCTCGTACTGCTTGGTGTTGTTTCAGAATTGTTCTCAGGAGATGTTTGAGTGAAATGACTTGTCGATGGTTGAATTGTAGAGTGCGAACTTGGTGGAAGTTCAGTATTGTTGGTGGAAATGATCGCTGTTGTTGAATGATCATTGTTGGTAGTCATTGTCGCTCCATTTGTGGTGAGTGTTGATGCTGAGGATGGTAATTCAGTTGTTCCCGAAGTGTGTCATCGCTGTAGCAGATGAAGATTGTTGCTCTGTGGGTGAGGACACTGTTGTAGCTGTTTCCTGGCTAGTTAATGGAAGGTGAGTTGTTCTCGTACTGCTTGGTGTTGTTTCAGAATTGTTCTCAGGAGATGTTTGAGTGAAATGACTTGTCGATGGTTGGAACGTAGAGTCGCTGAACTTGGTGGAAGTTCAGTATTTGTGGTGGAAATGATCGCTGTTGTTGAATGATCATTGTTGGTAGTCATTGTCGCTCCATTTGTGGTGAATGTTGATGCTGAGGATGGTAATTCAGTTGTTCCCGAGTGTGTCATCGTTGTAGCAGATGAAGATTGTTGCTCTGTGGGTGAGGACACTGTTGTAGCTGTTTCCTGGCTAGTTAATGGAAGGTGAGTTGTTCTTGTACTGCTTGGTGTTGTTTCAGAATTGTTCTCAGGAGATGTTTGAGTGAAATGACTTGTCGTTGGTGTGAATGTAGAGTGCGAACTTGGTGGAAGTTCAGTATTGTTGGTGGAAATGATCGCTGTTGTTGAATGATCATTGTTGGTAGTCATTGTCGCGCCATTTGTGGTGAGTGTTGATGCTGAGGATGGTAATTCAGTTGTTCCCGAGTGTGTCATCGCTGTAGCAGATGAAGATTGTTGCTCTGTGGGTGAGGACACTGTTGTAGCTGTTTCCTGGCTAGTTAATGGAAGGTGCAGTTGTTCTCGTACTGCTTGGTGTTGTTTCAGAATTGTTCTCAGGAGATGTTTGAGTGAAATGACTTGTCGGTGTGAATGTAGAGTGCGAACTTGGTGGAAGTTCAGTATTGTTGGTGGAAATGATCGCTGTTGTTGAATGATCATTGTTGGTAGTCATTGTCACTCCATTTGTGGTGAATGTTGATGCTGAGGATGGTAATTCAGTTGTTCCCGAGTGTGTCATCGTTGTAGCAGATGAAGATTGTTGCTCTGTGGGTGAGGACACTGTTGTAGCTGTTTCCTGGCTAGTTAATGGAAGGTGAGTTGTTCTCGTACTGCTTGGTGTTGTTTCAGAATTGTTCTCAGGAGATGTTTGAGTGAAATGACTTGTCGTTGGTGTGAATGTAGAGTCGCGAACTTGGTGGAAGTTCAGTATTGTTGGTGGAAATGATCGCTGTTGTTGAATGATCATTGTTGGTAGTCATTGTCGCTCCATTTGTGGTGAGTGTTGATGCTGAGGATGGTAATTCAGTTGTTCCCGAGTGTGTCATCGTTGTAGCAGATGAAGATTGTTGCTCTGTGGGTGAGGACACTGTTGTAGCTGTTTCCTGGCTAGTTAATGGAAGGTGAGTTGTTCTCGTACTGCTTGGTGTTGTTTCAGAATTGTTCTCAGGAGATGTTTGAGTGAAATGACTTGTCGCTGGTGTGAATGTAGAGTGCTGAACTTGGTGGAAGTTCAGTATTGTTGGTGGAAATGATCGCTGTTGTTGAATGATCATTGTTGGTAGTCATTGTCGCTCCATTTGTGGTGAGTGTTGATGCTGAGGATGGTAATTCAGTTGTTCCCGAAGTGTGTCATCGTTGTAGCAGATGAAGATTGTTGCTCTGTGGGTGAGGACACTGTTGTAGCTGTTTCCTGGCTAGTTAATGGAAGGTGAGTTGTTCTCGTACTGCTTGGTGTTGTTTCAGAATTGTTCTCAGGAGATGTTTGAGTGAAATGACTTGTCGATGGTTGAACGTAGAGTGCGAACTTGGTGGAAGTTCAGTATTTGTGGTGGAAATGATCGCTGTTGTTGAATGATCATTGTTGGTAGTCATTGTCACTCCATTTGTGGTGAATGTTGATGCTGAGGATGGTAATTCAGTTGTTCCCGAGTGTGTCATCGTTGTAGCAGATGAAGATTGTTGCTCTGTGGGTGAGGACACTGTTGTAGCTGTTTCCTGGCTAGTTAAAGGAAGGTCAGTAGTTATCGTACTGCTTGGTGTTGTTTCAGAATTGTTCTCAGGAGATGTTTGAGTGAAATGACTTGTCGATGGTTGGAAGTAGAGTGCTGAACTTGGTGGAAGTTCAGTATTGTTGGTGGAAATGATCGCTGTTGTTGAATGATCATTGTTGGTAGTCATTGTCGCTCCATTTGTGGTGAGTGTTGATGCTGAGGATGGTAATTCAGTTGTTCCCGAAGTGTGTCATCGCTGTAGCAGATGAAGATTGTTGCTCTGTGGGTGAGGACACTGTTGTAGCTGTTTCCTGGCTAGTTAATGGAAGGTGAGTTGTTCTCGTACTGCTTGGTGTTGTTTCAGAATTGTTCTCAGGAGATGTTTGAGTGAAATGACTTGTCGATGGTTGAACGTAGAGTGCTGAACTTGGTGGAAGTTCAGTATTTGTGGTGGAAATGATCGCTGTTGTTGAATGATCATTGTTGGTAGTCATTGTCACTCCATTTGTGGTGAATGTTGATGCTGAGGATGGTAATTCAGTTGTTCCCGAGTGTGTCATCGCTGTAGCAGATGAAGATTGTTGCTCTGTGGGTGAGGACACTGTTGTAGCTGTTTCCTGGCTAGTTAATGGAAGGTGAGTTGTTCTCGTACTGCTTGGTGTTGTTTCAGAATTGTTCTCAGGAGATGTTTGAGTGAAATGACTTGTCGATGGTTGAACGTAGAGTGCTGAACTTGGTGGAAGTTCAGTATTTGTTGGTGGAAATGATCGCTGTTGTTGAATGATCATTGTTGGTAGTCATTGTCACTCCATTTGTGGTGAATGTTGATGCTGAGGATGGTAATTCAGTTGTTCCCGAGTGTGTCATCGTTGTAGCAGATGAAGATTGTTGCTCTGTGGGTGAGGACACTGTTGTAGCTGTTTCCTGGCTAGTTAATGGAAGGTGAGTTGTTCTCGTACTGCTTGGTGTTGTTTCAGAATTGTTCTCAGGAGATGTTTGAGTGAAATGACTTGTCGTTGGTGTGAATGTAGAGTGCGAACTTGGTGGAAGTTCAGTATTGTTGGTGGAAATGATCGCTGTTGTTGAATGATCATTGTTGGTAGTCATTGTCGCTCCATTTGTGGTGAGTGTTGATGCTGAGGATGGTAATTCAGTTGTTCCCGAAGTGTGTCATCGCTGTAGCAGATGAAGATTGTTGCTCTGTGGGTGAGGACACTGTTGTAGCTGTTTCCTGGCTAGTTAATGGAAGGTGAGTTGTTCTCGTACTGCTTGGTGTTGTTTCAGAATTGTTCTCAGGAGATGTTTGAGTGAAATGACTTGTCGCTGGTGTGAATGTAGAGTCGCGAACTTGGTGGAAGTTCAGTATTGTTGGTGGAAATGATCGCTGTTGTTGAATGATCATTGTTGGTAGTCATTGTCGCTCCATTTGTGGTGAGTGTTGATGCTGAGGATGGTAATTCAGTTGTTCCCGAAGTGTGTCATCGCTGTAGCAGATGAAGATTGTTGCTCTGTGGGTGAGGACACTGTTGTAGCTGTTTCCTGGCTAGTTAATGGAAGGTGAGTTGTTCTCGTACTGCTTGGTGTTGTTTCAGAATTGTTCTCAGGAGATGTTTGAGTGAAATGACTTGTCGATGGTTGGAACGTAGAGTGCGAACTTGGTGGAAGTTCAGTATTTGTGGTGGAAATGATCGCTGTTGTTGAATGATCATTGTTGGTAGTCATTGTCACTCCATTTGTGGTGAATGTTGATGCTGAGGATGGTAATTCAGTTGTTCCCGAAGTGTGTCATCGCTGTAGCAGATGAAGATTGTTGCTCTGTGGGTGAGGACACTGTTGTAGCTGTTTCCTGGCTAGTTAATGGAAGGTGAGTTGTTCTCGTACTGCTTGGTGTTGTTTCAGAATTGTTCTCAGGAGATGTTTGAGTGAAATGACTTGTCGTTGGTGTGAATGTAGAGTGCGAACTTGGTGGAAGTTCAGTATTGTTGGTGGAAATGATCGCTGTTGTTGAATGATCATTGTTGGTAGTCATTGTCGCTCCATTTGTGGTGAGTGTTGATGCTGAGGATGGTAATTCAGTTGTTCCCGAAGTGTGTCATCGTTGTAGCAGATGAAGATTGTTGCTCTGTGGGTGAGGACACTGTTGTAGCTGTTTCCTGGCTAGTTAATGGAAGGTGAGTTGTTCTCGTACTGCTTGGTGTTGTTTCAGAATTGTTCTCAGGAGATGTTTGAGTGAAATGACTTGTCGATGGTTGTGAACGTAGAGTGCTGAACTTGGTGGAAGTTCAGTATTGTTGGTGGAAATGATCGCTGTTGTTGAATGATCATTGTTGGTAGTCATTGTCGCTCCATTTGTGGTGAGTGTTGATGCTGAGGATGGTAATTCAGTTGTTCCCGAAGTGTGTCATCGCTGTAGCAGATGAAGATTGTTGCTCTGTGGGTGAGGACACTGTTGTAGCTGTTTCCTGGCTAGTTAATGGAAGGTGAGTTGTTCTCGTACTGCTTGGTGTTGTTTCAGAATTGTTCTCAGGAGATGTTTGAGTGAAATGACTTGTCGATGGTTGAATGTAGAGTGCTGAACTTGGTGGAAGTTCAGTATTGTTGGTGGAAATGATCGCTGTTGTTGAATGATCATTGTTGGTAGTCATTGTCGCTCCATTTGTGGTGAATGTTGATGCTGAGGATGGTAATTCAGTTGTTCCCGAGTGTGTCATCGTTGTAGCAGATGAAGATTGTTGCTCTGTGGGTGAGGACACTGTTGTAGCTGTTTCCTGGCTAGTTAATGGAAGGTGAGTTGTTCTCGTACTGCTTGGTGTTGTTTCAGAATTGTTCTCAGGAGATGTTTGAGTGAAATGACTTGTCGATG
Source organism: Lepomis macrochirus (assembly GCA_024633595.2). Classification (NCBI taxonomy): domain Eukaryota; kingdom Metazoa; phylum Chordata; class Actinopteri; order Centrarchiformes; family Centrarchidae; genus Lepomis; species Lepomis macrochirus. Next base: position 21,011,604 of record JALXJV020000004.1, on the reverse strand, counting down.
GTTGGAATGTAGAGTGCGAACTTGGTGGAAGTTCAGTATTGTTGGTGGAAATGATCGCTGTTGTTGAATGATCATTGTTGGTAGTAATTGTCGCTCCATTTGTGGTGAGTGTTGATGCTGAGGATGGTAATTCAGTTGTTCCCGAAGTGTGTCATCGCTGTAGCAGATGAAGATTGTTGCTCTGTGGGTGAGGACACTGTTGTAGCTGTTTCCTGGCTAGTTAATGGAAGGTGAGTTGTTCTCGTACTGCTTGGTGTTGTTTCAGAATTGTTCTCAGGAGATGTTTGAGTGAAATGACTTGTCGATGGTTGAATGTAGAGTCGCGAACTTGGTGGAAGTTCAGTATTGTGTGGTGGAAATGATCGCTGTTGTTGAATGATCATTGTTGGTAGTCATTGTCACTCCATTTGTGGTGAATGTTGATGCTGAGGATGGTAATTCAGTTGTTCCCGAAGTGTGTCATCGTTGTAGCAGATGAAGATTGTTGCTCTGTGGGTGAGGACACTGTTGTAGCTGTTTCCTGGCTAGTTAATGGAAGGTGAGTTGTTCTCGTACTGCTTGGTGTTGTTTCAGAATTGTTCTCAGGAGATGTTTGAGTGAAATGACTTGTCGATGGTTGGAACGTAGAGTGCGAACTTGGTGGAAGTTCAGTATTTGTGGTGGAAATGATCGCTGTTGTTGAATGATCATTGTTGGTAGTCATTGTCACTCCATTTGTGGTGAATGTTGATGCTGAGGATGGTAATTCAGTTGTTCCCGAAGTGTGTCATCGTTGTAGCAGATGAAGATTGTTGCTCTGTGGGTGAGGACACTGTTGTAGCTGTTTCCTGGCTAGTTAAAGGAAGGTGAGTTGTTCTTGTACTGCTTGGTGTTGTTTCAGAATTGTTCTCAGGAGATGTTTGAGTGAAATGACTTGTCGTTGGTGTGAATGTAGAGTGCGAACTTGGTGGAAGTTCAGTATTGTTGGTGGAAATGATCGCTGTTGTTGAATGATCATTGTTGGTAGTCATTGTCGCTCCATTTGTGGTGAGTGTTGATGCTGAGGATGGTAATTCAGTTGTTCCCGAAGTGTGTCATCGTTGTAGCAGATGAAGATTGTTGCTCTGTGGGTGAGGACACTGTTGTAGCTGTTTCCTGGCTAGTTAATGGAAGGTGAGTTGTTCTCGTACTGCTTGGTGTTGTTTCAGAATTGTTCTCAGGAGATGTTTGAGTGAAATGACTTGTCGTTGGTGTGAATGTAGAGTCGCGAACTTGGTGGAAGTTCAGTATTGTTGGTGGAAATGATCGCTGTTGTTGAATGATCATTGTTGGTAGTCATTGTCGCTCCATTTGTGGTGAGTGTTGATGCTGAGGATGGTAATTCAGTTGTTCCCGAAAGTGTGTCATCGTTGTAGCAGATGAAGATTGTTGCTCTGTGGGTGAGGACACTGTTGTAGCTGGTTCCTGGCTAGTTAATGGAAGGTGAGTTGTTCTCGTACTGCTTGGTGTTGTTTCAGAGTTGTTCTCAGGAGATGTTTGAGTGAAATGACTTGTCGATGGTTGGAATGTAGAGTGCGAACTTGGTGGAAGTTCAGTATTTGTGGTGGAAATGATCGCTGTTGTTGAATGATCATTGTTGGTAGTCATTGTCACTCCATTTGTGGTGAATGTTGATGCTGAGGATGGTAATTCAGTTGTTCCCGAGTGTGTCATCGTTGTAGCAGATGAAGATTGTTGCTCTGTGGGTGAGGACACTGTTGTAGCTGTTTCCTGGCTAGTTAATGGAAGGTGAGTTGTTCTCGTACTGCTTGGTGTTGTTTCAGAATTGTTCTCAGGAGATGTTTGAGTGAAATGACTTGTCGTTGGTGTGAATGTAGAGTGCGAACTTGGTGGAAGTTCAGTATTGTTGGTGGAAATGATCGCTGTTGTTGAATGATCATTGTTGGTAGTCATTGTCGCTCCATTTGTGGTGAGTGTTGATGCTGAGGATGGTAATTCAGTTGTTCCCGAGTGTGTCATCGTTGTAGCAGATGAAGATTGTTGCTCTGTGGGTGAGGACACTGTTGTAGCTGTTTCCTGGCTAGTTAATGGAAGGTGAGTTGTTCTCGTACTGCTTGGTGTTGTTTCAGAATTGTTCTCAGGAGATGTTTGAGTGAAATGACTTGTCGATGGTTGGAATGTAGAGTGCGAACTTGGTGGAAGTTCAGTATTGTTGGTGGAAATGATCGCTGTTGTTGAATGATCATTGTTGGTAGTCATTGTCGCTCCATTTGTGGTGAGTGTTGATGCTGAGGATGGTAATTCAGTTGTTCCCGAGTGTGTCATCGTTGTAGCAGATGAAGATTGTTGCTCTGTGGGTGAGGACACTGTTGTAGCTGTTTCCTGGCTAGTTAATGGAAGGTGAGTTGTTCTCGTACTGCTTGGTGTTGTTTCAGAATTGTTCTCAGGAGATGTTTGAGTGAAATGACTTGTCGATGGTTGGAATGTAGAGTGCGAACTTGGTGGAAGTTCAGTATTTGTGGTGGAAATGATCGCTGTTGTTGAATGATCATTGTTGGTAGTCATTGTCGCTCCATTTGTGGTGAATGTTGATGCTGAGGATGGTAATTCAGTTGTTCCCGAGTGTGTCATCGTTGTAGCAGATGAAGATTGTTGCTCTGTGGGTGAGGACACTGTTGTAGCTGTTTCCTGGCTAGTTAATGGAAGGTGAGTTGTTCTCGTACTGCTTGGTGTTGTTTCAGAATTGTTCTCAGGAGATGTTTGAGTGAAATGACTTGTCGATGGTGTGAATGTAGAGTGCGAACTTGGTGGAAGTTCAGTATTGTTGGTGGAAATGATCGCTGTTGTTGAATGATCATTGTTGGTAGTCATTGTCGCTCCATTTGTGGTGAGTGTTGATGCTGAGGATGGTAATTCAGTTGTTCCCGAGTGTGTCATCGTTGTAGCAGATGAAGATTGTTGCTCTGTGGGTGAGGACACTGTTGTAGCTGTTTCCTGGCTAGTTAATGGAAGGTGAGTTGTTCTCGTACTGCTTGGTGTTGTTTCAGAATTGTTCTCAGGAGATGTTTGAGTGAAATGACTTGTCGATGGTTGAACGTAGAGTGCTGAACTTGGTGGAAGTTCAGTATTTGTGGTGGAAATGATCGCTGTTGTTGAATGATCATTGTTGGTAGTCATTGTCACTCCATTTGTGGTGAATGTTGATGCTGAGGATGGTAATTCAGTTGTTCCCGAAGTGTGTCATCGTTGTAGCAGATGAAGATTGTTGCTCTGTGGGTGAGGACACTGTTGTAGCTGTTTCCTGGCTAGTTAATGGAAGGTGAGTTGTTCTCGTACTGCTTGGTGTTGTTTCAGAATTGTTCTCAGGAGATGTTTGAGTGAAATGACTTGTCGTTGGTGTGAATGTAGAGTGCTGAACTTGGTGGAAGTTCAGTATTGTTGGTGGAAATGATCGCTGTTGTTGAATGATCATTGTTGGTAGTCATTGTCGCTCCATTTGTGGTGAGTGTTGATGCTGAGGATGGTAATTCAGTTGTTCCCGAGTGTGTCATCGTTGTAGCAGATGAAGATTGTTGCTCTGTGGGTGAGGACACTGTTGTAGCTGTTTCCTGGCTAGTTAATGGAAGGTGAGTTGTTCTCGTACTGCTTGGTGTTGTTTCAGAATTGTTCTCAGGAGATGTTTGAGTGAAATGACTTGTCGATGGTTGGAACGTAGAGTGCGAACTTGGTGGAAGTTCAGTATTTGTGGTGGAAATGATCGCTGTTGTTGAATGATCATTGTTGGTAGTCATTGTCACTCCATTTGTGGTGAATGTTGATGCTGAGGATGGTAATTCAGTTGTTCCCGAGTGTGTCATCGTTGTAGCAGATGAAGATTGTTGCTCTGTGGGTGAGGACACTGTTGTAGCTGTTTCCTGGCTAGTTAATGGAAGGTGAGTTGTTCTCGTACTGCTTGGTGTTGTTTCAGAATTGTTCTCAGGAGATGTTTGAGTGAAATGACTTGTCGTTGGTGTGAATGTAGAGTGCGAACTTGGTGGAAGTTCAGTATTGTTGGTGGAAATGATCGCTGTTGTTGAATGATCATTGTTGGTAGTCATTGTCGCTCCATTTGTGGTGAGTGTTGATGCTGAGGATGGTAATTCAGTTGTTCCCGAGTGTGTCATCGTTGTAGCAGATGAAGATTGTTGCTCTGTGGGTGAGGACACTGTTGTAGCTGTTTCCTGGCTAGTTAATGGAAGGTGAGTTGTTCTCGTACTGCTTGGTGTTGTTTCAGAATTGTTCTCAGGAGATGTTTGAGTGAAATGACTTGTCGATGGTTGGAATGTAGAGTGCGAACTTGGTGGAAGTTCAGTATTGTGTGGTGGAAATGATCGCTGTTGTTGAATGATCATTGTTGGTAGTCATTGTCGCTCCATTTGTGGTGAATGTTGATGCTGAGGATGGTAATTCAGTTGTTCCCGAGTGTGTCATCGTTGTAGCAGATGAAGATTGTTGCTCTGTGGGTGAGGACACTGTTGTAGCTGTTTCCTGGCTAGTTAATGGAAGGTGAGTTGTTCTCGTACTGCTTGGTGTTGTTTCAGAATTGTTCTCAGGAGATGTTTGAGTGAAATGACTTGTCGATGGTGTGAATGTAGAGTGCTGAACTTGGTGGAAGTTCAGTATTGTGTGGTGGAAATGATCGCTGTTGTTGAATGATCATTGTTGGTAGTCATTGTCGCTCCATTTGTGGTGAATGTTGATGCTGAGGATGGTAATTCAGTTGTTCCCGAGTGTGTCATCGTTGTAGCAGATGAAGATTGTTGCTCTGTGGGTGAGGACACTGTTGTAGCTGTTTCCTGGCTAGTTAATGGAAGGTGAGTTGTTCTCGTACTGCTTGGTGTTGTTTCAGAATTGTTCTCAGGAGATGTTTGAGTGAAATGACTTGTCGATGGTGTGAATGTAGAGTGCTGAACTTGGTGGAAGTTCAGTATTGTTGGTGGAAATGATCGCTGTTGTTGAATGATCATTGTTGGTAGTCATTGTCGCTCCATTTGTGGTGAGTGTTGATGCTGAGGATGGTAATTCAGTTGTTCCCGAGTGTGTCATCGTTGTAGCAGATGAAGATTGTTGCTCTGTGGGTGAGGACACTGTTGTAGCTGTTTCCTGGCTAGTTAATGGAAGGTGAGTTGTTCTCGTACTGCTTGGTGTTGTTTCAGAATTGTTCTCAGGAGATGTTTGAGTGAAATGACTTGTCGATGGTGTGAATGTAGAGTGCTGAACTTGGTGGAAGTTCAGTATTTGTTGGTGGAAATGATCAGCTGTTGTTGAATGATCATTGTTGGTAGTCATTGTCGCTCCATTTGTGGTGAGTGTTGATGCTGAGGATGGTAATTCAGTTGTTCCCGAAGTGTGTCATCGTTGTAGCAGATGAAGATTGTTGCTCTGTGGGTGAGGACACTGTTGTAGCTGTTTCCTGGCTAGTTAATGGAAGGTGAGTTGTTCTCGTACTGCTTGGTGTTGTTTCAGAATTGTTCTCAGGAGATGTTTGAGTGAAATGACTTGTCGTTGGTGTGAATGTAGAGTCGCGAACTTGGTGGAAGTTCAGTATTGTTGGTGGAAATGATCGCTGTTGTTGAATGATCATTGTTGGTAGTCATTGTCGCTCCATTTGTGGTGAGTGTTGATGCTGAGGATGGTAATTCAGTTGTTCCCGAGTGTGTCATCGTTGTAGCAGATGAAGATTGTTGCTCTGTGGGTGAGGACACTGTTGTAGCTGTTTCCTGGCTAGTTAATGGAAGGTGAGTTGTTCTCGTACTGCTTGGTGTTGTTTCAGAATTGTTCTCAGGAGATGTTTGAGTGAAATGACTTGTCGATGGTTGGAACGTAGAGTCTGAACTTGGTGGAAGTTCAGTATTTGTGGTGGAAATGATCGCTGTTGTTGAATGATCATTGTTGGTAGTCATTGTCACTCCATTTGTGGTGAATGTTGATGCTGAGGATGGTAATTCAGTTGTTCCCGAGTGTGTCATCGTTGTAGCAGATGAAGATTGTTGCTCTGTGGGTGAGGACACTGTTGTAGCTGTTTCCTGGCTAGTTAATGGAAGGTGAGTTGTTCTCGTACTGCTTGGTGTTGTTTCAGAATTGTTCTCAGGAGATGTTTGAGTGAAATGACTTGTCGTTGGTGTGAATGTAGAGTGCGAACTTGGTGGAAGTTCAGTATTGTTGGTGGAAATGATCGCTGTTGTTGAATGATCATTGTTGGTAGTCATTGTCGCTCCATTTGTGGTGAGTGTTGATGCTGAGGATGGTAATTCAGTTGTTCCCGAAGTGTGTCATCGTTGTAGCAGATGAAGATTGTTGCTCTGTGGGTGAGGACACTGTTGTAGCTGTTTCCTGGCTAGTTAATGGAAGGTGAGTTGTTCTCGTACTGCTTGGTGTTGTTTCAGAATTGTTCTCAGGAGATGTTTGAGTGAAATGACTTGTCGATGGTTGGAATGTAGAGTGCGAACTTGGTGGAAGTTCAGTATTGTTGGTGGAAATGATCGCTGTTGTTGAATGATCATTGTTGGTAGTCATTGTCGCTCCATTTGTGGTGAGTGTTGATGCTGAGGATGGTAATTCAGTTGTTCCCGAAGTGTGTCATCGTTGTAGCAGATGAAGATTGTTGCTCTGTGGGTGAGGACACTGTTGTAGCTGTTTCCTGGCTAGTTAATGGAAGGTGAGTTGTTCTCGTACTGCTTGGTGTTGTTTCAGAATTGTTCTCAGGAGATGTTTGAGTGAAATGACTTGTCGTTGGTGTGAATGTAGAGTGCGAACTTGGTGGAAGTTCAGTATTGTTGGTGGAAATGATCGCTGTTGTTGAATGATCATTGTTGGTAGTCATTGTCGCTCCATTTGTGGTGAGTGTTGATGCTGAGGATGGTAATTCAGTTGTTCCCGAGTGTGTCATCGTTGTAGCAGATGAAGATTGTTGCTCTGTGGGTGAGGACACTGTTGTAGCTGTTTCCTGGCTAGTTAATGGAAGGTGAGTTGTTCTCGTACTGCTTGGTGTTGTTTCAGAATTGTTCTCAGGAGATGTTTGAGTGAAATGACTTGTCGTTGGTGTGAATGTAGAGTGCGAACTTGGTGGAAGTTCAGTATTTGTGGTGGAAATGATCGCTGTTGTTGAATGATCATTGTTGGTAGTCATTGTCACTCCATTTGTGGTGAGTGTTGATGCTGAGGATGGTAATTCAGTTGTTCCCGAGTGTGTCATCGTTGTAGCAGATGAAGATTGTTGCTCTGTGGGTGAGGACACTGTTGTAGCTGTTTCCTGGCTAGTTAATGGAAGGTGAGTTGTTCTCGTACTGCTTGGTGTTGTTTCAGAATTGTTCTCAGGAGATGTTTGAGTGAAATGACTTGTCGATGGTGTGAATGTAGAGTCGCGAACTTGGTGGAAGTTCAGTATTGTTGGTGGAAATGATCGCTGTTGTTGAATGATCATTGTTGGTAGTCATTGTCGCTCCATTTGTGGTGAGTGTTGATGCTGAGGATGGTAATTCAGTTGTTCCCGAAGTGTGTCATCGTTGTAGCAGATGAAGATTGTTGCTCTGTGGGTGAGGACACTGTTGTAGCTGTTTCCTGGCTAGTTAATGGAAGGTGAGTTGTTCTCGTACTGCTTGGTGTTGTTTCAGAATTGTTCTCAGGAGATGTTTGAGTGAAATGACTTGTCGTTGGTGTGAATGTAGAGTGCTGAACTTGGTGGAAGTTCAGTATTGTTGGTGGAAATGATCGCTGTTGTTGAATGATCATTG